>CP138583.1:1200000-1800000 GCA_033807595.1 Acrodontium crateriforme
ACACTCACGTTACTCACATGACTTGATGAGTTGCTCCATGCTCCAAGCTGCGCATATGAGAGACCGTAATAATTGGGATGGATTGTGTCGGCGGATTTGTAGTTTTTAGCCCACGTCGCTACGTAGCCTCAGAAGAATGTTTTTTTTATTAGAATACTGTGCACTGCTCGTAGAATATTCACAGTGTCAATAATTCTCGTATTGAGAATGCTTTTCGTGTATAAATAATATAACGAACGAGATAAGGAGTGGCGCAATGCTGCAATGCTTAAGTGGGCCGTAATTTACCTTAAGAGGCATTTTGCCCGTCGTGGGGAACCCAAAGATCGAACGCGTCAATGGGCCCCTGGGTCGGATCACACTCAAAGCCTGAAACGTCGACGTTTCCATTCGTTCACCAATCCCTAGCAGGTCGCGCACACCTTTTACCCACCCACCGTCTCCTGTCGCCAACTCACACCAACCAACTCTCCGGACCCACGCGATCGCTCATCCGAATCCAACAATCCCCCTCCCCTCGGCGAACCCACTCCCTCTCTGGCACGTACACGGCGGAAGTGTTCGGCAAGATGATGAACATTTTCCGAATGCTAGGTGAGGATTTCTTCAGCGCTTCGGTCGTCGGCGCATGCGCGAGTTTAATCATGGGTTGACTGACGAGATGGGCTTGTTACAGGCGACTTGTCGCATTTGGCGTCGGTTCTGATCTTGATTGCCAAGATGCGCAGCTCGAGTGTAAGACCTCTCTGGACCGCCGTGAAGGGGATAGACCTCTCATACGAGGATATGAAGAGCTGATGGGAATCACAGAGCGCTTCGGGCATTTCGTTCAAATCGCAGTTTTTATATCTCGCTGTTTACATCACGCGATATCTCGGTTCGTCTTCCTCCTTCCCGCCATGTTCTTGATTTGACCTCGAATGCTGGACTGACGGTTGCGCCTCAGATCTCTTCTGGACCAACCCTGCGCACAGCTTATGGAATACGACTTTCAAAATTGTGTTCATTGCCAGCCAATCGTATATTGTTTACTTGATGCTTGTTGATTACAAGCCGACACACGACCCGAATCAGGATACCTTCAAGGTGGAATACTTGTTGGCAGGTGCTGCGGTATTGGGACTTGTGTTTCCTGCCAAATATCAATTCTCTGAGGTACGGACACATCTCTTGCAACCGGATGGATGACGAAAAACATAAGCTAATATGGATATCGGACATGTAGATGCTATGGACTTTTTCGATTTGGCTGGAATCTGTGGCTATCTTGCCTCAATTGTTCATGTTGCAACGCACTGGAGAAGCAGAGACAATCACTACTCACTATCTCGCGGCACTGGGAATTTACCGTGCTTTGTACATTCCAAACTGGATCTACAAGTACTCCGTCGGCGAGCATGTAGAGACAATCGCAGTCCTGGCTGGCATTGTGCAGACCGTGCTATACTCTGACTTTTTCTACATTTACTGGACCAAGTAAGTCTCAACCACCTACAAAGCACCGCTTGATATTCTGCTAATCATCATAACAGGGTCATGCAAGGACGCAAATTCAACCTTCCAGTTTAAAAGTTCACGCTCTCTCTAATCTGTTGCGACACCCTTCATATATTGAAAATATCAGGATTTTGTCCACCTATGATAAAAGTGAGCAAACAATAGAGCATGACGGATGGCCGCCGAGCGTTTCAAAAATAAAAAATGGAGTTTCGGGGGGGCAACGGTTTGATAAAATGCAATCGCCATGCATTTGAATCTGCTAGAGGTTGCACTTATATCACGATACTAACTTAGTAATGGTTAAAACAGACAAACAAATTATTAAAACTTTCCAACTATACTACTGTTTAATCTTTGCGGAAGAATGTTCGATCTTGGAGAAGCTTGAAATTAGTTCGCGACGCTCCACTACGAGAATGATCCCGCCAGCACAAAGTCCATCCCGTCATGAAATATTGACACTGCTTTATTATGGTCTAGTATTAACTTAAGCCGAGTCCTTTCACTAAGTCAAGCTAATCTAACAAGAATGGGAAACAAGAATGGGTCCTGTATCCTCACTTCTCCGTCGATAGTCTAGTTAGTCTAGGACAGTTATATTGAGACCATAGTCGAAGTTGGTTTTCTCAAGGATTGATCGTCTAGCATGCTTTCACACCTGCCTTTTCTGGCTGTGTGGGGGAGGCGGAGTGAGGCCAAGTCATTTGTATACTGATAGATTCTGGGCATTGACGAGGGGGCAAATGCTGGACTTAGGTGAGATGCGGAGTTTGGTTCGTTGGATGTTTTGGTGTCATTAGTTAGGGATGGACGAAAGTACGGGGTGCCAAGACTAGGCGTGGATGCATACGACTTCACTTCACTTCACTTCATCTAGGCATCTACACAGACTATCACCGTTTTCAACGAAATTCGCCATCGCGGTCATCACTTGGTCGTGTGAAATTTCTTTCTTCGGATTTAGCCATTGATGGAAATGTGCTTCGTTGTCGTGTGACTTATCCTGAAGGAACCAAGATGTAGACGACGAAACATCCCAACTCTGTCGCCCTTGGCGCCGCGCTCTTGACCCACCGTCAAGACCTTGCCATGTGGTACGTCGCGAGTTGGCGTTATCAATGCCTTGAACCGAAACCCGCGACGGAAAGAGTCCAAGAACTGCTTTACTCTTGGCGGATTGCGCCCGCCCCACGCGCCGTGGAGATGGACCGTGTAATTGACATTCTTGGCGACTTGAGTATCACCCTTGTCTATCGTCCAGAAGCCGGGCTTATTACTCTCATTGAGCGGGTATCTGGGGGATTTTGGGCCGTGTGGCATGTCAGATTCGCCAAGTGTAAATGCGAGTAAGGGGGGTTTTTGGATGGCCGGCTTCCTATTATGGTTGAGATGGTCGGGTATATATAAATATACATCTCATTAGCTCTCGTTCCTCAGTTCTACTACCTTCATCTATCACTCTTCAATCTCGTCATTTCACCTTGTTCATCATGAGTGCTCAGGAGGATATGGTCGCTGCGGCAGAGATTCGCAAGCCGAGTATAGTCTCGGTCACAATGGATGAAAAGGCTCGCTTTGCTGACATTGGGACAAGCTGTAACTTGTCTTCGGATGAAGACCTTCTAGAGCCCACTCAAGAGGAACTCCAAACGCTGCGACGTGTTAGTGGTAAAATCCCATGGACGGCTATGACCGTCACGTTTGTCGGTCAGAGAATATCACTTCGGAACACCTCATTCGATATCAGACTTATCAAATCATCATAGAATTCGCCGAGCGTTTCTCCTATTACGGCACAACAGCCGTATTCGTAAACTTCCTCCAACAACCACGACCGTACGGATCGCGAACGGGGAGTATTCAAGAAACTGAAGCGTGCTATTCCGTCATGGGCATGCAAGCCTGCGCCCAACCCGGCGGACTGGGCCAAGGCCAGCAAACGAGTTTTGCATTCACAACACTAAACCAGTTCTGGGCTTACTTGATGCCGTTGGTCGGTGGATACATCGCCGATACGTATTTGGGTCGATATATGGTGAGACCCCTGCGCTGAGCGGTCTGCATCCCAATCAATCAATGGCTGACTGAGGTTTCGCAGACGATTCAATACTCGATTGTAGCTGCTCTCATCGGTCACACGATTTTAGTTTGCTCTTCGATTCCCTCCGTCATGGACCATCCCCAAGGCGCGCTGGGATGTTTCGCCATCGGGCTCATTTTAATGGGCGTTGGGACCGGAGGGTTCAAATCCAACATTTCGCCTTTACTCGCGGAACAAATCCAAGAAACCCGGCCGGTGGTGATGACTCTCAAATCCGGCGAGCGGGTGATTCGCGACCCCCAGGTGACGTATTCGAGAATCTTCCTCTACTTTTACATGATGATCAATTTGGGCTCGCTCAGTGGAGGCATAGGCATGGTGTATGCGGAGCGATTTGTCGGCTTTTGGTTGAGTTTTGCCCTGCCGACTTTTATCTTTTTCTTTGCCCCGCTTGTGCTTCTTGCCTGTAAGAAGAAGTATATCCTTTCGCCGCCTACTGGATCGGTGGCTTCCAAAGCGTTTCGGCTGTTTTCGCTTGCCATCAAAAACCGCAAGAGTAATAAAGGGGTTGGGTTTTGGGAAGGGGTCAAGCCAAGTCGTCTTGGTCATCATGCACCCGAGTGGATGGCCCAGATTGATGATGTATGGGTCGATCAGGTCGCTCGTGGGTTCGATGCATGCAAAGTCTTTTGCTGGATGCCGTAAGTTGTACCGATGACCACCACGAACCCAGAATTGTTGCTGACCTCGAAAACAGTCTCTACTGGCTGGCCTACAATCAAATGGTCAACAACTTAACCTCTCAATCAGCCACGATGCAACTCAACGGCGTACCGAACGATCTCATCAACAACCTCAACCCCATCACTCTCGTCATCTTCATCCCGCTATTCGACTACATCGTCTACCCAACGCTACGCAGGTGGCATGTCCCCATCACACCAATCAAACGCATCGCATGCGGTTTTGTCCTCGCATCCCTAGCCATGGTCTCCGCCTGCGTCGTGCAGTACTACATCTACCAACTCTCACCCTGTCCCGCCGCGGAAGTAAGCACAGGCAAAGACTGCGAAGCGCCAATCAACGTCTGGGTACAAGCAGTCCCCTACTGCCTGGTAGCATTCTCTGAAATCGGCGCCTCGATCTCTACCCTCGAGTACGCTTTTACCAAAGCACCGGAGAATATGCGCGGACTCGTGATGGGCGTTAATCTGTTGCAAAATGCGTTTTCGGCGGCTTTGGGTCAAGCTTTGCTTCCTTTGGCTACGGATCCGCTTTTGATTTGGAACTATGGCGTTGTTGCTCTTGTGGCGTTTGCGGGTGGAGTGGGCTTTTGGTTCACTTGGCGGAATCTCGATAGTCGTGAGGATGAGTTGAATATGATTCAAAAGTCGACTTTCCGGGGTAAGGAGAGTGCAGGTACGCTGATAGATGAAGAGCAATAGACGATGGCAGAGGATATGATTAGTTTGTAGCTTGATGAAATTCGGTAGTTCGTGTTGGTTTCCGGTATTTACGCTACTTTTTGTTTTTCATATCATAATACACTATTGTTGCATGACCCTAAGGTTCTCCGATACCTTGAATGGTGCCTCAGTCTTGGCTTTGATCTCATCTACAGTGACGCCCTCGGCATGTTCAATTAAAGTCAAGCCAGTGGTGAAATCGACGTCAAAGACGGCCTAAACGGAGTTTAGCATTAGCATCAACATCAACATCCAAGTCGCGTTACAAAAACTTGATTAGCACTTACCAGCTCGGTGATGATGGTAGAAACACACGCCTTGCCCGTCAGAGGGAATTGGCAGTTCTTCAAAATCTTGGGATTGCCCTTTTTGTCCGTGTGCTCCATGGTCACGACGACCTTGGTCTTTTGCGGGTTCGAGACCAAATCCATTGCTCCTCCCATTCCCTTGATCTTACCTGGAAGCATCCACGATGCGAGATCGCCGTTGGCGCTCACTTGCATGCCACCAAGTATGGTGAGATCGATGCGTCCGGCGCGAATCATGCCGAAGGATTCGTCGCTTCCAAAGACGGCGGCGCCCTTTTTCAACGTGACGGTCTCCTTGCCGGCGTTGATGAGATCGGGATCTTCCTCGCCCTTCTGTGGGTATGGTCCCAGACCGAGAATGCCGTTCTCACTCTGCAGTTGCACCTCGATTGAGGGGTCGACGAATGATGGCGCAAGCATGGGCATGCCGATACCTAGGTTGGCGTACATGCCGTCTTTGAACTCCTTCGCAGCTCGTCTGATGATGCGCTCACGCTTGCTAGCTGCATCTCCTGATCCAATGGCTCCCTGCTTCATCTCCTCGGGGCTCTTGGCGTTGATGATCTTCTCAATTTCCTTGGGCGTATTGCTATGGACGACCTTTGTGACGTAGATACCTGGAAGGTGGACAGCCATTGGGTCAATGTCACCAGGCTCGACAATGTGCTCGGCTTCAACGATGGTGACCTTAGCATTGCGGGCCATGGCGCCGTTGAAGTTTTGTGCAGCGAAACGGAACATGCAGTTACCAAGGCGATCGGCCTTCCAAGCTTTGACAAAGGCGTAGTCGCCCTTGATGGACTCTTCCATGACATAGCTCTTGCCATCAAAGACCTTGACATCTCGTGGCTCAGAGTACGACTTGACTGTACCGTCGGAGTTGTGCTTTAGAGGAAGCTCGCCAGTCTGCACCACAGTGCCGAATGCAGCAGGAGTGTAAAAAGCCGGGATTCCAGCACCACCAGCTCGACATCGCTCGGCAAGAGTACCCTGGGGGGTCAATTCCAGTTCAATTTCGCCATTGAGATACATGGACTCAAAGACTTTGTTTTCGCCGACATAGCTCGCAATCATTTTCCTGACCTGTTTGGATGCCAGCAGCTTGCCCAATCCACTGCCAGGAACACCGGCATTGTTGGAGACAGCAATGAGGTCTTTGATCTCAGGCCGTTTCTCCACTGCATTGATCAAAGTGTCGGGAACACCACACAAACCAAAGCCACCGCAGAGTAAGGTACTGTTGGGCTTCATGTCAGCAATAGCCTCTTCCGCCGACGGAACAATCTTGTTGATTTCATTTCTGCGACTTGACGATGCAAAAGTCCGGGCAAGATATCTGGCCTAGGTGGCTTGTCAGCATTGAATGCGAGGTATCCTTTCGTCTGACAATACAAACAGTCGGAGTTGTCCTCTTGAAGTTGGCGGCAGTGCGCAGACAAAGCGAGACGGAAGAAGGCATGTTGGATTTCACGCGCTGGGCCGAGCAAGACGACACGAGACGAGATGAGACGAGATGCACAAAACAGCCCAAGGAAAACCACGTGTCCAGCGATTATGGACGAGAATCCAAGATTGAAGTCGGGGAAATGCGGCCGTGGATTGTCGTAGTTTATATAATAAAATAAGAATATGCACTGCTTTCACCTGATACTCGGCATTGCACATCGGGTCCGAGTCTGTTGCGCGGCTCCTGGAGCGGGACGGATCCGTCGTAAAACCGCCATCAACCGCGCAGACAACGGCTCCTTTCCGCGGTGTGTTTGGGCAGATGTACAATTCTGTCAATTGTAGTATAGTAATTCTCTATTGTGTGGTTCATACTCTCATGACAATCTACACGAGGCTTCAATGCACAAGTTAGACTCTTGATTGAGAAGAGGACAGTACGCAAAGAACAACTCGGCTGTGTGCCGGTTGGTCAAGATACATTATTATATGCTTTACATTTTACATGGATACTTGTACACATCGAATCATTGCGATCGAAACGCTAACAGGTCATTTCCCTGCGACGTAGCCATCCCGTACTGCTCTGCTTGTACTCTTTGATTCTTCCACAGCTCGTGGCAGTTACCAACAAGCGGCGCAAGAAATGACGGAGGTCCGAGTAGCTTTCGATCACTCGGAGGGGATGACATGACCTTCTCTACAGCCTGCAAGTCACGCTCGAGCCTGCTGACGAGCATTTCGGCAATATATCGAATGTGTTTGACGGCATTGCTCTTCAAGCCAAGGTCGCTGCTAGGATTGGCTGGATCCTGAAGACAGAGCATGTACGGCTGCAATCGTTTCCGTGATATAGACCACATACCTGCGCGGATCGGGTCGTCATTCTCAAGACATGTCTTGATCTTGGATTCCGTTTCTTCTTGACCAAGGTTATGCTTCGCGATGGGCATCATCAGTTGTGGCGACAAGGCAAAGTCGTCAAAAGGGAAGCGGGCAATGAACCGCAAACACTCCAAGAGATAATGCGCTGCCGAATCATTGATATCACCAGCAAAAGCATAGACAATATCCGTCGCCGGAGATTTTGATTTCATGAGGCGTAAAATGGTGGCAATCCAGATGAAGAGTCCATATGATCCAGGCCCCCCTTTCCAGACGTCTCCCATGCCGCGCATGTTGAGTGCGGTATGCAGGACAGAGTAAATCGACCGAAGATGAGGAACTTCCTCTAGATATCTCTCTGAAACTTCTTGTTGCCTATGTGTGGACGGTGCAGCGACAATCTGAACGGCTACCCCCGTTTGTTCATGCCGTGTGTTGATAATGGGAATTTTGCCAGGACGAAGCTGACAGCTAGCCCATTGAAGGTGATTTTTGTTGATTCGCTCCATTACGCGCCTCAACGCTTTCCTCGATCTTTTCGTACTCGGCAATGTATTATTTTGAACGTCAATCGCCTCTGCAGAGTTAAAAAGACGAAGATCAATGTCTGACTGGGGCGAGCCAAGCCCTATTCTGCCAGACCCAAATGGCTCGGTCTGAAACTCTCCAATTCCGGCCGCCTCAATAAACCCCAGCATCTCGTGAATCACCAGTCGCCGACATTCTTGCTCAGCAGGCGTGAGCTCCATCCATTTTGTGAAATTGGCAATCTCGCAGTTTAGCGCTTCCATTGGCGTGCGTATAGGTTGTTCTCCGAATATCGGGACTGTCCATGGCGGCTCTGAGCCGAGCCTGGATCGTGATGTGACATCGCTGACTCCTGAAGGATATATGTTGACCCCTTTATAATCAATAAAGTCACGCAAGGCGACTGGCAAAGCCTCGAGTGAAGTATTGGAGGGCAATGCGTGGATGACTTTGTTTAAAAGTCCCATATGTTCGTTCCACAAGGCCGACCGGCTTTTCATCGACATCTTGTCTGTGTATCTCCGTATCGCATCGTATAAATGACGGCCAAGCAGTTGCTCCACAGCGACCTCGTCCGTTTTGAGTTGTACCTGAAGCTCTTTGGCGTGGATTGTTCTGCCTCGGAATCTTGACAGCGTGAGATTCAGAGGTCGTTTAAAGCTGGGGTATTCGGGAACTCTGGGCTTGGGAGATAGAGACGAAGCACGGCGAGAAGGAGCAACAAAGAATGCGGCCAGGGCCTTGGTCGGGTTGAAGGCCCTTGGAGAGGGACATGTCTGTTGCCAGACGAGGCGAGAGGACTGCATGGAGAATTGTCAAACGTATCTCGAGGCTGCTGGTGGTGAATGCATGGCTGCCCTTCAGCACAAGTCCAGCAGCCTTCAATATAGATGTAAGTGAACAAGCACGCGAGCTGCTGTCTGGCTGTGACGCCGTACAAAGTAGCTGCATCAGTCGTACGCAGCTCCCACCACATGCAAAAAGTCGTGGCACAGTCAAACGTCCGGCGACTTTCGCCAACGCCGGCCAATTACTTCCAACCAGCGCCCATTGGCTCACTCTGAGCTTCAATCCAAGGGCAAAACGACGGACGACGGACGACGAGACGACGACAGCGACTCTCGACCACCTTAATCACCTCAACCTCAACCACCACCACCACTCCATCTCCGCTCCTCACTCCCACCGCTGTCGCTCGCCATGTCCACCCCGAGGGCATTGACGGCTCTGGCACGCTCGCGACCCGCCTACGCTCTGCACAACCACGCCTTCGCCCGCACCCCGTTCGCCGCCGTCTCGTTTTCCACCTCTGTCCGGCGCGCCGCTACGCCAGAAGGCCCGCCACCAGCTGGATTCCGTCTGCCGCGACCAGAGCGATGGAACGAGAAGAAGGAGAGTGTCTGGGACCAGGCCGGCAACTACTTTCTGCTCACTGAGATGTTCCGCGGCATGTACGTCGTGCTGGAGCAGTTCTTCCGTCCACCGTAAGTCGTCTCCATTTCACTTGATGCATTGCCTATCCAAATAGCTTCTGACGTATCAATCGGCAGATACACAATCTACTATCCATTTGAGAAGGGCCCCATCTCGCCCCGTTTCCGTGGCGAACACGCTCTCCGCCGCTACCCAACTGGTGAAGAGCGCTGCATTGCCTGCAAACTGTGCGAGGCCATCTGCCCAGCCCAAGCCATCACCATCGAAGCCGAAGAACGCGAGGACGGCAGCCGTCGTACGACCCGTTACGACATCGACATGACCAAGTGCATCTACTGCGGCTTCTGCCAGGAATCGTGTCCCGTCGACGCCATCGTCGAAGGCCCCAACGCCGAGTACGCCACCGAGACCCGCGAGGAGCTATTGTACAACAAGGAGAAGCTACTATCTAACGGCGACAAATGGGAACCAGAGTTGGCCGCTGTAGCCCGAGCCGATGCGCCATACAGATAGATCGATACAAAATATGGAACCGAACGTGTACTGTACAAACACAGGCAGTTTGGCGAGGATATCGAAAAGGCCGTACGGTTTCAGAAGACGCTCGCGGACGAGACCAGACGGATGTATTCATGTATTTGCTACGCATGGAAACAAAGAAGCAAGAGTGGTTTCCTATGTCTGGGACATTAACAAATTATAGCAGAAAATGTACATACCGATCGCTGATATGACCCAGCTATAGAGTCAGAGTACATTTCTTGAAAGAATTCCAACCCCTTTACAAAACATGATTTTGAAGCAAGAAAGCGATGAGTGGGCCCAATTGGTTTTTATAATATGTAGGTAACGTTGTGGTTTCCCGAATGGTCAATTCTCCGCCCTCTCGGACTCTTCACCCCGAGAAACGCCAATCCCATCTGGTATAGGTAGCCACGAAAAAAGTGGCAAATGGAGCAGAACAAGCCGAATTTCAAGTGTGCCTCCAAAATGCGTAGGCTAGTTGCTGAAGCATAAAATTGCCACCGTCTTTGGTCTGGCAATACGAATACCGCTTATTTTCCTATTGGCGGCACTTCTCCGTCGACGAGAGCTGCAGCGCCAACGTTTCCGTTGTCTGTTTGTCCGTTAAGTAGAGCGATGGCAGAAATGACGTCGGCTGGTTCAAGCACATGCCATGTGGCAAGAGTTTGTTTGGAGCTGGCACCGACGCTTGTAGCAAAGACGTGATCCGGGTTGAGTTTGGAGCCACGCAAGGCGCGGAACATATCTGTAAGACCACAAGTCAGTCGATGCTTCATGCGATTGTAGTAAGCTGGTTCAAAATACCTTCGTCCGTGAAATCATCCCCGAGGCAGAACACAAAGTCTGGTGCTCTACTAGGGCCTTCACCGTATTCGCGAACAAGTCTCTTTGCGATCTCTCCTTTGTTGACGAACCTTGGACGAACCTCCAAGTTCGCCTTGCCAGCCATGACTTCCACATCCCACTTTTTCGCCACTGTATCTTCAAGATGTTTTTGACACTCGGTTGACATGTCGATACCCCTTTGTGTATCCGCTCTACGGTAGTGCCAGGTGAGAGCAATCTTCTTGCGCTCGACGAAAGAGCCTGGGGTCTGCTCAGTGTAGTGTTGGAAGACTTCCAGCACAGGCTTTTGCCAGCTCATGTCGTACATTTCTGCCAAATTTTCCCAATGGTTGGCATCGGGAAGACGCATGAAAGAGCCATGCTCAGCAGATAGACCAAGCTCTGTTATGTGCCCCATCCACTCTTCCAAGAAGGCTTGATCACGGCCACTTATGATCCAGACTGCGTTGCGAGGATCTGATGCCAGGCTCTTTAGCGTACGAATCACACGATCTGAAGGAATTGCGGATTGTGGGTCCTTGACGATTGGGGTAAGAGTACCATCATAATCGAACATGAAGAGACGTCGTTGCGAAGCTCGGTACTGAGTCAACAACTTGGCCTTGTCAAGAACAGGAGTCGAAATTGATTGATCGTAGGCGTCAAGATTTGTAAGTAACCGCTTAAGATAGTTGTTAGTCCAGGCCTGAACCGTGTTCTTGGTGACATGGTCGTAGAGCATCTGATGGGAGTGTGCCTTCTCCTTTTCCGACATGGTGAGGGCAATGTCGATGGCATCTGCAGTGCCACTCAGGTCCCAAGGATTAATGTGCAACGCGTCGCCGAGGCTACCTGCAGTTCCTGAGAACTCAGAAATGATCAAAGGGCCATGATTGTCTCTTTGGCAAACGACATATTCCAGGGCAGTAGTGTTCATGCCGTCCCTCACACTGGTGATAAGACCGAGATCCGCGATGCGAAGGAGTGCAAAATACTCTTCGGGTACTAGATATTGTGGATAGTGGTGGACGGGCGTGAAGCTGAGGGAGCCAAAGGTGCCATTGATGCGGGCCACTAAATCAGCAATCTTGTTTGCAGTCTTGTCGCCCTTATCTTCGCGGTCTTCGATACTAGTCGGAGATGTCACTTGGATCAAGACAACCTTGTCGTGCCATTGAGGATTCCGATCAAGGAAGATTTCGAATGCCTGCAGCTTTTGAGCCACACCTCGCACAGAGTCCAGTCGATCACGGCCAACGATGATCTTCTTCCCAGCGTACTGCTCGCGCAAAGCTTTCATCTTTTCCTCGATTTCTGGGTGTCCGAAAGCAGATTTGAGGGTGGTTTCAGCATTGATACCGATTGGAAATACGTCCACGGCCACATGAGCACCAAAAGCGTCGACGCCAGCTGCAGAAGAGTCAAAGCCCAATATTCGGGTGCAGCATGATGAAAAGTGTCGCGAGTAGCTGTAGGCTTGAAACCCAATCATGTTGGCGCCCAACACACCCTCAAGGATCTCCTTTCGGCGGGTGAGACATCTGTAGTATTCACTGCTAGGGAAAGGAATATGAAGGAAGAATCCAGTGTAAACATTTGGTAAGCGTTGGCGAAGCATACCAGGGAGCAGCAAAAGTTGATAATCATGGACCATGACGATGTCGCCAGGTTTGTAGACATTGACAATGGCATCTGCGAAGGCGACATTCATCCGGTAGTAGTCTGCCCAAGCTTGTCGAAGAGAACGACCATCGGAAGGTTCGTTTTGTTTGTAGTGAAACAAGGTAAAGATCTCATGCTCTCCGTATCTTCGCCATTTCTGTTGGTTACGAAATGTGGTGGTCTCTGCTTTGTCCGTTTCATCAGCCAGCCATACTGGGGTGACACGGCCACCATAGTCACGCTCGAGTTGCTTCTCCAAGCGCCGGCGATCCTCCGCCGGGATGATGAGATCTGAAGTTTCATGGCTTGAAGCAACTCTTGGTTGGTTGTGTGAGTCTACTGGGATTGGAGCCGAGGCCTTGTTGATTGGAGTGGCATTCACAGAAGAATCGGCCTTGCCATTCACCACGGAGGCGTTTGGCGAAGCAGCTCTGTCAATTTCGCCCGTCCAACCGACGAGAGTGTGGTTCCATGGAGACTCTGGCGAGGACAAATATTGGAATGAGTCAAACAGAGCTGATGTACCTCTTCTTGTTCTTAGTTCCTGGCTCAGAGTTAGCTAGGGCACACGTTGAGTATGCTCAAAATCAATTCTCACCCAATCAGATCCTGGTCGATAGGAAAGCTTATAAGGTACGGTGAAAGTGGCACTGATTACATGGCCACTCAAATGAAGGTTCTTGTGGGCTTGACGGGGATCCAATTCTTCCTCGTCGACGGCGTCCGGGTTCGGCTGAGCCAGGCTGAGACGACGAAGGAGCTCTTCACCCGAGCGTGCGCCTTTGGCAGCCTCTCTCGGTGAACTGGGTCGCCTGCCATTCGTGCCACGCGACGCAGAGGCTCCATTGGTGGTTCCTGAAAAGAAAATGTTCACGTGCGGGTCGACATAAGCGGAATTGTTAATGCATGGAGTCACGACGCCAGACAACACGGGACTACCAGGGCTGTGGGCGCCAGCGGAGGAATCGGTGTCATCGTGGGCCGCGGGACGATGACGGTTCGCAAAGTACTCCTCTGAGGTGTCGTACTGCATAGTGGCCAATCGACAGGGGAGTGCAGGCGGATAAAACGGCGGTTGGGCTGAATTGGAGCCAATGTGGGAAGGTGGACAAAGCGAGGTGAAGTGGCAGAGGGCGTCTAGTCCATGGTTGGATTAATTATCAGGGGATGGCGTAGGTAATGGTCGTGGTGGAACAAGGCGAAGTGGCCAAATTGGCGGTCGCTGATATGAGGGGGGGTGGATGGGGGCAGGCGCAAAGCCAGCTAGAGCACAAGAGCGGAGAGACAGCAGTTGCCACCGAAGGAAAGCGATGAGACGACGGCGGGTTGAGAGTTGAACTGAGATGCAACGGTGCAAGTGAAATGTTGTGAATGGCCCAGCGGACGATGCAATGCTTGAGAGAAAAGGGTTGTTTTCGAACCGCGTTTGGTGGAAGCAGCAGTAGATACAGTGATAGTCGGGCTTGGGGTTGGGGTTGGGTGTCATTGAAGGTGCGGTCCAAAGCACAGACCGGCGGCCTGGTCTGGTCTGGTTCAGGCTGCCGTCGTCTGCATTCCAGCATTATTGTTACAGTAGATGGACTCGACGATTCACCCATTATTCCTTCACCGCCAACGCACGTGATGGTGAGGCATTAGACTGTCGTCACGAGTAAACGGCCGCTGTCTCCAGCATCGCCGGCCGTCCGCGCCAGGCACACCGTGTTGTGTCTGCCGTATGTCGAGGCGCGAGCTGCCAAACGAGGCATTGAGCGAGGCTTTGATGGCCCGTCTCTGCTCATGGCGGAGCGATGAATGGATGAATGAATGAATGAATGCATGGACGCATTGTCCCCGACACACACAACATGTATATCGCATATGCACGCCATGTCTGCCTCATGATGCACCGCTCAGCAGCCCAACTCACGCGCTCTCACATGTCGCCCTCTCCCGCCGTCCGTCATCATTACTTAGTCCAAGTTACACTGTAAGTTTCGAGGCACGTAGCCCCACCACCCCACTCGCCCTATTTCGACAAGCCGTGGACACACGACTGCCCGCACATCACCGCCTGCAAACACGAGTGACTCTTGTTTCTTTTCTCTCTTCTGCCCGCCCTGCACTGCCCAACACATACTCGTCCGTTTGCAATCATGGCTACCACCACCGAAGACGCGCCAGTCGGTTCGTTGTCCGCTTTGCACCCCGCTTCAACCCAATCCTGACTGATCCGCTAGACTACTCTCTGGCCAACCCAGACACCCTGACCAAGTACAAGACTGCCGCCCAGATCTCCCACAAAGTCCTCGATGAGGTCATCGCCCTCTGCACCGAGGGTGCCAAGATCGTCGACATCTGCCAGAAGGGTGACAAGATCCTAGAGGCCGAAATCGCCAAGGTCTACAAGGGCAAGAAGATTGTCAAGGGCATCTCTCACCCCACCACCGTTTCTCCCAGCGCCTATGTCACTCCATACACTCCTCTCGTTTCCGATGCCGAAGAGGCCGAGACCACTCTCTCCAGCGGCGAGGCTGTCAAGATCCAACTGGGCGCCCAAATCGATGGCTTCGGTACTATTGTTTGCGACACCATCGTCGTCCGCCCCAAGGGCAGCGAAGGTGTCCTTTCTGGCCGACCAGCAGATCTCGTGCTCGCCACGCACTACGCCAATGAACTCCTCCTCCGTTTGATGGTTCCCCCAGGCCTCGTAAACGCTGGCACCGAGGAAGAACAGAAGAAGGCTGCGGCCCAGAAGCCATACAGCCAGTCCAAGATGACCCAATTGCTTGAAAAGGTTGTCAAGAGCTACAACTGCAGCCTGGTGGAGAACACTACCTGCTGGGTCTTCGAGCGCAACGAGATTGAGGGCAAGAAGAAGATCATCCTCGCACCAGGTGAGGGCGTCAAGGGTGAAGGTCTCCCAGAGGTTGGCGAGGTTTGGGGTGTCGAAGTGGGCGTCAGCATTGGCAGCGGCAAGGTCAAGACTCTCAGCAACCGTGCCACTCTTCACAGGAGAACCACTACCACATATGGTCTGAAGCGCCCCAGCTCCAGAGCCACTCTGTCTGAGATCAAGCAGAAGTTCGGTACCTTCCCCTTCAGCTTGAGGCAGCTTGAAGACGAGAGAGCCGGAAAGGTCGGCATCGTCGAGTGTGTTCGTGGCGGCGTTGTCCGTCAGTACGAGGTCATTGGTTCCACCGACGGCGAGCCAGTCAGCCGACTCTTCACCACAGTTGGTAAGTCAATCAATGTTTCCGCCAGTTACATGCAATTCATGCTAATACATTACAGCCATCACCAAGAATGGTCTTCAGCGACTTGCTGCTCCACCAGCTCTGAACCTTGACTTGTACAAGTCTGAGCACAAGATCACTGACGAGGAGGTGCTCAAGATCTTGGAACAGCCCCTGGCTAACCCTACCAAGCCCAAGGCCAAGAAGAACAAGAAGAAGAAGAAGCCTGCGAAGAAGGCTGCCGCCAAGCCCGAGGAAGAGGACGAGGAGTCTGACGAGGAAGACTCTGATGACGAGTAGAACATCTATTCGGACGCTCTTGGCATGAACAAAGGCACTGGGGCGAAAGGGAGATGAGCGACAATAGGCTGGAATGCAGCCCTGTCAAGCGATTTGCTACAGGAATGAAATTTGAAAAATACATGGAAAAGTGTGGCGGATATGAAAAAGCTAGAGGGCATAGTCACATAAGTAGCTTCTGAAAACCTCGTGCCTCCAAAGCCGCAACTCGACCCTTCCCTGACATGCGTCTGTCGTGGTGCCTGGTAACAACGCCCGGAAATTGCCGCCATGTAAAGGTTGAGAGAGTCTGGAGTGAGATGAGAATTGTGACAATAGCAATCTGGCCGTATTGTCAGGTTGCTAGATATATCAAATACTTTCCTCGCTAATTTTCCTGGAAACGTTTCTTCCTTTTCCTTCTTTGTTTTGCACTGCACCTCGTTTGCTGTTCGTGATTGTCTGGACTTCTCCTTTTGCCCAAACCCTGCGCCGCTGCAACGCCGCCAAAGCAAAGCCCTCTCACAGACCTCCGTCCCGCACACCACATCGCGTACTACGTGCCTTCGCGTCTCCTTCTACCCGACACCCCCCCAAAGCCTCTGACGGGACCAGCATCGCCCTGGGTAAGTCTCCAACTATTTTAAACGAGCAACAATGACTGACACACGCGCGCAACAGTGGCGTTTGCCTGATTATCCGGAGAGATGGCTTCACGACATCAAGAAAGACTGCGCGACCGTCGCAGCACCTCTCGAGGCCCCGACCCCAAACAGACTCCCACGAGCTCGACCAAATCGGCTGCTAAGAACAAGCCCAAGGAGAAGACGTTCATGGACCAGTGGGTCGAGCCTCCCGTCAGGGCGACTACATCTTATCAAGACCATGGCGGAGCCCCGTACGGCGTGCTGGAAAACATGCAGCCTCTGGGAGAAGCTCCCAATCCACGAGCAAAGGGACGTGCCAAGCCTGACATCGTTCGCAAGTCTCTCCTGGGACGTGGCGCTGTTGCCTCCGGCCTCGACGCGCAGGAAACCCCTGAAGGTACACCTGCCCCTCCGGCTACACCCCAAGTTGTTTCCAACGGCAAGGCGATGGCAAAGGGAAAGGTGGACGACGAGAAGGATGATGACTATGCGCCAGGCAGCAAGCAGAGGGGACGTGTCGCCAAAGCAAAGGCGAACAAACGCCTGAGTGAACCAGCTCCAATCGAGGAGCAGACACCGCCGAGGAGCAAGGGAAAGAACAAATCACGTTCGCTATCAACGACTTCATCGACTACGAGCAGAATCAGCCTACAAAAACTCGAAAGTACTGTCAAGGATGCGGTGGAACGAGCTCTGCGTGCAGGGAAAAATGAGACTGGAGCGGCGGTGGTCATAATCTGGCGCCAAGCACAGCATAATCTCCAACTCCGCAGTCTTTTGGACACTATCCTATCTCCCAACTGCCCGAAACCGCAATTTGATGAGTTCCAGATTTATGTGAAGAAAGCAAAAAAGACAATCAAGGCCCGCTTAGAGAATAATATGGCACTCGATTTCGATGTATCCGCTAACAGCACTGCACTGCAATCGCCGCCCCAAACCGAAAAGGAGAAGACTTACATTGCCACTGATGGACCGACCAAGCTGGGACGGCCAAAGATTTCATTGACGGTGAAGTCACCGGCGAAACCAACACACAAGTCACCGCACAAGTCGCCGCAGAAGCATTCGAACAGCCGCCACTCAACTCATGGTAGCAAAGCGAAGAAGCACAGATCTGACAGTGTCGGAAGTGAAGAATCATCGCTATCGGAGCTCACCGATCTCGAATCCGATGGCGCAGAAGACCACATGGATGTTGACGTGCCTACAAACCCTACCAAAACCACATCGACTCGTGATTTGGCCGCTGAACGTGGGAGCCTGAATCCTGCAGACCGCAATATCAAGCGCCCTTCAGCCGAGATTGACACAGCGCCCGATGAACGCGAACAGGTGATTTCCAACAAGCGGCGCAAGCTTGCCGAGACGGTCGAGCGTGAGTTCATTTACGAAGAGAGCGACCTGCGCACCCAACCTCGCAAATCTACCAAAGGCCGCAAGACCAGAAATAGCGGAATTGTCCTTCCACCGCTTACTCTGGCTCCTCAACGTTCTGGTGCGATGGATTCTCCAATCGACAATGCTCCAACGCCAACCGGAAAGAATCGCGATATATCTGTCTATCGCTCACCCTCCGAGCTCTCTTCACCTGCAATCGGCCCACCACCCAGCCCGCCAGCCCACGTTCGAAACAACGGCGACTACAACTATTCTGACTACCCTTCACCTCGCAATCCACCGAGACAAGCCAAGACTGCTGCCCGAGACGCGCCCAAGACTACTGGCAAACGAGCCAAGACCAAGACATCGTAAGCCCCAAACACGACCAGCTTGTGCAAACATCATAAAGACAAACAAAAACTGACAAGACATTCTTTCGCAGGCCCCAGAAAAAACCAGTCTACAATGTCGCAGGATTGGCCAGTAACGGTGGTGCAAGAAAAGAGAGTCCAGTTGGGGACGATGACAATGAAGAGGTGAGACAGCCCATCCTGCAACAGCTGTGCGCTAAATTCCCAATTGCCGTCCTTGTACTTTCTCCCATCTACATACACACTTCACACGCGACTGTGCACCCTCCCCCATGCATCTACGATCATCACTCTGCTCTCTTGGGACGGCATTATTTCCCATCTCCAATGAGAAAGACACACCCACGCTAACAACCGACCGCCAGCTTTCCGAAAACAACGACTTTTGTTCTGCCTGTAGCGGCAGTGGCTATCTGCTCTGCTGTGATGGGTGCGATCGCTCGTTCCATTTCTCATGTCTTGACCCACCAATACAGGAAGATGCCAGTGAGCTGAACGAGCCATGGTACTGCTTCAAGTGCGTTGCCCGACGACCGCTCCTCTCCGAGCACGAGGAGAAAATACCGCGTGGACTTTTTGCGCCTCTACTCAACAATCTCAAGAAACGTAACCCGACGAATTTTGCGCTGCCAGAAGAATACAAAGACTACTTTGAGAACGTTTCTTCCGACAAAAACGGCAACTTCGTTGAAGCAGTGCACACGCGAACAAGGTATTTCTCGCCCGCCACCGCGGAGCACAACAGAACGCTGACAGTGAGTAGCAGGAATCGCGCCGGCTATGATGACGTTCCGGACTACTACAAAATGAAAGACAGCAAAGGACACATCGTCACATGCTTCTATTGCAGCAAGACGAGTGCTGGTCGCCGGCCCATCATCACCTGCGACAAATGCTCCGAACACTGGCATCTTGACTGCCTCGACCCTCCGCTTGCTAACCCTCCGGCAAGAAGCAATGATGGCAAGAAACTCGGCGACTGGATGTGCCCCTTGCATGCTGATCACGAGCTGCGACGGATGGACACGCGCTTGCTCAATCCCGATAGATTTAGCCGCAAAGTACACATCCGCCGACCAAGAAACGCAACGGTCGTTGACACCTCTCTCAATCGTGGGTTCCGCAACAACGGCATTATCGATGTTCAGGATGACGATGACGATGACGAATCTGAGTCCGAGTTCTATACCGAAGAGCATGACCATGCTGTAGTTTATCGCATGCCTGCTTCTGGTATTAAGCTGGATTTCATCGACAGAGTCAAGAAGTATGGACTCCCTTCTCAGCCCCCTAATCCAAGAAGAAAATGCTAATAAATTCCAGCGGCCGTGTTCAAGAGGAAAAAAACGATCGCGCGTTCAAGAGAGCCCGCCCGGTCAATTACAATACCCCATCGGTTCTCGAGCAAGCCAACTTTGCTCGTCGCTCTATCCGCGAGCAGCAAACTGCGCTGAATCTTGCACAATTCGCCAGCGTCAATCAAGACCTGAATCTTGGCCACGACCAGGTGCAGAACCTCGTCGGTACTTTGATCGTAAGTTTTCATTGATCACACACCCCTTTCCTGACCGCCCGTTGGTCCGATGACGTCAGCACACTAATCCCCCTACAGGCTGAAGCACCACCTGCTGTGGTTGAAGAAATGATGGCTATCGAATATACGGAGCAGGCTCGCTCAGCTACCTCGGCGATCCCGCCCTCTCCGCCTTCATCCGACCGCATTGAACAGCTGTCGGAGCAACAGCGCAAGGATCTTGAGATGCTGCAAGAACTCATCACCCGAAGACTTGCAGCGGTCAACAAGACCTGAAACATTGCACACAACTATTGTACTCATCAACATATTCGAAAAGAGCTGTCAGCTTTGCACTGCTCCTGCAACTGAAGCCGTCGAAGTTTACGAGGATGGGTTGATGCGCACACCCCAATATTGGCCCAGATCCCCAAAGCCACCAGCCCCCACACCAACACTCAACCCGTCACACGCATGAAACACTTGACCCGAATTGGCGCGTTTATCCCGACCCGGTTAACCAGTTAGAATGGTAAGAAACGCGCCGGCCGATTGTTGCCGGACAGCTCTTCATGCCAACTTCGGTAACAAATGTATATATTTTGGACTTCCACATCGGAAGAAGACCTGGCACAGTTCACGATGCCCTTTTCTCAGACTTCGACAGACATGAACAACCCCCGCGTTTGAAGTACAAACGGATTGCTCGAATGCATCAGACTTTGTGATGAAACGTTGAATGAAACAACGTCACAGCCCACTGATACTTTATACGAGACACTCGTCCTTGCTTCAATTTGGAACACCCGCGGCGCCTTGTCCACGTCGTCTTTTTCTCTTTCCTTTTTGCCTACCTCCTCCTCCTCTGCGACAATGCAAGGAAAAGGCAAATCAATCATGAAGTGGATTGTATTAGAAAGCGAAAATATTTCTGCATTAGGTACTCGGTTTGTCATGCTAGAATACTCCTTGGAACAATATTCAAATACTAGTACCCGTTTTTCAAAGACGTGCTTCTGAATTTGTGCTGTTGCCATACCGTACTATCCTTTACTGTGCTGTGCTACGCTCTGCTACGCTGTTCTGTGCCAACACTGCAAAAAAGTCGAAAGATTTGTTCTTTGCACAGTAGATATGAGCCTTCTATCCTATCCCTGTCTTCATCTCGCGTACGAGACTCTTTTTTCCTAGCATTGATTCGTTCGTGAATTTTATTTTTCAATTCCTATGATACAGTTTCAAACGGGGACTCGACAATCCCTTTCTCAACAATCCCTCTCTGACCCAAAGACAGCTTGCATCGGTAGAGATTTCGACATGTCCCCGCTCGAGGGTGGCAACAATGACCGTGGAGCTCACTGCTTTCGTTGTCGCTCGGCCACTCGCTCGCGATGTCCGCGATTCTTCAAGTGGACTTCGAAATCCTCGACGACGCGCCCAGCTTGTGCAGTGTATGTTTTTTGAGTGCAGTCATTACATTTAATTCGTGGCAGAAACTGGAATTTGACACCGGCGGGTGGAGTAGCACCAGGTTCGATGCTCGTCTTGATGGTATCGCCTGTTGCAGTATCGACAGCGTATGATCGCATAAAGGGTATGAAATCGGACTCGGGGTATCGTTCACGGAGCGTCTCAATGCCCTCCGTAAGCCAGGGTGGTGGCGGCGGCTGTGACTGCGTGTTAAAATCATTTGACGTAACTTTCAAGTTTAAAAACGGCTTACGGGAGTGTCGTCCAGTTGCGGCCAGTGGTCCACGTCAACTTGTCCCTTCGGACCATAAGTGACTTGTCTGGCGCTCGATGCAGCACGTTTGTGCCCGTTAGGAAGCGGCGTGCCGCGTGACGCTTGAAGAGTGCGTGGGGTTAAGATCGGAGTTCCAATGGCGGGCCGCGCAGGTGTCGGGATAATTTCATTTCTCGGCGGTGGTTGCGAAGCGTAACCCGACAGAGGATATTCACTTGCACGCTTCTTGGCCCGATAGTCATCCCACCAGGACTTGAGTCGCGCTTTTCCTATCTTGAGTTTGACGATCAGTGTTTCAACGCTGTCGTCAGCGGCGATGCTCTCATCGCGAAGTAAACTTCTGCGATTGCGATTTTCGTTGATAGGAGTGTTGAGTGTAGAATCCGGAGTTCCACCACGAGTAAGATTTTGTCGCATGGCAATCTGAGCGGCGCTTGCAGCTCCACGCATACCTCTAGTACGCGCGGTGCCTGCGGTCGTCATGGAAGGCACTGGTGAGTCGGCACCGGATTCGTCGCTATCAAGATCGTCCGAGTCAACATCACCATTTACACGTGTACCTGGACGGCGGCTGCTGCGCCCAGCACGACGGGCTTTGGGTATTCCAGTCGTCTCGAAAGTTTCTACAGCTCCTGGAATAACGGTGTGAACGAGGAGAGAACGCACAGTGCGTTGCCTGTCCTTGAGATCTGGCAAAGCTGGACCGCCTCGTCGGTTCAATTGTCGTTTTTGTGCTCGGTGCTCACGCATCATCGACGTCTCCGTTCTCTCAAGCTCGGCCTCACTCATCTCATACATATATGGTGTCCAGTCCTTTTGTGCCATTTGAGGTCGGAATGCACTGTGTAGTGGGCCAGGTAAGAAGCTGTCCCTGAGCTCTGGATCGTCCACTGGTCGGCCATCAAAACTGTGGTTCGTCAAAAACAGACTCTTTGTGTAGAGTTGGCTTTGTTCACGTATGGAGTGAGCTATGGCAGTTGTAAATTCGCCACTCAGAGCATTTTCCCATGCCATTTGACGCGCAAACTCTTCTGGCGAGTTCAGCGGGTTGTTGATGTCCCATTCAAACTGATCAATCAAGGTGATTCGACCGATTGTGATATTAAGCTTGACCATGATTCGCATTTCGTCGTCTTTGTAGTCGCTGTATGGCATACCGTGTTCAAGAGGTCCATCCTCGACAATGATGTGTGGATAGTAGTTGAGTATTTGATCTTGCATTTCGGCGCGTACTTGCCGCGAAATCTCAGGGAGATTCTCCATGGGTATTTTCAGGTCTTCGAGAAGATACTCAGTAAATACGTCTTGTGAGATCAGTTTCTCGTGGAGGTTCCAGGTGAACGTGTCGCGCAAGCGGAGTTTATCCAATTCTATATCCAAGCGGACTGGTACAAGCTCCTCATGCTGTTCCGCTTGCTGTGCATTATCCTTTCGGGGGATACGTAATTCCCGCGCTCTCCTGCCTTTTGGGGGTAGCCGCAAAGAATTGTAAACAATCTGAGCTTTGCCATCCGTAGTTCTATTCCCGTAGCCATTGTAACCAGGGCCAAAAATAGTACCGGGATCCATTTGTCTGCGCTGCTTCACTTCGCCTAGATAGAAATCTCGTTCCAGTTCCTTGGATCGTATAAGTTCCTGAGATCGCTGAAGCTGGTCGTTTTTCGCGGCTATGAAAAGCATATCACGCTGCATGTAGCGATCTAATAGCGCATCGTTGTGAGTCTGGGAAGACTCGGCAGAGTCATCATTGGGAATAGACGTGTTGAGTGGGAGTTGGGTGCCATCGCGCGATCGTTTACGACTCAATTGGGGTCCATTCTGGTTTTGCGCGGCGCCATTTGGCGTGCTAGAGGAATCTCGCTGCGGCGTCGAAGCATTGGAGGTGATGCCAGTGGCAGCCATGGCTGCTCTCGCCTTTTGTTTTCCTTCTCGTATCGCGTCCGGACCTTCTATGTTGGAGCCTGGCTGCTGGCTCATCGCCGTCGGCTCGTCGAAATTGAAGGGCTGAACTGCGCCAGGGCTACCGTTCCATTGGCGAGGGTTGGAATGGGGACGCGCAAAGGGCTGGCCGTGGAAGGGGTATGATGGGGTGGACATGGAACGGACGGGAGAAATGTAGCGACGTCGGGGAGGAGGGCGGCAGCATCAAAAGCGATGCGACGTCATGCAACGGGTGTACTGGCAATGGACAGAAGAGGTCAGTGTCGGCGTGTATGAGGAGAGCCAGTCGCGGAGGGCGGCATTGCTTGCGCGCTGCAGGTGAAGTCCCCAGCCACTGAGTGCCTACCGACTTGGGGCAGGCCGGGCGGGCGGGCAGCAAGACAGCGCAGCGCAACGCACAATCAAGGCGACGGTGAATGGGAGGGCCGCGGACGATGGAGGGGAGTAGGGCGATGCACATACCGGATCAACAGACAAATGCAGGCGCGTGCTGCTGGATGGTGCAGTTGGAGGAAACACGCGCTGACACTCCGACTCCCACCCAGCCGAGGACGCCCGGCTGGACGGCAACTTCCGCCGCGAGCTTGGCGAGGCTGGACAGAGGCAGAATGGGCGAGACGACAAACGAAAAGCAGATACTACTGAGCATTCACGACAACCGGCGGCTGGACAGGGCGCAAACATGGGAACTCTACGGCATCAAGACTCGGCGTGGCACAGAATCGAGGGCGGGAACACCGTCACTGGAGCAGAGTGGAGCCAGGCCTCGCTTGGTTGGCCCTTTATTCCTCCTCCGGCCAGTCCGAGAACGAACATCTAACGGCAAAGGCCGGCCTCGTGTTGCTTTTAGTAGAAGTCGTAGTAGTAGCAGCAATTGTTGAAGAAAGTATTGCCAATTAGTTGTTTAGCTACAGCTTCAGCACAGTACAGCACAGCACATCCAACAATCGTCTGGGCTCGCTGATGGGCTGGCTTCTGATGTCCTCCATACTAGCGACACCGTCGTGTGCAGCCCGTTGCGAGGTTATGCTATTCCTCGCTACCCTCTGTCGTTCGCGTTTCATTTGCTGCCATTGATCCTTAGCTCAACGCAACAGCGCGGTGTCGCGTGTCAGTGTTGCACCTTGACACAGCCAGGTTGCTTTTCATCGTCCTCCGCACACAAATTGCATTCGCTCAAGGCGTCACGCTCATCGACTCCTCGAGCGCCATGCGCAGTGGTTGTGGCTACATACATTCTTAGATCTTAGAGTAAAGAGTCGAGGCGAGTGAAGACGCTCAAACAAGCCGCGACAACCTACACATTGACGTGTTAATACAATGGCCTCGCGTAAAGCGCTCAAAAACAACGTACCTCTAGTTGCAACTCCTTGTCTTTGGCTCCATTGACCTCATCTCGGATTACCTGATCCAAGTTGGCGCCGACGGCAGCATTGCCACCCGCTCGCTTACCGAAGGGCCATTGCGAGTACTCTGCAAGCATTTCGTCGACCTGTGCAAATGCGCGTTCCCGCGCTTCGTGTCCCATCGTGGTTAGAGCGTTCTCGAGTACATTTGCGGCGTATGATGCGCAGAGAAGCGCGATTGTTCGCAGATATCGGAATTCCAGGCCATCAGGAAGAAACGGCGATCCGGGAAGAACAACAGTGCGTTGAGTAAGCATAGCTCGAACTCGTCTTCTGAGCTCGTCCTTGGCGCCACCATCAGCAACAGGGTGAGTAGCCATGTCGAATAGGAGGAAATTGCGCTTTTCGGTGCGAAGAATGCCCTTGTCGACCAAACCCTTTGCCAGTCGCTCTCGAACTTGTTTCAATTGATAGCCAATCTTCATCAAATTCCATGTCTCGCCTGTAGATATATGTCAGTGCCACTCGTCTCCAAGACATCACATCCACACTTACCAGACATCAGATCAATCCACGAGCTCACGCTCATTTTTTCAGACGTCTTCATCATTTTGAGCGCTTCGTCCAACAGAACTTCGCCTGTAAGAGTGTCGTCCACAACTTCAATTAGTCGGTCTGACAGGGGGAACCTCCGCCTGCTGCTATCCTTCTGCATGCTGATCCGCCCGCGGAACGCAAGCTCAATGACAATGCAGCCGCGAAGCGCATAGGAAATGTTATCGTTCCAGAAACTGAGGTAACCCTGCTTGTCTTTCAAGCCCATGAGCAAAACCTCTTCCATGAGTGTCAGCTTTGGCTGCTTTGCGCGCTCAACATTTTCTGAAATGTCTCGAGGGTCAAAGGCAATCTTGTGGCCATTGGCACCACTCGCTTCGTATGATGTTTCGGGAGATCGGATGTCATCGTCTCTTCTTCTAGGTGCAGGCGAGGATACTCGACTGCCTTCGTCTCCATCGTCTGTATTCGCGGCGCCTGCGCCTCGTCTCCGGGTCAGGCCTGAGCCTGACGCCGAGCTCATGCTGATTGACTAGTCGTACGGGGAGGTGGGATTTGTCGAAAGGCTGCGTAAACTCAGAAGGTGCCCACTTTCTGTGCACTTCTGCCTCGTGTGGTTGTCGTCGTCGTAAGAAGTGGAGGAGCTCGGTCGGCGCACTGCTGCTTGCGTGGAAATTGGCAGCGTTGGTATGCAATGCAGCGTGTTATTATCAAAGGAGAGAGACTGTCCAGGCAATATGCAGTGCAGTCTCCAACAGTGATCTGAAATCAGCGAGAAGCTTTGTGTTGTTGACGTTTCGGCCGCGGAGGCGCTTGAATGTGAAGTTCAGGCTCCTCCTTGTCCTCGAAGACCCGCTTTTTGGCCGCGACCGCGACCGATTCGATTGCGAGTGCTCGTGACTGGCTTTTGCAGTGCTACAAAATACCATTCACGTCCTGATGAGGCAGAAACAAGGCCAGTTTGATAATTTGATAGTACACATTTATTGAGGGCTCGATTTACGAGGTATCATGTACATAGTCTACCCTGATTATCCCCTCGATAAAACTCCAGTCCACTGCAGCTTCAACATCTTCTACATTCGGTCGCTTTCGTCTCAATGGGAGAAAGCATTTAGTGTGCTACAGTCTATTAGTATCGTCTTTGGTACGGGCAATGGGGCTACACATACCATCGGGCTGGGACAGAATGTACTCCACGGCTTGGTTGACTGCAAATCATCAGCTTCCCTACTCGAGTCGATATGCCCATCGTGTTTGCTTACCGCTGTGGATGGCATCAGCCTCCTTATCTGGGATCTCAATGCTGAACTCCTGTTGCCATTATCAGTCTCCGTCCATATTTATCCGCATGTGCCTGAACCAACCTCTTCAATGGCCATCACAACCTCCACGGTGTCCAAGCTGTCAAGACCAAGGTCGTTGGTGAAGTGGGAAGTGGCAGAGAGCTATTTGGCAGTTAGGCGATCGTTCGGCGCGGGATAGATGTAATGCGATATAGGTATACCTTTGATGCATCGGTGACCTGCATAATTTTGTCAGCGTTGTTTCCTGCCATTGTACCTTCGTATGCATCGTACCTTGTCGAAGTTCTTGAGAAGATCAATGATGCGGCCAGTGACCTCCTCCTGAGCGAGTCCGGAGGACGAGGCGTAGCACCTTACGGCAGAGAAGGCGGTTGCTGGGGTGGATATTCTGGATTGGACGAAGGGGGCGCGGATTGCTCTCTGAATGACCGGGCGCTGGACGCGAGTGGCGGCCTGGGCAGCGCACCTGGCAGAACGGACGATGGCAGTGCGGAACATGTTGACGGTGTGATGACGGGTGTATGGAGGGTCGTGGTAGAAAGTCGGAGAATACAGGTTGTAGAACGGGAGCCTCTCAAGCTGCGAGATCTGCCCGCCAAGAGCTAGCGCTTCTTTGGTCATCACTACTTCATGGAACTCCATGACTTCACGGAAGCATTACCGAGCGTATTTACAGCATCAGTTGGAACACTATTTTTGGATTTAATCAGATGTCGAGACAGCTTCATCGACTAAAATATTGTGCAATTTTTCGGACAGACATTTTGGAAATTCAAACGCCCATTACGAATCGTCGAAGTTCCGAATGGGCCTCGCATCGTAGGAGATCGTCTCGAGCTTCTCTAATTGACCTTCCACTGCCTAAATCTTCCCGTCGGAGCTCGTACAATGGCTTCTGCTGAATTTGCAAACACTGACTTCCAGCTGTCTGCCCTTTGGGGCTCGTGTCCTGAAACAAAAGCTTCCTTTCCAGCTCCAGACGCGAATGCAGATATCGCATTGGCCTTTGGCGTCCGCGTCCAAATGGGATGTGGACACCTATGAATCGAACGATCGATCCAAAATTAACTGAGTTGCATCCAAAAAGCCTCGATGAACCTGCCACTGACAGGAAATGCCATTGGATGGCTAGATGAGAAGTTTCACCTGCGCCTTTCGAAGGCAATCTATTACGGAGAAAGGTTGATTGAAGACCGTTTGGTCGATTTTGATACACTACTGATACACTAATTCATATTATAAGATTAAGTATTACGGACCACCACATAGCGACGTGGAGGAAGATACAAACCAGAGACAGAAAGAAAAACGCTAACCGTGGCGAATTCGCTTAATAACGCTGGGGATTGTATGTGTGTTCTTTTTATTCCCAAGATCCACCATCGCTATCCAGCGTACATCCATTCTTTGTTTTGGACGTCCAGCCTAAAAGTCGATTGGCTACGTCCGTTGCGTAGCAATGTGTTGCGACGCCTTGACCGAGATCGCCGGATTGTGCGATAGAGCCAGAGTTGTATATTCTAGCTCCTTGATAGAACTTGGCGGCTCCAGTTCCTGGGGCTTTGCCTATAGTTTGCTCGAGACCAGCGCCTCGTGGTGTGCCACCCACACCGTCCTGTACCATTTGATTGATCTGGTCGGTTGGGCATGGATGTAACACTTGGCCTTGATTATTGCAACTGCCTGTCCCAGCGTGGGATTGAAAGAGTCCTGGATTCGATACGCCGTAGTTGGTCGTCGGAACCCGGACGCAGCCCTGACTTTCCTGCATCATGACGGCAAGAACAAAGCGTTTGTCGACGCCAGTCGATTCGGCCACTGCTAACAGGGCAGCCTTTACAGCAGCGGTCTCTGCTGGAGTATTGTTGATGGTGTTGAAACCCTGACAAGATGTATTTATCTTGAAAAGATTAGCTTCCCAGATTGCATCGAATGAATACCATTGGTCCATGGTAGGCCATCCATCTCCACCGTCGCCTGTATACATCTTATATTGTACCTTGGGAGGGGGTGTGCCACTTGCACCAGGCGGCTCGTCCGAGGACGTACTTCCACCAGGAATTTGAACACTGCCAGGATCACCAGAGTCGCTTGAATTGCTTGAACCAGATGGGGGAGAGGGGTCTCCCGGCAATCCAGCATTTTCTGCTATAAAGCCTGGACCATCCTTCACGGGATTTGGCATCCCGTTGTTGAATACGACGGCGAATGGATGATGACCAGAACTTTGGCTTGGGAGCGGGATACTCGTGGCAGCTGCAGGACCAGTTCCAGGAAGAGCTGCAGTAGCATCACTTGCACTCACTGGGCCTTGGATGAATGCTGCTTCTGACGTGTTCGGCGGAGGAGTACTGGCATTCTGAGCACTAGAGGGGTTGGGGGGTTTTGGGGGTTTCGAAGTTTTGACCGGCAATGCATTGGGGTTACTGGGTCTTACAGTGATTGTGCGTGTCGGAGAAGGATGTCCTGAATCCTGGCACCATCCGTAGTCGTGTAGACAGCCTGCTCCTGAGAACGTCTCCCCTTGACCACAAAATCCCCATTGCGAGCAAGAGTCTCCATATTTTGACCCCATACAAGTCATGCCAACATTCTGTCCGCAATTCCCATGAGTTGAGACTAGCATGCCATTTGTGGCCACCTGCCGTGATTGGAGAGGAGCAGCCGATGCGGAGAGGGCTAACAGGAGATGGCCGAAGAAACCCAAGCTGGTCCAGCGTCGCAGACGCATAGCCATTTTAGAGAAAGTGCGATCGATTTCGTCCAGCGATATCGAAAAATTATAAAGAGGAAATGGCGAGAGAGTGGGAGTTGCCGGCAACTCTACACTGAGAGAATCGACTCTCTTGAACGGACAAAAAAGAATTTTCGAGAAGGAAAGAGAGAAAGATTGTAGAGTAGGGCGCTTAAATTCTATCGGGCTCATCGTTAATATAAAGCTCTGAGCTGAGGTCGCACTGTCTAGTGCGTGTGGATTAGCATTGTCGTCAGGTGAAGAGGATGCCATAGCAATGTCAACGGCCGGAAGTACAACACGAGCGAACGTTGCAATATCACCTCGGACTTATTGAGTGCCGCCCCATCGTTTAGCCTGCAATTGTTCTTGTGATCACAATTTGCTGCGAATCACAGCCATGTTTCATCAACAGAGTACCGGGCGACAAGGAGCGTTGTTCGCACAGGCGTGAAGAAAGGTGACTGTCATGTCCAACGTTGCGCGATGAGTTCACGATGCGAAAGCGACGTTTCATCTCAGCAACGCATGAAAGCCAGATTGCATCATGTCGCGTGCCTGGGCAGACGTAGAGTTTTGGTACGTCTTGACCGCAGTGACGACGGGTGTTGTTTCTGCTTGTCTCGTGGGTTTCTAGTGGCAGCTGGTCGACCTCGGCTACTCTCTAATCATCACCGATGCGATTGTTCATCACTCGTGTAGGATTGTCTTCTTCTTCCAAGAAATATAACAGCACTTCAAATTCATTAACTCATTCGCCATCCGTCTGATTTCACGTGGGAGAGAAACGACGCAATAATCTTCGCAGCCACGCCACGCGCATCATGCCTCTAGCTACAGTTCATTTGGTGGCCCTTGCTCCTGATGCCAATGTTTCCGACTTCGTCCACTTGATCCTGTCTAGTAACGTGAAACCACTCGTCATCTCGAGAGCGGTGCGATGGATTGTTCGGCCTGAGAGCCTCTCGGTTGCAAACCTGGCCAATACAGAATGGGACCTGCTCATCATCCTCCCAGCAGACATTGCTCTACCTGAAGCATGTCTTCGCAAAGACTGGGTGTCCACGCACTGGACCATAACAGCTGGTGTTCCTAGTAGTCTGGTGAAAGACTTTGAGACTCGAAACAAAGCCCTACTGCAGCCCAAATCTAGCGCTGTGCCAGCATTCACTGGAACTATGGATAATCCACAAATTGCGAGGTCAGCTCAAGGCTTGGAGCTCAGCAACGACTTACTACAATGGAGTAAGACCTTTGAGCTCGGCCAAGGAGCAGTAAGCATGTTTAATCTTCTTGCGTTCAAACCTGGCAAAGAAGCCAATGAGAGCTACAAGAATTATGGCAAAGCATTTGCCAAGTCGAGTGGCTCTCGACGTGGGGGCAATGCCAAAATCGTAGGCAAGGTGGTTCCAAATCAAGGAACAGATGGCGAGGACTCATCAGGCTGGGATGAGATTGCTTTGGCGCATTATCCTACCATCTCACATTTTGTTGATATGATCGGTTCTGTCGATTACCAGGAGGTCAATCATAAATTCCGACTTCCGGCATTGAGAGATACCTGCATTCTATGCACTACTGAGCTGGCACCAGAGCTACGCCCTAATAAATCACGGCTGTAATCGCAATTAGAATGAAGAAACGCTGGGATAGCTTGGACTTCTTGCACTTTGTACAAACAAAATTGACAAGCTGGGCTTCCTTCAACCAATCTCGCCGACATCACATTCAGTGAGACGTGCAAGATTGTGCGAGGGGATGAGACAACACTATCTCAATTTTCAGATACAAAATGTCAATAGTTCCAAGAAAAATGGTCACCCCAGGGTTTAACTGCTCGTTGTAGATGCACTCGCTCATCTTGAACGTAAAGTTTGTTCCTACACGAACCCAACGAACCCAACGAACCATTAATTTGATACTGTTTAGAGCGGCATATCTGATAGAATTGACACAAAGAGGACAAGATCATCAGTTCGACGCGTTCACCGGTGACTGGGCCTATAGCAGCACTACCAACTAGTACATGCATAAAGGTACCATGTGGGCTGAGCGACGCCCCGCCACAGCCAGTCGAATCAGATCCCTCGGGGTGAACAGCGCCTCAATTGTGAGACCGTCTTTTTTGCCTTGTTGCAGTCGGAAATGATAACCTTCTTTTCCCCCATTTCCATTGACCCGTAGAACGACTCGATCGATTAGCGCCGAGGTCCCATGAATCTGTCCTCGACCCTGAACACTTTTCCAACTCTACGGGATTGATATCTCTTCCACGGTGATCGGAGCGACGTCAAGGCAAGACGAAACCGATCCGTGGCTATGTCGACGACGGAGCGGAGAAAGCTACTCCAGTTCGGTCAACTAAGCATCGACATCAAAGCTCTGATCGTTGACCACGTTGTTCTGCCGACTGATCTTCGTAATCTGTGTCTTGTCAACAAGCAGCTCCACAGCCTTGCCATCAAACCCCTCTATCGCAATGTGTCTCTCGACTTGGGCTCGTCAAATGACAATCGGCTCTCAGCATTCCTGCACCCCAACAATGAAGGCCTCAAATACATACGATCTTTACAGATCAATGTGGCTCGCTCGCGGGATCGCGGACACCACAAGATCCAAGCCGCTTTCGCTACTCGCATGCTGTTAGAGTTCCTGCCCGAAGATACGCTTGAATCGTTTAGTTGCGATGGCGGGTACGTTACAAGAAAACGAAAGCCGTTATTTACGTGGTTTCTAGCACTGACATATTGTCGGCAAAGGTGGGACAGCTTTGAAGCATTCTCCGCCGACAACCTTCTACTACTGTATCGAAAACAACGACGACTCAAGATGCTCGAAGTAGTAGATATGGATCGCCAAATATTGTCAGAGCTCAAGAAAAATCCAAAACTGCAAGAGAGCCTTTTCTCACATGCTCGTGAGCTCACACTTCATCCTGAACGGCGAGACACCTTGGATCTGTGCGGCTATTACGTCGAACAAATGAAAGAAACCCTCGAACGTCTCACGGTGAAGATAGACATAGTCTTCGAAATCCGCAGTCGTTCTCGAAGCCCATCAAGGACTTCGATGGAGAATCGAGATTTGAATGATACCGCGACAAGGCCCGGCCTCGTTACTAGATCCCTTTTCGGCCACATGATGCCGTTTGATTCATGCACGCCCTTCAAGAACCTCAAATCTTTGCACCTGTCTCGAGTCAGCTTGAGATATTGCGTTGACAGCTGGTGCAAGTTTGTCAATTTCAACCTTTTACAAGAGCTGAAGATGATTCGTTGTGGTGGTGCCGATGCTCTGTTTGGCCAACTCTGCAAGTCTGCATTCCTCCCGCGCGAGCTCAAAGTGCTGGAGATCATGCACCGCGACAATGATGAGGGCGAGACATTGTTAGCATTGGATGGATTCCTTTGCTTGGTCTCTGGCATCCGCAAACTGTCAATCGATCTTGAACAAGTTGTCTCGCTCCCAGCGGCCGCGGGAATCATTCGGCACAGAAAGACGCTTCGCCAACTATTTGTGCATAGTTCGCCCGAAAGCCCGTCGATTCCCGGAGTCCATGGGGATAATGTCGTTGAGGAGCGAGTGTGGTCAACGAAAGATTTTGAAAAGATCTGTCAAGCGTGCTCGAGCTTGGAAGAGCTCTCGTGCGCATGGCCACACACCAACGTAATACGCCTTCCAAGCCCAGAGTGGCAGAGTTTTGAAGCATCTACCGCTCACCTACGTAAACTGGTCACGCTTCACATTTCGACGTGGCCAAATAATGGCACGAAAAATGCATCCCATCTCCTCCCGCGGCTACTCTACGAACAACTCCTGCAAGGTCTTGCGCAACGAGCTTTCGAACTAGCAGATGGATCTCACGTCTCCCTAGTCCCACCTCCACTGCCCCCAAGCTTTCTAAATCCAAACCATACACCGGTGTCGGGCGATTCCGCTGCTAGTACCGAGCCAGACTCCAGTTCAGGAACGACTGTAAGCGACGCAACACCTTTGAAACTGCGCCTGATCGCATTCGGGATCGCAAATCGCATACATCAACGCGAAGAATCCAAGAACCAGATCATATTTCTTCGATCGATCGCTCAAGATGCGCATGGGAAGTCCAAAGTACACGCGACTCCAATCGGATGGAATCTACGACGCTTTATCGAACCGCGTTCAGAATGTCTCGATCTCGACTTTTTGAAAAAGGATGTCAGACCTCCTTATCGAGAGGAGCGAGTTCCTCCTACTTGGGGAGTGAACGATGATGACGAGTAAGTGCTCCAGTTTTGCTCTTGAATGATGTGCTGCAGGGGGAGAAAATCATCAAATTGACACTCAATTCTGTCATAGAATTGTTATTTTGCCAGGGGGTGTTGCTCCACCGCCGCCTGGTGCCATTCTTTTGCCGGATTTTGACGATATGTAGGTCTAGCGCTGCCGACACGGTGCCATTGAATTGAAATGGGCAAATTGAACTTGCCGGGTTGGGCGAAAGTATCCGATAACTGTACATTTTATTATGTGATGCAGTTTATGTGATGGAATTTCAAAAGCATGGGGAAACCGGACCTGATTGATTACTTATTGGTCATAATGCGCCAATTGTTTGCGCCAACATAGCGAAGTGCCAGTCTAAAATCGAAATTCTGCCCAGCGCTCTTTCCCAGGGTAAGTACAGTTCTTGATTAGATATTAGTCTACTCTATCCCAAATTCAAGACATGACGATCAAGAAATCAATCCCTGTCCGATGGAAAATCCATGAGCTGGCAATGCATGTCGAGAGTGCTGTCTAGATGCATTGACAAAATATGAGAAATGCAAATGTGTTTCCAATCATGGTGTAACAGTGCCCGATTTCCAGTCTTTCGTTCGTGAAAGTTGTGGCTTCAAACTGACGACATACGTCAGACGGTCAGTGAAAATATGTGTGATCACAGCCTGCAATGCTGGAATGCCACCAAAAATGAATCCTCCCAGAGGAAACGTCATGACTTCGGCGATGCCAGCAAATTGGAAGATATCTGGACTGAAGGAGTCGTTCTCTTCCATCTCTTCAAGTAGGCCTGCACGTCGCATTTCTTCCCTTCTCAGGGCGACACAGAGGCGATGATAGGTCGCGTATCGGTAGAAGAAAACCAGCATTAGCAAGTATCCGATTAAGCGGCACCAGCCAGAAAACTCGAGAGACCATCGTAGAACAGCAGGCATGAGGAATATGGGATACAGCAGTCCATAGATTCCCGAAGTGGCCAGAATCAAACATAGATGAATAGGCAGAAAGTGAGCCTCGAACATGCGATTCGCCAAAACCAGACAATTCATCTTGTTAATGGCTTTCGGTGGAGCTGGAAAGCCGTTGCCGGCCTTTGGGCTTAGCGATTGATCCAGGCCGGTACTGGTATAGAATGCCGTCCAATTGGCGCTGCATCCTATTAGTATTGCGCCTCGAAATATGTAGTTTTGAACATACTTGGGGGCGCTCAAAGGAAATTCGGTGGCAGGCGGAGGCGCATTGTAGTGCCGTCTAAGCATATCCACAGCTTGTCGCACGCAGTATCCAGAGTCTTGTGCGCCCCACATATGTCGAAGGGCTTGCTTGTAGCGCGCATCAATCCCGTCGAAATATCCTTGTATACCCTTCTTGTCGCTGGCTACGTTGCATTGACTTGCGGCAGCATAAACGACCTCTACATTAATGTTGCCAGACAAGGCAAAGAAACATTTCAAATACATGTGCATGTCTTCGCCAATCGCTCCAGGACCCGTGTCCCATCCTCCAACTTGTTCGACAAGGGACATTGGCAAGGAGTAAACCGAAGTTGGGATACGAATTTCTGAACCCGGATACAGACTGGAAATACCAGCTCCAGACCAGATCAAATCGGCTGTCCGAACTGGCAATGGTACACGGTGTAAATTCCGGTCGAACACGATGGGCGGAACGTACATGGTGGTTTCGCGTGTGTCGGGATTCTCTGTGAATGCCTTGGCGACCTGGGAGAAATATCGCGGAGAAAGATGCGTATCAGCTGTCCCGGGTTAGCTTGTTGTTCAGCGAACGACTGGGCAATACTCACCATCCATAACGGTCATGATTATGTTTGACTTAACTTCTTCAGGATAGTCCGCGCTAGCTTGCTTACCGGCCCAGCTCTCATTGCTGCTTTTCCCTTGGGCTTCACCTGGAATTCCCGCGGGGTGCATGGTGAAGCTCAACTTGTAAAATGACCTATGGAATGTGGCAATCAAATCGGTAGCCTTGAATGCAGCCTTCTCCTCTTTTTCTTCCATAGCAAGATAGACCTGTTATACGTTAGCCGAAATGGACTTTGCCTGACGACGACTACAATCGAGGAGTTGCGTAGTTATTGCGGCACATACATGATAACAATGGCGAGCTTGAGGGTGCGAAGCCAAAACACGCAGAGTTTCTCTCATTGTCGCCATGTTTTCCTTGTACGACGGCAGAATGATTACGAACAAGGGCGACGGGTAAGAAATGGCGGCATCATTCTCTTCAGTTTTGATTGTTATTTTCTTCCGTTTCTTGGGATTATCCTTGATGGCAGCCGTCTCTTTCATCTTCTCAATAACATTGCCGATGGCCCAGCAGACACGAGCGGGAAAGGCAATTGCTTGGAGATGCAAAAGTATAGTATATATGCTGAGCAACAGCTGCCATATGGTCGCCACACCATGGTGATCTCCTCGTTGTCCCTTGCCAAAAGGTTCCGCAATGAACGACAGATATAGAAGAGCAAAGACAATAATAGCAGACAGGCCTGGAATGCAGCGAGTTGCCCAGACGAAGGCGGTGCTCATGGCGAGCGGTCGAGCCAGAAAAATGCCAGTCAGGTCGGCGACATGCAGAGGACACGTGATTGAAAATCGCAGGGCGCGTTGGACGTCTGAGACGATATACTCGGCGGAGTGCAGTTGGAGACGGGAGTCGAGAGTCGCGAGTGAAGTGAAGAGTCAAGCAGCAGATGCACATCGAGCTGCAACAAGTTTAATGACCGGCCGTCCTGCTTGAGGATGGCCCTCCCCTTCCAGCAGGAGAGGGCTGGTGGTGTGCGGTGTGGGTGTGAGAGTGTGGGCGCGCAGTGCAGTGCGGTACAAGCTGCGCGATCGAACGACCAATGTTGATTGCACGTGGGGTCGAACGTGGGTGAATCGATTGGTGGATCCGTGTTGACGCTTGCCCAAGACGAGGAGGGAGCAGTTGGTCGTAGATTAGCGAAGGGCACTACTTGAACGATGTCACGACGAGTTGGACGCCGTGCAATGGCCTGGAAGACGGTGCAGAAACTCTGGGTGCTCGAGGTCGGCGTGAGGTGGTCAGCGGTGACGATTTTATGGCCGCGGAGGTGGAGGTGCGAGCTCGCTCCTCAGCGGGTCGCAGGCGGGCCTCGCGTACGTACAATCCCGATCTCATTGGAGAGCGGGAATCTTATTTATATTGTCGGCGCAACTGTGGCCACGCCATAGCAACATCCAGATGGGTTCGACATGGCTGTTCTTCAGGTGAAAGAGCTGCACATGTGCACGTTGCGAGTTGTTGCCGTTGTGTTGGGCAAATACTCTCTCCTCGCATGACGCTTGCCCGCCTCGACTCGATATTGTGTGGCCAAATGGTCCAGGTACGATGGTATGCGCACTTCTTCCAACTTACCGCTGGGTAAATCTGTCTTGGCTCGTCAATCCTTCACAATGTGCGCGAGTATGGGAAAAGAAAGGCAACGAGCTTCGGGCGCAGAATCTCCTGTGACCTACCGTCTGCTGCGAAGTCAGCCTCCCGCCCAGCCGCCCATAGAGAGCCGAGTCGGAGGGGACAAGCAGATGTGTCGCATCGGGCCACTTTCTCGCGACAGCTATGACTATCGAGAGGAATCACAGAGATATTAATCTTCTCAAAGAACGATCAACCAAGGAGGTAGACGGTGAAATTAGATGTGTGGCATGGCCGAGGATGACTGCGCCATATCGTGCACGCTAGTGCATCCTGCCGACCTGAAGACGCACAATCAACGAAAAAGTAGTCGAAAGCGGCAGAGCATTCGACGATGGGTTGGGTGCGTTCTTCATGGTGGTAAGCCACCGCATCAGAAATTGGATGTTCACGCACTTGCATTTCACCGTTGAAGGTCGAGCAGAGGCACCTAAGAGCCGCATGGCCACGAGCGACCTCACTGCTCATCGTTGACCGAACACCTGACATGAACATCGCGGAGCGATCAATCCACCATGGATTTCCACCACAGATACAATAGGCATCATAGGCTATCTCCCTAATTTTCCATTCTTCATTGGACGATTTGGTGTTAACGTACGGTATTGTAACCAGCCATCAAAGCAGATGTATCAAGTTGAATCGACCGCGTTGTCGATCGACAGTGTTGGCGCAACGAGACAAGCACCACTTCCTTCTCCGACTTTCTTAGAGTGATCGCTCATTCGCACGTCTCAAATTTTGCCCAAAAAGCCTCACAAACGATATCTGCGATATGGCATTCGTGAAAGATGCGGTCGCAGAAGGCAAGTCAGCCGCGGGCGGGTCTACGACATAACGGCCGTTCCCCCGTTATCGCACCCGAGCACTGTCGACGATGGTACAGACATAACGTCACAGATAAAAGTAAAACCATGTTGACACGACGATAATCATGTCGTGTCGTGTCGTGTCGTTTCGATGACCGTGAGACTGGCTCGAATACTAATAATGCACGCAGGTAAGTCAATGCAGGTCTCTCTAACTATATTGCGCCGTCTGATCTCGTGCCTATCGACGAGCTTAGCAAGTGGTGCGTCATGGCAACGCTGTTACAACGCCACTTCCCCAGCCCCATCGTCCGGAGCTTCCTCCTCTCCCTCAGTCTTCACTCTGCACCCGCATACCCTCATCCAAACCCATCTCATCAGTTCCCAATACCACAGCTCTCTGAAAATATGAAGGGAGGAATCACTATTGCCACGGCTTTGGCCGTCGCCGCGCCCGCCTACGCCGGCAAGCACTCGATGAAGTGAGCAAACGCTGCCGCCTAGCCACCGTTCCATCTGCTAACCCATCGTCTTGCAGGCTCCACAAGGTTCCTCTGTCCGAGCAGCTCGAGGGCGCCAACATTGGCGACCACATGAAGGCCCTCGGCCAGAAGTACATGGGCGTCCGCCCAGAGGCTCATGCCGACGGCATGTTCGAAGAGACGTCATACAAGGGCGGCAAGGGACACCCGGTTGCTGTCAGCAACTTCCTGAACGCCCAGTACTTCTCTGAGATTGAAATCGGCACCCCACCGCAGACTTTCAAGGTCGTTCTCGACACTGGTAGCTCCAACCTGTGGGTTCCAAGCACTGACTGCAACTCAATCGCCTGCTACTTGCACTCCAAGTATGACCACAGCTCGTCGAGCACCTACAAGGCCAATGGCTCCGAGTTCGAGATTAGATATGGCTCTGGCGAGCTTTCTGGCTACGTGAGCAAAGATACCATGACAATCGGCGATTTGGCCGTCAAGAACCAGCTGTTCGCCGAGGCTACTTCCGAGCCGGGCCTTGCTTTCGCCTTTGGTCGCTTCGACGGCATTCTTGGTCTCGGCTACGACACCATCTCCGTCAACGGCATTCCCCCTCCATTTTACAACATGCTTGACCAGGGTCTCCTTGACGAGCCCGTCTTTTCTTTCTACTTGAGCGACACCAACGACCAGGGCGCGGAGTCCGAGGCCATGTTTGGTGGTGTCAACGAGGACCACTACACTGGCGAGATGACCAAGATCCCTCTTCGTCGTAAGGCTTACTGGGAGGTTGATCTCGATGCCATCACCTTCGGTGATCAGACTGCTGAGATCGACTCCACTGGTGCCATCCTTGATACTGGTACCTCGCTCATTGCTCTCCCAAGCACTATTGCTGAGCTCCTCAACAAGGAGATTGGCGCCAAGAAGGGCTTCAACGGCCAGTATACCGTTGAGTGCACGAAGCGTGACTCTCTTCCCGACCTCACCTTCACCCTTAGCGGTTACAACTTCACCATCGGTCCGCACGACTACATTCTCGAGGTCCAGGGCAGCTGCATCAGCTCCTTCATGGGCATGGATATTCCTGAGCCAGCTGGCCCTCTTGCCATCCTCGGCGACTCTTTCTTGAGGAGATGGTACTCTGTTTATGACCTTGGCAATAACGCTGTCGGCCTCGCTAAGGCCAAGTAATGGGATATCAGTACCACGTTACCCGTCCCCACGAATCCAGCGGCTCAGAAGTTACCTAGAATGACAAAGTGGAAATTTGATAGGAAGAGATAATCGAAGGTGTCACGAACAAGTAAGACTTGGCCGTTGTAGGCTCCGTGGACTTATTGTTCCTAAATATTCGTCTGTTGTGGTGGCGCGGCAAACGCATTCCAATGTGTAGCTGTGTAAAAGGCTTTCATCATTTGGAGCCCACTGTGTCCACTGCATCTCATGTATACTCTCCAAATCGTGCATTCATCGCCAATTTATCATTAGAATCAGTTAAGGTAGCGTCCAACTATTCCGCCATAACAAATTGGACGTTGAAATGTTGGCAGCCTCCAATCTGGTCGAGAGAGACATGGCTACGCGGAATAGTCACACGCGAAGCTCCACCTATGCATGTGATCGGCCCGCTTCACGATGGTCACAAATGACCTTTCTTTAGCACCCCACGCCTGCCAACACAACAACTTTATCTCCAAATCAACCAGGCTGGTCACATTCCTGTGATGGATAGCTTACGAACTTGTAGGTGCAACTTAGCCTCCCGATCGCGATAGCCTGAAGTCCCGACGCTGCAGCTTTTGGCCCGGATAATAAAGGAATATTGAGTTTGGGCTGGGAAACCAGGCAAACATTCACCTGCACAGCCTGTCTTGCCCAACTTTGCGCGCCTCTGCTAGCCTCGCGTCCGTTCGATTCTCCTCGCCTGGTTCATGTGCGTAGTACATCGTGCGTCTCAACTTTCCAAGCGACCTCCGAGTGCATCCCTTTCCCCATGGATTCTAAGCCAATCCGCCCGAGCGCTGGCGGCAGCAAGACGAGATCTACACCAAATAAACTAGTCAAGAGGAGAGTCCCTAAGAGGTTCAGCATGGAGATTCCAGCGCGGTTTCAAGAAGATGAAGACGATGATGACGAGGCGATGAGGAACAGTCCGGGATCGGGGCTTGCAGACGAGCTTCCCAACATGGCCCAACAATCATTTTATGGCATGATTGCAGCTGCACAAACCAACGAGCAGTTTAATCAAGTGCTAGAAGACGTTGGTAGCGCAAGCGCAAGCGATAGCGAAGAGGACCATGATGACAACAGCAGGCGCAGCAGGGAAGCCAGTCGGCCTGCAAGTGGTACCGCTTCGCCTGATCCTGGATTCCGGCATAGGAAGAACAAGCTTTCCGAGACGAGACTACTGAGATCCTTCTTGAAAACTTTGAAAGACAAAAAAGAGTCTCAAAAGAAGTCTCCAGATCTCATGACACAATCACAAATACTACCACCTCGGGACAGTAACACCACGGCAGTCGATCGTCAAGCGAGTGCCGTTGGAGCTGGAAGCGATAGGAGAGTTCTTGACCGCAAGCTTCAAGCCCAAGCCAAAGCAGAACTGGAAAGCTCTTCGATTTCGCAAAGGACCCGAAAGGACCGCGAAGGTGGATTACGACAGAGCTCTACATCGCTTCCTCTGGCTTTGGCAAATATTTTCCAATTTGACCAGCCCGAAGAACTCATCTCTGAATTTCCATGCTGGTATCTGCAGAGCGTCCTGTTACAAGGGTACATGTACGTCACACAGAAGCATGTCTGTTTCTATGCTTACCTCCCGAAGAAGAGCAATATTATTGTGAAATCTGGCCATCTCGCAAAGCAAGGAAAACGTAATCCACGATATCGACGATATTGGTTCACCCTGAAGGGCGACATCTTTTCTTATTTTCCCAGCGCTGCCGAACCGTACTTTCCAAGCGGCATGGTCGATTTGCGACGCGGGATTTCTTCTGAAATGGTGTCAGAAAAGGGGAAAGAAAAAGATGATGATGCCACTACATTCACCATCACGACTGACGAACGCGTATACCATTTCAAGGCTGACAGCAATGCTAGCGCAAAAGAATGGGTCAAACAGCTTCAGAAAGTCATCTTTCGTGCGCATAATGATGGCGATAGCGTGAAGATTTCATTACCAATTGCGAATATTGTCGACGTTGAGTCAAATCCTGTTATTGAAGTTGCCGAAACGATCAAGCTTCGAGTCATCGACAACGACGAGACCTATGCGGTTGAGGAATACTTTTTCACGTTTTTCAGTTCCGGGAAAGAAGCGCTCAACGTGTTGAAAGTCCTTACCGATGGCAATGACGCAAAACGAGCGGCTTTAGAGGGTCGTGAAATTGAGTCTGAGAAGGCCATTGAAAAAATCAAGACTCCCCCTCGACGGAGTCTTCAAATTGATCAACAGGCTCTGTCCCCCCTCGGCCCTGACCACATTAGATCAACTTTGTCACCTTTGTCAGCAGTAGGACGTTCTAGCCCACGAGCTAGCAGTGAATTGCGCAGCCCAAGCGGGGATTTTTCACGGTCCAGTATGGACCGTTCCCATTCAAGTTTCGACAGAGGAAGGCGCAGTGTTAGTGCTACGAGCCGCAAGAGCGTCGACCAAACTCGTCAGTTTTCGAAATCACCGCTCTCACCTTATGCTCCGGACTCGTCTGAATCGTTTGCAACCTCATCAGAGCAAACTTCGGATTCGCCGTCGTGTCGTACAGAGAGGGAAGACGATATGTCAGCAAGCCAAATGCTGAGCGGCGATCGAGCATTCCGTGCTCCAACGATAAGAATGCCGCAACCTCGCCGCACGTTTTCTGGATCTACCGTGGAGCGAATTCGGCGTGAATCTCAAGAGTCATCCAGATCAAGCTCTCCCGGCACAGATCGGGTCCGTGTGCAACCGCCCAGTCAACAACAAACGGAGCAAAACCAAGACAAGAATCAATCCTCAGAAAGCGCGAGCCGACCACTTCGCTCTGCCCTAGCAACTCCTTTGCACCACGCATTCACTTTCGCTGGGCACTTTCGTAGCCAAAGCAAGCGTGTGGGATCGTATCTGGGAAGCAGTCCGAAAGATTATTACGCAAAGTTCTCGGATGCCTTTATTGGCGGTAAGCGTCACTATTCTGAAGCTGACGGTCTCGCTCCGGAAGATCGGATTAAAGACGCTGAGGACGACTTGGACGCTGCTGAACACGAACGACGTTTCCAACAACATTTCGGTCTCCCCGAGACTGAACGCCTTGTTGCTGTGTTCTACTGCTCACTTCACAGAGTTCTTCCACTGTACGGCAAAATATACGTTGGCTTACGCCGGTTCTGTTTCCGCAGCCTTATTTACGGAACTCGTACAAAATTGAATGTGCCGTTCCGCGACATCGACAACATCGAGAAAGAGAAGGGTTTCAGATGGGGCTATCCCGGAATGGTTGTTGTCATTCGTGGTCATGAGGAGATCTTCTTTGATTTCGCCAGTCACGAATTACGCGATGATTGCGTAGTGACCGTGTTGCGCGGCCTCAACACTGTCCAATCAATTCAGAGCTCTACGGTTATAACACAGGAAGAACAGCTGGACGCTGACGAAGCAGCAGCAGAGAACCGGCTTCTTCAAGATGCACGCAAAGATGATCTTGTCAAAAATGATAGTGACTTAGCGCAGACTGTCGACTCGGGCGACGCAAGTGCACCTCCAGTACTGTTTGATGATACAAGTGTATCTGTCCTGGACTTCAAACCTAAAGAATCTTTGCGCATCACCTGCTTAACAATTGGATCACGCGGTGATGTGCAACCCTACGTCGCTTTGTGCAAAGGACTAATTGCAGACGGGCACAAAGCCAGAATTGCAACGCACAGAAAATTCAAAGATTTCGTCGAAGCAAACGGCGTTGAATTCGCACCTGTTGATGGAGACCCGGAAGATCTCATGAAGATTTGTGTCGACTATGGCATGTTCACGCCGTCGTTTCTTTTGGAAGCAAACAGCAAATTCCGTGGCTGGCTTGGAGATCTTTTGACTTCAGCCTACGACTCTTGCAAGAATTCTGATTTGTTGATAGAATCCCCATCTGCAATGTGTGGAATTCACATCGCTGAAGCTTTGGCTATTCCGTACTTCCGTGCCTTCACTATGCCATGGACTCGAACCCGCGCATATCCACATGCGTTCGCCGTACCTACGAGGAAAATGGGTGGCCAGTATAATTATATGACTTATCTCATGTTTGACAGTGTGTTCTGGAACATGACAAGGACTCAGATTAACAGGTGGCGAGGAAAAACGTTAGGTCTGAAACCTACGACTTTGGAGAAAATGCAACCAAACAAGGTGCCTTTTCTTTACAATTTTTCACCTAGTGTCGTCATGCCACCGTTGGATTTTAGCGACTGGGTCAGAGTTACTGGTTATTGGTTGCTGGACGAAGATAAGACGTACGAACCACCTGCGGATCTTGTTGCTTTCATCAAAAAGGCTCGAGACGATGGTCAAAAGTTGGTTTACATTGGCTTTGGATCCGTGACCGTTAAGGACTCGCAGTCTTTGACCGAAAACATTATCGGTGCGGTGCTCAAGGCTGATGTTCGCTGTATTTTCTCCAAAGGATGGTCAGATCACTTCGAAAACAAGGATGGCACAGTGAAGAGAGAGATCCAAATGCCGCCATCGATGTTCCAAGTTCGCTCTGTCCCTCATGACTGGCTTTTCCCGCAGATCGATGCTGCTGTCCACCATGGTGGTGCTGGAACAACAGGCGCCAGTCTTCGTTGTGGCTTACCCACAATCATCAAGCCGTTCTTCGGCGACCAGTTCTTCTTCGCCACTCGCGTCGAGGATCTCGGTGTGGGAATATACTTGAAGGCTATCAGTGTCAACAACATGGGCAAGGCTATCTGGGTCGCTACGCATGATGAACGCATGCAAAAGAAGGCAAAGATCCTGGGAGAGAAAATCAGAAGCGAAGATGGAGTGAGCAATGCAATCAATGCAATCTATCGCGACTTGGACTACGCTCGTACGCTGATTAAGAAGCGTGAGTATTCCAGTCGCTCGGGTGGAAAGGACGAAGATGGAGAAGAGGACGAGGACGACGCTGAAGAAAGCTGGACTTTTGTCGAGGGCGAGAGCGATGTCGATGTGACTGGCCAGCGATATGGCCCTGATACGACCGGATTTGCATTTGATGAAGACATGATGCGGCCGAAGGGCGGAGAGTCCAGAAAGCACGCGAGACATGTCAGCTTAGGTTCGATGGTGCTGAGATCACGCGGAGCGTGAGAATAGACTGATTATTAGCGGGGGCATTTTGTAATAATTTGACGATAAAGTTCGAATAGTAATGATGAACAGTTGAATGTTTCAGTCACAACCACAACCCCGTTTGCCGTGATGCCCATGCTGATGCAAAGCCCTCTTTACAATGCCTTCTAGCAGTTCAGGTTTCAAACCCAGCTGTCCTTTGGCATCTTTCTTCACAAATGCATCAACAGCACCCAAATCGGGGTCATACAAAATGGATCTTTCCAGCAGAAACATGCCAGCATCAGGAAAGCCACTCGCAATCCTCTTCTCTCCTTCACAAACGCACTCACCCACCTCTCCTCTTCCAGCTTCCCATATCTCGCCCGTCTCTCTTTCGAGCGCATCAAGAACCTCATTTGGACTCGTCGTCAGTCCGCTAACGTAGAGATACTGGTTCTGCACCTCGTCCCAAAGCCGTATTGCAGCGAGAACAACACGGCCAAGCCATTGCGTCGAACTTGCGGCGAATATTTCATCGCCTGGTCCCTGTAGAGTTGCAGATTGCCATTGCATATCAAACCCAAGACGGCCTGAGTGCAGGTCTTGATCGAGAGTCGTCCCCGTTGCAAGAGCGAGATAACTGATTCGGTCCTGGGAAGCTTGGTCATGTAGATATTCCAGCACGCGAGCCCGTTCGCGGTGATGTGGCAAGCGGTATTGAATCTTGGGATTCATGCTATCGTGTCCGAACTCTGCAGGCATAAATCGAGGAATGCTGGCTCGAATCGCATTGTCGATTATGCATTGCTGGGTCTCGAACTGGCCCCCGGCGATGGTGCTAATGACAAGATCTGTACGGACGGTAGAGAATAAATCCGAAAGCGATTCATCGCTGAAATTGAACTCGGTTTTGTGGACTCGGACACCGCTTTCGGATGTCTTGTGTGAGTGGCGAGCAACCGCTTGATGGATATCTACGCCAGCCGGACGGAGAGAATCGATGATGGTGTTTGTTTTTCGGTTACTCTTTTGTTGTTAGTTCTTAGATCAAGGTTTTTTAAGAATCAATAAATACTGACTCCAAGGATCAAAACTATTTGGATCTTGCCTGCGTTTCCATTCTGAGCAGGCGTGAATGAGCGGTTGTTCTTTAACCAAGTTAGCTGAGACCACCTTGGAATGGCCCCTCATTCAATGATCTCACGTTATGGATGGGTATATCGAGTGAACCAACTCTGATGCCATTTGTAGAAGTCATTTTGCTCATAGAGATAATTTTAAAAAGGAAGCTACAAGAGGATAGAATAATTAAAGGCGGTCGAACGGAACAATGAGCTTACTCATCTTCTCCAACATAAGGATGATTCTTTTCCACCAGCGCCTTGAAAATAGTAGGAATAATAATTTGTAAGTATGCCTTGTTCATTGCCGTTTGCTTCCAGGATTTTTAACAGTGGTTAAGCGGCAGTTGCACTTGGTTGGTTGCTTCAATTTACGCGTTGCAATCAATAATTGCACTGTTTTGGCCTAAATAAAAATTGCATCTAGGTGTATCACAGTACATATAAGAACTATCAATTCCATAAGAATGATGTTAGAATTTCTGGAACGCGCACGCTACATCAAAGATCCGAAGATAATTTTTCATAATACATCTAGAAGATATTCTAGTCTGTCGGGATTGTAGTAAGGTTTGCGAACATGTTTGCTATCATAGTTGGCCTTCACTATTCGAGCTTTTTCTTGGAAATAGTTTGCCAATAAACCCTAAAAAAACACTTCCAGGTTAATTACTCGACACACGCAGCTCGCGGAGATAAGTCTTTGTTGTTTCTTCGTCGTCCAAGCCATTTGCAATTGCCATTGGCCACTTCATCATTTGTTGCCACCCAGGTGGGATCTCAGAGAACATTCGTGGAATTTGCTTCTGTGCGACGCCTGCGAACCATATGACGTCTTTCTCGATGAGTTTCATGATTGCAAATCCATAAGCCAAGATAACAGTGGCCCGTGGTTGCTTTTGCTCCAGATATCGAATGAATTGATCTGGAAGTTTCGCAGGCATTGCAATCAATCGCCGGCAGCTTGCTAGTGGATGTTCGCTTTTCTCTACGATGCTTTGGTACATCAGACCAATATAACTAAGTGCCCATTGATAAGTTTTTTTGTCTTCGGCGGACATGATCTCGTATTCTTGGGCGTATGTAAGAAGCTTCCAAAACGGTGCAGCATTTTCCACTCTGAACAGCTCATCATCGTTGGTCAAGTCAGGAGCACCGTAGAATGCACCAGAGTTCGTCATCCACACCGGACCGACTAGCTGATCCCACTGGCGGCAGATTGTTCGAGTGCCGTCGGAAAGTCGTACCCAAAGAATTGGATCGAAGGTTGGTAGAGCGGCGTCGTCATCGTCTTCCGACTCGGAAAGAGTGAACAATGCAATGAAAGAGACTAGAACGGACGTCAAATAGACAGCCTCAATGTTTTCCGTGTTCAGAGTGGCCAGAGCTGTACGGTGTCCATCAATTGCGCGATCGAAATACATTCTTGAGATAGCCAGCATCTCGGATGTGTGCTTCTGAGCTGCTTTGATGATTTCTTCGCTTTCTGCAGCATCTTTTGGGGTATCCTTGAACTGCTGGTATTTGTAAGGGTGCTCGACCCATAAATTTGCCTGGTCTCGATATCCTTCGGCGCCAAACAGTGGATCACGAATTGTCACCCTATTCCCCTGTACGTCGATGGTCTTTTCGGGCGATTGCTTTGATGCATGAAATGCCGAGAGTGCCAAGAGAGCATCCATTGCATAACGATGCTTAAGAGCAACCAAGGGGGCTTTGAATTGCCAGTATTCCCAAGCGGCAGACATGTTGTGGGCAACATACGCAGTCCATTCATGCATCAGCCGAAGCTCCAAAACATGGTCGAGTTTCTGGCCATCAGTTTGGACATCATTCGGGGAATTTGAATCGTCTTGTGGCGGGGTTGGAAGTGGTTGTTGCTCAACGAAGTATGGTGATGGTTGGCGGTATTCGCAAGCTACATCGTGGCGATGACAGGCAGAGCATGTTGGCTTGACCTCGTCACATTTTACTTTTCGGGCCTTACACCGAGTACAGCCTGTTTCAACTATCAGATGAGCACAAAGACGAGAGAAACAACATTACCTGTCCTGGTTTTCTTGTGGTGGAGGCGAGGCATGGCTCCGATACCGATAACGAAAGCGAAGTTGCGTGCTCACAAGAGGCGAGTGCAAAGGCGGAAATGATACGAAGCACGCATTCAGCTGCAATTTTGCGCAGCTTGCCAATGTCTCCGAGTCATTCAGGTTACAGAGTTGGCGATTTTTTCGTCACTTGGTGCACACGGGATTAATGTCGCCGACGCTGATCGTTCAGCTGTGGCGCAGTTGAGCCTTGTTTCTGAAGGCAGAGTCTTGAATGACCGGACGATGGAGACAGGTCTGAGAACTACCAGCGGCCATCTCATATGCCTGCACAGCGAAGGCACCGGAATAAGCATGGTTTTCTGTTTCGTTCCGTCTAATCCATTGAACAAGCAAGATCCAAAAACTGACCGTGCCGGACATGTGTGATTAGTCTACTAGCTACATGCGTCTAAGGTCGCGCGGGTCGGGTAGATGCTAGATAACGCGCCTACGTTGTCTAAGTCGCCTAGCCAGCTACACCACCACTTCGCAACGTCCATCGCACTACATACCACGACGTTCTTCATCTCCCATCCGACTCACTCATTGCACCAAATACGCCCTGCTATCATCTGATCCAACCTCCGAAAATACATGATGGCGGCCGAAGACAACGCCAAGCGGCTGGAGGAAGCCAAGAAGCTGTCCAAGGACCAAGCAGCGAAGGCAGAGGCCATATACCAGGACATCCTGTCAAAGCCACCTGGTCAGAATGAGCGTGCCGTGAAAGACTTTGAGAATGCCCTGTTAGGCCTCGGAGAACTTTACCGCGATCATCAAAGAACTCAAGATCTGGCCAACTTGATCGAACAAACGCGAGAGGTTCTGACGGGCTTCGCTCGAGCGAAGACTGCGAAGCTGGGTACGCATCATTTATGATACGCAGCGCAGTGACTTGAGACTAATTGGATGCAGTTCGTCAACTCCTGGACCTCTTGGCCGCTATTCCAAACACAATCGACGCTCAAATCTCTGTAACCAAATCCTGTATCGAATGGGCCGTGTCTCAACGCCAGGGCTTCTTACGACAGAGCCTTGAAGTTCGCCTTGTCGCTCTTCACATGCAAAATCAATCATATTATGAAGCCTTGACCTTAATCAACTCGCTTCTGAAAGAGCTAAAGCGACTAGATGACAAACTTGTGTTGGTGGAAGTACAACTGCTCGAATCTCGTGTATACCATGCATTAGGCAATGTTCCCAAAGGTCGCGCCGCCCTCACAGCTGCTCGAACCTCTGCAGCCTCTGTCTACTGTCCACCACTCTTGCAGGCTGGGTTGGACATGCAATCAGGTCAACTACATGCCGAAGACGGCGACTTCAATACGGCCTTTTCATACTTCATTGAAGCCATGGAAGGCTACCACTCACAGGACGAAACTACCAAAGCAACCAGTGCTTTGCAATACATGCTCCTCTGCAAGATCATGCTCAACCTGAAAGATGACGTGGATTCCCTGATGGCCGGAAAACATGCGCTGAAATACGCTGGAGGAAACCTCGATGCTATGAAGGCCATCGCGCGCGCACACAGCAACCGCAGTCTGGAGGAGTATGAACAAGCCTTACACGCATATCGATATGAGCTAGGAAGCGACCGCTTTATTGCATCTCATTTGCGCCGATTGTACGACAGCATGCTGGAACAGAACCTCATCAAGGTCATCGAACCCTTCTCGCGAGTTGAAATTTCTCACATCGCAACCATGGTGGGCCTCGACGTGCAACAAGTCGAGCGCAAGCTCAGCCAGATGATTCTAGACCGCGTCATTGTTGGCGTGCTGGACCAAGGAACTGGTGTTTTGATCGTTTACGAGGAAAGCGAGCGGGATAAGGGCTACGATGCCGCTCTCGACACCATTGAGAAGCTTGGCAATGTAGTTGACGTCCTCTACTCCAACCAGGCCAGTTTGTTGGAGTAAAGCATGAATTCAGAATACGATCACAACAAATGAGGAAGATTAGATGTAATTGTAGCATTAAATATACACCCTCGCGGTCACCATCGTGTCCACCCGTGGCTCCTATTAGCCTCTCCTGTGTCCAATTGTCCCTTTCTCAGTCATCGTCTTCAGTGTAAGCTCTTGAGAACTTCACCAAAGAACTGAAATCTTCCCATCCTGCGACACGATACTTTCCTCGCACTTTTTGTGCCTGTACCTCATCCATGTTCGCGCCCTCACTGGCCTCAACAAGCCAGCTCTGCGGTCTAAGACTAAACTTGCCATTCTCACGCACCAACTGCGTGCGCTCTCGTTGCGGCTCCTGAATTTCCATCATTGAAGCCGGTGGCTCGATATCATCGATTCCTTCCTCAGCCAGCGCCGTGCTGCGACGTTCGCGGTGCTCAAGGATGTCGACGTCGATGGTATCTAGTGCTACGACACGATAGACGAAAATCTTCTTTTTCTGACCGTGTCTTCGAACGCGTCCAATTGCCTGGGCCATTGTAGCGTCATAGCCATATTGAGAATCGCGCAAAAGCGGCGAGAAGAAGATGACATGGTTTGCATTTTGCAAGTTGCTGCCAGCTGCTGTCTCGTCCGAGGCGTTGAGTACGATGACAGTCTTGCGCTTCTTTGGATCAGTTGTCTTTTGAAAGTCGGTGATTTGCTCGCTAGCTCTGCTGGCGTCTGCAACCACTGTTGCGGATATGGCTCGCTCGCTGAGTGCCTTTTCCACTTCATTGAGCTGCGTTGCGTACTGCACGAAGATGATGGCTTGATCACCCTGGTTTCTTATGCTTTCGAGCAAATTCAAGGTCGTTTCCATCTTGCCTCCGTACTGAGTATGAGATGGGTTTTGCAGATCGCCCATCTTGCTCTTCCACAAAAGATGATAGGAGAACATGGAGCATGCACATCCGTTCGCTGGGCATTCTTTGACCTGTAACGTGTCATGACAGCTTTGGCACACTTTGTGCCCGCAGAACGACGATACGGCGATGTCTGTATCGACATTTGTATTTTTGCAGTTTGATCCATCACAAATATCCACCACCTCAGGCACACCTTTCTGGCCAAAGGAATGCTGCAGTTGTTGAATACTCCGCAAGAAACGCAGAGAGCGTGCCGAGACCACCAGTTGCTTGCAAATATTATTGACTGTCGTACAAGGCTTTGCCATCGGGCCTTCATCAGAATCATCGCTTGATTTTTTAGATTTGGACTTTTTGGATTTCGCGTCCGCGCCTTCTGGTGGTTGGCTGCCGAGACTTTGGATCAATTGTTTCACTTCAGCAATGGTACCTTCATCACCAATCATGCCATCTTCCAGCGCGGTCTGTTTCCAGCTCTTGAATGCTTCTGCTTCTTTGTTCTTGGCCAGCCAGAGAGCAGAGCGAAGTTCGGGGATTGTCTTTTCGACTTCCCTCTGTCGGCGGACAATCCACGATTGCAGACCAGAGTCTGGCTTGCCATTTAATAGGCCATCTGTCTCACGTCTACGGTCAAAGGCAGCAGCAGCTTTAGACAGTGCTTCTTCTGCCGTGGTGGAATCTTGAATAGCTTCCCTGAGAAGCTCTGCACGATCAGTTTGCTGTCCTCTTTTGCCTTTTCGGATTCGCATGTCAAGAGAGTTGAGGTGTTGCGATAGCTCGGTATATGCCGCACGGTGATCCAAATCCAGGGTGATGGGTGCAAGTGAATCACGATACTCGATCTGCCCAAAGTCCATGATATTACGCCTCACAAATGTATCCAAGAACAGTTGATCAATCTCATGAATTCGAGCGTGAACAGCCTCGGATGGCATCTGACGCATAGAGTCGAATCTTTCAAAATCTGTCATTTCTTTGCGCATTTCCCGAACATTCTTCGCTTTCATAATTCCGCGAGAATCACTGCCTACTCGCAGCGAAACACCGATGAGTCCAGCCATCTGCGCGAGATCGTAAAAGTCGTCAAGGGCCGGAGTAGCTGACAAGCCCCAGCGTTTGTGAGCCTTCAGGGCCTTGAGCGCAGAGTACTCTTTAGTATCATACTGATGGAACTCATCAATAATGATGCGGTTGAAATAAAACATCTCAAAAAGCGGCGTGTCGATGCCTTCCGTGTTCAGCTCTGCAGCTGCGGCTTTGCGAGTGTCCGTTTTTGCTGACTTACCAGCGACATAGCTCTTGCCACGAAGACGACGCGACGGGACATTAGCTTTGAAAGAGTCGCTGTTAAGCAAGTCTTTGTACTTACTTCGCACTACTTTTTTGAGCTCTGTGATCGACGACTTTTGCAGAACTTCCAAGTTTGGTGCGACTTGCTTCGTGGCAAACTCAAGCCATTGAGCGAATGATCGTCCGGACTTTGTTGCGGGTCCAGGAGTACCAGCAAATACGGCCAATCGTTCAGCGTACTGCTCAGACCCGAGTACTGTCCTATTGACAACAATGATCTTCGCACTTTTGAAGTCACTTATAGAGAGTCTTCGTAGTTCGACAATAGAGTTGACAGAAAGTAGCCCATCCTTCCAACGAAGTTTTTCCCGAATTTCGGCCATCCATTGCCTCAGGAGAACACCTGGACAAACGATCAGGGTAGCAGCCACCGGTATAAGCCCCGCTGCAGCACCAGTTTGGTCGGCTGCGATGCTGCGGGTAATTTCTTGCGGCGTTTGCCGCAGGAACTGCTCCCCAATTAATCCAAGGCTCGTGATGGTTTTCCCGAAGCCTGGGTGGTCAGCACAGATGCCGCCACGGATATATACGGCGGCCTCTGCACGAAGTTCAGCCCTCCATCCCAGTTCTGGAATCCTTGCCTCCTCAGATTCTTCCAGCATAAATTTAATTCCATGTCCACTTTCCTGCAGCTTCATCCAACCAAGAGCCAGCTGTTGATTTGGAAACAAGTCTACAGACATGCCGAGATCAGAGGAATACGGCTCAACTCCCTTAGTGGAACTAAGAGTGAATTCCTGAAAATTGAATATGGCATCCGGTTGAGTTTTTAGGTTCCATTTGAAGCTGATATCCTCAATGGGCAGCTGAAATTTGGCTCGGGCGCGATGTGCAAGGCTCATCACATTGACTCCGAACTTGATTTCAGCCAGACTTTGAGAGCTGTAAGAAGCATCAATTAGCATTGGGGTCGGTCGTGATTTGATGGTCCTCTCATAGTCAGCAGCAGCACCAGTATCTTCGTATGGTGTAATGGTATCCCCATCGGACGCCAACTTCCATCGAAGCACTGGTTTTGGAGGCGCACATGTCATACAATCGTCAGTACACGTCAAATTTTGGGGCAGATGTTGCCATTCAGCAAAATCTCCGAGCTGTCGTCTCATTGCCTCAAAGATCCATGCATGCTTGGAGAAAAAACGACGATCATCTGTCTGTATTCTTTTCTGGCAAGTGATATCATCTCGACCTCCAAGAACACAGGCTTGCAAAAGAGGTGCACTATTGCAGTCGAGAAGTTTGCTTGATACTGCAGATTGGCAAGTGCTTGTCAAATTCAAGGTTGTTTTCGTAATGTCAAGACCACCAATGTTGGCGGCAGCCCATGTAAACTCTATTGGAGATTTTGCCGTGGATGCATTGCGAGATAGTGACTTTTGCGGCGCCCAAGGAACCCATGGTCGTGCAATGCGAGCTATGATTGGTCGAACTTCATCATAGCTCAATCTCGTGTTGTTGTTGGAGAAGACAAAAGTATCTTTCTCCGGGTCTCCAGTCCTCGTGGGGTCCAAAAACAAGTAGAGCGGTTCTTCCCCGATTTCGCCGTCGATCCTCTTGAACAGACTGTCGCAGGCTTTACCGCAATTCCGGAAATAGGCGTATGTGCCTGCAATTGAACGTTCAAATAGACTATCGTGCTCAGGGGAGATCTCAACTTTGATCTGGTCATACATTCTATGGTCTTTCATCGTGGGTATGCCAAGATGAGACCACCAGGACGCCACAATATTACCTTGAGGAGTGATGGTCAAAGGGACCGTGGTATTTGCAGGCACACGCCACTGCCAATCGCCAGTAAGTAGTGAGTCTGAGACTATGCACTTCGCAACTGGTTGTTGTAGAGCCGCTCTCAGCGAATTGTTACAAGGCAGCTTTTCATCCGGATGAACGAATAGCCTCCACTCTGCTTTTCCATTTTGCAATACGAGATGTAAATCTGCTGAAGTTGAGGTGTACAGCACCGTCCAGCAATTACTCCTCCTAAACCGGGACAAGCAAAAAACTCCGTCAACGGATTTTTTAACGGCAAGGACATACTGATCAATGAAAGAGGCACTGCCTTTCGATTTTGCTTTCAAAGAAGGGGCAAGATTCGCAGCATCTGCAAAAGATAAACGCAGAGGCATTATGGATCGCAGAGTCTCTTCAAACTCTGCCGGCGTGATGCGGTGCGAGCTGAGCTGCAGACTCTGACTGTAGTTGTGCGCCGGATTGCCACCGCATGCTATGCATGTCGTGTGTGCACAGTCTCGGCACTCCTGAATAGGTTTCTCTGCCAATGTCAAGGCCCCTTCACAGTAGCATTTACGGTTTGATGTTTTTGCTAGCTGCATGATGGTTTGCAAATCCCAAGGCTCGAGGGTTAAGTCATGTTCTGACGCCTGGGCGTCTTCGATGTGTAGTTCCGTCTTTTTCGGTTGCAGCGTTGTGACGGCTTCTGAGCGGGATGTTTCTTGATTGTTTATGAGCGAGTGACCGCAAATTAGAGCCGATACTATTGCACATCCAACCACTGAAGCCGTCATTGCATTACCAGCAAGATCTTGAATTTCGTTTGGTAGCTCCGTGGTAAATGAGATTCTGTCTAGTGGCAGTCCTTGCAGGGTCAAAGTCTCTTCAGGGGTGAGGGCACGTCCAGCGTCAGATACAAAAAACTGCCCAGAAGGTGTGATGCATCCTGTAATACCAAACGGTGCAGTGTCCTCGTTACGATCAATATTTTGAGACAGATCCCAGATCCGAGTTTTAAAGCGTGCATCAAACATCCCGTTTTTAGGTAGCGCTTTGCGGAGACTTGCACATTCGACAACGTCTTTCACGCGCTCGACCTGTTTAGAAAGATACTGTGTTGAGTCGGTTTCTGGCAGTGAAATTGTTCCACTCTCCTGCCAATTTGTGAAGGGTCGAGCGTTCCCGATGCCGGTCTTTTGGCGGTAATCCATCTGTCGAATTTCACATGCAGACCAATCTACTTCTCTTGTTGGCTCATCAAGGCGAGTCTTGCGTCTGGGGACAATGTCGCTCGGAAGTAAAAACGACGAGACAGGACTGCTTGCTTTGCGTTTAAAATCGTTCATCAAGGACTGCCATCTCGGACCAAGATTCTTGACCATGCTCTTTGCCATCTTTTCCTTGTGGAAGCAAACCATGTAGCCTCTTTGGCGGGTATGTGGAATGTAATAATCTTTCGTGTCGACATGAACGCCCGCGGATTCGTACCCAGCTTCCTGGTAGTGCTCCAGCATCAAATCCCAATGTGCATTTTTTACGTTCTCTAGAATCACAATAGGGGGCTGCGCCACCTTACAGTATGCCAGCACAGCATGCCATGTCTTGTCGGATTCACCACCTCCCTCGAGTCCTTTTTGATGATTGTTAAGTCGTGAGAAGTCCACACATGATGTGCCCGCGACGAGCAAATCAATACTTGTTGGAACTGCAACTCGGGATCCATATGCAGTAGTCGCCATCGGATGCTCCTCTTTCATTGCGTCGGTCAGCTCAGTAATATCTCGAAATATAATCGGCGGTTTGAAGTTGCGCTCGATGTACGCTTGCTTGAAAGGAACTATTTCCGCGGAGTAGAGATGCTCGATGGCAAAAGATTGTCCGCACAGTGTCGCAAGGGATTCTTGGATCATGCTGAGAGCCAAAAGCGGGCTTTCAGTACCAGAACACATCGTTCCGACCTTCAGTGGGCGGTTACCGAGATGATTCACTACATCTACTAGGCCGTTTTTAATTCCTTTGGTTGTTATATCGCTAAAGATATCAGGGATGTTGGACAAAGGTGGTAAATTGAGGTCCAGTCCCTTGGAGGTCGAGCCTTTGAGCAGATTTTCCATCATATGTGTAGAGGTCTTGCCCGTTGGCCTAGATACGTTCAAAGGGGTTTGGGCTTTCTTCGCAGGGTTTGAGCTCTTTTTGGGTGTTGGAGGAGCATCGTCCAGGTCTGTTTCGGGCTCGCTGGGATCGTGGGAACTCTCTTCTCCAGAAAACATCTCTTCGATCTCAGTTTCAGATTCTCCGCCGGAATCTGAAATGACATTGGAGCCAAATTCAGAGCCTGAGCAATCACTCTTGGTCCTGGATTTCTTGGGTTTTGGCTTGGAGAACAGCTCGTCTTCACTGTCATCCGAGAAAAGCGCCAATGCATATGACCGTCGAGAGGTACCGCGTCTGAGGCGTTTAGTGGGCCGAACGTCGTCGGAATCTTCCATGGAGATCTGATCCAGAGACGGCTCTTTCATGACGATTCGATCTGGTGTTGGCTCTTCCATCATGATTTGATCTGGTGACGGCTCTTTCACGGCGATTCGGTTTGGCGATGGCTCTTTCATGACAATTTCTTGAGACGAATCTAAGAAGACGTCAAGCGGCTCTGGGTTGGGTGAACAGCCAAGCAAGGCCTCTTTTTGAGGCTCTGAGAGTTTTGGAACACAGACATATTCCAGACTCCTTCGTCGCTTATTCTGAGCTTGATTCACGTTTCGCTCTTTCAGAGCTGGCTGTCTTGCTACGACAATCGTATCGTCGTTGTTGGCCTCCAGCGGGCTGGTGACAGCGGAAAGCTCTGGCTGACGAGCCACACGCGGTTTGGGGGTGAGCCATTTCAACATGATGATTCAGATACGCAATGGCTACTGCCATGTACGCATTGCAATGGTGTCGACAGATGGCGCCCAATACGTGACGGCTTCAGCAAGTAAGTGGGCATCGAAGCATCTCGGGCCTGAAGTGCAGCGTGGGGAGGGAGACGCGCCGTGGACGCGACTTTGGCGCATAGACCGCACTCAATCGGGCGTTGAATGATTTACAATTCCAGCGAGACGAAACCGTCCACATTTCCTGTGTCTACCGAAAATGCGGACAGTTCTCCTGATATGTCTACTAGATTGAGTTATTTTTATTGTCGGCTGTGGAAACTATTCGTGTAAATTCTCCAAAGTACGAGTTGGTAGCTGGACGCTGGACGCTGGACTTGATCTGCGCTCTCTTCCACCGTGGCGCAGCACAGCAAAGCCCAAATGACTCTTAGGAGCGCAAACACTGGTATATAAGTTGCGAGAGTTGGGCCGCGAAGCTCATGATGACTCCTATATAGATGATTTGAAAAGCTTCAGTGCTAATGACATATACAATGGAGCCTACACCGCGCCCACCAATCCATTTGATGATATTCTCGCATGGCCACGCGAAGCCTCTCACTCCGCCAGGCAATTTGACGTACAATCTTCGGAAAATAACCAACCCTCCACGGCATATGCTCCAAAACTACGACGGACGAGCAAGGCGTCTGCGAGACCACATGCTACGAGATGCAGAGTTCGTGAGCATGCTTGAGCGCGCACGGCGGGATGTAGACGACTACCTTGGTCATGCCGACACAAAGAGGGCAGCAGAAGTTGACAGAGAGTCGTCTGCTGCTCGTGGTGAAGGCGGCGAGGAGAACGACGGTGGCCAGCAGATCGAATCGTCGGATAACAATGAGCCTGTCACATTAAGACTTGCATGTTTCTGTGCACAGGGAAAGCATCGAAGTGTGGCGTTTGCAGAAGAACTCGCCGCCAGCAACTGGCCTAAGCATTATGTAGTCACATTGGAGCACCGCGATGTCGATCTAGCAAAGGCCGATCGAGGGAAGACGGAACGGCGTGACAAGGCTCGATGGAGCAAAGGCTCAGAGCTTTCAATGGTTTCTTCCGCGGAGTGCGATTTTGATGAATGAAAGTAGATAAGATGTATTCAAAAAATGTATTGACTAGAAACAGTTGAAGTGGTTTCGAGGTTCGATGACGTTATTTGGTGAATTTACGAGCCCGTCGCAGTCGCGTCCGCTGCGAAAGCTGATTTACGCGCTTCACATCAGCTTCTCACGTTCAACGAACACCGAAAGCAAATGGCTCCATCAGTATCACGGTCTCGGACCCGCTCGTCTTTGCCATCTTCACAGACAATCAAAGAAGAGCCTCACTCAGCGAATTCAGATAAGCCATCCACGAAAAAGAGGAAGCTATCCAAAGGAAAACCCTCTCTGGACCATTCCTGGGTTGAGGAATTGCCCGAATCTTTACGAAATCGGAGCCGAGAGCTTTTTGAACTATCGAATCCAATCACTCTCGAACAAGACGAATACGATCAGATCTGGCCACACTTCTCCCAAATTTGGACGACAGAAGAATCATCCACCCCAAAGCGTGGCTCAATGCACAGTGCTTTGCGATATCAATGTCTCCTGTCGCCCCAGAAGTTGCTCGGACTGAGGAAAGCTTTCGGCGCATCTGTTGATGGTCCAACAAATATAACAATGGTCAAGAGAGGCAAAAAGGGCAGTTTGCGCTACGAATTCTCGACATCGGCGAAAGAAGGTGCTGTAGCTGCCAGCAAAACTACAAAGAGCAAGGCAGCGACAGTCAAGGGGGATTCAAAAAAGGCACTGAATGTCGAGGTAGAAGTTGAAGAGAAAGCAAAACCGACACGGAAGAGAAAGACACCGGCAGAGAAAGAAGCCGAAGCAGAACCTCTGGCTGCTCGTACTCAAGGACATCCATTGTATATCGGAGCGCATATCAGCAGTGCAGGAGGCGTACAAAACTCAGTGGCGAACAGTGTCCACATTGGAGCAAATGCATTTGCTTTGTTCCTCAAATCTCAACGCAAATGGGCAAATCCGCCTTTGGCGGCCGATGCATGCTCAGGCTTTCACGACAACTGCAAGAAGCTTTCATACGATCAATCGAAGCATGTAGTACCGCATGGATCCTATCTCGTCAATTTAGCACACACAGATGTCGACAGAACCGAACAGGCATATGCAGCGTTTTTGGACGATCTGCAACGCTGTGAGAAACTCGGAATCACTCTGTACAATTTCCACCCTGGCAACAGTGTTGGCGGCGACCGCGCCAAAGCCATCGCACATATCGCCAAAAGCCTCAATCGCGCCCACAAAGCGACTTCTACAGTAGTGACACTGCTGGAAAACATGGCTGCGGGCGGCAATGTCATCGGCAGCACATTCGAAGACTTGCGCGATATCATCGCGCTCATCGAAGACAAATCCCGAGTCGGCGTGTGCATTGACACCTGCCATGCATTCGCAGGTGGATACGACCTACGCACTCCCGAAGCGTTCAAGCACACCATGGATGAATTCGAGCGTATAGTCGGCTTCAAATATTTGCGAGCCATGCATCTCAACGATTCCAAAGCACCGTTCTCATCACATCGTGATCTCCACGCAAACATCGGCACGGGATTTATTGGTCTGCGCGGCTTTCATTGTGTTGTCAATGAACCCCGGTTCGCTGGGTTGCCTCTCGTTCTCGAGACGCCGCTTACGGTTGTTGACGACAATGGCGAAGTTATCAAAGATGAAAAGTCAAAGGAGAAAGAAGATAAGGGCATTTGGGCTCGAGAGATTAAATTGCTCGAGTCGTTGGTAGGAATGGATACTGAGAGTGAGGAATATCTGGACGCTGAGATGCGACTGTCAAAACGAGGAGAGCCAGAGAGGAAGAGACTCATGGAACAACACGAACGTAAAGTAGCCAAGGACAAGAATTCAAAGCCAAAGAAGGGAAAGAAGAGAAAGGTGTCGGATTCAGACGAAGAGGATGACGAAGATGACGAGTAAAAGGACAAACAGTGTCGCAAGAAAGTTCGTTGCAATAACATTGGACTATTAAGAACGAGAACTAGCATCGCCGAATATCAGAGGTATCGTAACTAAGTTATTAATGGGCACTCGTCAGCCATGCCTCATAATTATTTGCTTATGCAGCAGAGACTGGATATGGTGCCTCTGAGGCAGTAGTAGATGGAGCGACCTCACTCTCCGCCGCCTTCTCGCTATGTGGTGCCACAACGGTGTCTTCAATGCTAGGCATAGCATTTGCAGACATCTTGCCTGCATTGGTAGTGATGGGCTCCAAAGTTGGGTTCCAGGCCCGCAGAGAGCTCTCGGCTTCGTTCAGAACTTCGCGAGCAGATTCTCCCTGAGCAAACGGAATGCGCTCCTCGCCAGGTACGACTGGAGTGTCGTCGAGCAGGTTGATCAGTCGACGAGCATGCTGGGCCAGAAGAATCTGCTTCTCGGCACGCTCAATGACGGCGGCAGTGTGCAAATCATACGCCTCCTTGAACTTCTGGCGAGTGATGTTGGTGAGCTGGGCCTCAGCGACGAGCGATTGTGCCTCAGCACGCACGAGCTCCTGCTCAAGGGTAACTAGCTTGGTGGACTCGGGCTCCTTGTATTTGAGTTTCTGGATCTCATCTTGGATCTTGAACAGTAAATATTAGCACAGGCTCCATGGCGATACTTAACTGGTGGACATACCTTTGCCTTGTGGGTTCTGCTAGGCTGGACGGAGCCTTCAGTATTGCGAATTTGCTTGAGAACGCCTCGGCTGTCTTCCAAGTTTTGGGCAAACAAATCCTCCTGCTCAGCAATCTCAGCAAGCAACACACCAAGCTTGTCACTGATGTCCGAAACTCCATCATCTTCAGTAGATTCACCCCATTCACTGAGCTGAGTAGCAACGCTATGGCCTTCACGGCCAGCAGACTCGTAGGCGCCGATGGCGTGGTTCTCGGTCTTGATAAGCTTGTACAGCTTCTTGGACAGCTCTGGTTGCTGTAGACCGCGCAGCGAAGCCATGGTGAACCGGTGCTTTGGGCTAGCCGCTTGACCATCGTTGCCCTTGGAGCGGACTGAGAGTGAACGACCGAGATTCCTGTCCGTGAAGTTAGGATCTACTCGTCCTCCATCTACCCTTCCCTTCCTTGAACTTACATGTTGGCTGTCAGAGAAGTAGAAAGTAAGGGTCAGTCTAGTCAAATCGAGACTCAGCTGGTGAAGATGTGAATTGTGTTCTTTATATTTGTTTGGTAGTATGCGCGTCAAAGAAAGAGAGAGGAAGTACCGTTCACTCCGCTAAGTACACAGAGGTGGGCCCTACGTCATCAGTGAACTGAACCGGGATGATCGCATGAACTCTAATTCGAAATGTGGCGCTGATAGTGGAAACATCCGCATCATCCACATGCCGAAACGGTCTGCCTTGTTTCTCTTTCATGAAAAAATGCATCATACCGATCGTCAATCTATAGTCCCATACATAGCCATTCATCGCATTTGTCCTGTTGAAGCTCAAAATTCCACCGAGTTTTCCACAATACTGCTATAGTACCCTGAGTGCCTGTTCACCGCAAATAGAACCCTTTCGTAAACACACTCGTCCCATTCTTCTTAGTAATCTGGCCAGCATCGTTGACTTTGCAAACATGAATGCGTTCGCGTGGGAGTGAAGACTTTGTTCGGACCCGTCGGAGGACCGGCGTTGGCCCTCGAGGAACAAGATAGTCGCCATTCTCGTAGTATTCTCGCTCGCGGATTGGATACGGCTCTGAATTCAAAAGGCACATATTTGTCTCGTTTGAGGTCGTTGTCGCTTTGTCCGTTTTCGGGCTTTGTGGCGTGGTGTATGATTCAGCGGTCCAGTGAGGAGGTGTGTATTCGGTAGACAGAGACGCAATTGACTCGATGATGGTTAATGAAGTTTTGATAGAGAAGTAGGACTAACGAACCACTGTTTCACCATGCAAAGGGGGCGATATCGTACAATATATATACTGTCGCAGAGGCTGGCTAGTTTACCCGCCGAGGCCGTTTGTACGCTTGACGTGTCGAGCCAACGGGTTTCTCGCGCCTGTCCTAGACTTCGAGTATAGCCAATGCAAACTATAATCGGCCTGATATAACTTCTCTTGCCGTTGTTTGGTCACAAAATGGGAAACACTGACACTTTATCCGTTAGGTACATGCTTCGAATGTTTAGGCTCTGTCCAGCGTACAGTACACATGTTTATCGCGATACTTAGACAGGTAGAAAACGAGATGAAACTGCTGAATGGCATTAAATTCATTGCTGGAGCCAAAGCAGTCGATCAAATCATAACGATTACATTTGCGACTTCAACCACGTGATGCCACCAATCAAGTCGGCGACATACTGCTGGCCCTCTGGAACTTGTGGGAAGATCCAAAAGTAGTGAGGGAGGCCTGGGTAGTGTTTGTGTTGAGTAGCCACGCCGGCTTCCTTCAATGCAGCCTCCATCACATAGGCATCGTCTCTGAGAGGGTCAAACTCGCAAGAGGTGAAGTAAGTCGGTGGGAACTTCTTGTGGTTGTCCGTGGCGAGTATAGTAAAGCAGCTCGCATCATCAGGCTTGGCTTCGGCATATTTGTAGAAAGTCTCCATGCTCCCCTTATCGATAATGGGGACATCCTTGGCATTCTCGGTATATGACTTGTACATGGATTGGTACTTGGCCGGCACATTGTCGAAATGAGTGGTGCAAGGGACCATGGCTACGATGCCCTTCAGAGTGTCCTTGAGTACCGGATCGTTGACAACTTGGTTAGCAATCGCGAGTGCCAATCCGCCTCCGGCTGAGCCACCAATCGTGTAGAACTTTTTGGGATCAGCACCGATGGAATCGGCGTTCTTGAAGGCCTATAGAATTGTCAGTCTATCGAATCATCGTTGTTCAGATTGACTCGTGATAGTCTTACCCAACGATAAAGCTTCATGCAATCGTCAAGTTGCGCAGGCCAGACAGCGTCTGGTGTCAATCTATAATCGATGTTGACCACTGCGGATTGAGTGTGCTCTGACACAATTTGACAAAGAAGCTCATCGGCGTTCAGATCGCCAGTCATCCATCCGCCTCCATGAGCTATACAGAATCGTTAGCTGACAGTCTTCCAGGCTGAACTGAGGTACTGGTTGAAACATACTCCAGATTGCCGTCGGCAGTGGGCCGGTTGCACCCTTTGGATAATAGGTGCGATACTTGATACCGTCAACCTCCCCTTCCTTAACATCCACATTTCCTGAAGGTGGAGGAAGCAGAGGGAGAAGAGCTTGAACCAAACCATCGTACATGCCCTTGATCTCATCTGGCGAGCCTTGGAGGACAACGCGGCCACCAGAGGCGGCTTCCATATCGAGCCATGATTGTGCGTAAGGCATTTTGAAACTTAGTCACGCGTATTGAGGTACGAAATATCGATTGAAAGTCGTCGAGTGCGATGCAGTATAAAACAACTTGGAAGCTTGCAAACTTAGCTTATATATGCTGTCACACGAGGTGGAGCGAGTCCTCTTGTCCACTCGTTCTTCCTGCGCAAGTCAGACCGGGGTCTAGCTACGAGTCGTGAGGCGAGCCCCTCAGCAGATGTTTCTTCTGCCGAGGACGAGATGATGCATCCATCCATGTGGCCGACGGCATTGGGCAAAGGTGGCGTGGATGGTGGGGTAATGTTGTTGACTGTAACGTTACGGGAAAACGGTCCTCGGAGCACTCCACTATGGGTTACTCAAAAAGAAACAGGGAACACGATGAACAAAGACTATATCCAAAGAGGGAATAACTCCATTGTTTGTAGTTAGACGGAATATTACAGCATTAAGCATCGGGCATGCATCTCTTCGTCTATCCTCCCATGTCAAACAACCGAACGAACACGTTTCTCTGAGCCGAATTGAAGCTGCATGACAATGTCGGTCACTTCGAAGCGACATTCCGATGGGGTATCTGCTCGTGATTCAGAATATACAAAGATTGCGAAGATAAATATTAACACATAATCCTCGTAGATCATACGCCACCAAACGCTATGTAAATAATCATTGATTTTGACCTTCTCAAATCGTCATGCTTTCTCCTGCCGTGCTGACGAGACTCATGCGACTCCTTCTAGGATCATCGATCTCCATCGCACCGCTCATTACTCTAACCACCTTCTTTCCTCTCCCTCCATCGTTGTGGACCAGAACTTGAGCTGGGCAAACGACAATCTCCTCCTCTCCTTCTCCTGATTCATCGCCCTTTTTCACCACGAGTGGGAATAAGACAATCTTGACTACTGCACGCTGGTGCTCTAGCTCTTCATTAGAGCTGAACAAGCCCGAGCGTTCATTCATTAGAGATGCATTAAAGTGAACTTTTCGTACCAAGTCACCGTTGGTGTCGTATTCCGGCTGAAGTGGCGGAAGCATGATGAATTCTGCGCGTTGTGTGCGCATTTCAATCGAAATGTCCACAGATAGACCAATGACTTTTTGCAGGGAAGTTAATAGCTGCTGACGTGTGTTTGAAGGCGGCGGCAGAAGTGCACAGAGAACTTCAAAGATTTCGTGTGCAACTGCTTCGGTATCCATCTGGCACTGCGCGGCAAAATCGGGGCGTTTTGATAGCAGTGTCAGCGTTGTAGCACGCCATTGTGCAACAGCTCGCGGAGGACCAACTTCGGCAAGAATCTTCTCAAGAGCCTTGAGTTTTTGACGTTGCTCGCGATCCATACCGAAGAGGTATCGAGTGAACACGTATTCCCACACCATTGTCATGACCACTGACATGAACACATCGCGTCTGCGAATCCGGTCACTCAGTAATTTGTCAACATCGGACCCATCGAGAATCGCATTATCAAGACGTAGTTCAATCTTTTCGTCCTTGATCTCATCAGAGAGTCTCGAAACGCGGTTGTCAGAGAGCTTTGAGAATCGAAGCACCCATTGTTGGACGTGCTGGCACAATTTTTGACATGATCCATCAAAATAGTCTTCGTCTCGAACTGTCAAGAAATCGATCTTTCTTGACGATTGAATCTGCACCTGCAGAGCCCTGATCTGCTCGGTCGCAACGTCGAGTTCCTCGCGTAGCCTTAGGATCTCGGCGTTCTTGTCTGCGAGTGCATTGGCGGTCGCAGCTTCAATCGTTTCTCTCATAGAGGATGTAAGCTTTTCGTGATCTGATCGCGTGATTTCCAACTCTCTGGTCGCACTCTGCCATTGTTCATGGGCATGCGCATATTCGGACTGCAACGTGCCGTATCGTCCGTTAGCATCGTCTACAAGATTCCGGTTGGCTTCGGTGAGATCGCCGTTGATTTGCTTGAGTCGATCGATCTCCCCCTGCAGCGGTTCCAGCATTGCTCGGATCTGGTTGATCTCAGCATCCTTTTCTCGGAGCTCCAGGTCACGTGCTTCAATGGTTGCGCGCATGGAATTCGGGTCGAAGTCCATGCTCATGCGCGATCGTCCCATCTCGTCCCGCGCGTCTTGCAGCGAGCGATTCTCGGCTACAAGAGTATTCATCTCTACGCCGTGCATGCTCTTGCGCTTTCGCACGCCTGGTGGGCGCGTTGGCGACAGCTCGGACTTTTGGGCGCCGCCATATCCTTGCTGTGCGGTGGTTAGTACGTTGCTTCGTTACAGATTGCATTGGAAATATCAGCCACTTACAAAAATATCATCCATGTCGGCCGTGCGTGCAGCACTGGCGTGGATCACGTCGTCATCGTTGGATGGTGGTGTTGGCGGAGGTTCAAAGGGAATTGTTATGGGCGACCGGGCGCCAGCGGCCGATCCCGAGCCGCGTCGGCTCGCTGCGCGAAGATCACCTGACATGCTTCGATCAATCCGTCTCAACGTTGGTGTTGAGCTGCGGTTGCTGGTGCGCGAGAACGATCGTAAATCGTCTATTGGAGATCGCAATTGGCTTGAGCTAAATCCAGATTGATTGCTCATTGCACTTGGAGGACGCTGATCGGATACACGTCTCTTGGAAGATCGATGCTTTAAAGCACGGATCCTGTCACTGTCTTCCTCCATTGCTGGAGACGCGAGTCGATCAAGAAGTTCCTCAGTCGATACCTGTTTGCTGACGGTTTTTGATCCGAGAAAACCGCTTGAAAGAGACGGTCTCTCTCGGATTGTTCGACGCATTCCTTGAGGTGTCTCATTGCGATCCAACGCTTTGACATGTTCCGGGCTCCCTAGATCTCCGGGGCTTTTGGTTCTTTTCAGCGGCTGAATTTCCTCCGTGATGGATTCCAGAGCTGATCTGGCATTTGAGGGGCTCGCAATCCGAGGCGAGAAGCCTGATCGATCAGATTCAACAGCTTGTTGCCCGGATGTTTCTGTTTGGGTATCTTCTCCAGATCGGAACAATGGTGATGCACGTTCTTTTGTTGTTGATTGCAAAGGCGTGTGTGCAAGCAGTTTGGAAGAGTCATCCTCTTCACGTTGACGGGCTGGCGTCAGGTTCCAGCTCGGGCCTGTATCTGTAGCAATGTGGAGGGGCGATGCGGATCGCCTACTACGCAAGCTTTCCCTTGATTCGATTGTGCGAATTTGGGGAAGGTGGCTATCCCCACATTCAGTGGACTCAATGGGCGTATTGTCGCCTTCTTGGTAGCCGCTGTCTCTAACGATCTCGTGTTCTTCGCGGCGCGTATGTGGCGGAGAGTGATGAGTCTCTTTCTTGTCTTCGTTGAGAGAAGCGAAAGACCAGTCAGTTTCGTGTGCTCTATCAAGCGGTTGCGATTCCGTTCCAAGTCCAATAGCGGCGCCCGCTGCTGCCGCCGCACCAACGGCGATGCCCTCAGCGACCGAGTCGTGTTCCTGTGGCGGAGTTCCGCGCTCGAGCTGTTCAGGCTGTGATTTTGACCCTACCGCAACGGGAAGAAATTGCGAGACTTCGGAAGTGTGCAAAAACCCTGCCGGTCCTGAATTTGAGCTGAGCCGTCTTGTTCGTTCCGCGTCTTCGGAGATGGTAGGCGATGGTTTTCGGTATTTAACGCGTTGGAGTTCTGGAAACAGCCCCTGTATCCTGCTGGTGGTAGCAGCGTTCTCGGAGTCGAGTACCCTCGATTGATCGACGCTTACGTCCTTGGTTTCTTCTGCAGCCAAGGAGATCGTTGCCTCAGCGGGCGATTGGGGTTCTTCGGCCAGGAGAGCTTCGGCTCGCTGTTGCTTCTTCTTGTTTCTCTTTTCTTTCTTCTTAGAAATGCCAAAGCTTGTGTCATTCACGTCGATTTCACCGCTGTTGTCAACTGGAGCGTCAAAGACGCTGCTATCTTGTAATGTCTCCATGTTATCGGTTTTCGTTAATGCCGGTGAAATGGCTTCGGAGGATGAGGGAACAACCTCGTGATCCTTTAGCAGCTCTTTCTCGTTTATCGCTGTTGAGTCTTCGATGGCTGGGTTCTCGGTTGTAAAGTCGATAAACGCCGACTTCTTACCTTTCTTCCCCTTCTTCTTTTTCTGCGTCGAATAACCAAAGTCAGAGGCATCGCCCTCTACTTCGGCAGATGAGACCTCTTTGCTTGACGATGTAGCCTGTTCGAGCAATTTTGGGTCGAATCCTGTGCCAGTCAAGCCCTGACTAATGATGGCGTCAAAGTCATCAGAGCTTATCTTTTCTGACTGTTCAGGATCTGACAATGGCTTTTCGTCCCCGAGTCCTGAACTGTTCCTATTCATCTTGCCCTTTTTGCCTTTCTTGTTCTTTGCTGGAGCAAAGACTTCTTCGGGATCAGCTTCAGCTTTGACGCCTGGCGGTGAATCTCTACGATGAAACGTGGGGTCATTAACCACAAGGCTTGGATCAAAGCCAGAGTCTGCGAGGGCAGCAGCCAAGGTTGCGGCGAATTCAAGATCTTGGGAAGGATCAGAATGCCGAGAAACTCGAATTTCTTTGTCAATTACTGCGGACTCGCGACCAGCTTCGATTTCGCCCATGGGTACAACAGGTGATTGAGCTTCGAGCTTTTCATCCCTCAATATATTCTCAGGGTGTACATCCAGCTCAGCAGCAGTGTGGTCGGGTAAAGAATCTCCCTCTTGCGGGATCGTACTGTTTCCGGCTTGCGATTCGACGTCCAATGGTTCAGGCATAGGCTGCTCCGTGGAGATTGGTTGATCATTTGAGATTGATGACTCTTCCATAAAGGCCTCGCTTTGTCTCTTCGCCTTCTTCTTCTCCTTCTTAGACTTCTTTCTCGAAAAGCCAGACATTCCGTCGTCGTCGTCTTGTGGCGCTTCCTTGATGGTGGCAGACGTGCTGTCCACTGAATTATCTCTCACCAAGAAGTCGTCCTTCAAATCAGACTGCGTTCTCGTGTCATCTGCCGGGGTATCACTCCATATGTCAGCAGAACGGTTTTTCTTTGCCTTTTTTTTATCTTTCTTGCTCTGCTTCGACGCGGAAAGAAACTCATTTTCGTTTGTGGAAGGTTCTGGTTTATCAGCTTCCTCTGCGACTTGAATCTCATCTGAATTTAGATCTAAGGACATTGCCTCTGTTTCGACAACCGGAGCAATCTGCTGATCTGCTTCTTGCAACTCGAGTCCAGGTGCGGACTCGTCAGCAGCACTGTCGATCCAAGGATCTGAGGACAGACGATTCTTTTTAGCCTTTTTCTTGTCTTTCTTGCTCTGCTTCGACGCGGAAAGACACTCATTTCCGCTTATGGAAGGTTCTGGCTTGTAAACTTCCTCTGCGACTTGAATCTCATCTAACTTCAAATCCGAGGACAATGCTTCCGTTTCGACAACCGGAGCAATCTGCTGATCGGCTTCTTGCAACTCAAGTCCAGGTGCGGACTCGTCAGCAGTACTGTCGATCCAAGGATCTGAGGACAGACGACTCTTTTTAGCCTTTTTCTTATCTTTCTTGCTCTTCTTAGCTGAGAACGAGAGTTCTTCCTCTGGCTGCGCTGGTTGGACATCATTTTCGTTGTCAGGAAAAGTGTTGGGCATTTCAAATACTTCTCGGGGACCTTCATCGACATCCTGGAGAGCTGGAATTGTTTCGACTGGGGGCGCGGGCTCTGGCTCCCGTGGCACTAGCTTGTCGTTCTTGTTTTTCTTTTTCTTCTTGCCAGTCGCAGCGGTATTGGACCAATCGTCAGCAGCCCCCGTTTCCGGTACGGCGTCCTCAGAGGTACCTATATCAGACACCTCCGGTCCTGGTGCTTTGGTGAGATTGTCATCCAGCGTAGTTGGTAGAAAAGTGTCTAGATCATTTTCGACCACAGGCTCGGGTTCGCCCTCGGGTTCCCACGATATCGACTTATTCTTCTTCCCTTTCTTCTTTTTTTTGTCAGCCGCAGCGAACCCGAAGTCATCAGCTGCGTTGCCTTCAGTCGCAGGTTGCGTGATTGTCTCGTTGTCTACTTTAGAGACCTCAGGCGTTAAGTCAATACTTTTGTTGGCTTCTTCGGTGGACTCAAGACTTTCAGTAATGATGGTTTCCGGCTCTGCAGTGTCCCATGAGAGAGCCTTGCTCTTCTTACTTTTTTTACTCTTCTTCTTCGAAGATTGAGGAGCCCATTCTTCATCTGCAGTAGACTCTGTTGCAAGAGGTTCGGGTGGAACGTCCTCAACTTTCAAGACATCCTCAACTTTTGACTCGATGTGGGTCTCCTTGTCATGCTTGAAACCAGGTTCAAGCAAAGTTGATTCGCCGCCTGAGGTAGATGACTCTTGAATAATTTCATTGACGGAATTTTCCGTTTGAACAGGCATTTCGTTCGGGTTGACTGGAGGTTCGGAAAATGGATCAGGCAATACATGCTCAATCATCGGCTCCAGCACAGCCGCGATATTTGTCTCATTGGCTTTGATATCGTCGACCATTATCTGCTCTGCTGAAGCTGGCTCTTCTGGGCGATCTCCGCTGCACTTGTCTTGTGGGTCAGTCGTGACGGTCTCTGCGGGAGTGTCTACTTTCCTGGCATCATTGCCTGTTTGAACAGCGTCGAATGAAGGTACGACAGACGATTTCTTTCCCTTTTTGCCCTTTTTCTTCGAAATCGGCACACCCCATTCGTCGTCAGCGGCCTCCAATGTGTTCTGATTTGGCAGATTCTCCTCAATCGCAGGCTTATCATCCACCGAAGGTAAAATTTCAGGCTCGTTCTCCACCAATGCTGAAGGTACGACAGACGATCTCTTTCCCTTTTTGCCCTTTTTCTTCGAAATCGGCACACCCCATTCGTCGTCAGCGGCCTCCAATGTGTTCTGATTTGGCAGATTCTCCTCAATCGCAGGCTTATCATCCACCGAAAGTAAAATTTCAGGCTCGTTCTCCACCAATGCTGAAGGTACGACAGACGATCTCTTTCCCTTTTTGCCCTTTTTCTTCGAAATCGGCACACCCCATTCGTCGTCAGCGGCCTCCGATGTGTTCTGATTTGGCAGATTCTCCTCAATCGCAGGCTTATCATCCACCGAAGGTAAAATTTCAGGCTCTTTCTCAACCAAAGCTGTAGAATCCAATGGTGCAATAGGCTCATGCTCTTCAGATGGCACCACTGACGACACCCGTTTCCCCTTTTTCCCGTTCTTTTTCGTGGGTTTGATAGACCACTCATCATCCAAGGTAGCCGTTTCAGTAGATTCGGGTAGATTTGCTTCATCGTCTACGGGTTTCGATTCAGCGACAGCAATTTCGTCAGGTGTGATGATATCCGAGTTCTCGACCATTGGCATCTCCTCACTAGTTGGCTTGGTACTGGTTTCGGGGCTATCATCACTGAAAGACTTCTTTCCTTTCTTTCCCTTCTTTTTCGAGGGTTTAGTAGACCACTCATCATCGAAAGTAGGCGTTTCGGTAGAATCATGTAGATTTGCTTCGTCATCTACCGGTTGCGATTCAACAATAGCAACGTCACCCGGTGTGATTATCTCCGTGTTCTCGGCAATCGGGGTTTCTTCATTGGTTGAGTTACTGCTGATTTCAGGGCCATGATCCTCGATAGACGTCTTTCCCTTCTTCGAGGAGGGCTTAAGAGACCACTCATCTTCCAAGGCAGACGTTTCGATAGGATCGTGTGGATTTGCTTGTGGAAGCTCTTTAGAGGATGCCTCCTCGTCTACCAGGTTTGATTCAGTAGCAGGAGTGTCGCCAGGTGTGATGATATCCGTGTTTTCAGCAATTGGCATCTCCTCACTAGTTGGCTTGGTACTGGTTTCGGGGCTATCATCACTGAAAGACTTCTTTCCTTTCTTTCCCTTCTTTTTCGAGGGTTTGATAGACCACTCGTCATCAAAGGTAGTTGTTTCAGCAGAATCATGAACATTTGCTTCTGAAAGATCTCTGGAAGTTGTTTGCGGAAGCTCTCTGGAAGCTGCTCCTTCATCTGCCAGGTTCGATTCAACGACAGCGGTATCACCAGAAGGGACGAATTCTGTGTTCCCAGGAATTTGCGTCTCATCATTTATTGAGGTGCCGCTAACTTCTGGGCCATTTTCACCGATAGACTTCTTTCCTTTCTTTCCCTTCTTCTTCTTCGGTGGCACAGCATCCCACAGGTTGTCCGAATCTTGCTGTTCTTGGATAGGCTCCTGTTGCTGCTGGATATCTGCTGCCGTGGCTACGGCTACGGAATCGACGATATCGCTGACCGGAGGTGGTTCAACTTCATCGCTCACGGTCCTGGACTCGAGTACACTGTCTTGCGACTCTTGTTCGCGGTCTGACAAAGGAGTCTCGAGATTTGTCTTCTTGCCCTTCTTTCCTTTCTTCTTCTTCGACGGCATATCCCATAGCGTTTCCGAGCCTTCTGGCTCCGGGTAGGTTTCTGGAGTATCAGCTGATGGGTTTGGGCCATCAATAGGCTCTTCGGTTGTCACATTGTCGACACTTTGGATTGTGGTCTCGGGCGTTGACTCAAGGTCTTTCGAGGGTTGAATTTGTTCGGTTTCAGGCATCTCCATCGCAGCTTTCTTGCCCTTTTTCCCCTTCTTGACCTTCTTGGTGGCAGGGGCCCAGGAAAAATCGTGAGGCTGTTCGTCTGTTGTCGAAGGCATGTCCACCGGTTTGTTGACAATCTCTGGATCCACTGACTTTGAGGCTGATTCAGGTGGATCCAATTGCTCGACAACTTCCGTTGGATGGTCCTCCCCAGAGAGTTGTTCCGCAATAGTTTCAGGCATGCTCATGTCCAGCTGACGGTCTTGCATGTGTGAATCCATGTCCATAGGTACCGGCTGTGCAGACTCAGCGATGTGTTCATCCGGAGCAGTCGGAGCAGTCTGACTGATTTCGTTCTCGGGAAAGAGCACATCTCCGCGAGGATGTATTGGCTGTTCAGGAGATTGGGGCGCATGATACTCTGCGGCGGCGGAATCGACCATTGCCATAGCCACAGTTGGCTCATTGTCCAGGGCAATCTCAAAAGAATCACTCTCTGCATCAGGCCTCAGGTTTTCAAGCTCATCATCTTCTGCTTGTGGAAGTGGAAATGACTCGGGTTCGTCCTCTTTGTCAGATGGCTTCGTTGACGTATGGTCGGTTGACGTATGATCTATGGTGTCACCCAGGGCAGCTGCTCCAATAATACCAGCGCTAGCGACAATATCAGTCGCTGCTTCTTCGGGCAGAACAGCTTCGGGGGTATGGCTGGGCTCCTCGCTCCACTGCACTTGAGACTTCCTCTTTTTCTTCTTGTCCTTTTTGCTCTGTTTCGTGGAGAAAGTTGGCCACTCTTCCGCAGGCTCAGTGGGTTCGTTCTCTTCAACCCGCTTGCTCGATTCATCTTTTGTCATTTCAGCAGGCTGCTCAACAGGGTCGCTGGATTTTGCATCACTCGGCTCGGACTCAGCAGGCATCACTGTTGTTTCCAGCGCGAGATCACTTTGATCTTCCGTCTTCCGTCCCTCTGCCAAGTCTTGAGCATTTACATCGGGTTTGCTCTCCATCGGAATACCATCGAATGACTGCTCTAAGGCAGCTTTTTGCTTCTTCTTCTTCGCTTTCTTAGATAGCTTCACGCTTGTCGTCTGCGCGAAGTCGTCAATGGTATCGGCCTTTTCTTGTTCTGGTTTCGGCGATGAAGGGTGAACGATATCCGCTTGCGTTGACGGTGTCTCGCCTAATACTTCCCGATCAATTGTTTCTTCGGGGATTAAGTCAGACTCCTTGTTCATTGGCTGCTCAGTTGCGATAGTGTTTGTCGTATCATTCGAGGCGCCAGCTGCAGAATCATCACGGTCCAAAGGTTCGGCCGTCGCAGTATCTTCTTCAAACGCCGCCCAGCTCATAGCCTTCTTTTTCTTCTTGTCCTTTTTGGATTGTTTACGACTGAGCACGGGAGTGTCATCTATTTTGACATCATTTGACGGTACCTCGGCACCAGCACCAGGCAAAGTTTCAACCGAAATGGACTTCTCGCTTGGATTTACACTGTCCCCAATTGACGTGGAAACAATGGGTTCCTCATGTTGCTCAGCTGCATGGGCAGATTGGTCGTAAACACCCTCTGTAGTCGTAGATTGTGCTGGCTCGGCCGCATCGATAGGGGAAGCTTCGTCTTCATCCGCCTGTTTCTTCCCTTTCTTGCCCTTCTTCTTCTTCCAAGACCTGTCGGAAACAGATGCTTCGGTCACATCTGGCGATCCGGCAGCTGAATGAAGAGCCTTATCTTCGGTGACATCTTTGCTTGCGTCTGAAGATTCTTTGTCGTTCTGATGGTTCCCGAAAATGGCTACCGCAACAGCTGCGACACCAGCTATGCCCGTCATTGCAGCAACAGTCTTCAAAGTATCGTTAGCGGGTGTTGAACCATCGATGCGTTCGGTGGGTGACTCAGGTCGACTGGACGGAAGGGCAGGTAGCGCTTCAGCGCTAGAGAAACCGAAGTAGTCTTGCTTCTCAAGGGGATCACCAAAATCGTGTGAGTTGTCATCATCGTGCTGCTCATGCAAACGCTCGTCTTGAGCAAAGTCTTCCCAGGTGTAAAACTGCGCCTTAGCCCGTGCGGTACGCGGGAAATCGCTCGCCTTGGGTGTCGTTTCGGCGGAGTTGAGCAGATCCGACTGACGACGAGGGAGATTGGCGCGATTGATATCGATTTTCAACTCTCGCGAGCTTTGTGGGGATCCTGGATCTTCGGCCGCAGAGTGCCATACCTCGCTACCATTAATACTTGAAGCACGGCTGGAAGGCTTGCTCGATGGAAGGCTTGGTAAAGATTGCTCGACCTCTACTGGCTTGCGATTCTTCTCAACAAGATAAAGGGGTTTGAACTCGGTCGAGGGGGGTCTGCTCTTTTGCTTTTGCGAACTGGGTGATTGAGGCGATGTAATCGCCGATGGTGACCCAAAACTGGTAGATCGTTCAGTTCGAGAGGCGCTCCTCTCCGCCCGAGGCATGGTCCCAAAAGGAAATCGAAGAGGAACTGCAATCGAGGCTGGTGGTGGTACACCGGGCCTTTGTGGTGTCTCGAACTGTGCACTGAGAGACGTCGGAGAAAACAGAAGCTCTGAAGGATTCTCTACCTCATCCTCCCAGTCTAATTTGGCACTATGGTCGGTTTGCGAAGTCCCATCAAGAAACGAAAACGACTTGCTATGATCTGAGGCGGGATCCTGCTTCGGTTCTTCGGAGGTCGTTACCTCCAAAGACTCGACAGGCTCGAGAACGAGTTCAGGAGTGTCTGGCTTAGCGGAAGCAGGGTTGCCGTCGCCCTGTTCCTGGTTAAGGGGTGCAAAAGCCGGAGACTGTGGTGAACTAACGGGTAGAGGCGGCAGATCCTCTACCCGAATCCCTAAAAAAGACTGGTCTTTTGAGTCGGATATATGTCCATCATCTCTATCTCGATGGCGATGGCGTCGGCCAGTCTCACTTCGGGAGTCATCATAGTGGTCGTCTCCATGCTTACTTGATCGTCGATGCTCTCGGCCATCTTCATCTCCACGTCGATGGCGGGATTCTGATGTGGTTGTGGTACTTCGTGCATCGTCGTCGCGTTCGTCTCGTGATCGATGGCGGCGATGTCTTGACCCAGATGTGCTTCGAGTATCATCGTCGTTTTCGCCACCAAGGGAGCTTTCTCGGTGCTTGTGGCGTCGACGCTTCTCCCCGTCTTCCTCATCACCGTGGCGACTTTCTCGCGTTGACTGTCTGCTCAGGGAGGCGCCATCGGGTTTACCGGTATCAACTGATTTCCGGCTGAACAACCCGAAGAAACCGCCTTTCTTTTCTTTTTTGTCTAATGCAGAATCATCCCTTGACTTTCTTGAGCGTGATGATACAACGGAGGCGTTATCGTCGTCGTCTTCAATCTTCGATCGCCGTCTGATGTTTTCGACTCTCTCGTATGGATCCACTGGCTCTGAAGCAACAACAGGTGACCGTCCTTCATAAGATTCTGGCTCTTCATAGTACCCTGCTTCCGAAGCGGCTTTCACTACGCGAATTGTAGAGCCGCGTTTGGTTTTTGTATCAGTTCCCGGCTCAGAGAAAACGGATCGAGAGCGGCGCTGCTCTTTGGACATACGACGCCCGTCTTCAGGCGACACCCGTCGAGGACTATCGGTAACACGTGGGTCGTCTGTGAACATCGAGACACCTCCATCGTCAACTGTCTTGCTTTCATTCGCATGAGATTCATCGTCCTGAGCTTTGTTGCTCAATGCACTTGGGTCACCCATGTAGTCATCGTATTTCCATTCAGTTCGCAAGGGCGAACTGGCAGTTGGTTCATTAAACAGACCGCTATCCCTTTTCTTCTTTTTCTTCGATTTCTTGTCAGACGCCTGGCTCCAAGGGTCAGCCTCTTTGGGTGACGACAGTTGGTCGTCTTTAGAAGGCTGATCATCCTTTATTTGGTAATCAAAAGGGTCGGCAGCATTGGACTTTTGATCTGGTTCCGAATCTCGGGATTCAATATCCCATCCACCAGGCATGCTGGATGGCTCGTTTTGTTGGTCGTTCGTGGGTTCAATGTCACGAATATCACGATTTGCCTCCGGCTCCCCGAGCTTCTTCTTCTTTCCTTTTTTGCTCTTCTTGCCGGAGGAAGAGGACGAATCGTTCTCTTTGTCGTCTCGCGCTGAAGCCAAAGCAGCAATGCCACCGGCAGTCATTAGAGCGGCAGCGACATCACCAAAACCGTTTTTCTTGGCCTCTTTGTCGGCTTTCTTTTCCTCTTTCCCACTGAGCTTCGGTGCAACGTCTTCGAATGGTTTGTTTTCTTCCATAGCCTGCTCCATGGCAAAGAACTTGGCTTCTTCGTCCGCCATGTCGTCGTCAAGTTCTGGTGGTGGACTTGAATCTCCTACAGAGTTACCTGCCATCGAATTTCGTTTGAGCTCTTTTTCTCGCTTCTTTTTCTCCTTTTTGGTAAGCGGTGGTTCCCAGGCAGCTTCTTCTGGAGGTTTGTCGTCCTCCAAGGCGCGCTCCATAGCAATGAACTTCGCTTCTTCGTCGGCCATCTCATCGTTAAGTTCAGGGGCTGGGTTTGATCCTGCAAATGAATCTCGTTTAGACTCTTTCTCTCGCTTCTTCTTTTCTTTCTTGCTGAGTGGTGGCTCCCAGGCAGGCTCTTCCAATGGTTCTGGCTTCAACGGTTCCTCTTCACGTTCGATAGCAGATGAATCCGGTTGACTTTCCATTATAGACGCACGTTTAGCAGCTTTCTCTCGCTTTTTCTGCTCTTTTTTGCTCAATGGCGGCTCCCATGCATCCTCAGAGGGCTTTCGGTCAAGCGAAGCATCACGGGAGGTACTCTTCTCTCCCATAGAGCGGGAAGAATCACTCTCGAAGGCTTCAGCAAGCTGGGCAACCTTTCCAAGCTTCTTCTTCTCTTTCTTGGTCAGTGGTTCAGCAAATGTCGAGTCCTCTTGCGCCACTGTTACTTCTTGGCTGGGACCAATTTCGCGGTCAAACGCTGGGGTTTCTGCCTCGCTCTCAAACTTCTCGTCAAGTTTGGCAGATTTATCACGCTTCTTTTGCTCTTTCTTGCTAAGCGGTGGCTCCCGACCCGCTTCGCCTTGTTCGACAACAGGAGCCTCTGTTGGCTCTTGCTCGATAGCAGATGTGTCTGCTGCACTGTCAATCGTTGACGAGCGTTTGTTGGCTTTCTCTCGTTTCTTCTTATCCTTCTTCGAAAGTGGTGGCTCCCATTCAGCCGTCTCTGGTTCCGCTGGCGCATCTGGTGGCGATGCATCTAGTTCGGTTTCAACCGCAGGGCTCATGGGCTCATTACTGGTCAAAGTATTTCGTTTTGCCTCTTTGTCCTTCTTCTTCTGCTCTTTTTTGCTCAACGGAAGAGCCCACTCAGACGTTTCGGGCTCTGCTGAAATGTCCCAGGACGATGGCTCTGGGTCGACAGCGGTGGTGTCTGGTCCACTCTCAGCCGTTGAAGTTCGTGCGGCCGCTTTCTCGCGCTTCTTTTGCTCCTTCTTGCTGAGCAGTGGTTCCCAGGCCGATATGTTCGCCTCTTCTACGGGCTCATCTGTCTTGTTCTCGTAGACTTCGTTGTCAAATCCGCCTGGTACGTGGGGCATCTCCTCCGAAGGCGTGTTCCCATTGCCCTCGCCTTCAACGAAGCCCTGAGCTGGTGGTGCACCTTCGGTTTCACGAGACCCAATCGCAATGCCGATATCAGAGACAGACTCGTACGAGGGTTGTTGATATAGAGGAAGTTTTTGATGTGCATCATTATTAGCTTCCTTATGATCGACCGTCGATAAATCTTCGCGATAAGTAGTTGTATTCGTTTCTGTGTGCGGATAAGACTCATCCTGTACAACTTCATCGAACTTAGAATCCTCTGTTTGTGCTCTATCGCGCGCAGTCATGTACGAGTCTTCTTCATGTAACGGTTCGGGGGTCTGCGCTTCGTATACGTTGATCTCATCGTCTCCCCAGTTGACGCTCTTTCGTCGCGACTCTTTGGTCTCTGCGTCTATTGGGGCGGTGGTCTCCGCGTCTACCGTTCGAGCAAGGGGTGATGATGATCGAGATCTTTTGCCCTTCACTGAGCCCGCTAGACTAGGGGGCGGAGTTGGTGAGATGATAGTGAGACCAGGAACACCGTACGGGGCATATCTGTTTTTTCCAGGGGGCACTGTATAACCAGGCTGATCAGAAGGTGTTCTCACCTCAGCACGGTACACTTGAATATCGTTGTCAGCATTCGGGCCAGTCCACTTCGTTTTCTTCTCGGCCGACTCGTCATGAAGATCTTTCGGCACGAAAAAGTCAGCTTGGGACTGCGCAGGCTCTTGATATCGTGTTTCTAAATCTGCAATGACTTTATCGGCAGCTTTCTGGGCAATTTCGGCCTGGCGAGATTCACGAGCGAACTCTGAATCACTGCGCTTGCGCTTGAAAAAGTCGCGGTCGAAGATATCGTCATCGGCAAGAGGCGTGCCCGAGGTCTTGTCATCGGGGGTAACGTGTTTGGCAACGTACGCGTCTTCATAATCGCGACGCTTTTCTTCGCGGACTTCTTCACGTTTCTTCGATTGTTCATGTTCGTAGCCTGCAACAACAGCACCAACAGTGGCCGCCGCTGCAGCACCTGCCGCAACATAGCCCCATTTGTTTGAAGACTGACTTGGGCTTCTCTCGTTTGAGTGTTTGCGGTCATCTCGTCGGTATTCTTCGCGCCGTTCAATGTCGTAACCATTTCTATCTTCCAGCTCCTGACGCTTTCGGTCGAGTTCGCGATCAGCATCACCTTCATATTCATGCCGCTTTCTAGAGGAGCGCTCGCGGTCAGAGCGCCGAGTGGTCTCGTATTTGGAATTTTCCTCAATACGCTCTGCATCCCGTGCTTGCTGGTCGCGATTCTGACGACGTCGCTCGTCTTCTAGCCGATCGTCCTCCCTACGACGACGTTCGAGTTCAGCTTCGGCAGCACGTCGGTTCTCCTCCTCTCTACGACGACGTTCGAATTCGGCTTCGGCAGCACGACGGTTCTCGTCCTCCCTACGACGACGTTCGAATTCGGCTTCGGCAGCACGACGGTTCTCGTCCTCCCTACGACGACGTTCGAGTTCGGCCTCAGCAGCACGTCGGTTCTCGTCCTCCCTACGACGACGTTCGAGTTCGGCCTCAGCAGCACGTCGGTTTTCATCCTCGCGTCTCTGGCGAACTTGTTCTTCGCGGCGTTGTGCATCTTGTTCACGCGCATTTCGCTCAGCTTCTTCTTTCAGAGCTCGTGTACGGTCGGCTCGTCGTCGTTCGTCATCCGCTCTCTCGCTCTCTCGACGGCGTTCGCGTTCTTGCTTGCGGTATTGCTCACGGTCTTCTTTCTGTTGCTGCTCCTCCGTCAAGCCAAACCGTACATTTGATGACTCTTTCGACTTTTTGTTCTGACTGGCAATGACGCCGGCAGTCACCAGGGCTGCACCGCCAATCAAAGCAGCGTCTTCTACGAACGTGTTCCTAGTTGGACTCGATTGTGTTCTGGTCGGTGTTGGACGAGATGAGAAGCGACCATTCGAGTCCGGGCTGTTTTTCACGAAGGCCGCCCGTTTTGGAGATACAGGTTTCGGTTGTTGGATTGGTCCAGGACTTGGTCTCACAACAGGAACGTCGTCAAAAGCTCCTGGCATAGAGCCATAACGCGAGTCCTCGGACAATGGTCGTGGGTCAACGTATTTCAAAGGCTGGGTGGGACCGTTGGTTGAAGAAGCCTCGCGGCTGTCGGGATAAGACTGGCGAGAATCATATCCTGCATCTTGGTGAACTGTCTGGTACTCCGACAGTGAGGAAGATCTGCGCTTTTTCTTCTTATCCTTGCCTCCCCAACGCCAACCCCATGCACTCAAGCCGTCACCAGATGATACGCTTTCGAGGCTATTGCGCTTCGAAAGTCTAGAACCGCCGAAGGCGAGGGCAGAATCACCGCTGGATGAAGCCTCACCATCAGATGGCAATTCATCTTCCCAGCCGTCCTCATCAACAACAACGCTCTGAGCCGATTGCTGGTTTCGCTTGGAACTATCGTCCACACGCTTGCGAAGCTCCTGACGATTGGTTCTCTTGCCTAATCTGCTCCTTTTCGCAGCTTCAATCGCGGCAGCAGTGGCGCCGATGCCAGCTATTGTTTCAGCAATTCGCTCATCGGAACTCTTTCTCGACGGCTTTTTGCCCAGGGGTAGGTTTGTTCGACTAGCGAATCCTTCGCCAAAGGCGATGCCATCATCAGACGACACCGAGCTATTGCTGAATCCGAAGAATCCGCTTTTCTTCTTGCGTCGCTCCTTGCTTCCACGACGTTCAGTCCGGCCACGTTGAGGAGACGCGAAGAATCCGCCGAAGAATCCGTCAGACTTTGCTGGACGTGAGTCGCGCGAGATGTCGTAATAAGAATTGTTCGTCGACTTCTGGTCGGTTCTTTTGGCAGACTTCGAGGTGGAAAATCCAAGGATTTCGGCAAGCCCAGGGCTACGGCTGCGGCTGGTTGAGCTGCTGCGTGAAGGGCGACGAACAAATTTGCCCTGAGCACGAGGGCTGTGGTGCCGTTTAGAACTTCTTGCAGCGACAGAGGCAACGCCTGCACCTAATGCAGCACCTGCGGCGGCCCCAAGAAGACCATTGCCCCTACTATCTCTAGAAGTAGATCGAGATTTGCGTTTTACTCGTCTTTTCTCGATTTTTCCTTCTTTGGTGCGTACTGTAACCCACTCTTCTTCGCGAGCTTTGCTTGTTACGCCGTGCGACGCACGACGGCGCTGCTCACGGGATGAAGAACGGCTACGTCTTCTGGCTGCAGAGCGTTCACGATGACCAGATTTCACGCTGTAGGTATCGTTGAAATCTTTCCCTTCGTTGAAAAGGGCGTTTGCTCCAGCTGCCACTCCTGCAGCAGCCAGACCAGCGCCAAGAACCCCTTCGCCGCTTCTTCTACGCCTACTCTCGTCTGCGTTGTAATATCTGCTTTCTTTGTCGACTCTGATACTTCCAGACTTGCGTAGAGAGTCGTTGCTAGCTCGGCGACGCATCCTCTCGATGGATCGTCGACTTCGTAGGTTCTCAAAGGAATCCCTTTGCCTGTGATGATGGTGCCTTCTCGGAGCCTCATTGATAGATGTTCGTGGATCGAAGCAGTATTTGCAAACTCCAATATACTCGGTGTAATCTTCCATCCGTCGTATATCTTCTGGGGTTGAGACAAGGTCGAGAATCCCGTCCTTGATTCGAGTAATGGGTCCTCTGTGCTCATGATAAGGTTGTTGCTGATAGCTCGGATTGCCGTTTCCATTCATCTGCTGTCCAGGTCCAGGTCCAGGTCCAGGTCCCATAGACGTCACTGGCGGTCTTGTTTGACCGTAGGCTCCGTCGGCTTGATATGAATTCGTATTTGACTGCTGGGCAGAATGTTGATTGTGTTCGTACATTTCATAGGCGGCAAACCCAGCCGCTGCGGCACCTGCTGCATAAAGAGGAATATTAGATTGAGGAGGGGGCTTACCTGCGCCTTGTGCTTGGGTTTGTGCTTGATCATCTGGTCCATAGTACACTGGCTGCTGTGGAGGGCCGTATTGGCTGGTGGGACCGTTGGAAGTTTGCTGCGGCCTGGAACCTGTGTTTGTGCGACCCTCGGTGACTTCAGAGTAGCTGGTAGTCTGTTGATAGGTTGAAATTCGTTCCTCGTCGCGTCTTTCGTCATCTCTGCGCCGACGGGAAGGTGTACCATTGGCCGCAGCCGTTGACGAAATGGCAGCTGCAGCTATTTTGGAAGGAGTGCCGCTTGAAGATCCAAAGGATGATATCTGATTGTCGTTTTTGGACGGTTTCGATGACTGGCTTCCGGAGTTTGGCCGAGGACGGTTGTCGGGCTTGGAGGAACCTGTAGGGATGTAGCTCTCGGGCTCAGTAGTCATCGGCGCAGAACCGTAATAATCTGCTGCAGTCCCATTCCCGGTGTCTTGGGCTGGTTGGGGTGCGGCCGTGGGTGTCGCAAGATGGGCATCTGGATTGACCAGCATATTAGGGCTATGCGGTCGCATGCCTGGTTGGTACCCGACAGACTGTCCTTCGTCGATATAATACTCTGCGGCGTGTCCATAGCTGTCCGTCCTGCTTGGTACAAGCGGAGGTCTAGCACCAGTAGGCGCTGGCTGGCCGTAGAATTGGTTGTTCGGTGCGGATGGAAGCGCACCAGACATTACAGGATAAGGTTGGACTGGTTCTGCAGCAAACTGTCCTGGAAATTGTTCGAAGCTGCCCATCGGGGGAAGTGCTCTGGATGTGCCGTCGTTCTCCTCCAGGTCTGGATCAGCTCGAGCTTTGCCACGGGATTTCTCGCTCTCTCTGCGGCCGCTGTCTCTCCGATCAACGTCTCTACGATCAACGTCTCTTCGGTCAACATCTCTGCGGTCAACTTCACTTCGATCATTCTCCTTGCGTACTCGCCGTTTGCTCTCGTCTTTGCGATCACGCGACCGGCTTCGACTCCGGCTCCTTGTTTTCTCGCTCCTTGTTGACTTTCTCCTCCTCTCTCTCCCTTCCCCATGTCGACTTTTTCTCTCGCTTCGTGCGTATTTGTCGTCGTCATCCTCCCAATCATCATCGTTGGTCTCGTTCAAGGCACGGATTGCACCCTCGGTCAATCCACCGCGAGATTTCGTTCCATATGAAGATGCATTGTCGTCATCACCGTAAACGCTACTTCCTCGCGTTGATCGCCTTCTTCTCCGCTCCTCGTCGTCATCCTGAATTTTACGCGACGAGGTAGATAAGCCTGATTCCGCTCCACTGCGACTTTTCTTCTTGCGACCGCCGATGACACTCCCGGCCTCGCTGCGCTCGCTCCGGCCGGAGAAGGCCGCTTTCCACATTCCACCGGTTTGGAAATCAAACGGCTATGCTAAGATGACCGGATCTGGAAATTTACGACCGCGTAAAATCGTTGTCGCGCGCTTTCAATGCCGCGACGCGGCGAAGCGTGGTTCGGCTATGATGTGCGGTGCGTCTGGGTTGTTTGTTGCGCCCGGTCCGTTTGTTGTTGGTTTGTTTACTCCTTTCCAAGTGCTGGCTGGTAGATCTGGGGTAGCGGTGATGTTGTAGTAGGGCATGATATGGCTGGCGAGACCTCTGGCGTTTGTGATATGCGATGCACCGGCAGAAAGCATACAAGGCGGACGAATGCGGCAGGGCAGCAGCACCTAGGCGGTGCTGGGCGAGTCGAGCTGCAATGTGAGTTGGTCATGCATATCCGCGAAGGCTGGTGGCTGGTGTTGCTCGTGGCGTCGGGCGAGAATTCGGCTAAAGGCGCTCCAGCACGAAGCGGCCAAATCACAGTCCGGCGTGGGTGCCGCTAGCCAAAGGTTAATGCACAGCAGTGGCGAAATCGACGTAAACGACATGAGAATACTTGTTTTTGTTCATTTAATACCGCTGAAGTCTGCCATGTTGGGTGCGGTTCAATCTCGTTTCGCCTCTTCTATAGAAATACAGTTTTGTTGCGAGCACATTGTTCTCATGTAGTGTGCCTCGTCTTAGATCCCTGTGCCCAAACGCCACGCTATGTTGTACATCGCACGTCGTACGCCCGACCCTCAAATAATCGCCACCTGTCCTATCTTGTAGGTGCTCCATACTGTGCACGTAATGTCAGAAGCTGGTTGCGAGGTCCTTCTTCCAATGCATAGATTTGCTCCATCGGCATCGCAAGCACCTGTTGGATAAGAGCCTTTTGTTGTGGGTCCGTTGGCAGGGGGGTCGCTTGCGGTGGAGGTTGGAACGACGATTGCTGGACAGGCGGCGTCGCATACGACTGTGGAGGCTGCTGATACTGCTGTGGTGGGGATACACCATAAGCGGTTGGGCCTGGTTGGCCATAGGGAGGCTGAGGAGGCATGCTAGGTCGAGCATAGGGTGGTTGAGGTGGTTGCACAGGCGGCGGTGCTTGACTTGTTTGCTGAATAAGACTCCCAAGCACTGTAGTGTCCACCAAGCCGAGGAGGAGAAGAGCTTGAAATATGGCATAGCTGAGCTGAGGGGCGCTCGTCAGAAGTGCGTTGGCCTGCTGTGGATTCTCCGTGACCAATTTTTTCATTTGGCTCAAAATGTCCAGCAATTGCGGCGCAGGTATGGATTGGATGGTCTGACTGATGGCATCTGGTGCAGTAAGGCCTGGAGGCACGTCGGTTCCAGCTGGGAGAGGAGGAAGCACTCTTTGCTCGGCACCGTTCGCTTGTCCGCCCATGTTGAAGTGCGCGGGAGGTGGCGCCCGGTTACCGTCATTCTGATCGGGTCTGTTGCCAGCTCCACCGCCATTGTCATTACTGTAGTCCACTCTTAATTGTCGTCCTCCGATTTCATGGTCGTTCAGATTTCGTACTGCAGATGCGGCAGCGTCAACGTCTGTATATTCGAGGAACCCGAAGCCTTTGGGTTTTCCAGTCTCTTTGTCGTATACCAATCTGAAGTTTACGACCTGTCCGACCCTACCGAAAATATCGCAGATTTGTTCTTCGCTGACGCCTGTACTAATGTCAGCAACTCGCCATATATTGAAGGCACCAAAAACGCAACCCACCGTATGGAATGTTGCCAATAAAGACCACTCGACCTCCTTTCTCTCTTGCTTGCGCCATCACGATCGGTTCCCCAATTGCCTTTCCGTCGGCTGTTGTCGTTTGCACGCGCTGAAACTGCCTTATACCCGGCAAGTCAATTGAATGGTGTGTAACGCGTGTCGCAATGAGGTTATGTCTAAGTCGATGCGCGTAATCCGACGGCTGACGTGTGGCCGAAACGAATGATTGGACGGTTGAAGGCGGGATGTGTTGTCAATGAGCAGGTAGTGGCAGTAATGAGTGACGTGAAATGGGGTTTGCCGCCTTCACTCACAGTCTGGCGCGGCATCGGTTCCGCTTTGGAGCAACTGCCTCACTCCACGTCCAAGGTCCATTGCACACGCGACAAGCACGAACAATTCAAACAACTCGACTCGGTTTCATGCGTCTGCTCTTTTGCGTGTGACTTTGAATAGTTCGTCTCAAGATGCACCATCAATAGCCGCTTCGCTACAATGTTCAACTTTACAGCGCTGCTAGGCGCGCAAAGCGAGTCACCAGCTTCTCAGTCTCTCTTGGAGCTTGACGGAGGAGTGAAGATCCTGGTGGATGTTGGCTGGGATATCTCTTTCAACCCCGAGAAACTGCAGGCGCTGGAGAAACACGTCTCGACCTTGTCCATTGTGCTTCTGACCCATCCGACTCTCGACCATCTCGGCGCATATGCGCATTGCTGCAAGCACATTCCTCTATTCAGCAAAGTTCCCGTCTATGCCACAACTCCAGTCATCAACTTGGGACGGAGTCTATTGAACGATCTCTACGCCTCCTCGCCGCTTGCTGCTTCAATCATACCATCGTCCGCCCTCGCCGAATCCGCCACAGAATCCGTTGCCAGCTTTCTCCTTTCACCTCCGACCTACGATGAGATCGCCAGCTTTTTTGCTCTTATAAATCCCCTTAAATACAGCCAGCCACACCAGCCAATTCCCTCGCCGTTTTCACCATCGCTCGCTGGCCTGACGATCACCGCATACGGCGCTGGACACACATTGGGAGGCACAATCTGGCATATACAACATGGACTGGAGAGTATTGTTTATGCTGCAGATTGGAATCAAGGACGAGAAAATCTTCTATCGGGTGCGGCATGGCTCAGCTCCACTACAGGCGGAGCTGAAATTATTGAACCGTTGAGGAGACCAACAGCTCTTGTGTGCTCCTCAAAGGGTGTAGAAAAGGATACTTCACTTTCGCGTAAAAAGCGAGATGACACATTGATTAGTCTTATCCGAGAGACAATCACACAAGGCGGAAAGGTCCTTATCCCGACAGACTCTTCAGCTCGTGTACTTGAACTGGCGTTCATTTTAAATCAGACATGGCACGAAAATCTCGACGGACCTCATGCGGACACGTATAAAAACACAATGATTTACATGGCGAGCAAGAGTAGTTCTGCGAGTGTTCGCTACCTACAAAGTATGGTTGAATGGGTGGACGATGCTGTGAGAGGAGAAGCTGAGGCTGCCATGACAAAAGGAAAGGGTCAGGGTAGGTCTGTCGGCATGCTGGACTTTACCCACGTCAAACAGATCGAGCGCGGAAGTCAGCTGAAACGGGCTCTTTCAAAATCAAACCCATGTGTAATGCTTGCGAGCGATGCGTCTCTTGAATGGGGCTTTTCAAGACAAGTGCTCCAGGCGTTAGCTACCGACCCCAAAAACCTTGTAATTCTAACGGAAAAGACCTCCAACATCGAGACTGCATCTGATACGGTTGGAAAATCGCTTTGGGATGCATTCCGAGGTCAGGAAGGCCAAATTTCATCACAGAGTGGCGCCAAGGTCGTCAATGTTGAGGGTATGAAAATCGATTTTCGTACGGCGTCATCTGAAATCCTTGATAGTGACGAGAATGCTCTCTTCCAAGGATACATGGCTCGGCAGCGACAAATGTATAGCACGGTACAAGACGACAGCTTGGTAGACGCAACACAGACTGCTGATCTTGCAGACGACCAAGCGTCTGACTCTTCTGATTCCGAGGATGAAGATGATGATGCGGAACATCAGGGTCGCGCTTTGAATCTCTCAGCTCAGCTTACTCAAAGCAACAAACGCAAGGTTGGATTGACTGATGCTGAGCTCGGTATCAACGTTCTGCTTCGAGGGAAGAATGTACACGATTACGATGTGCGAAATAAACGTGGTCGAGAGAAAATGTTTCCATTCATGGCCCATCGAAACCGTACAGACGACTTTGGTGATCTTATCAAACCCGAAGACTACCTCCGTGCAGAGGAGCGAGATGATATCGACGGCGTTGACATGAAAGCTAGACCTAAAGAAGTAGCCGCCGTCGGTCAGAAGCGCCGATGGGACGAGACAGCGGCAGCATCCAAGAATGCTCGCATTTTAAAAGTACCAAACAAACGAAGCAAAAACGGTGAATCGAGTGCACCAGACGACATTGATGCTTTGATTGCTAGGGCGACAGGTCAAGGCGAAAATGGTGATGATGGACCGAATGGAGTAGACGGTGAGAGTGAGAATGGTGACAGTGACGAGAGCGACTACGAACCTGAGGAAACGGCACCAGACGGACCCAGAAAGATTGTTTTCACCTCGGAAAGTCTCATGCTCAACCTTAAAATCGCCCACGTCGACTTTTCTGGGCTGCACGAGATGCGAGATTTACAAATGTTGATCCCACTTATTCGACCCCGAAAACTCATCCTCATCGCTGGTGAACAAAGCGAAACGCAAAAGCTTGCCAACGAATGTCGACAACTTCTTGGAGATGAGGGTGAAGGTGGAGCCACAGACGTCTTCTCTCCACTTATAGGAGAGGTGGTAGATGCTAGTGTGGATACCAATGCCTGGACTCTCAAACTCAGCCGAGAATTGGTGAAGAAATTGACTTGGCAAAATGTCAAGGGACTTGGTATCGTAGCCTTGACTGGCAGTCTCAACGTCGAAGCTATCGAGTCTGAGAAAATCAAGGAAGGAGAATCAGCTAAGAAAAAGCTGAAGCTCATTAAATCAGAGGAACCTATTGAAGGAAAGGGAGTAGGCATGGTTAAAGCCGCAGGAGATGTTGTGGTCATGCCTGTGCTCGATTTACTGGCTGCACAAGACTCTACTTCTACAGCTCAGCAACATGTCACTCAGCCCGTTCATGTTGGTGACCTCCGTCTTGCCGCATTGCGTCAACTCGTACAAAGCGCCGGTCATACAGCCGAGTTTCGAGGTGAAGGCACATTACTCATCGATGGTGCTGTGGTGGTACGTAAATCAGGCTCTGGACGTATAGAAGTCGAGGCTGGCGCGGGAGGACTGCGATTACCTCAATATAGAACAAAAGACAATGAGGGCAGCTTCTACGCGGTCAGAAAACTCATCTACGAAGGATTAGCCGTGGTGGCTGGTGTATGAATAAGTGGATTTGATAAAAGTGCATATCCTAGGTACATGTACGATAGATTCTCGTCGTCTGGATCAATAACTCGTATTTCAACGTTTCCATGTCGTTTCACCCCCCCCCCTTCTCCATCCGTCATTCACGACAAATTCGATCACTCAGAGATCCGTCATGTGATAAGCACGGCGCACCTTCTATATTCAACCTCACCAAACATCAAGAACAGAATCAATATTCAAATCACCCCGAATTTTTTCCCCCGAAAGAAAAAGCAAAACATGGCGAGTATCCCAAACCTAAACACTCTCCGAGCAAATCGACGAACTCGTCCCTTTCGCCACAGCGGCCGCGCCATACCCGCCAACGACGCAGAAGAATATCCCACGCCCGCAACCCTCCAAGCAACGCGCGACAGAATCGTCCAACAAACCGACTGCGATGCGAGTAACAGCCGCCTGAGCGCTGTGGCGCAGGGCTATCTCCACGATGAGTTTGCGCGGACACTGTTTCCGCAGACTATGGACCCGCCGAAACGCTATCCGATCATTAATCGCGGGACTTATGTCCGTACGATGGCGATTGATCGGCTTGTGGGTGCGTTTTTGGCCATGTCGCCCACGCAGCAGAGAAAACAGGTTGTTTCGCTAGGGGCGGGGTCTGATACGCGGTTTTTCCGATTGACGGCTGAGTCGTCGTCGTCGTCGAGTCGTCTCTCGCCGGTTGAATACCACGAGGTCGATTTCGAGGTGAATGTGACGCAGAAACGCGACGCAATGAGGAGTTCGGCCGAGATCTCAACGCATCTCGCACGAGCCGCGCAAAAAGGAAGGAATTACCATCTCCACGCTCTCGATCTCCGGTCTTTAACCTCGTCTGCTCCGCCCCAAATCCCTTTTCTCGACCCCTCCCTTCCGACCCTCGTCCTGAGCGAATGCTGTCTCTGCTACCTTGCCCCTGAAACAGCGAGTAGCGTAGTCCAGTACTTCACCACTCATCTCACCCATGCCTTGGGCATGATTCTCTACGAGCCCATCCGACCAAACGACGCGTTTGGCAAGACCATGGTGGCGAATCTCGGTTCGCGTGGGATTCACTTGCAGACGCTAACGCGCTATGGTTCGCTTGAGGCGCAGAGGGAGAGGTTGCGGGGGGCAGGGTTGCGGGATGGGCAGGGTGCGCGGGATGTATGTCAGTTGTGGGAGGATGAGGCGTGGGTTGGGGAGGTGGAGAGAGAAAGGGTGGAGAAATTGGAGTGGTTGGATGAGGTTGAAGAGTGGAAGTTGTTGGCAAGTCATTATTGTGTTGCTTGGGGTTGGAGAGGGGATTGTTTTAATGAGGCGTGGAGTGCTATTGATGGGTCACGGACACGGGATGAAGATGTTGATGATATATGTTGATGAATGATTAAAAATAAAAATTAGTGACTTCGACTGCCTGGAAGGGCTCTACGGCGTTGATGCCGTTGCCGATGCTTGTAGACTATCCACGTAAAGTCAAGAAAATTGTTAAAATATAGCTCCCAAACGCCGCCCAAATCCTACTCCGAAATGAAATCTTACCCTGTTTCCATCTTGCGTCAAGTCATGTAGACAATCTAGAAAAGACACAAATCCAAACAACAGCAAGCAGCACAAGCAGCAGCAAGACCAGCCATCATCCCGGACGACGACCCACCCCCACCACCATATCTTCCACCAGGTGGCGGACCTCCACCATAATACGGCTGTTGCTGTTGATACATCATCGGCTGCTGATGCTGTCCCTGCGGCGGTCCATAGCCCTGCTGTCCGCCATAACCCTGCTGATACGGACCCTGCTGATATCCTTGAGGAGGTCCGTATGGCCCTTGCCCGTAGCCTGGCGATGGCGAGCCGTATTGGTTGTTTTGGTGGTGGTTGTTGAAGCCGCGGTCGTTGGCTGGTCCGGCGTCGTAGTGCGCTTGGGGTGGTTGGGAGGGATAGCCTGGTGGTGGACCGTCTGGGGCGCTCTGTGTGGTTTGTTAGTTGTTGTTCTTTTTCCATTCACGCGAAGATGGAGTGTTGTTGGAAAGAGGGACGGACGTATTTTTGCGACATTGTTGCGTTTTGCGCCGAGGGTTGGCTGGAGGAGTTTAGTAGTCGTGCGTCGCGGAGACTTTGGTCAAGCGAGTCTTTGGCTTTGTTGGAGGAATTGGTTTGTCTGATGACGATTGGAGGAATGTGCAGGTGGTGTGGAAGGAGAGGATAGAATGGACGAAGAGTGTGGCAGATGGACGTTTGGAGAGATGACGAGGATGAATGCGCAAGTGTGGCGTGCTGCGCCACTTTCGTCGTCAGTTTGCTGGCTGCATGACTATTTTGGCTACACAACTATCGAGGATGTTCTAGCCAGGCTCTTGTTGTAGGATCAATCGCAATCTGTTTGCATCCTTATGCCTTGAAATAATTTGCATGATTGACACATGAATCTCAAGCTGGACTACGGCATTTGAAGTAGCGTCGGATCATTGCGGCTTTGATCTCAGCATTGAAGGGGGGCTTCACTAGGTTGACCAAGGCTTAGATCAGAGGAATGGATTAACTACTCATGACTATTGTAAATAAATTCACCATGTAAATTGGTTTAGCTATATGCAATGAAGTCGGGTTTGAAGTGAAAACAGTAGATGGTCGCAATATAGCCAAGTAAGCATTAACGTCTGACAAAACGGACGATGGTTTGCGCTAAAAGAGTATCCATCGCGATGGATCATGGCTGTCAGCTTGGCCATGACAAGCCGCAATACCGAGTACAGTAGTACATGCAGTAGTTAACTGTAGTAGTAAGTACATATGTCGACATGTATCCCGTCAAGTAAGTTAGCAGTGAATTTAATATGTAATAAAATCACATGGCGTTTTCCCATCGGCGATGAAGACCCTGACGAGGCAGGCTGGTGGGTCGATGGAAACGCCTGCGGTGGGCGACACATCGGGGCGTGGGAAGGACATCGGACCAGACGGGGAGAAAGGAGGGAAAACGGTCAGCAGCGGGAGTTGGACGGTGGGTGGAGCCTGACGTGAATGGTGTCCATGGTGTGAATGGTGTGAAGCCGGTGGCGGGCCATCGTGATCCTGGTGGTTGTTGTTATTTATTCTTGCGACGATGGACATGGTTGTGTCGCATCCAACAGACAATATGGGAGCGGAGACGGTGTGTAGGATGGTTATTTCTCCAGCATTGTGTATGTCTAGACTATGTCTTTGTGTATGTCTATGTGTCTGTTGTATGCATGTCTGGCGGGTAGACGACGACTACCGTACAAAGTACCCACGGGCCTAGACGTGGCCTAGAACGCGACGACGCCAGAACTCCCTTTCTTCATCGTCCATTCACTGGCTCCGATCTCTGCGCCCGCTGCTCTCTGGCCTCCCGTGCGGCCGTCGGGTTGGCCATCGCCGCAATCACGCTGCATCTGCGAAATGCTCCTTGACGATGACAGGACTGTGTACGATCATTCATTCAGGCCCACGGCGGCATCTGGCCCTCTGCTGCTAACTAATGAATCCTCGATCTCTGCGCCCGCCAACGATGCCCTGCGCCCGGCCCTGTCGCTCGATCTCTACGCCTGCTGCGATGTCTCTGCTCGTCTTCGTTCGTCACGGCCAAAATGCCACGATCCATGCTGCCAGCCGTCATTTTCGCCCTCTCCTCTCCCAGGCCTGCTGCGACGGCGACCATCCTTCGTTTCGCCGTCTTCTCGCTCTCGCGCCCCTTCAGTCTTGCTCTCGACACTCTCGCACTGCATTCTCCATATTTGACATCGATTGAGCCTGGCCAACTTCCCAATGGACGACTGGACCATCCGCTTGGCGTCCAGTGTCAAATAACCACCGCCCATGGATTACCTACTATGCTACCAACCCGGTGTCCATCCGACAATCGTCACCACGCCGCCCGCAGACCATCATGTCCCCACGCACCATCCTCGTCGCCAACCGGCTCATAAATCCGTCTCGTTGATCCACTCCAGAGACGCCCGTTTGTCGCCTCGCATGCGAACTGCTCTGCCATTGCCCCCTGACAAAAGAGCTCGTACTTCGTTTGATCAACCACCGGCGGACCCACCATCAAAGTTGCAGACCAGTGGTGGAAATGGTGGCATTGCTGGCAGTTCCGACGAGAGCAGCAGTCCCGAGAAATGGTTCGAAAACTCCAACAACCAGGTCCGCGAAAAGGCAACGACGTTTGGCGATGATGAACCTCCATACTTCCTTCGCAACTCGTCTTCGTCCGAAACCCCACCTGACGTCCAGCAACAAACCGATGCCTACTCACATGCCGCTGCTGATGCTGGAAACTCGCTTGCCTTGCCGCTACTGACCAACGGTGGGAGTAGTTCGGACGACTACCGAGGCGTCATCGATGACTTGACCATTGCAAACAAGAAACTGAAAAAACGGCTGAGAAAGTACGAAAGGTTACATGACTCGCATCTGAAAAAAGAAAAGCTGTTCGAGGTCCGCTTTCACAGTCTCCCGCCGGACAAGAGAGCCGAACTGGAAGCAACGCTGCGCAAATTTGCTGCAACAGTTCATCCCACCCAACAATTTGAACTCACCGCAACCGGACCACAAGCAGCAGTCGGGTCGGGAAGTGGTCCCTCTGCAAGCAGTACTGATCACGTCACAGCCTTGACCAAGCATTCTTCAGGCAAACACATCCCATCACCGGCATCTGGTCAAACGAGTGACTCGGCCTATGTCTCTCAAAGTACATCTGGAGCAGGACAGGCCGCCCGCATGGTCAAGGGAGCCACAAGCCCGATGTCGACCGCCAATCGCCATCAGAACGTGCACTCCTATCTATCCAACATGCCACCGGGTCGTGCTCGGCAGTATGATGAACAAAATATGAGCGAACGAACCAAAAAGAAGTTGGTGGTTCGCCGCTTGGAGCAGATCTTCGCCGGCAAAGGCGCCACTTCTGGTGGTCATCAACATCCATTACAACAACAAGAAGTATCACGCCTTGCCGCCCAAGCTGGTAAATCCACCCAGGAAATCCACGAGCAAACATTACGGGCTGAAGGTACACGTGAAGCTCCTGTCATTGGTAGTGAGATGGACGATTGCACGGCTCCTTTGCAAAAAGAAGCACTTCAATCTGATTCTGACACAAATACAATGGGAGCTTCTGAAGATGTCCCTCGATTGGTTAACAAAAATCCCATAGTTCTGGAGCAACGTGAGACACGCCCATTGGACCTGGACCTGAATCGAGCACAAGTACCCGCAGATAACATGAGATATATGCGCCACCTCGGTTTCTCTCCCCCGGACTTTGAATCTGAGAAATCACCAGAAGAAGGTCACGGATGGATATATCTTAATTTATTGAGTAACATGGCACAGCTTCATACCATCAGCGTCACACCAGAATTTGTTCGCAAGGCTGTCAGCAGTTTCAGCAAAAAGCTCGAGTTATCGGACGATGGTCGAAAGGTGAGATGGAAGGGCAGTCCAAAAATATCCCGAACTAGCAGTGCTGGGGACTCGCCGAATGAACAAAGTGTACGTGGAGCATTATCTGATGAAAGTCCACGGAAACGAATGAAGCTTTCACAGGCCAACAACGAGAGCAATAACTCAAAACGACAAACGGACAGAAACAAATTCATTTACACTCCAATGTTTGTTCACAAGGGAAGCACCGACGGTGACTCGTCCTTGAACACAAGTGACAGTGAATCAAGCGCCGACGAGCGTCCCCTAGCTCCAATGCCAGACAGCACCAAAACTTCAAACATTGGATACGGCGGCATGATTGGATCTCTCCCGAAGAAAAAGAAGCAGAAGCACGATGACGGACCCATCATTTTCTACAATAATGCGCGCTTCTGCACCGATCTCAGCGCAGATCATAGTCTCGGGGGGAGATCTAAAAACCCTCCTGCTTACATATCAGCCACCTTACTGCCTGTCGGACAAGTTCGGAACAAGGACAGGCCCATGGAAAAACGTGGTCCTCTGGATACAGCTTCTCAATTGCCCGAGCCCATGGATCTTAGCGACAATCCTATTCCAGAGTCGTTGGAGCTTCAGTTCCCTCAGAATGTTTCAACGAATACGTCATCTAATTCAGACAAAGATTCCGGGGACGTTCCACTTGAAGTGAGCGGTATTGCAGGAGTCTGGCCAAGTGATCATTTTGCAATCCACGTAGAGGCTCGGCAGGCACGTGTCGAACATGCTGTACAACCATCTGCATCTCGTCGCGCACTTCCGAAACGCGCACATAAGCTATCTCACATTCTTGGAGGAGTCACGTCACCCGTCAAACCGTCTATTCATCATCAAGTCGTCTCTACCTCTCGCAAAGACCTCGATCCGTCTTCGCTTCCCCCGCCACTCCAATACCATGGTTCAACGACTGGTTCAAACTCGTATGATGACCAGTATTCCGAGGTTGAGGACGCAGATGACGATGATGATATCAATCCACACTCTCCAAATCATACATTCGCCACCATCATACCACAAGTGATGCAGACCACGTACGCCGTTTCTGATGATGATCAAGATGAAGGCGATGAATATGACGATGACGACGACGACGAAGATGACGACGATGGAGAAGTAGATTTCCTCACTACCGCTCGTGAGATGAATCCAGAGGCAATTCGTGCCAAAGAAATTGAGTACGACGCTGAAGTCGCAGACCGCCTTGCTCAAAACATTCCAACTGGCAGCAGCGCCGCTACTGCGGGAGGTGGAAGTGGCCGACCTAGTCCTGCTACGCGCGACCGCGTATTAACGACCATGAATCGAACTCGAGCAGAAGAAACTCGAAAGGGGCCTGTAGCTCAACCGGCAGTTGCAGTCGAAATTCAATCCGCTGGCTCCAGTGTTGATGTAGAGATGTCTGATGCCTCCTCGTGACATTTTTTGCTTTTTTAGTATAGATACCCTGGATAATTCCACATTAATTCAATGATGATAACATGATGCTCTTGAGATGATAATGGACCCTTCAAAAGCTCGTGCTTTCTGGATGGTGTTGTGATCTCCATCCATCGTCTCAACTATGCGTTCACTGGCGAACAGAGTGACGCACGAATCAACAATCCGAAATAAACACCATTGAAAATGTCCCAGCTGTATAGATATCGCTCTGATGTTTAAATCTCACCATCCAATCCCATCTACAGGATTACCTACCTACATACCAAGTTACAGACGCGACGCCAAAAAAAACCCAACATCCCATCCCCACCGTCTTCGTATTCTCACAGACCTACAAGCAATCCCCGCCCCTGAGCGCAAAAGCCCGCGAAGCACACACATACACACCCAAGACAAAAGCGTTCATACAGCCGAAAAAAAAGGACAAAAAGATTAAATTCACCGACACCTGAGTGATTCGAACACTCGCTCCCGAAGGAACCAGCTTAGCAGGCTGGCGCGTTAACCACTCCGCCAAAGTGCCTTGTGATGTGAGATTGAAAATTCGTATGGTTCAAGTCGATTTGCATGGGATAGCGAGAAGAAGAGAAAAAAAAATATTGACGAAGATGTAGAAATATGGAGAGGGAGAGAGGGTGGAAGATGCAAAAAAAAGTAGTCACATGCGACACCTGAGTGATTCGAACACTCGCTCCCGAAGGAACCAGCTTAGCAGGCTGGCGCGTTAACCACTCCGCCAAAGTGCCGTGATGTTGGATGTGTAGGGAAGACCGCATAGGGATTATATCCACTTGTGCCAGGTTTTGTTTGGCGTGGGCTTTGTCTGTTTTGGGGTTTGGTTTTGGTGGGATTAGGACACTTTTCACCGGTTGATTGCGTGGTATTCCTTTGAGTACGGATGGGTATCTTGGGTTTTATGTTGTATGACATTCGGATTTTGGCTTGGCTTGGGTATTTGTGAAGCTAAAGGTATTGGATGTGTCTGCGTTCTCGGGCTGACATCTACTCTGGACCCTGCGGTCGAGGCTAAGGTACATTCCTTTTTCTATCAATCAATTGTCCATTCACCTCTCAGGCGATAAAATTGTAGGAAGAAGACGTGGCTTTGCGAAGATATTGTACATCGTGCGAAATGCTATGATGCGAGACGAGACGAGACACGAGATGATACGAGACGATACAAGGACATGAGGCGGCACATAGATCATAGTCTCGCTTGACCAGCAAAGTGTTTTTTCTTGCTTTGACGAACTAGCATTTCAAATTACGCTTGGTGAGATCCTTTGAGCTTCTTGTTTAATTCTAGGAATATAAGATATTGCACGTTGCAGGTTTCGTCGATGTTCGGTGTTTATCCACCGTATCTTTTTACCACCACCATCATCCCTTGTCTTGAACATCGCATCTGTTGCACGACTGTACGCACCACCCATTTCCATCACTCAAAAGATTAAAACCATGGTCAGTCCAGGATGCAAGTAGAAATGAGTACATTTTTGCTGTATGATTTGCCACATATACACACAAGACGTAAATTGTAAATGTATTCGTAGCCAACATAAACCCTAACCCTTAAAATAACATCCCGTCGACCATGGGAAGAATATCTCTGATATACCTCACGCACGACGCACGATTTGATGCGGTCAAATGCGCCGGCCTCGGCAATGCTCTTGACTCGAGAAGCAGCGACATCACAAGCCATCTTCATCCGCAAGCTCGTTACCTATATGATAGATGGTTGATTCAGAATGTGATCTTGACAAAACATCTTGACTACAGGCAGTACCACGAGGGTGCGACGGCCTCGCTGGTCCGCCCGTCTTTGAGTATAACCGAAACCAGACAGTGTTGTTGCTAAGCCTCTCGTTCCATGAGTACATGACAACATTTGTCCGTCAGTGTTCGCATCGGGCTAGTTCATGATGGACAAAAAGTGGCAAGTGTTGTAATATACGAACTTTCGCGCATTATATCGAGACCATCCAGTATGTAGTCTGATATCGTACGAGCGGCAGATCAGGCATAATGTGCCCAGTTCAACAGGAGAAACCACCAATTCAAACTGTTCAAGTCTATCATTACATGTCTATATCTATATCTATCTTGTTGCTATTCAGTTTCGTTACATAATCATCTCTTCATCAATTGTAAATCTAATCCATGCTATGCGCATCGTTTTTAAGTCCACAGAGTAGAAGTGAGAAATCCCGAGCTGATCCCCAAAGAGATAGTAATGCCAACAAGTAGAAGTGGCAGATGTGTACTGGCATCTAGACTAGACGCCGCTGAATCTGAAGGAAAATGTGTGCTTTTAGAAGAGGCCAAAGTAGTTGTTGAACCTGATGTTGTTGATGAAGGTGGTGTTGTTGATCGTTTCAGCTACAGTGACAGAGCTTAAAGCCGGAGGATGATCAGACAGGCCGCATGGCGAAGAGTTATACAGCAGATTTGTGGGATACATGATCTTTGGCTGGCCTTTTTCCATCGGAAGATTGATGTATCCAGTGCTATTGACAGTAAGGTTCGTGAAAGAGAGGACCTCTGTTAGCTGAACACCAGCCTGGAAGCCGTGATTCGGTATTGCAAGGTTGAAATCATTGGTAGATTCACCGTTATTGTTCAGTACGGCGATGACTTGACTGCCACCATAACCTTTGCGCATGGCCAGCGAGTGATAGTCCTGGAAGATGACCTCATTCATATAGGTCGTGTCGTTCTTGCTAGTATTTATCACATGTTGTCGAAACTTGTTCAAGAGAGCAATATGTTTGTACAAAGACGACGATATGTTGTAACTAGTTGTCCACAGTGGAGAGCAATTGGTGTATGGACTCACTCCTCCTCTCATGTGTTGTTCCTGGCCTTGGCAAATGATCGGAATACCATCCGCTAGTATGGTATACGCGATGACATTCAAAGCCATAGTAATATCGTCGTTGTACGAAGGAAATCTTGAAACATCGTGATTTTCTGAGAAGCTTCCCATGGCGGTAGGATCTTTGCAGTTTTGCTTGACCGAATTGATGGTTTCAACCAAGTCATTGATACTGCCTTGATCGTTCTCAAAGGCTCATATCAAGGTGAAATATATTGGATACTTGAGGTTACTTCCAACTATTTCCTCCCATTGGCAAGCAGTCGAGTCATCTCCTTCAAAAATTTCTCCAGCTGCGAAGACATTGGCCGACTTGACAAAATCAGGAGAGAAACTCGGCTCAACATTGTTAGACGTATCAATCCTCAAAGCGTCGATTGAATGGTTTGAAACAATTTCGGATATCTATTCTCCATAGATTTTGCGGACATCAGCATCTTCTGTACGTAAATCCACCAACGGAACAATCGAATCTCCAAGCCAGCATGTTTGGACATTCAGTGGCTTATCCGGTTGAGTGATCTCGCAACAATCATGAAAGTACTTTTCGTCGTCGAATGGATAAAAGACGTTGTAATCCACGGTCGTGGCATTTCCGGAATATCCCATATGATTCACCACAATGTCTAGCATTAGATACATGGCCCTGTCATGTATCTCATTGACTAGGGCCTGGAGATCGTCCGCGCTTCCGAAGTTAGTGTTCAAATCATAAAGATTCTGCTGCCAATACCCGGTATATGTCTCGCCATCCGCAGTAAGGTGTGAAACGTTGGCAACACTTGGAGAAATTCACATGGCATCAAATTTCATGCCCTGAATATAGTTCAGATTCGCCTTAATGCCTTGCCATGTACCTCCACAGAGTACACAGCTTGTCATTGATTCTTCTCATCAGCATCAATTTCAACGACAATACGTACTATTTATGAGTAACATGATGCTTGAACTTGAGATTGATTCAGGTTCAACTGCCCCGTATATTTCGAATGACGCCATGGAGAAACTATCTTGTCACAGCCGCGTCATCTACCAAGCATAAACCGTACCATCAGACAACACCTTGGCGAACACATCTTCCTTCTTACCCTCAGCCGCAACCAACAAAATCTTGGCGCCATCTCTGGGATCCTTCGTTCCTGTATACGCATTCAAATTCGTCCCACAGAACCCGGGACACACGGAACCGACAATAAAGCCCTCCTGCTCAAGCACAGCAGCAAAGTGAAGCATCACCATATTCAAAGCGGTCTTGCTTGTTCGGTAAACAGGATATATGGCAGCGGAATAGTGCAAAGCGAACTCGGAAGCTAGGGTCAGACTTCCTAGGCCGGATGATGTGAAGATGATGCGTTTGCCGTTTGGTACTGTTGATTTGCGGAGAAGGGGTAAAAAGGCTTCGGTGGTGACGGCTGCGCTGGTGGTGTTTGTTGCAAAGGAGTCAGTGTAGCGTTGTCGTAGCGACGTGGTGGTTTGTTCGATGTTGATGCCGGCGTTGTTGATGAGCTGGGTGAGTTTAGTACGGTGGTAATACCTACGTGTTGTTCAGATTAAGGGAAGACTTACGATATCCAGTCGGCCGTATTTCGAGGCTGTAGTCTGCACGGCTGCATTAATCGATTCGTCGGAGGTGATGTCTAGCTGAATGGCGGTCAAAGTATCCTTTTCAATCTTCACTGTTTCATCTGCGAGTAAATCCTGCACAGCCTTTTGGCCTTTGATAAGATCTCGACTCCCAATGAGAACGATGTATTTGCCAGTCGAGGCAAAATGTTGAGCTGCAAAATAACCAATACCTTGGTTGGCGCCAGTGATCAAGACGATGCGTTTGTCGGCGGCCATTATTGGGTCTGATTGTGAATAAATGGCGATCAAGTTGATTGAAATGGGATGCACGAGAAGATGGTACTGATGGTCTGACTGAATTTACGAAAGATAGGAAACCGTGATACTTATATAGTTGCGATCCTCCCAAGTAAGAGGCTTCAACGGCACTGCTTGAGATTGATGTTTGTGTAGGTGTAGAACGGTGAACCGGACATAGTGAATTCTTATGTGCGAGATACCAGCGGAGCTACGAGTCAAGGCTGTCATCAAGGCCCGGGAAGTCACACTACTGAGCGAAGCATATGTCTAATTGGTCTGTTGATGGAAGCATCGATGTGGCTACAATTTGTATTGATTGTATTGATGACATAGTCGAGTCTTTCGTCGTCGCGTGAATGATTGTTGCGTCGATCGCTCAGAATCACGGAGTTTCGGGCGTTTGATGTTCGATTCGGCGCAGTCACGCGTTCGTCCTTGAGCGCTCATATCAATATTACCGCGAAAGTTCTTTCGTGCTTTATGTAAACTAAAACAGAATCAAGCAATTGTCTGTCACTTGTCACCAGACCGCGCCTATTAAGTGCTGATATTGATCGAGTAATGTACATTGTTTCGTTTGGTCAGCTTGTTTCTCAAGCAAGCTGCCGGGGTATATATCTTGTTGCACTTTGCGCGTAGTATAGCGTGTGATAGAGCCCATCTCAGGTGTGACAATCAATTTGCTGAGACAGCTCTGATGAATTGAGAATTGTCCGCAATGGCCGTGACTTCTTCTCCAAGCCAAATCATTGTGACTACGAGCCCCAGTGGCCCCGTAAACCAGGATTTAATCTGCTTCTGCCTTTTCTCCATGAATTTTATCGGCTTTCGGCCTGGGATGGCATTAAACACAAGCAATTTGGCGCATCGAGTTCGCATGCTCATGTTTTGGAATATGCCGCTTTCCAACGCACCGCTTCAAGGATTCGCGCCATCCTCTTTCCATCGCTTAAGGTACTCTTTTCCGTCTGTGGGAACACCAGTCTCAGTAGCTTTGAAGTCGTCCTTGGGGGTCTTGAGTTTGGTTACAACGAACGGGGTCAACTGTGCGAATCACGTCATCAGCAGGCCAAATCATCTCCAATCTCCTCACAGAGACGTGTATAGTTGGGATGAAAATGAACTGACCAGGAAATCGGAAAGATCCGGGCACACGTATGTGCGTACTTTGTTAAAGTCGACTTTGTAGCCTCCCCATTTCGTGTGCTCTCCCATGGCTCCAGTTCGGTTACCCTTGTAGTAATTGTGAGGGCCTTGTTTGGTGGTGAGGGCTAACCTGCGGATGGACCGCTGAAGAACAGGTGATGGCTGCATTTTGACGATGGGTTGATGTGTGTTGTATCAGACGCCTGCTCTAGGAATTGTCGAGCATTGGGTGGACGACGAGTTTGCGGCGATCTCGGGAGTGGATGGATGCCTCAGGCTGTAATCGACGACAACAAGAACGATGAGGACTTCATCGTTCATGACGATCTAGCACACTCCTCGCCATGGACTTTCTTCGATTACCTGGGGCTTTAAGGCGCTCTATATTGTCGTACAAACCTTTACAGACATATCTGCGCTCAATCACGACGTCAACTCAGCAACCTACAATCTCCAGACAAACACCAGTCTTCAACGATGACATCGAAATTGATTTCTCCACTTCACCAGCAACCCGATCGAATATATTACGGCTCTCCTCAGAAACCTTGAATTCATACAAAACATCATACCCTCCAAACGCGGCGCAACTTAAATACGCCAACGTCTTTTTCGCCGCCCAAGAACCCTTCTTTCTCTACAGTGCCGCAAATTTCCGCTCATTCCCTCAGTCCGCGCACCCCGAAGTCGCATTTCTCGGTCGAAGTAACGTAGGCAAAAGCAGTCTTTTAAATGCATTGTTTGGAAGAACCGAGCAACGTGCTGCGCATGTTTCCAAACGTCCAGGTCGCACGCGGACAATGAATGGCTACGGCGTACGAGGTTCACTGGCCTTGGGAGCGGCGCCGAAAGAAGGGCAACATGAAGCCTCATGGAAACGATTCCCTCGCGGCGGAATCGTGGTGGTCGATATGCCGGGATATGGAGCGGGTTCACAAGAACAATGGGGTAAAGAGGTGCTGAAATATCTTGAGAATCGCAAGCAGCTCCGGTGCACTTTTGTGCTGGTGGATGCTGAGCATGGGTTGAAAAATTCTGATATTGAGATTTTGATGCATCTCCGCAGGAACGGCATTGCACATCAAGTTGTCTTGAGCAAGGTGGACAAATTGCTCTTCAAAGGCTCCAAACCACCAAGCGTGGAAGCTCTGTCAAACAGGCTGTCAAAACTAAATGATGTCCGCGATGGCGTAAGATTACGCTTAAACGACAATGCCGGCGATACAAGAGAAGGGTTGGGTGATATATTATGCTGTAGCGCCGAAAAAGCGATTGACAACAGACATCGCAGGCTTGGAGTTGATGAAGTTCGCTGGGCAGTGATGAGGGCCTGTGGGTTGGAAAGCGATGAATCAGGCGGCAAGAAGGCGAACAACTTGCAAGATATGAAGGTCCTCGACGATGAGGAATGAAATGTTCTCTGGGGAGGTGAAACTCATAATTTGCAGATACCCAAGGCTTTATATATACTAGTGTACATGTAGATAAATCTTTTTGACTATTCTCTATTGTTACAGTCACTACTTTTGCTTGTATGAAGACTAACAGCCCTGAATCGCTACAAAGAGCATGAAAAAAAACAGAGACATTTGCGAGGGAAAACTCATAGAAGCCTTCCGTGCGGAAAAAGCGGACAGTTGCAGGAGATGAGAGGGCACCAATGCATCGAACTGATTGAGGACGGACGGACGATAATCAGGAGTAAGAGGTATCATAACAAGCGCAACTATCAGCAGCAAGTAAGATTTACTTGCCCCTGAGAGTTGGCCGAGCATGGAACATGAAACAGTAAGGTGAATGGGCTCAGAAGCCCAAAGGCAATTCAAAAATCGCTAGAACGCTATATACATGAGTTTTAAGAACACACCAGAAGTTCATGGCTATTCATCAGCCGATCCGCAAAATAGACGCCTCCATCCTTTATTGCCTGTCTTTTTGCCCTTTGACTTGGACTTTTTGTAGGTTGCGCCACGTCCACTGGAAGAAATGTTCTCTATAGTGTTGGTCAGAACCTTAGAGGCGCGGACAGATGATGAAACTGTGTCTTCAGTTGTGGTACTCTCTCGCTTGTCAAAGTTGTTGGCGATGTTCTCGGGACGAGGTACTCCATTGGTGGCCTTTATATTTGTCGATGTCAATGCGGTAGCTGATGTTTGCTTAGTGTAAAATGAGTCGTCTCCAAGTTTATGATCTGGAGCAAGGGACGTTCTCGAACCAGGCATTGGAGACACCCGAACATGTTCTTGAGAGGGCTCTCGCGAGCGTTCTTCTACGGCTTGCTGCGATATGAGCAGATCCGGTCTCCAAACAACCTGATGATTGTTCTTCCTGCGGTTGCTGGCAGCTTGATGGACCAAGACCGTGGAATTTGAATCGGCGCGCTTCCGGCCCGATTTCAATGGTTGCTCTGTGTCTGCTCCATGCTGTCGTTCATCATTTTCTTCAAGCGACTGGCTCGATATCAAGGAAGCACGAGCGCCTGGCATTCCCCGAAGACTGCCTTTACCCTTTGAAAGAAAACTTGATGAAATGGATTTTATCGAATTGCTTCGTTTATCGTGTGTCATAGGAGAAAAAAAAGGCGATCCTGGTGGCGTGGAAACCAGAGATGTGGTAGATTTGACCGGAGAGCCTTGTAAGCTGCCGACACGTTGCGCTCCGGGCGCATCTTTGTGTTCGTCATATCGAAAGGTGTGAGACCAGCCTTCTTTGAAAATAACCCACATACCAGTCAGAGCGATGAGCTCACGGAGAGCATCGTCAGTCTCACACAAGTGAGGAGGAGCGAGCTCTTCGTCTTCCTCCATTGTTTCGGCAAGGATAGTAGTGGCTTGTTGAGGTGTGGCCACAGGGGTTATGAGAGGCGTGGCACTGGATGGTTCGGGTAGTTTGAAAAAATCGTTGATTTCAAGTCGGGTTTGCGTAAGGTTGGCGATGACAGGGTGTCGGCGAGTATTTGGCGAGATGGTGCTAAAGTTGAAACGACGATGCTTCATTTTGGAGCCGTCTTTATTTTTTTTGGGCACCCATCTGGCAGTCAAGATGAGGCCATGCTCGTCGATGGTTGAAAATTCATACCCGCCATTGGGCATTGGATAGGCGTCCCATTCTTTCCCATCCATGAAGCATATTTTTGATTTTGGTGTCAGACCATTCTCCTCCTTGCGACCCTTACATATCAATCCAATGACTGCTCGAGCTTCTTCATCGTCGTCTTTGCTTTCATGAGAATAGTCTTCTGCACGAAGAACGACTAGATCATTGGGACAAAGGCTATGGCGAGCTTTGAAAACCTTTGTGATGGCGCGAGTCAAACGGACGCTAAAGTTGGCCGATGGTACGACCTCAAATGCGGGTAATGGACGAGCATTGGACGAGAGTTTGTGAAATTGCACCAATGATCGAGGGCGTCGATGAAGTTTATGTCGAGTGGTGGATGTAGGCGGCGCATGGCAGACGCTGTAGCGAGTCTTGGGACGATTGTTCTTTCTCGATGCTTTGGCACCGTCAATGCTTCCTTCTCGCGAGCCAGCATCACTTGTGCTGCGAGTTTCGGGTTCGGCGAAAAACATCATGGATACAGACAAGTCGCTTTCGGAGGGCGAAGGCGGACCATTGGAATTGAGGCCCAGGCGAGTGGAGCGTGACGCAGAGGCATCGGTATTTTCAGCGGGAGATTGCTTGGTGGAATTATCGGTTGCAAAGGGATTTAGCATTGTAATAAGGCCGGTTGGTAGACTGGGAGTCCATCGCGACAGACCAGCTGGCGGCGAGGACGTAGGTTGTTGCAGATTGGCAGTGGCCATGAGGATGGCGGTGACGTCGTTGCCGTCGAGCAACGACAGGAACTCTCGCACGGAAAGATTGAAAACATGAGCAAAGAGTCAAGAGCCAGGGCCGAGAGCCGAGAGGAACTCGAGACGGTTCAGGCAGGCGGAGCGCCACGAGAAAGAAAAGTGTTTACCAAGGCAGACAGCCGGAGTTTAAGGCGTCGAAGAAGTGGAAGATGTGGGGCCAGGTCAGTTAGCAGACGAGCCGCCGCACCAGGGCGCAACGGGCAACCTGAATGAACGGAACTGGAACGATCTTGCAGCCGCGGCGCCGGCGATGGTGGTGGCTTGGCAGAGGATCGTGAGGGCTGACGTAGGAGGAGTGGAGTGGTCGGCCCATGCAAGTGAGCCGAATACGATCTTTGCCAGGCAGACGGATTATATGAAGCGTCGTGGACAAGCAATGGCTGATCTGATGCAACAAGACCAGACGATGGACGATGCAGAATGAGAGCGTATGAGAGGGACAAAGAAGAGAGACGGACTTGTTCAAATGCAGATCAAGCAGCCAAGGAGATTGTTTGGGCGATGCACAAGTTAACTCGAGAGGATTGTGCAGAAGGGAATCAGACCACTCTGCGCTGTGCTGTGCGCTGACGAGTGGTGGTGGTGGTAGTAGTGTATGTATTAGTCGTAGTAGTAGTCGTCGTCGTAGTGCGGTGTGGTGTTTGTCTTACACCGTCTGCATACATAACATAATAGTCGTTCCGGGCCCCGCTTTCGTCTCGTCTCGTCTCGTTTGTTTCGTTTCGTCTTGTTTCGTTTCTTACGGCAACTTGGCTTCCACACACCATCATCACGCCATGTGTGTGTACGTGTGTGTATGTTTATGTGTGTGCATGGAGCCGTTATTTGGCTTTTATGCTGGAGCCTTATGTTTATGCCCTTTGCTGATATTCAACCCTGTTCGGCCAAGCACAAACAGACGTCCCCCTGTGCCAATACGTCGTCGCCTCGTCACCCTCGCCCGCCCCGTCTCGCTCTCGCTGAATGGGCGTTAGGCTCTGTTTCGCTCTCACACGTGATATGGTCATGCTGTCGCGTTGCCGAAGCCCCAATAATCACTCAGCGTCGGACCTTCGGCGCAGTACTTGGCCCGCCTGGCCATTGGAGATTGAAGCTCCAGCCCTGCGTCCCCCTCAGGAGCCGGTTGGGCACGACCGACCGGTCAGACGTGGCACAGAGTAATGCATTGCTGAAATTGGTCGTACGACTTCCGACCCAGTCAGCCTCAGGAGATGAGAAGATTGGTACCGGCGTTCGTGGAGGTAAACTCAGCTGAGATCGGCGAGCCTCAATTTCGCCGTGAACGACGCTCGACGTATAAGATATCCATCGTATAGACGACGTGTATATGCGCAATGTGTGCGGTGGACAGCGGACTTGGAGTGGCCTCTGCTTCACTAGCGCGGCGAAACGGCAATGGCTGTGGATGCAGCCTACGCAACCCTCGATCTCACCTCCATCGCGATTATCATCATTCCCTCGTCCAAAACTCGAATCGCCAGTCCATGACGCGATGGAACGAGGCCAATTGCCCAGGGCACGTCTGGTTGCTCTCTTTACCGCTTGGAAGGCCATCCTGTTGCTCGTTGCATGTGCGAGCCCTGGGCCGGGCTACGACACCTCGACACACATCTTGTTCACGTCACCACAAAGTCCACCAGATTCCACTTCATGGCTGGCACGCAGTATCACGCACGCCACACTCCGTCTGACGCGCTGGGACGGGATTTATTTCTCCACTGCCTCGGCGCGCGGTCATGTCCATGAACAGGAGTGGGCGTTCAGCTGGCTGTTTGCTCGTCTGACAAGTGCCACCGCTGAATCCGGTGCGTAGTTGAGCCTCATGTTGGTAGGCGCCATCCAAGAGACGAACTCATAGGCTAAGTCATTTTTATCGTTTTTCAGTACTTTCTCCTACTTCCGTTCCATCCATCGCCAGGCACGCATTGGCCAGCATCATTCTGTCCACTATCAACCATCTTCTCGCTGTTTTAGTCCTTTACAGCCTTATTTATGCCCTCGTACCGGCATCCCCGAGTCGAAAACAGCAGGTGGCGTTCACAACTGCCATTTTGCACATCATTTCTCCAGCCGGCATTTTCTTAAGCGCGTCAAGCACTGAGAGTACTTTTGCCCTTTGCAATTTTGCTGGCATCTGGGCATACGTGTTGGCCACTAAGATTCGTCTGAATGCCAGTGAAGCTTCCCTGACTAAAGAATGCCTATTTACCATTGTTGCTGGCGTTGCCTTTGCTGTCGCAACAGCAATACGAAGTAATGGCATCCTCAGTGGCATTCTATTCGCATACGATGCTCTTCGCCATCTCTCAAAGCTACCACAGACGCTGAGCCATCGTATTGACTTCTTACGTCTGCTAAGTACCGTCATCGCCGGGGTTATATTAGCTCTAGGATTCGCAGGACCGCAGCTTATCGCCTATGGCCGTTTCTGCACAGGCACGTCAGACCCACGACCTTGGTGCACGGCCATCCCACCAAGTATCTATTCCTTCGTCCAATCGCATTACTGGAACGTTGGGTTTCTCAAGTACTGGACACCAGGCAACATTCCCCTCTTTCTACTTGCTGCCCCGATGGCGACTCTAATGTCACTGTCCGCATACACTGCTCTCACCTCAGCTCCAAAAATCGCAGCTTTAGCCATGGACGCAGACTCAGAGACGATGAAAACTAAGCAGAGAAACACTGCCCTCCGTCAAGCGCATGAAAAGAGCGTGTTCGCATCCATCCTGCCTCTGATCGCCGTACTGGAGCTGATCCTCGTTGGACTGGCGGTGACTTCATTTCACGTGCAGATCATCAACCGCATTTCATCCGGGTATCCAGTGTGGTACTTGATCTTAGCCATGGCTATTGTTGAACAACGTGAAAAGTGGGATGTCAAGCAAAAGACGTTGTGGTTTGTTCAACGGCCTGAATTGCTGATTCGGACTATGATCGGTTACGCTATTGTGCAAGCCGGTTTATATGCATCGTTTCTGCCTCCAGCATAATTACACCCATTGCTACAGAACATATTGGACTCGGAGCATAGGAGAAATATAATCAACCAGTTGCGTACACGGCAGGGTATTACCCCCTAGTCCCTTTTCACAACTCGCACATCTCATGCTTATTTGTAAAACTCAAATGCTAAGCCTTGTTGACACCAACTACAGATTCCATCCAGGGGTAGACGCTTCCATTCGCAGGCGGATAGCCCATATGTAGCAAACCAGTGAAAAATCGGGACTCCTTTGGCGTGCCGAATTCACTCAGGAGCATCGAGTCCTCAATGGGCATCAGCCCATCGTGCGTGCCGTTGATCAGCAACAATCGACAACTTGGTTGATCGACGATTTTGTTTTCCACGAGCGAAAAGTCGGCCTGGGCTTTGTCGAGAAATTCCGCTTCGGTTGCATAGCCATATTTCTCACGTAAAGCGGGTAAAGCATTCCAAGGATACTCGTGATTTGCAGCCTTTTCTAACCAGGCACGCGAGAAGAAATGATGCGTTCCTGCTCCCTGACCGACAGATCCAGCGAGGCGAGCGCCGTGCGTGTGAGCTGCGCGAATGGCGTTGTAGCCTCCAGCCGAGAGACCCCAGCAGAGGACTTTGGTCATGTCTAGTTCTGGTTTGGTTTGCATCCAGTCCAGAATACTGGTCCAGAGACGTTCGGGAGAAGTTGGATCGCGACGATCAGCGGGGCAGTCTGCTGTGCCAGGGATGTCGACGATGATGGAAGCCCATCCGCGAGCGAGGAATTCGTTACTGCGCACGGTATTGTCAGGTCGGTGACCATCGAGACCACACATGAGAATGACAGATGGGCATGGTTTGGTCTTGGACGCATGTGCAGGAATGCGAACGTAAAGGGGAATTTCTCTGCCTTCGTCAGACTCGATGCCGGCTGTGTGAGGGATTGAAATATCTTCAATGGGAACTTCGAGGAGTGAAGCAGCCTTCATGTAGGCACTCTTCTGAGCTGCATAGGCTTCTCGCTTCAGATCGCTATTGATATAAGGGAAGCGCGCGATTCGATAAACAGCACAGGCGCGTAGATAAATGGCAACGGCAGCCTCCTTGTCACCAGCAGCCACAGCAGCATCACCTTCATTCACGAGTCTCTCGCATGTGGGGAGAAATTCGCGGGTGTAATCGTCAGTATAGCCATCGTGAATGCCCTTGGAAATCAAAGTTTCGAAAATGGGAGCAAAGTCTTGATAAAGTCCATCATGGAAAGGGTACAGCGAGCGTTCGCACGGAAACTTCCATTTTTTGAGCCAGAGATTGTCAATGGAACTGAGATGTGGATAAACTTGATCGAACTTGTCGCCAAGGATCCAACTTGAGCCAGTTCGAGGGTCAATGTGCGCATCGATCTTCGTGTCAGACATTATGATTGATGAGTCCGACGAGCAGCTTGAACGTGATTGTTAGACGAGGAAAGTGGGAAAAGGAAGAGGGAATGTGATGAGAAGCATACGAGCCACGCTTGTTTCACGACAAAGACAAGATGATGAAGACGGAGTGTGCTGCTATATTGGTCATGTATGGTTTTCAGATGGGAGAGCGGGGCCGAAGAGACGAAGGCCGTGACGGGGGTTCGGAGAGCCGACAGAGCGAGCGAGATGGAGGGATAAACGCAACTTGGCGACGTGTTCGGACAGCAGAAGTAGGAAACATGAACGAGACTACGGCTGCACGATGCTGCAGCGTGTTCCTGGACAGGACAATTGGCGGGATTATCATCGCAGCTGTTATGATGGTCGGCAGCAGGGATCTACACGGGTGACAGCTGTCGTTTGCCATGTTCGGGTCCATGAGGGCTGTGGTGTAAGTTGCTGCTGATATAGACTGCATCAGATCCAAGACTGTGACGGTGTGAAGAATACAATGCGATATCAGCAATGTCGACGATGAAGTGTTTGTGGTTCATGCAGTCGACGTTTGTATGCACATACACAAGGGAACGGGTGTTCCGTCTATGTACTCTTGCCGCGCTTATCCTGCATCTTCTTCAATTCATCAGTGATACAGTAGGTCACTGCCTCAAGTCATCACGTCACGGAAATCCTGTAACAAAAAAAACAAGGTTTCGTTACGATGAGAGCCACGAGTATCGGCCTCTCAAGCGACGATCCATAAACAGCAGGACTCTCACGCTACATTGAACCAAGGTAATGGGTAAACTGCAGGAGTCCGATAAAACACCACCACCTAAACCCAATGCCGTAGTTAGGGCAGATAAACGCAGCTGCGCTATGATGGCAGATGATCGAGGGGACCGCAAAACCGACCATCCAGTACACAATGCGTAATGGCTACCAGTGACAGCCAACTTTCGATGGCAGCATACGTTAACGGCATTGCCCCGCTGCTCTTGCAAAGACGCATGGCATAGCTTCGTCATATCGTGGGTTCCCAATAGATGATTATTGCAAGCTATCTTGATGGCATATTAATTGCTATGCTTTCGGCCGCAATCAACCGTCAATCGTCTTTTATACTCAAAGCTAGAAACGCTACGCTTGCATGAGATGTGCAGTGTTACATACATATAAACGATGACTCTGGCCGCCATTTGACTGGCTTCTGCTACCTGGATGGCAGATAATTTGCAGCCGCTGCTGTACCCTCTACTACGAATATATAGAGATCTAGAGTAAGAAGTAGGAAAGAGGTAAATAAATAAAGAATGTAGTGCTTTAGTCATTTCAGATTTCGGGTTAAGTTAATACATTCTGCGGTCCAGATTGCCGTCCCTAGCTCCGTCGCAGTCACCTTGTTCCGCTTCCACCTGCTGCTTCTGCTTCTCCATAGACTACTACTATCGATAGACTATCGCAGACTGCGCTGGACCGCCTGCTCTGCTCTGCCTCGTCTGCTTCTTCTGCTTCTTCTTGTTCTTCTAAACCTTCCTCTTCTTCTACTGCTCTGCTCTTCGATTCATCCTAAAACCGCTCGCTAGACGACGACTCAATGGACGACGACAATCAGCCTGCATCCGCCGGTGCAGACCACCAGCCAGCAACCTCGGACCCAGTCCCACAGGAAGCTCCAGTCCTGGCCGATGAGAAAGCTCAAATCCAAGCTTCCAATACGACAAAACCAGCCACGTCTGATGTTGCTTCTTCCGCTGCTTCCAAGCTGCCCTCGCCTCCTCCCGCAATCGGCCGCCGAAGTATGACCGCAGACGACTACTATGCCTCCCGACCCAAGTTTGACAAGCTGGGCAACCCAATTCCAGAGCGGAAACGACAGGCTGCTATGGCTTCTGTCTACGGTGGTGCTCCAAAGGTGAGGCTGCCTGGAGACCTAGGCCCAAATGACCCACGACGGCCACGCTCACCTGCTCCACGCGCTGCCTTGCCGGGTGATTTGGGACCCAACGATCCCAGGAAACCTCGCAGCGCAAATGCAAGCCCAGCACCATCAAATCACACTCGAGATGCCAGCGATCAGTCACTACAACAAGTTGAGGGATCTGGCCGGTTACAGGAAGACCCACCGATTCCAGAAGACAAAGGACGAGATAGTGACGAAGACGCCGATGCGGATAACGATAACGATACCGACGCAGACGATGGTACACGAGGGAGAGAGCGGAAACGTCCTGAACCAGGAATAACCACGGCTGGAAAATCGGTGAACCTACGAGAAGATAGTGTCGACTCGGAAGCTGAATTTCGTGGCCCTAAACCCGACCCTACCAAAGGTGAAAGTGCGTTGACGTGGAAGGATCCACGGATAAAAGTGACCCCACCAACTGCCAAACGAAGAGTACATCCTGCCACAGCATTCGACGCTGCACCATCAGGAACTTCATCTCCTCTAGTATCTGACGACGAGAATCGTAATGAACTTCGTGCCGCTCAAAAATTGAAGCTTACTACATCAGCAATCCACAGCACTCCTTCGGCTCATCGAGTCATAAGACAGATCATTCGAGGCGATTACGAGCGGTTCCAACACGAAGCCGAAGAAGGTCACAGACGTCAACGCATGTACCTCGTTGCTACAGACCTGTCACCCGAATCCGAGTACGCGCTTGAATGGACTATTGGTACTGTTCTTCGTGATGGCGATACTCTGTTCGCTGTCTATGCTGTTGACGAGGAAATTGGAGTTGGCGGAGAAGGTGGTGTCGACATTGGACATGGTGCAGAAAGTGTTCGTGACACAGCTGCCATTATCAATGGTCTCCCGGCTGTCAATGCCGTTCCGCCCACATCCCCAGGACCTTCCCCACTCTCACGAGCTACTCCTCTCACTGCACCAACCGCCGAGTCTCGCAGCCACAGCAGAGGTCCTCATAGTTCCGCTGAGAGCGAACGACGACGAGCAATCGAAGACATCACCAATCGTTGCATTCATCTCTTGCGAAAGACGCGTTTACAAGTACGCGTAGTTGTCGAAGTCTTCCACTGCAAGTCGCCACGCCATATGATTACTGAAGTCATTGATTTCCTTAATCCAACTCTTGTTATTATCGGTTCACGTGGAAGGAGCGCGGTAAAGGGTGTATTGCTTGGATCTTTTAGCAATTATCTTGTTACGAAGAGCTCTGTACCCGTTATGGTTGCGCGTAAAAAGTTACGCAAGCATTCCAAGGGTGAGAATCAGGTGCAACGGAATCGTGACGGTACGTCGAAACCATATACTGGCAGTGGGCGTTCTGGGAGATTTAGCAATGTCATTGAAGCTCCCAAGGGATTGCGAGTACAAGGATGGGATCAGGTGGGCATTGATTAAGGACAAAGGAAGGGAAGGCGTTTGACTTGATCAAGACGAGTGTACAAAACGCCGAATTGCACAACTACACATGATGATCAAAAGCCGTCAATCTGTATGAACAATCACCTATATTTATTATAGGGTAGTCTTTTTTATTATTTGGAATCAACAGTGAAGTGTCGACGATAGAACAACTGTGACTTTACGCTTGAAAAGGAACACCGCAAGTGTCGACCGCCATTCGCCAGCCGCTGTTACAGTACTGATCGTCGTCTGACATGAAGGGTATCTATGTCGCTTACACACCCACTCTATCTCAGCACCATCTTCGTCCCATCTTCGTCCCAGCGTCGCAGCATCTCATCAACCCTCAACCCTCTCAAATCTCATAAACCAATCCCTCCATCAAGTATCAACAACTAAACCATGTTCGCCCGAGCTGTGATATCGACTATATTCCTCGTCGCTGCACAGGTTATACATACTTTCGCATTGCGTTCGGTGCAAGATGTGCTGCTGTATAGTGGGACTCGAGACGGAGTGGAAAGTGTATGTGTAATTTACTTTCACATAAGTTAATCTACATGCACGGAATTCACACTCTCGTATTTTCACATTCATGTAATGTATACTCTCGCAATATGTACTCACACGATATGCACTTGCGTAAACTACTCTCTCGTAATCTCCACTCACGCAATATGGACTTACAAAATCTCTACTCACGCAAGTAGATATACATTTGATACTTTATTAACTTCTTGTGCGTCAAGTGCGCGATCCTCGCCCGCCAGCTCCCAAAGCAAGTCTTCTTCCCCAGCGACGAAGGCTATATGCAGCGACAAACGCAATATTGGAGCGGACAGCAAGCAGAGTTATTCTCCGCGTGTCGAGTAATGGCAACCAGAGCCGAAGACGTAAAACCCGCCCTTGAGATTCTCAGTACACGAAATCAGACTTTTGCTGTTGTTGCAGGCGGTCATTCAAGCGTGATAGGCGCGTCGAGTGCGGGTGACGAGAGTATCGTGCTCGATTTATCGTTTTTGAACAATGTCGTGGTGGAACCCGATGGGGAAAGTGTATGGATTGGACCTGGAGCGCGATGGGGAGATGTTTATGCTTTGCTTGAGATGAAAGGACTTGCTGTTCCGGGGGCGAGGGTCGCGCATGTTGGTGTTGGAGGGTTTGTTCTCGGCGGGGGGATATCGTGGTTTGCGAATCTGTTTGGTTGGGCGTGTGATTCGGTTGATGGGTTTGAGGTTGTTACCCCTGGTTTGGAGATTCTCGAGGTGAATGCTTTGCGACATGAAGATTTGTTCTGGGCTTTGAAGGGCTCGTTGGGGGCTTTTGGAGTCGTGACGAGGGTTAGACTTCCGACTGTTAGATGCAAGGAAGTTCTCGCTGGAGCTATTGAATATCCAGATGAGGCTGTCGAGGATTTACTGGATGCTTTTGATGCGCTGTCTGAAGAAGACGGCACAGGTCAAAGCTACTTATCATTTTCCTGGACCGGAGTGACAAAGAGAATGAGCAATATTGCTTACTTAGTTGACATGGACACCGAGTCAACAAGTCCCGCTTTTGAGCGGCTGACAAAAATTCCCAACATCCACAATGGACTTCAAAAACAAACATTAAAGACCAGCGCAGATGAAATCTCCGCCGAAAACCCACTTGGCCATCGACGGTCCAAATTTACACTTACTGTCAACAGCGATCAGCCATTAAGGTGGATCTACCAAAAGTTTGTCGATTTCATCAAGACATTGGGTTTTGCTCCAGATGACCTTCTACGCTTCACTTTTCAGCCTTTGACACTATCGCACTTACAAGCGCAGAAAAATTTCTTTCCACTAATCCCCGGATCAGCTCCGTTTTACATCATCTCCGTAGAGATGTGGTGGATAGACAGTGACAAAGATGATTATTTCGAAGTCCAGATGAAGAACCTGGCGGAAGAGCTTGAAAATTGGTTACGAGCCCGGTCCGAGTTGCATGACTTTGTGTATCCCAATTATGCGGCCAAGTGGCAAGATCCATTCCATGGCGTTGAGAAAAAGAATCGCATCGCATTAGAACGTGCTAAACGGCGATATGATCCGGGAAATATGTGGAGACGTCTCGTGCCTGGCATGTGGCATGTTTGAAAAGATGCTGTGTCATTTAGTCGGAAAAGGCTTTTTCATTCGTTCAATTAGGAAGTCCTAGTATGAACCGTCGTGCAGGACGAGCCGACGGATAGATGAGCCGACGGTATTGAAACAGGAATTCAAACAGGAGTAAAAAAGTCAGGCGGAAAAGAAAAGCATTCCTATCCAGGAGTAGGCCCAGTAAAATGTCAGCTGTCAACGGAACGCCAAGTTTCATCTGACGATGTAGTGCCAATGCTCATGCAGCCTACACGCACCAAGGTCCTCGTATCTTGTGAGCGAATCAATAAGAAGACATAAAAAAAGCCTGGGATGGAGAAAATTGGGGGGAAATCAGCCCAGTTGACTCGAACCACAAATTCGACTAGCTAGTCCAAGATCGCAATTCAAGAAGCCACTTTAATCCATTCTCCAGACAACAAAACCCCCATTTCGATAAGGTCGGTGGCAATGGCGTGGATAGAGCAGGCCACATGTGTCTAGTCAGAAGGATGTGTAGATACAGTAGTCTGGAGATGCGTAAGAAAGTGTGGGTACAACAGTGGATCGACGTCGAATTTGCGTTTGACCGTGGCTTGCTTGGGCGGCTGTTTGATCTCCTTTTGGCGTTGGTCTCCCGCTGCGGGTCGATGTCAGGATGATGAAGGCGCCGAGTGGACGAGCGATGTATGTGAGTTGAGCCAGAGAGTGAATTGAGATGATTCTATGTTGTGAAGCTATACAGAAACCCTGACAGGCCACTTCAGCAGAAAGCAAAATGCTGGACTCGGCGGTTGTGTTGGCTCCGAGGCTGCCTAGATAGTCTGCGATTGCTGCGATTGATTGATGGTGGGGGTCGCGAGTGGGGAATTCGCCGTCCAGAGTCCATCACATCAACGTCACGCGCCGGAAACCTCACTCCAGAAATGAGACTAATAATGGGTCCCGACATGGCTGTCCTGAGTAGTCTAATGCTGATGGCCTGGTTATCTAACACCCACACACTGCGTAATTCGCTCCTCTTCCCTTCTTCTTTTTCCGTCGTCTCGTCTCGTCTATTCTATCTCTCCCCACGTACATTGCCCTCTGATTGCGTGTTGTACTTTTTAAATCTCAGACGCCCAAAATGGAGGGACGGCCGCGACCAACTCTGCTGCGTTCGCACTCAGAAACCACATGGCGCAACACAGTAGGCATGCTGAACGTCGACCAGGCAGATATACCCACCAATGGCCCTGATTCAGTGCACAGTATCATGCGCGAAGCCGGCAACTCGACCAACCCGCCGTCTCAACTGCCAATTCACACAAATGTCGCCGGATTAAAACCCCAACGACCGGGAATGCCCGCGCGATTCACCACTAGCAAGGAAAACGTGTTGTCGCAATGGTTCTTAGGTAGTATTGATCAGGGAACGACGAGCACGCGCTTCATCATCTTCGACGCTACTGGACAGCCGGTGTGTAGCCATCAGCATGAATTCCAACAGCGTTATCCGCAGAGTGGGTGGCATGAGCATGATCCCGCTGAACTCGTAGCGTCAGTTGAGATGTGCATCAAGAAAGCAACCAACTCGTTTGTCGAGATGGGCCACAGTATCGACGATGTACGAGCTATTGGTATCACGAATCAGCGAGAAACGACTCTGGTTTGGAATCATGAAACTGGCGAACCACTTTATAATGCTATCGCATGGCCCGACACGCGAACCAAAGGTCTCGTGCGCGAGCTAAAGCAAAAGGAGAAAGAAATGGGTCTTGACCTGTCACAATTGACCGGCCTGCCATTGTCGACATATCCATCGTCTGTCAAACTAGTGTGGCTGATAAGAAACGTGCCTGAAGTGAAGGAAGCATACGATGCTGGAAAATTGGCCTTTGGCACCGTCGATACATGGCTTTTGTACAACCTCAACGGCCGTGACAAGAACTACTACGTTACTGACACGACCAATGCTTCACGTACCATGTTCATGAATCTTCACACTGCTAAGTATGATGACAAGTTACTCGACTTTTTCGAGCTTGATCGAACCAAGCTGCATATGCCGAAGATTGTCCCATCTTCTTGCGCAATCGCATATGGCCAGATCAATGGTGGGCCCATGGATGGTATGAAGATTGCAGGATGTCTTGGAGACCAATCGGCAGCTTTGGTAGGACAACAGGGGTTCACTCCCGGATCGGCGAAAAACACATATGGCACTGGTTGTTTCTTACTCTATAATGTCGGCGAGAAACCCGTGCTGTCGAAACACGGCCTTTTAGCTACAGTAGCGTATGATTTCGGGCGAAACCATAAACCTGTATATGCATTAGAAGGATCTGTGGCCGTAGCTGGATCAGGTGTAAAGTATGCGAAGGCAATATTCCCGAAAGAGAGCGCATGGCTGACTTGATCGCAGGTTTATGATGAATAACATGGGTTTCATTACCCACAGCGACAAAATTTCCGAACTCGCCGCGTCAGTAGATGACAATGGAGGCTGTGTATTCGTCACGGCTTTCAGTGGTCTCTTCGCTCCATACTGGATTGACGACGCAAAGGGAACGATTTTTGGCATCACACAACATACCCAACGAGGCCATATCGCACGCGCCACCCTCGAGGCCGTATGCTTCCAGACCAAAGCCATACTAGATGCCATGGAGTTGGACAGCGGTCATAAACTTTCCGGCCTGGCTGTGGATGGAGGCATGTCAAATTCACAGTTATGTATGCAGACGCAAGCCAACATAAACGGAATCCCCGTCGACCGTCCGGCGATGCGTGAAACGACAGCGTTGGGTGCAGCTATTGCTGCTGGATTCGCCGTGGATATATGGAAAGATTTTAGCGAGCTCAAGGCCATTAATCAGAAAGATCGTACGCTTTTCGAGCCTGATATCAGTCCTGAGGATTCGAAGAAAATGTTCAAGAAGTGGTCGCGGGCTGTGGAGATGTGCAAAGGATGGTTAGATCCCAAGGAGAATGAGGATGATTTTTAAAAGGGGGGGGTGATGAGATGTAGATGCTTCGAAAGCGGGACGGCTGGAACACGCGCTAGAGAGTACAGTTGACGGATTCATGGCATCAGCCAAGCAAGGGATAGATAGATACACGCGCATCGCCATTGTAATAGATTGTCTGGAAGACTTGATCCAACAAACAAGCCACAGAAACAATTGGCGTTGATGGCGGCGGATTAGGTTCGCCACGGCAGTTGTCACGGCATATCGTCGAGTGTCGATTCGCGAAAATGGAGTCCAAGATTATTCAAAGTGTTCATGCACGGGGCGTGCGGCGGAAGGCTCCCCGGACGGCGGCGTGTTGGGGCGTGGTCCGTCGCCGTCGCGTAGCGTCACATTGAACCCGGCGATCATGGTGCTTGCTAGACACCGGCGAGTTGATTGCTGGCGGGTGTACGATATACTTTGCATGTGCGGCGTGCTAGGTGGGTGTCGGTCTGGCATGTCTGGCCATGCACAAGTACATAGTGAGACAGGCGATGGAGGGCAGGTTCAGGAGAAGTAGGTGTATGTCAATGGCCGAGGCAAGACATGACTGCGTCGTTTGTCTGGTGACTGGCACCCCTCTCTCCTTTCTCCTTTCCGCCGCGTACCTCGGCGAGTCTCCGTTCCCCTCGTTGGTTCGTGTCGTCGTCGTCGTCGTCGTCGTCGTCGTCGTCGTGTTGCTCGTTCTCGCGCCCAAGTCCAAGTCCCGTCCCGTCCAGTAACTTCGTACATATACTTACATTCGTACATATCCGTGAGCCGTGGACACGGAACGCTCATCCGTCTGGTCGGGTCATCTCCCGGCCTCGTCGTCTCCGCGGCGGCGGTACCGGGACGAGCGGTGATTCGGTGCTGCGGTCGAGGCAACCCGGGGCCGCCACCAACGTTGTATGTACCGTGAGCCGGGCCTGCGGGTGAGACTATGTCGATGTATCCGCCATCTAAACCGCGAACCACTCCCTTCTCCGCACATCGTATCTCTTGGCGGGTCGGAGAGATGCAGTAGCCAGCAAGGCTAACTGAACTGTCGTGGTGATGAGGACGGTGATGAAGATGATATGTCCATGATGGCCTCGTCAGCACAGCATGGCTGAGTCGCCTTCTACATACCGCCGTCGCGACAGTCAACAGCTCTACAGCGTATCCAGAATATATGCATGCATCAATCAACGAACCTCTGCAACATCACCCGCTGTTAAGCAGGCGGCTAATAATTACTTGAAACCGGCCTGTTTCCAACACCCACGCTCCAGCTGCCGCCGCCACCGTCCATTTGTCGGATCGTCGTCGTCCCATTCGTCACGCGCAATCCACGCTCTATATCTAAGCTCGACACTACACGACGTAGTACAGTCCACTGCACACATGCTTCTTCTTCAAACGATACGATACCCCCGGTCTCCTCGGCCGGAGTTACCTTGGCCCAACTCAATCTCATCGTCCGTTAGCTTTACCTGGTTGCCGGGCCCAGTCGTCCACCCTTCTCCAGTTGCCTTGCCGCTTGGCACCAGAATAACCTATTACATATATCGTTACCCGCATCTTGGTAATAGCGCCAACCCGCCGCCATCATCTCTTGTACCCCCCGCCGTCTTTTATCTGCAGGCACCCGCGCTGCTAATCGATTTGGCGGCGTCGTCCTCTGATCATTCTTGACTGTTTTCGAGTTCCCAATGTAATCGCCGAACATCGCTCTGTGTTGGCGTCACGTTGCTTGTACACGTTGTCGACCCCCCGCTAAACTTCAGCCTTCTTTGCTGGCCTCACCATTTCTTTTTTCCACCAAATCGACAGTTGGACTCGACCTTTTCGCGGCGCATTCCCTGATGTAAGAAGAATGTGCGAATACAGTCAAGTCGAATACGCGTGTGGACATTTGCGCTTCATCGTGCGCTGTTGGTGTAAGATGCATCGCTTCTTCAATTCACGTTCTTTGACATGACTAACATTCAGTGATCTAGGTACCAAATATCAAGAAACCCAAAAAAGATGTCGACCGAATATTGTTGCTGTCGAATACCGATTTCATGAGAACTGCAGTGAGTCATATTCCATCGCCATCGAGCCGCTTTACTCATACCATGTTGTTGCTGACGTTGGAATCTGTTTCGCAGGTGACTGCAAAGTGAGCTCAAGTCCAAAGACTCATACTTTTTTCAAAAAGCCTCGAGTGGAAAAGTATCGAGTACAGAGGACCACGTCATCTGCCTCGTCCATCTCTAGTCCAAAGAAAGACAAGCCGGCGGAGAGTTGAAGAAACCACCGTGTCTAGTGTCACATTTGACGAAAGACCCACGAAACTCTGGAATAAGCAGGCCTTGCTACATTCATCGCAATGAGTGTCAACGCGTCGTGTGCCATTAAGCATCAGCGTCAAGATGCAATCGCAGACTCGACAAACACGACCCAACGCGACAAAGTCGCAAGACACAGCTGCCCACAAACGCGAACGCGGCGACCTCGACATGATTCATGTAACAAAACGATTGAATTGGAGGATTAGCTGTGCAAGACGGCCATGTTGTCGTTTGGCAGTCGATACAATTGTAGAGGCGAGATGACCCTGAAAACGCGTGTCCGTGTCGAGGCACAACGTTTCAACGTACAGCGAACGGGCGAAGAGGTGGAAGCGGTAGAATTCTATTCACGTTGGACGGTGCTACACTAGTGTTTAGCAACGAACGTGGTTCGAGGTTTCAGTCATGTGGCGGCGATCGACTGGGGGGTGGGGGGGGCAATGTTAAACGAACAGGTCATAAAGCAAGATAAGCGGAACACTGAACGTAGTACGCAGACATCCCCTTCTAGACAATTTCATATCGCCTCGTGCATGCTGAACGCGTCGCGCAGGCCAATCCAGTTTATCGCCCCAGGTTGAAGACATGTGTCTCGGATCGGATCGGCTTTTGATGTGCTGCATTAGCAGCGTCAGCAGTAGGAGGAGTTGGTTGTAGTAGGAGTATTTAGGAGTATTCCTTGACTGGCCTTGGGCAGCATTGAGGATGACTTTGGCGTAGTTGACTAGTACAAGTACACCCGCCCTTCTTTATCTGGGGGCCTTGTTTCGCATCAAATGCCCGAGACCACCGCGATATACTTCCCACCTTGCTTTTCCCAACACCCAACGTATTCCTTCTTCTACTTCTCCCTTCTCCTCCAGCAATGCGTCGTTCATAACCTCTCACCTACCCCGGCGGGCGGCTGAAAGAAACTCAACAAGCTCGCGTGCTGCCCGTCCCGCGACGCTCGCGCCCTCGTATTTGCCGTGCCAAAAATGGCTGACCTCGAGCCAATCATGCGGAGTGTCTCCTCCACCTCCGTAGTTAGCAACCCAACGCCCAAACGATCCCTCCCCGGCGGCAGCTTGTCCAGTATTTCTCGCTTGGAGCAGAGTGCCGAGCAGTTGTCACTAGGAGGCAGTGACATTGCCGATGAAATTCGAAAGATGAACGACGAGCAAAAGGCCCGTAGCCGCTCGGCCTCGCAGACCAGTACCCAGACACACGACAACAATGCCGCGACTCAGTCTGGGACCGCTTCGAACATTCTGGAGACGGTGAGGAGTAGAGCCAGCTCCCACACGACGTCGATTGTGGATGTCAATGGCGCTGCTCGCTGGGGCGGATACTCCCCTTCAGGCTACATCTCATCGCCTGTTGGCTCTTCGAAATCTCGTGAATCCTGGTCCATGGTCCAAGCACCTCGCAAAGCATCAGTATCTGGGTCTTCACGTCTGGCTCAGATGGTAGAACCTTTGCATGAAGGTCGTCCTCTAGACTCGCCCCTCACAGCCAGTTTCCCAGACAGCATCCACACACCCTCTCGACAGCCCTCGGACGCATCTCGTTCCTCGCGCAAGTCCCTCGAGAAAATGGCCAACGAATATAAACAGGCGTCTGAGAAGCCGCCATATTCACCTCTAGAATCTGGACATGGGCAAGTGGTGGAAGGTATGGAAAAGACAGATGTACACCCGCTGCAGCGTGATGAGACGGACAATGCAAAAGTCCCCTCTGGAGTGAAACATGGTGATGTTGGTCAAGGCACAAATTTATCCTCAAAAGCAGAGGAAGACAGTGAGAAGAGCAAGCACGAAGTGGTAATGCAGCAACATAACGAAACTTACAACGCCTTGGAGCGGAGAGTGGGCTCGATTGACACTTTCCAAGAAGCTGAAATTGCTTTCAAAGACTTTGATGGGACACACTTCTCACCCATGCTGGAGGAGTTTTCTGCATCTCAACTCGATGAACTTGGAGGCAGCGATGAGGTGAAAAAGCTTGCGGCTCGCAAGTCGTCAGGCCGTCTTTCTCTTGGAGCTGGCTCAGTATTGAGTGCTGGAGGAGGACCACGACCAACGTCATACATGTCACCTCCCCCTGGATCCAACATGGTGTATTACCCTGCACCTGTACCGCGAATGTTGAATCTGCCAAAACGACTAACCCAGTTGCCAGCTGCCACTGTCCAATCGCAAAGACGTTCACAGGTGCTTAGCTCAATGCCCATGGACTCTGCCCCTTGGCACGCAGATGCTGTAAGTCCTTCCGAAGATGCCACCGATCGCAGACGGAGCACCGCCTGGAGCCCAGGAGGGACAGGAGGCAGTGCATTCAGTCCTCGAGGCAGTACGTTCAGCCCAATGCAAAGTGTCTTGAGCGACGGTTCAGGATCGCACACCGAACATCCACAACCACGTGGCATGTTGAACGAACGAATGAGCATCGCCAATTTTAACAATTTACCCCCACAATTGCGAGCCAGCGTATATTTTGAACACCAGTCAGTGGCGCAAAATGTCAAAGTCGAACATGCGTCTGCCGTGGCAACATTGGATAGTATTCTCGCCGCATCGGCTACTGCTCCAGTCAACGCGTTTATGGACCATCCTTATGCAGGTGACGTCCGAAAGACGGTTTATGCAGCAGCGAAACCAGCAAGGAAGAGCACCAACACGCTGGCATCTGGCCCAGAGCCCACTAAGAGACGGCGAAGCAGCAGTGCAGCCAATGTTTTGAGACGAAGAACGACTGGAGAATCACTCGAAGATATCCTGGAAAGTCGTGATGGTAAGACGCCATTGAGACGTCGTAGCCAGATGAGCATGGGAGACGAACTAGAATATGATCGAACTACTCCTGGGACGGAGGCTGATTTCTCAACTGGATTGATGTCTAGCGCGCACAATCATGCCGAGAGCCATGTTGCTGGTGGACCCAGGCGCACTAGTCAGATGAGGGATGCAGATCAAATCGAGGCGGATTTCAAGGCCCAGGACGATGATGACGATGTCGATGTTGATGAGGGCGAAGCATCCTTCGTACAGCCTGCGACTTTACTTGCAGAATTGCAAGTGCGCAAGGCTCAACAGAAGTCAAGAAATCGTACGGCTGTTAGTGCATTCCCGCAAGGCATGCATAGCACTCTTCTGCAACTTGATGCAGTTCAAGAGATTAACAAAAAGAAACGTCAGAACCAACGTATCAATCTGGCCTGGGAAGATCAGAATCAGCATGGTTTGCGAAGGGACGATGACGAAGACGACGTTCCGCTGGGAATGTTGTTCCCAGGCAAAGATGGTGCCGCCACTCGCAGAACAAACGACGCGAGAGACTGGGATAGACCGTTGGGTCTCATGGAAAGACGACAACTTGAAGACAATGAACCTTTGAGCAGTCGAAGAAACAGACTCAAGGGTGTTACACCGGTCTTGGATCGAAGGGTATATAACGAAATGCAAGCACAACAACCTGCCGTTGAGGGCGAAGAAGACGATGAGAACGCAGATGAGAGTTTGGGCAACAGACAGCAACGGCTGAAGAGGAAGAGCATACTGGATTCAGCAATCGCTGATATAGCTACGCCGCTTGATGGTGACAAACGGAAGAGTGGATTTACCGATGAGGTTTTGAGCCAATTTGGAGGACTAGAAGCTGCCGCCGCTGCAGGTGACGGTAAAGCTACTCCTGACTTGGAGAACGAGACACTCGGTGAACGACGCGCTCGCTTGCAACGTGAGCGTGAAGCAGCTGGTGATGCTGACGGTCTGACTGCTAGTCGACCAGCACTGCGATCATCCACATCGCTCTCTAACCTCCTTGCCACGAATCCAGCTGGACCACGTCGTACATCGGCTCGCGATCACCAACCTGCTCGAGGAACCCTACTTCACGCCAGTGCCGAAGCACAATCACGACACAAGCAACAACTGTATAATACAAACGTCCGTTCTTCCACGTTTGCGATAGAACGACCACTGGTTGATGGCCGAATCAACCAACATCAACCTAGCACAGGTTTCCTCGGCGGCTACCAATCTTCCACAGCCGCGAACGGCGGATTCGCTGCAGGCAGATATAATAACGGTGCTGGAGGTCTCATGGAGGCGGACCCTCAGCAAGCCCCCATGTTTTCCGTCGGAGGCACAAACGGCATGTTCGCATCGCCAACTGCCGCCATAGGCATGGGAACCAACACCAGCTATGCCAACGCGATGGGCTTCAACCCAATGATGATGATGATGCCCCAACAGCACTGGCAACAGCCCATGGTCAATCCAATGGCCTACCAAACGTTCAATGGAGGACACATGTCCATGATCCCAGGTATGCCAGGCATGATGGCCTTTGCAGGTAACGGCTCTATGCCCAGCGCCAACACTACCTACGGTGCAGCGGCTATGCGCATGGGCGGCCCGGTCGACGATGGCCTGAACAACAAGCAGCGTGCCATGATTGATCAGTGGCGCATGGGCGTCGCGCAATGATTGAAAAAAGGAGTCGGAAAAGCGGTTGGAAAAGCTTTTTGCTAGCACTCGTTTTTTTGATCCATTCTTCGTGTACCAGACATACCCTTCGGATTCGATTCTGAATAATAGATTATTGAAACTTTTGCATACGGTCATTTTCATATCGCGTCTATAATCACTGATGCTTAAGTTGATAATGACAATTTTTGATTGAAAGGAATTTACGTGCCGAGCATCGTAAATAATGAATTTTGCGGCTCAGTCGTTTTCTCGATAGACATTCACAGACAATTTACGAGTAGAGACCAATACGACATGAAACCCTCAATTTTATACACGGTCTACATAAGCGGTCTCTCCATAGGCGCAATTACACCCTGCTTAACCACGACCCTAGGCCTAGTCTGGTTCTGGAAAGTTTCCTTGGTGACCCATTCCGGACCAATGGGCAATCTCAACGAACGTTCATACTCGGCCTTGCGCTCAAAGCCTCTGGGAAGGACAGGGGCGAGATAAGCCTTGCCCTTGCGATCCTTCTTTTCGCTGATGATGACGTTTTCGCGGCCTTTTTTCGCGTCTTGTCGGTCTTCGGGTTTGATGCCGGCGAGTTTGGTTTTGAAGAGGGGGTTGTGGCGAGCGCGGGCGTTGGCTTTGCGAATGGATTTGGAGAGGCCATTACCTGTCCAGGAGCCCCAGCCGGGTAGGTGGTTGGAGATTTCTTGTTCGTCTTCTTCGGCTTGGGCGGCGGCTTTTTCTGCTGCAAAGGACGCATGGACGTCATCGCCGGCGAAAGCGCGCTGGTGATACGACTGTTTTTGTTGCTCGGCAGTGAGAATGGGATCTTCGGCCTCGGAAGCGTCACCTTCTACTTCTTCGGACTTGTACGCGACGGTGGTCCAACCATCGGTATTGCCAGCTGATTTACTCTCCTTGGAGGCTGGATCTTCCGTAGCCTTCTCTACTTTGCGAGTTTTCTTGTTCGAGTTGTCTGTTTGAGTCACGATCAAAGTCTCATTGTCACCAGCGCGGTCACGCTGGCGTTCTTTCTTCGACTTCTTTGCGCCAGTATCAGTAAGCCAACTGATTCCTGATGTTACTTCCGGCTCGACAGAAACATCAATGGCAGGCTTTGCTCCTCGAGACAATGGACCACTAGCACCCTGCGATTTCTTGAGAATGCCGCGGGCTTTGGTGTTTTGCGAGGCCTTATTCGTTGCTTGCGCTACCTCACGCTCTGGAATAGCTTCTTCATCATCACCAGACTCATCTCCCTCTTCGAGTTCAGGCCTCTTCGGCTTTGGTGGAGCCGCGGTCTCGGTAGGTCGAGGACCAAAAATGGCTCTTCCAAGTCCTTGATCGTTGATTTCATCACTGCTGTCTTCATCTCCATCTTCAATTGCCAATTCCTTACGCATGCGCTCAATGTCCTCGTCGTTTTGAGCACGCCTCTTTGCATCAGCTACCTTCATGAATTTCATAGCTCCGACGCCTTTTTCTTGACCAGCATCGTTCTGTTTTAGCTTATTCAATTGGCGTAGTGTTCTCCGGCCCCCATCATCGGAGTCGTCGTCAGAGTCGGATTCCGCAGATGGTACATCGCTACCTTCATCATCTGAAATGTCCTTGCCAGCGATTCGACGCTTGAGCTCTTCGTTTCTTCTCGCCTGCTCAAGAACACTGTCTCTAGCACCGTCATCCCAAGCAGTCCTGTTTGTGGCTTTGAGCGACTTTGCCCATTTGGATTCCTTGTGCTTTGTGCTCATACGCTCTTCGGCGCGTCGCCGATCCATGGTTGCTTGTTCATCTTCGTCCATAGGCACACCGAGGCCATCTGGATCCATCAACATGCGCTCTTTTTCAGCAAGTCGTTCACGCTCCTTACGATGTACGCGACGGTAGCTCTTTGACTTGATCTTCGCAATTCTTTTCGCCTTCACTTCTTCCCGGAAGAGAAGTTCACGTTGGCGACGAAGTTCAGCACGACGGCGCATGACCTCTTCAACGGGAAGTTTGTTTGTGGCGAGCTCTTCACTTTTCATAACAGCATCCTCGAAATCTTCGTCATCTGCGTGGCCAGGCTTATTCGTGGCAAGTCCAGATTCTTCCATGATCTGCTGAATGCTCTGCTCCAAATCGGTTCGAGGAACATCTGGGACAAATTTATCTTTACCGACCGGTTCAACTACATCTGTGTTCTTCAAAGGAAACGACAGAAACTCGGCACGGCGGTTATGAATGACAGTGTCCCGCCAGCGATCGAGTTGCTCTTTGGCCTTTTCGGATGCGATTTCTCGATTGATGCGATCCTGTTGACGCTTCGGTAGCGGTGCTGATAATGTCGTTGGTTTTGCTGACTTCTTCTTAGTCTTCAGCGCTGCCGAAAATTTGGACCTGGCAGAAGGGTCCAGATCAGCTAGGAGGTCATCGATGGACAGAGCTGATTCCTGAACGGGTGCAGTCGAAACAGGCTTCTCATCCAAATTCTCAAGACGATCTCGCAGGCGAGCAATTCTTTCTCCATCGTCAGCGTCATCGTCATCCTCCTCTGATTCTGAACTTTCGTCCTCGTCATCAGATTCGCCGCTCTCACTTTCTTCGCTCTCATCATTCGAGTTTCTCTTGGCAGATGGCAACTCGTCGTCCTCGTCATCGTCCAGCATTGTAGCCAAATCCACGCCTTCGTCTCCAAAAGAATCATCGTTGTCTTCTTCTTCATCTTCACCTTCGCTTAAGTCGATATCGCTATCGCCCATACTTTGCTTTGGCTTTTTGGTGGGGATTGGACGTTTCGATCTCTTTTGCGAGCCACGGAATGCGAAACCTTCGAATTTTTCTTCATCCGATTCTCCAAAAGCTTCGTCTGAGTCCAGATCGCTGTCTTCGTCGCCGTCTGCCAAACCACCTAGTGTAAATTCATTTCCGTCGCTATCTGAGCCTTGCTCAATGTCGTTGTCACCGTCTGGACCAGCCGGACGTCTTTTTCTTGGAGCCTCGTCGTCATCTTCGTCTTCGGAGTCGCCATCTTCGTCGTTGTCATCATCTACGCGCCTTCTCTTTTGCTGAGGTGCATCTTCAAGACTTTCGCCAAGGCGGTGACGGGCGATCTTGTGTCTTTTGTCGGGTTTTGTCAAATGTGAGGCAATGGAGAACGCATCCAAATTTCGTTTTCGACTTTTATTGGCGCTCTTGCTCTTTGACGAGCTCGCCTGAGTATTTGAACGAGCAACCCGAGCCGGCATTTTTGCTTGTCGGAATGTTTAATCGAAACCTTGCGCAGACTGAAAGAGTTCGAGGTTCAGGTTCCTTCCCAAAATTTTAAACGGAGGTCCATACGGTAGCACCTCGAAATAATTCCCCGAGCCGCACAGCATCTCTTACTACTTCACCTGATATGCTATTCTAAATATCATCTTTAAACAGCAAACCATCATCAAAATGTCCAGCTACTCTGTCCAAGCCCGCTCTCTGTATCGTCGTTTTCTACGCGAACTACCAACCCGCACTCCGTCAATTCTAGCCAACCCTTCGCCTCTCCAAAAACACATCCGCGCCGACTTCTCTCCCGCAGACCCCGCTGCACCGCAATCATTAAAACATCAACACGAAAAAGAAGCATTGCAGCGGCTGCATGAGGCAGAGCAATACATACAATATGTCAAAGCACAACGCACATACATCACTTTGATTGAGCGTTACAATCCTGGCATGAATATGAACGAAGAGGATAAGGTGCGGTTGACCGCGAGGAGGGTTGGCATGAATTTGCCCATTGAGCATGTCAAGGAGTGATTACCAGCTTGATATCAGCTATCTTGATTCCAGAAGGAAGGCGAGATCGTCGTTCCAGTGAATCTTTAATGCAATTCGAGTCGGACTCCTCGAAGCGGAGTCCAGCCATCTCTTGCTGCTGAAACTGGGGCGTCATACAAAGGGTCGCTATGCTTCTCGCCTCTGTGAAGCCCATCCACAATAAGGCAGTAGAAGCAGTCTCGACCAGATTCCACCCAATCGCACCGAGAGAAAATTTCTAGTATCACCGATGCTTATTCAACACAAACAGGGGCTTTCAATCTCGTTCTAAATATTATTACATACACGTGTCTGTGGACTTGACCACTCGCAAGATGCGACAAACCGACAGGCTAGTTGACAAGTGTCTGGCGACCAAATCCTGATCAAACTCGCGTAGAGCACGCTGCTGAGAATGAGACTCGAAAGAAACTGGGGTGCATGGAATTGGCGAATTCAGGCAAATGGCGAGACTAATTCCTTGTCTTTTTGTGGCAATGGGTGTGATTAGTCACTGTAGGCAGGACAAGAAAGAATCCAAACAACGACATTAAGTAGTACACTCCAATGTCCTGTCAAAGTCAATCGATCGATGAAGCCTATCAAATTTGCCACTTAAACATTGCCGCATCCACAAGGGAGTCCGTTGAAACAAATCGTGATTGAACATCATTCACGACTCACTACGCTCCTGATCAATGAGTAGAGATGATCTGGGATTTGCCTACAGATTTCGCGGTGAAGATACACCATACACAGTCTTACGATCACTCGAGTTTGTCGCCAAAGGTGACCAAGCCTCGAGTCTCCGTCTCACAATATGGCACACTTGACGAACGCGAATAAAAAGAGCTTGACAGAATTGAATTACGTTGGAGCGCTATTTTTTACTTGCAGTCCTTCGAAACCCAATAAACCCAAAATCAAGACGGAGTAAAAACGTAAAGTGTGCATGATTTCTTCATTAAAGATCGAATTGAACTGTCATATTCCATCGCAAGCGCTCGAATGGATTGAAGAATCGTGCGATTTATCAATCAATTTACATGAGACCAGAGTCTTGGTTGCTGAGGGCGTAGACGTAGGACTGGCCGATAGTATAACCACCCTCGCCGGAGTAGGTGGCCTTCTCGGGGCCCAGGTCCTTGGAGAAGAGAGCGCAGTAGGTACCCTTGGCGACACCGCCCTGGTAGACGCAGTAGGAGTTGAACATGTTGACGGGAGTGTAAGACTTGTGGTTCTTTGACTTGGCGTAGGCTCTGTTCTCCTGGCGCTGAGCCTCGGCGTACAGAGCGCACATGCCAATGTCGTATGGACCAGGGAAGAAACGGGAGCCCATCCATTCGTTGCTGCCCTCGTTGACGGCGCCGTTGGGGCAAGAAGTTGGCTTGCCATAGTTTGGTGGTGGAGGAGGAGTATACGTGCCCTTGTTGTAACCGTTGGAGCCAGCTATCACAACATGGAATTGCTCACGATACTCGCCGTAGTTGGTGGCAGACGCAGCGCTTACGTCAGAGCCCCAAAGAGAGCACTTGTAGTTGGTGATGGACGGTGGATTGGGGCAGTCGTAACCCCAGACGGTTGGGGCAGTGCTGTCGTTGTTAGACGGGTTCACAGATGGGTCACGTTCGACGTAGATGTTGAACGCGGTGCAGAGGTCTGTGTTGTCACACAAGCTAGCGCACTGGCTGACATTGTAGCTGTGAAGAGTGTAGAAGGTCAAGTACGAATTCTGGGTGACGGAGCCGTTCAAGTCCTTGAAAACACTCTCGTATCCATAGGGGGTGACGGCACCAAGGGCCTGAGCGTGGAACTGATAATAAGACTCGAAAGCGTCAGGAGTGTCTGGGGAGACCTTCGGTCCATATCCATCAGGTTGAGGAGAGCAAGGGTCCTCAGGGTTGATGAATCCGCAGTAGGTACCAGCCTCAGGGGTAGTAGGGCAGGCAGAGGTTGAGGAGACGGTGCCGGTGCTGCTGGCAGGAATCGTTGAGCTTGGTGGAGCAGATGTTACAGGGCCAGATGAGTAAGTTGGCGGGCTGCTGTATCCTGGAGCGGAGCTAGAAGCCGGGTGAGAAGATGATGGTCCTGGGGGCTTGCTGCTTGAGCCTGTAGGATTGGATCCGGTGTGGCATCCGTATCCGTAGCAGCCCCCAGGCCACCCCCAGCGCTTCTGGTTGGCACCAGCAGTAGCGGGCTGGTTGATGGCAGTCGAGAGCGAAGCAGCGACAGCAGCGGAGTCGACGCTGTATGGGGCAGCAGAGACAGCAGCAAGAGGAGGACCAGTCATAGCTGGGGCTGGGGCATTAGCTACCTGGGCAGCGTCGAACTGTTGGGGAACAGCAACGACGGCGCCAGCAAAGGCAGCAGCCATGGCGAAGTTGGCCTTCATTGTGAATAGGAGTTCAAGTTGAAAGTATCTCACAAGTGAATGGACAAAACTCGGTGAACGCGAGGAAATGGGGTGGATATGGGAGGTGTTCATATACTCGACCCGAGGATGGCATCAATGATCTCGCCACGCCACCAAAGGCATTTGATCTCATGGTAAACGCTATGATTCTCGCACTAGTTGATGTCGAGTGTAGGCCGCCTTCTCAGCATTCCCAAATAGTCCTCGAGCGGTGGGCACTTATTGGCATGGCATGCAAAAGTCCGACCGTGCACAATCCCTCACAAGCGAAGGTTGGACCGTGAAATGTCTCGTTCGTACACTTTAAAAGTGGCGCCCGGACCTAGCGCTTGGCGAATAGACTATAGGATGGTCAAAAGCCACAGGATGCAAGGCTTTGAGGAGACGAGCAAAGGTGCGCCAAACTCCAGAAGGCGTACGTCTGGCGCAGGGGTAGAATATCGAGAGCATGTGCGAAGATTGATTCTCGCAAAAACAATTGCTGCAGATACCGCAGAGAGTGTAGCGGCGTGAGGCGGAAGCATGCTTTGCGTTGCCCGGCTGCGACGTCTTTCGACACCTGCGGCTGGGTCCAGCGCAATCCACGGGAATTATGCCACGTCGACCGATAATCCCTCGGCCTGGACAGTAGGCGCTTGCAATCCAGATGCCGTGAGCGCAAGGCTCATGGCAGGCTTCGGGCTGCATGCGGGATGGGCGCCTTCCTCTCTGGGCGGGATGGGCGCCGTGGCGGCCGAAAGTAGACGGCGCGGAGGATTGGCATTGCCGCTTGGGGTCATTGGGCGGTGCGGAGAACGGCAAGGTTCAGGGGGTCCTATGCGTCGATCGCCAGGTACCAATCTGGGGATGCGGCAGAGGCGTCAGTTGGGCGGGCCGAGTGCTTTTTCGTCGTCGATTGCTCGGCAGATTGGCTCACCTTTTGGCGCCCACAAGTGCTGTATAGTGTGGTGGGCTATCATAAATTTCCACACTTTACCACTCCCGCCTCAGCCCAACAGCCCAGGCACTGTAAATCCTGGACGCCGCTCGATGGGAGTGCTTTGTCACAAGCCGCAGCATCGTTCGGCTGGGCTAGAACGAGTCGAGGTTGAGGTTGATCCATCCTCATGCAGCCGAACCGTGTGCAGTGCCCGAACTTGTATAAGTCATCTTGCTATCGTTCTCGCTCCTGCAGGTTTGCCCTCATAATCCCTGTCGTGCCCCTCACCTGGCCAATAGCCACCGGTACTATCGCAGAGTGAAGCTCATGTGGTCTTGAATGGGGTGACGTCTGCATGAATATTGTCATGTTGGTGGCTGTCAAAATATAGCAACGACATGGACCTGCAGCGCATTGGCGATGCTCGTACTCATCATTTCCATGTCAAACCATGCAGCCGGAAATTCAAATCGTGGTACACGTCACAAATGGCAGACGCCAGAGCCCTCCGCTCAATGACCACTGTTACCAGTCGGCCGTTAAGTGGAGTTTGCCCGTTCGTGTTAGCTTACCATCACAGTCTAGATGCATTGGCGTCAGTATCTCACATATGAGAAGCCAGAAAAATGAGTTTTGTCCGGCCGATGCTTATTCGGAGTGGTTTGTGTTTGCCTCGGACCACCTGGTACTTGAAAATGGCCCGAAGACTGGTGATCATCGACCAGAGTAAAATGCCGCTGTTCAGGGACACAGATGGCATGTATATGGTCATTGTGATTGTCTCGAGTCGACAGACATGTGAAAAATGAAACAACCAGTTCTGATTGCTTTTGGTCGATGAACTTGTCATTATATGTTGGTCGTTGACTGGGACTGGAGGACGCCCGTACCGTCGACCCCAGAATCTGTCATCCTCGGCGATTGTCGTGCGACGTCATGCTCAGTGCTGCCTTCTGTTGCTTGCTTGTTCCATACACACTCAATCACTTTCACATTAGGTTATCGCTCACAAGTATTTTGACTATGATTGGCTGCTCCTGCGTCGTGAAGCCACGTGAGACGATTCACACGGCACGTGATCATCCACGCGTGAGAGCACTTTCTCAAGTAACGACATGAAACACAAGTCAGTAAGATACACTAATTTCTCAACTTTGAACTCCAAAAGTTCCCATTTTCCTCCTCACGAATTCCTCCCTTCAGCCATGGCAAGATCATGGCATATCCCATACATTTCCGCGCTGCAAATGCCTACTACTCCAGAGGAGTGGATCAATGTCATTTTCCTAGAACGTATACCAAAGGATACTCGCACACGGGTTCTTCAGGGCCTGAAAGAAGACATAGATCGCGATTGGGTTGCTCAACTGGATCCTGATTTCGAACCGCGAAATTTGGTGGACATCCCATGGATCAGAGATTATTGGCCATCGTCCGATGTAATCCTTGAGATTGCCGCCACCAACGAACAATCGCGTCGGACTTCCTCGAATGACACATATGACAGCTTCATTCTGATTGACTCTGGATGGGATGCGGGAACGGTTGTTGCTGCTCAGTGGGTGAATGACTCCTCTGGAAATCGCCGCCTTGACGCTGCCAGAGTGCCTTTGAACCGGGCCAACGCCTTACTCACTTTTGTCAATAATGGATTGTTGACGAACTTGAAGGAAGGCGTAGGAGAGAGCTACAATGAAGTAAAAGTAGATTTCTACAAAGACCTACAGTGGGAAACCCCCAGCGAGTAGACTGGAGAGACTCTTTACGAGCCTCCAGTGTTCTTACCCAAAGACTTGAAACTCTGCGAATCTCAACCAGAGATTATCGCACTGTTGGAAATTGATAACGACAAATCCGAAATCATTCTCAAAAGCTTAAACAGTCATCACAACGCCGCGGAGGGCCACACGGCTGTTCGAAAGATTCACCGCTGGAAAGGTCCTTCACCCACTAGGACAGATCTAATATCCTTATTTCAGTGGATGGAAAATAACACACTGGAAATTGAGAATCGAAGGAACCAATGGACCTTCTTTCTCGACTACCCTCTTAAAGACGAGCACGGCAACCCACGTCTTCTCGCTGCCTCCAGGCCCGCCGCTCATGTGACCAAGGTTCACATCAAGGACCAGATCACTTTACTTCCGTTGAAATATGAGCAATTCTTCCCATTTTGCAAAGAAGTGCTTGCAGGAGGCGATGGTGATGCAGCCATGATGGCCCATGGCCGTGTGTGGGCAAGGGAAAGAATTGTGAACACCAAAAAGACACTGATATTTGGTATGAACCTCTCTACATCATGGCGCTACAGTAAGATAAATTGACTTTTATAATAGATCCAGACATGAGCTGTCCGGTCATCTTCTACCTATGTCACTTTTCGCAAGACCAGGAAAGACGGATCCGAGACACTTTCAATGGACTGGGTAACGGCTCAGGGGCAGATTCCATGGATGAGTATGTTGATCGAGATCTATCATCACATCGCCACTCTCTTCACAAATCTAACCCACTCAATTAGTTTGTCTATCTTGGACCACTGTGCCCGAATTCAGAGACGAAACACACCATGGAAGATCTACGAGATCTATTCGAATCATCTGAGCGCAAATCTCCCTTTTTCAAAAAAACCTCTCCTGTGAGAATGGTGTCATACCCATCACACTTCATAGCCATCGATGAGCGAATTCTTAATCCGAAACCTCGATGCATTTTGGCGTCAAATCTGGACTTTTCCGATGACCGATATGATCATCTTGGATGGCTATATGGCGAGGTCGATGTCGATGAGGCTCATAACAACTGGGTCAATCTTGACATTGCGAACATGGGACCGGACGAAATGTTCGAGTCTAAAAAGCTGTGGCTGAGTGACTTGACGGAATACAGGAAGCATGACTATGTCAATGAAGACGAAGAAAGCGACGAGGATGACGGCATATGAGCGAGATGCAGCTGATGAAAATGATGACTCAGGTCGAGTATCGTCGAGATAGACCAAAGGATATGAAACATGGGATCAATACTCAATCACCGTTGAACCCTTTGAATCCACATTTTACGTGTGTCTGCCATTTTGACTTGGCACCTCGATGTGAAATGTTGCAATTTGCACGGAAGAGCGCTTTCAACCGCGACTAGAGTCATAAAAGGGTATCCCAAATTCCCAGACTAACGCCTTGATACGCCTAGTTTATATCCGCGTTGCTTTATAATGCCGTCTCCAATCAAGTGTCTCATATTTTCCGTCCTCTTGGTTGTGTTGCGCGCACGGCAAATGCACTATCACGAGCAGCTTCATCAGGAATAAGACTGAACAAGGTCGTGAAGTATAAACCCAGGAATCGCACTACTGTCTGTAGCGTGCCTCGGCCCTGGGAGAATTGTGCGGGACTGCTGAATAAAGCACCGAAGTTGGGTAGCCAGTCTCCTGATACAGCACGGCTTGGTGTCGCTTGTCCACCTGTTGGAGCAGATCCTAAGGTCTGGCCTGATCCGCTGAATGAAGCTGAAGCTTTCGGAGCGCCCTTTGCGGCATCTGCGGCGGCAGACAGGATTGCTGTTCGGAGAGCGGTGGCGTTTGCACCTCGGACGGTTTCTTTGACAGAGGAGCCTTTGAGGATGAGGAAAGTCGGCATACTAAACATTCACTGAATTAGCTTGTTTTCAGGACGAAAATGTCCCAGTGGCTGATTCATTACTCACGCCGAAATTCCATATGTACTCGCTACATCTCTTTGATTGTCGACGTTGACTTTGGCAAAGACTATTCGACCTGGCTTCGATTCGGCAGCGGCCAGCTGTTCAAAGACGGGAGAGATGACTTTGCATGGTCCACACCAGTCGGCATAGAAATCGACAACTGTATATGTGGAAGAGGAAATGATGGACTTGAAGTGAGCCGACGAAGTCACGTCAACCACTTTGGACGACATGGTGAGGTTTGATCGCTGGACTCGTGAATGCTGGAGCACGAAGTACGAGGGAGACGTTGGTTGCAGGCTACCGAGGCGGAATTCCCCGCGTTTGCTCTGGCCTCCGGGAGCAGAGCCTCACGCCATTGGCTCTTCTAACGAGTGTTCAATCTCGCGTCAACTTTCAGGTACATCCAATGCAAAGTTGGCATGTGCATCGGTTTTCGAGATGCAATGCCCAATTGACAAGGCCACAGCTCGTTGTGTGGGAACCACGAGACTCAACGGCAAAGCCCAACAGACGTTCATGGGCGAAAACAACCCGTCGATCGCACAGACAGGCTTCAAGTAATGATCAGCGACCTCTCGTCGTGTTCGCTGTGCTCGAATCAACTTCATCCATGACCGTCCTGCAAAGCGTGTAGCCAAGCCAACCGTGATATGATGTCAAGGATTGGTATAACGATGACATTATTCACGGCTCCACTTAATTGCATATGTCTCTACAGTAGATCCTCTCTTCGGGCCTGAACCGCTTCTCCACAGCACGTTGTTTGCCCGCCGAAATACTCCCAGCTGGAGTCTTCCCAGCTTTCGAGCTTGATCGCCAAGTTGTCGATCCAACTTGGCAGCCCAGGAATTTGCATGGTTTTCGCTGACCAGTGAGCAGTCCTCCGCAACCCGGCACATTGAGGAACTGTGTCTTACATTTCTTGGGCAAGCTCCTAGACTTGGTCACTGCGTTCCCCATGGGGCTCCCTCGTGTTTCGAGTCATTCGCTGCTGGGGTCGGCGCATCACATGAATGATGACACGACTGAATGGGAAGGAAACCCATAGCACAGCGAATAATGCACTTTGTAAAACCCTCACTTGACTATTTTTCTTGACTATTCTTTCTTTGTGATTTACCCATTTTCCTCTCATTGAATGCGCTTCATAGGCGCATTGCCTGCTTGTCTGCTTGTCAGCACTGCCGCTGCTGCCACCAAATACGCTCCAAAGTCTCCTCCTCTCGATACCCCATGGACGAGCGAGGTGGGCACCGATCCATGGCCCGAGTATCCTCAACCTCAATCGGAGCGTTCTCAATGGCAAAGCTTGAACGGCATTTGGACTTACCAGAACGCTTCGAGCGTCGATGCGGTCAATAGTCCCCCTTTCAACCAAAATCTTGCCAATGAGGTTCTCTTTCCTTCATGTCTCGAGAGCGCTCTCTCTAGTAAGCATGGACTGTTGATGAAATTGAAGTGAGGTTGATTTGATTGTTGATATAGGTATTATGGGAGACTTCATGCTTTATTCTATACTCCTTGCAGTGATATTTGGCAAAGTGTCTGGCTCGAAGCTGCAACTGCCAATTATATCACCCAGCTCAATATCGCCGCTGGCGCTGATGGCAGAATTAATGCCACTGTCGGAAGTTTGAAGGGCAAGGGAGAGGCTGTTACTATCGAGGTTATTGGACGCGGTTCTAACAAGGTTGTTGCTTCCCAAAATATCAACGCTGATACTGCTTGTACATTCTGCGTGAACTTACCCAAACTGTGGACTCCTGATTCCCCAAGTCTCTATGATATTAGCGTTACTATGGGCACAGACAAGGTTTCCAGCTCCGCTGGTTTCCGAACTGTGTCTCGGGGCGTCGTCAACGGTATAGAGCGACCGCTTCTCAACGGAGAATTCCTGTTCTATTTAGGTCCTCTCGACCAGGATTACCGGCCTGATGGCATTTACACTCCTCCAAATCGGGAGGCCATGGTCTACGATTTGAGAGTTCTCAAGGAGCTCAACTACAATATTCTCCGTAAGCACGTGAGTACATCATATCGAATCGAATTCGAAAGTTTAAAATGCTGACCCCTCAATAGATCAAGGTTGAAAGCGCTCTATTCTACCAGGCTTGTGACGAGATGGGCTTGATGGTCATTCAAGGTACGCCAGCTCTCCGGCCACTTCAATCGCACACTCTATTCAACGGCACTCAGGTGACCATTCTTCCCGATGCCGACCAACAAGCCGAGTTCACCGGTCAATTGGAGGTTTTGATCAAGCAGCAGAGGAACCACCCAAGTATTGTTGCTTGGGTCATCTATAACGAGGGATGGGGTCAAATCACCGAGACTTACCCAGAGTTTAGCCTACCGACTTGGTTCGCTCTCTTGATCCAACACGACTTGTCGATTCCACCACAGGCTGGTTCGATCACGGTGCTGGAGATTTAAGCGATAATCACCACTATGCTAATCCACAGTGCGGTACTCCTTTCTACTCGATTAATTCTAGCCCCGACTACTCTAGTCGTATTGCAATCCAAGGTGAATTTGAAGGTATCGGACAAAATGTCTCCATCGAGCAGTAAGTGAACTTGACTCATTTTAAATGAAATAAGCCTAACGAAAAATAGTCTCTGGAACGTGCAAGAGGCTATCAACACTATCAATCAAACCTATGAAATCGACAAGACCATTGAGGCATGGCGCTACCGTGGTACACCGTCTTTGGGGCGAACTCCTAGACCAAGTCGAGATTTGGTCTTGCTCGGGAGCCGTATGGACTCAAACAACTGATGTTGAAGGAGAAGTCAAGGGAATTCTCACATACGATCGTCATGTGCTCCGTCCTGACATTTCCCAGCGGCGTGATGATCGTCAGGCTCTCTACGATGCTGCTACTAAGCGTGTAAATGGTTCTATGCCAATCTCCTCGAGCGTGCCAACATACGGCTCTGTGCCTATCAGCACTGGTTCAGCTCCAGCTCCAGCCAAGACGTTGTCCGTCCTCCCTTCTGCTTCCACTTCCGCCTCGGCCTCAACAAGTGCCATGTCATGGAGCTGGTCGTCCTCATGGAGCTCTCATTATGGCTCTAAGCCAACTCAGTCCGCCAATGCTACTTATTAGTAGAGCAATTTTTGGCAGGTCTCTTGGCCATATTTTCATGCCATTTGTGAATATACAGGGCTCTTCTATTCATGAGCTTGTTTCCGTCATCTCAAAATATGGATTGAAATGTAGCATTTTTCTGAAGTCTCGATGTTCGCGCCAAAGTTGGTGCGACGATGCGAGATGTTGGCCTTACAAGGCAACAACTTTAGTATGCCAAGTCATGGGCCAAAGCTCTTCGACTTGAAAAAGCTGGCTGCTGAATCCTCATCTTCTCTCCATACATCCACCTCCGCTCGACATTTCGACGACCGGTGACTACATACTGGCCATGGATCCATACAGGAACCCTGGTCGAGTGACTGAGGCTAATAGCTGAAAGGTACGCGACGAACACCTCCTCAATTCCTCTTGGTGATGAAACCGCAAAAACCGCAATCAAACTAGAGTCTTTGACCTCTTCGGAGGACTGAAACGCTATTTGCTACGTCAGTCTGATAACTGCATTGCTTTCGACATCTTATGAAGTACAAATTTATTGGATCTTCCGCTGACTTGGACTTCAGGCCTGCCGAGGACTATGCAATCCTATATCATGCATCAGATCTACAGGATGCACGCTACAATATTAGCATCTCACAATCTGAGACTTCAGTGAGTATCCTCCTAATTTCCTACCCCTTCTTCGAATGATGATTGCACTTTATACAAATGGAATTACCGGCCGAGACCTCGTGTCGCTGGCGATAACTCTGCGGCTTTACTGACCCCATCTATTACCTTTTATCTCTACGCACATTGTCTTGCAACCCATACTGACTGGTGATCAAAGACAGTTCAGATGAAGAACCGCGATCTCAGTGCTCGTCGCGTCACTTCCGACTTTGACTTGCTCGGGCATTTCACCTCCTGCACGCAACCAGTATGGATACTCGAGTGATGTTGGATGCCTTCAGACGCATCCAATAAAGGCTGCAAGAATACCTATGAAGAGACGGTTGCTTTGCCTCGCCAGTGGTGCAAAGGTTTGACATGAATGAATGGGTACGTTTTTTCCTGCGTCTACATGATGCTTTCAATGATGAATCGGCACTGGGCTCCGAATATAAAATTCATGAGCAGATATGCCATTTTGTGACAGGCCTAGAAAACCTCGTCCACTGATCCTTCACTCTTCCATCCACTTGAATATGAGTAATTATACATGATCGTGGACTAACAAGAGTTTCAGTTCTTCAGTGATGACCAATCTTTCCGATCGCCAATGCTTCTCGCAGCTGCCAGGTAAATACACACTTTTCAATCCACCTTCTCACTTACCACCCTTTTATGATGATTCCCTTTAGATGACGAGTCTTATCTGGCATTGCCAATGCGGACACAACTTTTTTAATACCATTCATGCAATATCTGATCTCAACCATGCATCTACAATTTGTTGAACGGCAATCATAATCAAATGCTAACGCAATCATGTAGTCATCGGGCCAGACACATCGTGTTCAGTCATGGTCAAGTGCACTGTGGAAGACATCTCAGGTAAGATCAATCTCGTTTATTTGCCAGATCCTAGAGGATGATACAAAACAACACAATGACAAGCATATGTCCAAGTTGCCTTGACCGGCAGCGGAGACGAGAACCGATCTGTCTGATTTCTTGGCAACTCTATCACTCGAATGCTCCAATCACATTTCATTTGATCATGACTGACAGTTTTGCGTAGACTAGATGGTCATTGCCCCGCTTTGAGTCAAACTCTACACAGTACTATGAACAAGGTAAGGACGCATTTATCCATACTCACCTTGCACAATGATGAATCTTCACAATAATCTCACGACGGTCGACATAGCGACAAGTTCGCATTGCTGAGATGGCCACTGACATGGCCCATTGTTCTGATATCGTTCTTCCTCCTGTTCCTTCTCGAAACATTTGCTGGCGAAGAGTAGAAGGCTAATGACATACGTTAGGTTACATCAACACTCAGCACAACACGATGCCGCATGTGGTCGTGGAGGCAGTAATGGGGGGAATCACAATATGTAACCAAATAGCAAAGATATCAATATGTCTCCGAGAAAGATAGATTCCACTGAGCTCCCAAACACCACCGCTTGACGTAAAATGATTCCGTATGTTCAACAGAGTAGCAAGTTATTCGACCAAACAATACATGTTGGTTTGATTAGCCAAGACAGATGCCAACAAACTCATCCCTTCCAATGCCGCCCTCACCGCGTACGTCAAACTCTTCAATCATAGCCTGCAATTCTTCCTCCTGTAGACCTTCGCCGAGCTCTCTCGCTACCCTTCGTAGGTCTTCCAATCTAATCAGTCCCGTCCCATTACTATCAAACAGCTCAAAGGCGCGTAGAATCTCTTCCCGAGGATCTCGAGCCAAAATGCGCTGCGCGGCCAACAGCTGAAACGACGCACGCGGCAACAACAATCGCGACGGGCCCGTAAAAGTCGGTTGAGCAGCCGGCATCACCGCCGCCTGTTTACTCCCCCCTGCTCCTCCTCCCGCTCTCGCAGCAGCCAGACTCGAAGCCGATACGCCATATGTCTGCAACATAGCCAGAATTTCGCTCTTCGGCAACTCGAACCCCAGCGCTTTGAAGGCTACTTTGAGCTCGTGGTAGTCAATATGCTCGTCCTTGTCGAGATCGAAGAGCGCAAAGGCCTCGTTTACTTCTTCGCGTTGTTCTTCGCTGAGGCTTTCGATTACGTTGCGCTCGTCGGCTTCGCGGCGTTCGCGCTCCAGACGGTCGGCGCGTTCGCGTTCGAGACGTTGCGCTTCGCGTTGTTGTTGCGTGTAGCTGCTTGGGTTTTGTTGTTGTTGCTGTTGTTGTTGTTGTTGGGACGGGGGTTGTTGTTGGCTAGTCGGTGCGCCGAATGGAGTCGTGCTTGTATATGGCGTTTGCGCACCGCCTGCTCCAGCGCGCCCGAGTCCGCTCGTATAAGGACGAGAAGGAAACGCAGCGTGAGAAGTCGACGTCGCCATTGTGGCAGGAAGGAAAGGGTACGTGTGTCGAAGCGGTTGTGCGCAGTTCTCTGGGTGTGATTGTTTCGTTTCGTGGACCGGCGGTTTCGATTTCCAGGTATAGTAGACACAGGATCTATTCGGCGGGTGTAATTGCTGCTGCGTTACCGGGGGGAATATGTGCGAGATGGAAGACGGTCGACTTTGGCTGTGATGGATGATGCAGGCGCGTAGTCGAGACGCGTTTCCAGAAATCGATTTAACTAGCGGCAATTTCGCCTGCCTCTTCCACTTTGACGCGCCGCCAGTCACTAACGTACTGTACAGTGAGTATGATACATGTTATATTTCAGCCTCAAGTTGCTTGATTGTTTGTTTGTTCGTGTAGTGAAAATGTTCATTTTGTTTTCATCGACCAAGTTCGGAAGACTGTAATCAAAAAGGCGAGTCTCTTCCGGTGGACGGTGATCGTTTCGTGAACATCTCATGTCCAAATGTACGGATTATGTTCATGGTCGAAATTGCTCGTTGAGGCCGGCTATATTTACTCTGTTTCTCCTCGTCATCAAAACAAGTCTTCACCCACAAGTTCACAACCAAACGACAGGTTGTAAAGTGCGTAATGATGAATATCATGAAACGGTGGGGCATTGCCACGTGACTACAACCTAGAATAAAAGGCCTGACAGAAGGTTTGACGACGCTCGGACGGACTTGCAGATCTGAGCTTGTATCCTTTTAAGCAAGTTGCATGTGACGAACCATCAAATAGAGTAGTACACAGCAGTAGAATGTAATCAGACACACATAACAATAATACACATCACCAATCAAGACAGAGTGAAGACCATGTTGAAAACAAAACACAATTAGATACTACGACTGTCGTACACAGGCGAGCTTTAATGCTAACCATTCCAGAAGTGCACATTTGTAGCGCCGTTTTCGCCCATGCAACCAAAAACATTGAGCCCGACACTGCTGTCGTGGCTTCAAAGTCCTCCCGCTCGATATCGATACCATATTACATTCTAGAGATGCAAGCCACGCTCCATTGCCTCCCGAAAATAAACCCCAGTCCCGAAATATGTTACACCTTATTCAACCTTTATTGCAGGTCGTATTCATCATGAGTAGCCCGCTCGTTTTTTGTTGGTCGCCGAGTCGCGTCGGTAGAGAGAGTGCGCCCCCTCAGCGAGTGAATTAGGGCGCTTTGCGAGAGAAAACATAGGAAAATGGGAATATGAGTAGAGGTATTAGACGGTCCAATGCTGTCGACCGAAGGAAAACAAGCCACGTAAGACGCCATGGAATATTTCAGCCGATGCCGAAATGATTCGGGTATATCCGGTTTGCCGGTCCAAACTCCGGCAAAGATGAAGAGGAATGATGAGAGTCAGCCTGGTCCGCCACCTTACTAGGACTGCTCCGGCTCAGGGGGTTTAGGAGCTCCACTGGCCGCATCGTCCATGGCAGGGCGAGTGACTGCTGGTTCGACTGTCATTGCAGGATCGACATCCTACGCTTGATGCTGCCACAGCTCGGCCGGGTTGCGAAGACCATAATCAATTGGTCCCGTGCTGTGCGGACGTTGTTGAGCATAGTAACCAGGCATGTTGTTAACACTGACGCCGCCTGCAAAGGCCTGGTTTTGAACGTCGTAGGCATAATCGCCTTGATGTTGTTGCTGCTGCTGAAGAGCGGCATGAGGAGATTGCCAACCCATCTGAGCATTCATGTTGTGAGGGCTGTTGGTGCCACTTCCGCCTTGCTGGCCGTTAGCCGTCGGGGGCTCGAGAATCTGAGGTGGGTTGTAGCCAGCCGAAGGATTCGACGTCAATGTTGGGCGCTGAGCCTGAGAGCTGGGTACGTGGAACTGAGCAGGAGACTGCGGGCGCGATGTAGGCTGAAGCTCGTTGCGCATGTGAGGTGGAACGGCAGCCATGCCGCCATTCATCGCGTTCATGTAGTAGTCCGAAGTTTGTCTATTAAGCTGCGGCATACCATTCATGGCAGAGGCAGGCGAGACGGATGAAGGTCTATCAGGTTGTTGAGGCATGGGCGACTTGCCGTTCTCCGAGTATTCCTCATCTGAGCCTCGCGAGCGTTGGCCGGCCATAGAGACTCTAGAGGCCAACGCCGCAGCAGTGGCAGCTTCCGACTCTTCAATGGTTCCAGTGTGGTGATTTTGGTGACGAGTGAGGGTCGTGCGGCGAGTGAACGTCTTCTGGCAATCGGCGTAAGGGCACTTGTATGGGCGCTTGCCAGAGTGGATTCTGCGATGGCGAGCAAGTGAGCTGGAATCGCTGAACGGCTGTGAAATTCATGTCAGCTTGGAGTTTGAGATTATTGACGGGTGATGGGAACTTACCTTGCCGCATCGTTCACACATGTGTGGCTTCTCACCAGTGTGTACACGAGAGTGTACTGTAAGAGCAGAACGTTGAATAAATTGTTTACCGCAACCTGGATGGTCACAGACGTGAGGTCTGATACCACTGTGAATGCGCTCTGTGTGTCAAACGTTAGTCAAAATTTGTAGAGCGATGAAATGATTTTTTCAAGGTACCGTGACGGGCCAGATCGCTCCTTCTTGCGAAGCCCTTTGCACAGGTCGAGCAAGCGAACGCCTTAGGTAAACCGCTGCTGCCTGTGCTCGTTCTGCCATTCTCCAGTTGCTGGTTAGGATCCTGAGGCAGAGGCTGCTGTTGTACGGCACCCATTTGGGCTTGTTGTTGATGAGGGTATGACTGGTCCGGTGTGCCGGTGGGATGGTAAGAGTGCTGAATCAGCGGCATGTTACCCTGCTGTTGCATCTGTGATGGCGATGGGTATCGCATGCCCCCCGACAATTGTGCGGCGATTTGTTGATACGTGATGGGATTTTGGGGGGTCTGGGAGGAGTACCGTGACGAGTGCTCCGACGTGTGCGGTGAGACTCCACGATCGGAGCCAGTCTCGGATTTTATCCTTCCATTTCCGTTAGGCACGTAGAGGTTCTGAGAAGCGTAATGAGGCTGGTTAGCCATGTCGTGGTTCATGTTGATGGCGATCGGGGCCTCGAATTGCATATTGCGGTGTCCTGGAGTTGGGCTGGTCCTGTTAGTGGTCATGATATTTGGAGCAAGATGCATTTCGTCAAGCATGCTGTCCCTCCTCTTGTCATACGCGTCGTGCAAAAGATGGTTGATGCGTGGCAGAGCCATGTGCAGAGAAACACGAGAAGCCTTGCCGCGGCCGAAAGTTTAAATTCTCTCCGAAGCTGACAGAGATTTCGCGCCCGGCAAACGGCGACGACGACGAGTATTGGAATCGGGTCTGCTCTTACCACACGCCGGCTGACCGACTATATGTGTTTTGCTTTGGAAGCGTCGTGCCCAGATGGCAGATGGTGGTGGTGGGCTGCTTGGGCCCTGTCAGGGATGTGGTGGTCTGTTCGGAGGCGATGGACGGGAGGTCGTGCGTCTTTCGATGAAGGTCACAGCGCAAGCTGCCACGACAGAACTGTTCAACCACAACGACTGTCAGCGATGAAATTTTTCGACGGCCACGAGTGCTCGAGGTTGGCGGCGCGAGCAACCGGGATGGGTATGGGGCTGCGGCGAGGGTCTGATGACGGCGTTGGTCGCGCGCGGCGTGGTGTGAAAAGGAGGTGATGGGGCCGACGGGAGAGAGCGCCTAGGACACGGCGTTGCGCGTAGAAGGAAGAACGGACGTACCTGGGGGGCGAGTGCAGCGTGAGGAAGGATGTGAAGAAACAAATATGGACAGAGAGGCTCGCCGCAGGAAACAAAAGAAGACTGACTGACGGCCGGCGAAGCTGGTGGTGGTGGTGGTGAGGGCGATTCGCGTGGCAGGATTAGATTCTTGTCTGTCGCTGTCTCGCCGTCTCGCTGTGTCGCTCTCGAAGACGCTCGGGCCTTGGCAGAGAGCGGGTGACGAAAGCGGACTAGGCCCGTTTCGCGTTGTGCGTTTCTGCCTGGCGGGTCGCGGCTGCCGTGTCCGTGTCGTAGTGCGGTGCTGGGCTGCGCCTGCTGTCTCAGAAGCCTTCGCGTTCTTGTCAGGCACGACTGTTCGATCGCTCTTTCTCTCTCTCTCTGCTATTGCCGTGCTGGGCTCCTCGCCGATAATACCGCGCAACTATCGCAATCACCGTCGATCCGCAGCTGCTCGACCACGGCTCACGCTGAAACCGGGGTTTTAACTGCGTTGCTTGCTCTGCTCGTCGTCGCGGCAAACCGTCTGCTGGCCGAGTCTTGCACCTGGGCTCGTAGGGCGTTGCAGTGCTGGCGAGGGCACAATCCCAGCTCGAGCCAGTCGTTCCGTCGGGCGAATTCGAGCGGTTTGGGCTCGTTGAAAAATCAGAAGAATGCGTCGAACGGTGCAGTGTGCGCTCGTTCGTCTGTTCGTTGTGCTTGTTGCGTGTAGAATGAGAATGCCGTCTCGATTTCGCACAACGTCCTCGAAACGAATCAGAGATATTCTTGTCGGGCGTTGATTGTAACGATGCAGTGCGATCCAGCGGTCGCTCTTCTTGAGACGCTCGCGAACGTGCAATCGAGATAAACTCCTCGCAGGATTACGGCAAAGTCGAGGATTTCCTCGGTGTTCAATGCGTCCAATACAATTGCTCCTGAATTCGATACTTTTCCGCCCGTTGGTGATGAAGAATTGAAAACAACGCGGTTGTCGTCTGATGTATGTTTAATGGGATGATATCCACTTCAACTCGGTTGTCTAGATGACTGGGTCAGGGTTGATGACCTGAATATGGATCCTGCTGACGAAAATGTAATGAAGGTGATGCAATCAAAGCAGAAGGAGTGAAGCGATGAATGCAAGAAAGGAGTGTGGAAGACTGATTACGGATGAGATCACTGCAATCTCCATCGACGGAGTTGGAGTATTGTTTTAATCATCTACGCCTTGACATGTAACCCTGACATTTCTACACCCCACATATGAGGCGTAATATCTTGCATCCTGAACCGTCTCCCACACGACCGCCGACTACGGCAGAACGAAATTATACACACCGTATAGGCCTGCTCTGCATACCCTTGCACCCGAGCCATATATCCTGCGTCGCACTACTGCTGCTGGACGGCACATCTTCCTGCTGCGGACAGCCGCAACGCAAATCGAGGCAAATGGTTGTGGCGGAGGACAACCCGCATATGCTTGTTGCGCTTCCTTGGCTAAGCGCCTTCACAGTGTTAACGCCAGGCAAATATAAGCAACGCCTTTCGCCCCTGCAGGCCTAGCGGTTTCTATCTTTTCAACACCGTACCACCGCTGTGCAGGCCCCCCATGTGCTATAAGCCGCATTTCTGAGAGAGAATGTGAGGATGATATCGACGGTAAAATTGCAGCGTGACGGTGTCTCCGTCTACCGACATCCGTACGTAGCCTTTGTAGTGTTGCTCCAATGCATGCTGCACCTTGGGAAAAGTAGAAGCTCGCTAGAATGCGCGAGGCGTTTGACGCCTTGCCAAATCTCCATGTAAGCTGCACGACGATCCCAGCCCAAAACCGCGCCGCGCCTTTCCCATCCCCCCGACGCCGTCCTACGGCAAACCGGCCGACGAGCAAAATAGAGCGCCAAAGATGTCATCTCGTGTATGTTGTATGTGCAGACCTGCTGCATAGTTGCGTGCGGTAGCGGCGTTTGAACATCCTGCCTGACCGTTGATGCCCGCTCTCGACAACGGTTCGAACACGGCTCGACCTGCCACATGGTCCCCGAGGGCGCGCGCGCTCAACAGTCTTTGGATTGACAGGAGCAGGAGAAAAAGATGCAAATCATGTCCGTATGCGACGCGTCCCAAGGCCTGGACTGGCAACGACGAAACGACCGTTATTCGAGTCCAGCTTGTGCCACACGCTATGATGCCGTCTCGTCGGCGATTATCTTCGCCCTGCCCCTGATGCAGCATGTCGGCAAGAAGACCACATGTGCCGATGGCTGACAGTGACACGTCGGTGTCTTGGAGTCACAACAATATGTGCTCCATTTTAATCATCCTCAGGCTCTGGACTCGAGCTGACCCACCAGGCCACTGTCTACCTGATACCCAGGGGAGCTTTTTTCGCCGTGTGCTGAGCGTACATTGACCTCCTGTTTCATTGTCCCTGAAGCTCGTGTCACATCTCCCAAACTTTTTGGTCGGGTTCACCATCATTCCACGGTAGCGAGTTGTCTCCTAAGGCCTCAGAATTATCACCAGGCTGCTGCCAGGCGCGAGAACACTAACCCTTCTCCACGTTGCACCCATGCACATATGAACCAGGTTCAATTATAGTACGACTCGTAACTGCAGGTAGTACTTTGCTACTATGAGCTACTTCCAATAGCAAACCTGAATCATTTAAGGCTCTAGTGCTCAACGTTGCTACCGATGTCACGCCAGCAGGGACTTGTGCTTAGAAAGATTCTTCCCCAACAACCAAGCATCGCTGGTGTAAGAATGAGAGCGTGTGAATCATTGAAATGTTTTGCAGTTTAACGTATTTGTAGAGTCGACAATGACCGATTCTGAACCCGGAGTATCCATTGGCATACACAGAGTATCTTCTGAAAGGAAAGCTAGACATAAGCCACATTGCTGTTCTACATATTGTCCCCGAAGAAAATCCGATCAATTAATAGCCACCTATCACCGACCAGTAAATCCGATTTTTCCCCTGGTCACATACTTTCATCCAAGGCTACACTTCCTGAGTTCATCGCTTCGTTGCTGCTGCTCTGGAAATGTCTCATTCGCCTCGAATCCTCTCTCCACATATTACGACATGGGTGGGATTGGGTAAGAAATAGATGCAGGTTGAACCTTGAAGACATGACGCCTCAACACGTCGTTTACCTTGCGCGTGACTAAAAACTAAGAGCAGTGCAATCTCGGCTACGTGCATGATACATGCCGACTACGTATTTTTGAGTGCTTCCATGCATATTCTGAAAGTCGTGTTGGACATAATTATGCACTTGCCAGAACCGGTTGCGACGATTTTTTTCTGTTCTTGACAGGTTTAATATTACACCGAATATTGGCCGGCCAGAATTTGAGAGATGGTTGTACACAGATGCATGGGCGGTAGGGTTGTCGAATCCTGCATCCTTTGTTACATGTTTGCTTGCGGCATCATGTCAACAAAGCTTCCTGTGTGAATTTTGTAACATCATTGATGGCAGACATGACAGGTGTAATAGTAGATCTTGCACAAATTCTCGGCATTGGGAAGGCATTAAATGCCATGTACATGACGACGTTGAGACGCAATTGAGGTGTCGAGACGGCATGTCGTCAAAATCCGGCCCCCGACTGAGACGAAGCGAACAACGAATCATGAGGTCATCACTCTCAGCTTCGCTTTCACATGTCTCGACCGCTGTTCTCTTCACACTTTCACTGTACAGTGTTCACACGACACGACCAACAACCTTTGTTTCCTCCATTCATCTCTAGGTGAACAGTCTCTCACCATGTCAGCCATCGTCCGCGCCTTGCTGAACGCAACCAACTTCCGCAACCCATTTCTCCGGACTTTAATCCCCGCCATAGGCCTCGCATATGGACTTCAAGCTGCCACTGCCATTCCATCGATTCTAGGCCAAACCGAGCGTTTCTACGACCTATCTGGTTCTCTCACCTACATTTCCTGCACTGCTCTTTCTCTTTACCTGCCCACCCTTCGTGCCCGCTATGCAGCATCGTCAGCCGCAACCATGCCAGCTTGGCCAAGCTTGCTTCAGAGCTTGACTAGCAAAGGAGGCGTGAGTGCCTGGAACTGGCGACAAGTCGTTCTCAGCGCCGCGGTGACGATTTGGGCTGCACGTCTTGGTACTTTCTTATTTTCTCGCATCACGTCCGAAAATGGACAGGACAGTCGTTTCGACAAGATCCGTGTTTCGCCACCTAAATTCGCCGTCGCTTTCTTTGCACAGGCTACTTGGGTAACTCTCTGCCTGATGCCTGTTCTTGCAATCAACAGTATTCCTGCTACAACACTTGCCGCTCTGCCTTTCTTCACCGTCACCGATGCAATCGGCATTTGGCTTTATATTGGTGGTCTCGGGTTTGAAGCTTTAGCTGACCGACAAAAGACCCAGTGGATGAAAGAGAAAAAAGAGAAAAAGCACAGCGAAGAGTTTCTCACCCGTGGACTATGGAGCAAAAGTCGACATCCCAACTACTTTGGCGAAAGCACACTATGGACCGGTATCGCCACCACAGCAGCTGGCGTAATGCTAACCAGCATAGGCCAATCCGGCATGGGCTTCAGCGGAAGCGGTCTTGCGAGACTTGGAGCACTGGCTATGGCCGCAGTAAGCCCTGCATTTGTCACTTTCCTCCTTCTCAAGGTTTCAGGCGTCCCGCTTAGCGAACAAAAGTACGACAAGCGATATGGTGACCGCCAGGATTATCAAGAGTGGAAGAAGAATACGCCAATGTTCATTCCGAAATTGAAGTAACTATATTCACGAATAGAAATCGTACTTTCTTGGTAATGAGAATTTCAAGTGGCTTTCATGGCCTCTCGCTCTTGACTATCTATAAAGTGGATGCGAATGTGGTAGTCTTGTAACAGCTCAGTTCAAAGCGCTCCAAACAAGCGCAAAGTGTTGAACTAATGCCGTTGTATTTAATTCAATTTTCCTAGTAGTGTATCTCTAAACCCATATATGTATACCGAGCGCCATCCGAAAAAAAAAGTCCAAGCCACCTACTCTAGCCATGACAGGACGGACAAAGACGAAAAGCCTCGAGGCCATCTATTCCTCATTCTTATCAGACTTCTTAAAAGGCCTCTTAACGATCTCAACGCCCTTGCCCAAAAACCCAAAAACCGTCGCGAAACCAAACGACCATCCCCGAATCCGCACGGTATAAATAAAAAAGTAAACCAGAGCCCAATTGCTTATACAAAAAGCGAGGAAGATGCCCATATCACGCCATTTCTCATCGGCGCGGATGTTGAGTCCGTCGAGATATTGGCTGCCTTTCTGGTATGGGCAGTACATGCATTGGCTTGTGGCGGTGGGGTTAAGGAGGCGACCTAGGGCTGCTGTGGCGAAGTCGCCGGCGTATTGTTCGCAGGTGAGGCCGGCTGGAGTGTCGAATTGGGCGGTTTCTTCCGGTGTGCATTGCACGTTGAGATTGGGCATTGTTGCTGCCAAGACGCCGCCGATCCAGTATGTGGTTGGGTTGATGTAGTACATCCAGTATCGCCAGAAGATGGGTAGAGAGCTGTATGGACGGACGACGCCGTTGAAGAGCGAGACCATGACGAAGAAGAAGGGGAGGACGTTGGAGATGACGGTGAAGCTTGGTGCGAAGGCGCAGATCCATTGACCCCAGCTGGACATGAAGATGAAGAAGAGCATGCACATCAGGAAGACGTAGCCGGCAGTGGAGCTGTCGGTAGGCAGACCTGATGGCCAGTACCAAAGAACCCAGTAGAGGACCGAGCCAACGATGGCTGCGGGAATTTCTGCAATGATTTGAGCCGTCGTAAAGGCAAACCATCCGTAAATTCTCGAGGGGTATTCACGTGCCTGCCACAAAGCCATGTTGCCGAAGAATTTGGGCAATACAGCATTGACAAGAGTAGGTGCAATGGTAATAATCAAGAAAGCAGTAAACATGCGGTTCTGCATGTCCTGAGTACTGGTTCCAAGTTGCCAGAAGGTGAAGCCGTTGAAGATACCAACGACGACGGAGACGAAAAACTTGCCGTAGATATAGCTTGGATCGCGCCAGTATTGCCTCAACAGACGCTTAAGCAATTCAGTGGTTTGAAGGATTGGCGAGGCGGCAAACTCTTTTTGCTGTTCTTTGCGCTGTGCTTCAGGAATAGTCTTGCTCCTTGTCAGCTTCAACCCTTCAATTTCTTCAATTACGGCAGCTGCTTCAGCCGAGTTCTTCCACTCTTCATTCCAGTTGATGCGTTTACCATTGGCGCCTTTCATAGGCTTAGCAGCGGTTTCAAGGATGAATTCTGCAACATTCTTGCTCGGTGGGCAGTGGGCTCCACGATCGCCGAAATACTTAATGACAGAACTGCCGTTCTCCCCAACTGGGCCAAAGTAAAAGGTGTTGCCACCTGGATTCAGGGCTAGAATCATGTCGAATTGCTGGATGAGAACGGAGGACGGTTGGTGAATAGTGCAGACAATAGCCTGTCCAGCTTGTGCAAGTTTTTTCAAAAATTGCACAATGGTAAAGGCAGACTGCGAATCGAGACCGGAGGTTGGTTCATCTAAGAACAGTAGTAATGATGGCTTTGCAGCGAGTTCAACACCGATGGTCAAACGCTTCTTTTGCTCAACACCCAAGCTGCTGATGAGAGCATCCTGAAGATCGTTCAACTCTAACAAGTCGATAATTTGATCAACATATTCAATTTTCTCATTACGAGGTACACTCGCCGGCTGGCGAAGAATAGCAGAAAATTCCAGGGCTTCGCGGATAGTGGCAGATTCGTCGTGAAGATCACCTTGCAAACAGAAACCGGTATTCCTTTGAAACTCGGGTCCCAAAGCACGGCCATCAACAAGCATTTCGCCGCCAACAACGCCCATGTTCTGTCTCTGAGCGAGAGTATTGAGTAAAGTCGTCTTTCCGGCTCCAGAAGCACCCATGAGGGCAACCATGACACCAGGCTTAGCATAGCCGTTGACGTTGTTCAGCAACTGTCTCTCACTACCAAGGTATGGAACCTTGTATGTCACGTCCCTCCAAGTAAAGATTGACTCGCTCTTCACGATTTGCTGCAAGGCATGGTCTTCCTTGGCCTCATCAGGAGACTCGCCAAGGCTGGAATCCTTCTTTATGGAGCTGCTGCTGTCCGTTGGTCCAACGGCCTTTTCCTCGTCAGATGGTGCAGCCGCCACAGCAGCTTGTTTCTTTGCCCTTTTGGACCGTTTGAAAACGAGAGCTCCTCCTCCGCTGTGAGCAAAGGAGAAAAGCTCGGTGAAGATGACGGTCAGAACAATATAAAGGACAGTGAATGCGATGACCACGCCAAAATTACGCCAAAGATTCTTTCGGCTGTAACTGTATGTCGCGGACAAATAGCGAGAGCCATCAACAGACTGCGAGTTTGGCGTTGAGCCACTAATAGCGCATCCCTGGAATTGAGGATCGACATTTGGTCCTTGAGGCACCAATTGCATCGGTGCACACTCCATCGTACGGTCTGAGAATTCATTACTCAAGACCGCTTCGAAAGCGTAACTGATTGGATTTATCCAGTACAACCAGCCAAACCAAATATACTTGCTCAAAAGTTGAGTCTTAGGAATCACATAACCGGTGTAGATGACCAGCAGATTGAGTGCAATACCAGAGAAGCGTACAGCGGTATCAATCTCGGGACTGACGGCAGCAAACATACGGTATAAAGCAGTCAACATGATCGTGTTGACATAAACAAACAGCATGTATATCCAGAATTTGCTGGCGACCATGTCCAGGTTGGTCATAAAGTACATAATCAAGCCGAAGACGAGGACTTGCACAAGAATAACAGGCAAGTCCGTGATAACACGTGCCAAGCTGACGGCGGATGGACGGTAGAATGCATAGTCCTTGTGGCGTGCAACGACAGCTCGCCCACTAACCGCCTTCATAAGTTCGGTCAACTGGAGCCAACCGAGGAATAGAATGGAGAAGAACATAGCACCACCTCGAGTGAAAGCACCTTCAGTGTTGAGGGGTTCGCCATAGAAAAGAGAGCCGACAATGAGACCGTTTGAAATGATGACGAAAATCTTGGTCCACAGCGTCGTAGTGTCTCCAAACAGTAGCCAGAACTCTCTCTTGGTGCAAGCAAGCACCTGTCGGGGCCAGCTAATGGTGTATGACGATTTCTTTGTCACATGCTTTGACTTGCCTTCTTGCACAGCAGCTTCAAACGCGTTTGCATCCTGGTAGTTGGATTCCTTGAGGTACTCTTCATAATCCTTGATGTCGTCCAAAACCTTTTGGTAATATGGAGATGCACGGAATGCTTTCTCAAGCTCTTCCGGGGTCTTGGGGGTGCTGTTCTCGCAGCCAGGGCGGAATTGACGTTCCTTTGGATCAGTGACGGCGGTCAAGAAATCGGCGGTTGTTTGACGTTCAGGAGCGAGGAATCCCAAATCGGTGAAATATTTACGAGCTTCATTTGCACGTCCACTGAAAATCTCTCGGCCTTGATCGATGACGAGAACCTTGTCCATGAGCTCGTAAATGCTCTCTCCAGCCTGATATAGGGTAACGAGAGTTGTTCGATTTGAGATGTCCGTCATAATACGAAGAGATTTTGCATAATCGAGAGCGGTTGAGGCATCGAGACCTCTGGTGGAATTGTCCCAGCAGACGACCGTTGATTTTGATGCCAGTGTTTCCGCAATACTCACACGTTTTCTCTCGCCACCAGAGACACCACGGGTGTAATTGTCGCCAACCAAGGTATTTTTAGTGTGGCTAATGCCAAAAATCTTCATGAGAGCATTGGCAATCACAGGAATTTCGTCCTTGGCCTTTTTCTTCGTCTTGTTCATCAAGGCAAAAGTAAAAGTCTGCCATACGTTTAGGGTTGCAAAGTGTACATCGTCTTCTTGATTGTAGTTGACTTCACCGCGGTACATCTTCTTCTGCTTCTCAGCAGAAATGCCGCCGTATGTGACTTCTCCAGTAACCCCAGCGTATGTTTCACGGTTATTGCTGATGGCTTTCAAGAATGTGCTGCATCCAGCGCCTGGCCGGCCAAGAACCAGCAACATCTCGCCGTCTCTGACACATCCGGTAAATCCATGGATCAAATCGCGAGTTTCTCTTTTCCGTCGGGCAAGAGCAGGAATGAAGCTGCTGATTGTGTGATACAAGTCTGGACCAAACGTACCCAGAATAGCGTCAGGCAGCGTTCGCACGAAGACGGCTCCCGCAGTGACACCCTGTACAGTTAAATTTTTGTATATCACCCCAACACGTTTCTCGGATCCGGCCTCGCCACGCTTCTCGAAATGGCCCTCGCGCATGAATTTGTCGAGTTCGAACTCGTCTTCGTCGTCGTCCTGAGCTTGTGCTTCAACATCTGGATTGGTAGTATGGTTTGATTGTTCTGTCATGGTTCTGCTCATAGATGCGCGACGGGATCTACGGCTTCGGGCTGTCATGGCGGACTCTCGCGATCGAGTCCTCTCCATTTCGGTGAGCTGCCTGCGAAGATGTTCATACTCCTTTTCGGCCTGGGTCTGCGAGACTCCGGCTTCGCGCTCGCCCCATTTGCCATTATTAGGGCTGTTTGACTCAACTTCCTCTGTTGGATGATTTTGATCAGCTAATCGCGAGTCAACGAGTGAGTTGTCGCCATGCAACACATTTGTTGGGGCCGTGTTGCCATCGCTGGCGCGTAATCTTTTCTCGTCGACGCTATTGCCCCACATGGTGACAGAGGGAATTAATGAGATGGAAAAGAACGGTGTAGCCGGGGACGCCGGACGTGGTCGATTGAGGGCGTCGCTCGGCGCTCAATGGCTGGCTACTGTTGACACTGGATTATGCGACACTGTACGGCAGTCGAGGCAAAGGAAAAGTAAACGAAAGAATGAGCATATTAAGGCCAACAAGACAGGCGAGATGAAATATGGCCCAGGGTTGAAAGCGAGTGTACCGTCAGAGGCATCGGAGATAGGTGGAATTTAGAGCGCTGAATAATTTGACGACATGGCCTGTGGGTCGATTGGGAAACGAAACCGGATTCCTCTCACGTCATCCGGCACCATTTAATGTTCTTGTTCACGCCAAACGACGTTTTTTGACTCGGCGTCGACGTAATTCTGCGTCTTCTGCACGTCGATCTGACTCGCCCCGTGTCGCTTGGTTCCGGCGATAAACAATCCCCGTCGAGCGCCACCCACTGCCAGGTCGATTAATCGCTGACCGTCTCACTAATGAAGAAGTGTCGTGCGCAGTCTCTACATCGTTTTTCTGCGGTGTCCCTTCCTGGCGTTCGTCTTGTGTCCGCGCTGCACGGCTGGCTGCGAGACCGCGACTGCAGTTGACTGTCTGAGCTCACGACACTGTCACATGTCAAAATACCAAGCATTGATCGTGTTTTTCAACATTAACTCGACTTCATTTCGTCGTGTGGCGAAAATGGCGTCCAGCGGCTGTTATCCAAAAGCCACAGCCAAGACACGGCGCATAACTCGACGTGCTCCTAGCCCATGACCAAGACCCCTTTGACATGACCAGCTTCGTTGCTGCAGCAAGCCACGGGCGGTCAAGTCGACGATTCGAATCGACGGCAACGGTAAAGAGCTCTGTACCTGCTTCATCTGGTCGAGCTATCGTCATGCGACAGGCAACATCGAGTCGTCGTCGCTTAGTGACAATAGCACCATTTCTTCTTTTTTTCTCATCCGCTGTCTTCCATGTCTGCTTCGTTTTCATTTCGTATCTCCCAGCAAACCACAGCTTAGCATGATCCGTGTGCTAGACTGTAGAGAGAATGCTTATTACGCCAGCAACATTCCGACCTCCACCTATTGAATCCAACATCTCAATACAGCCCGCGTCGACAGCCGTACCTCACCCACAGAGCAGCGCCGGCAGCCGACTCGAGAAGACGCCGCATCTTCATTCCTCTGACACTTCACCCAGTCATCACAGTTCCCTCTATGACGCTCCTTTTACAAGTTCTTCGGAGTGTAGCTCCGATGCAGCGCGCAGTGATGAAACCTCTCATCATCACGAAGCCAAGGATGAGGTAGATCCCGTGATTAGTGGGGCTCGAGGTAATAGTCAAACGAACGAACAAGTTTTCAATGCAACTCTTCTGTTCACCATCAAAGAACAAGCGAGCATCGCAACGCTCAAGACGGTTCCGTCGAATTGGACATTTCAACAACGTATCCTCAGCTCTCCGCGCTGCAATAGCTCCGTTCGAAAACCCAGCCTCAACGAAGTGACCCGTCGACAGTGTGCATCACTAGATGAAAACGCCCTCCAAGATTTCTGTCGTCGCAGCGATGACTCTCAGCTCGGTTCGCCAGGCTGGCCGCCTTCAGAAGAACGGAGCACGGGGCACACAGTGCAATATGATGCCCCAAAGCCTGCAAAGCCTTTATATGGCCCACCCAAGCGCGAAACAACACCTCCTGGGGTACCTCGATGGCCAAATGATGCCGCCAATCCGTCGTCGGGTCAGACTCACCATAAGTGTGGTGTTCCCTCTCTTGTGCGCCTTGCACGTCGAAACTTGAGTAGCTTTGCATTTACTACTGTTTTCCGTCGATGGCTACACATACCAACATCTCCATATCCTCGGGGACGACCTTCCACATGGCGACCACCAGCCAGTGGCCATACGATGGCTCGATTTGCAGATCTCACCGTCCATCCATTCGCATCGGCGTCACTGGCACCAGTCTACCAACCAACACAGATCCCGATCGAGCAATTCAACAATGCCCAGTCTGCTCACGTTGATCACATTAGTCGCCAACAGATTTTCAATAAGCCCGTACCACCTTTGCCGGTTTCTCGGTTCAGAAAAAGAAACAAGAGCACGACGCAAGGACCACTAAGCATCACAACAAATCGCACTCTTAGCGATTCTGAGCGTTCCTTACGAGCAGTAAATGGGAGTCCTGTTCCTGTCTCTCCTCTACGAGCTTCTGCTTCGACTTTGGCTGCTAGCCTTCCACGCTCAGTACAAGTTCCTCCGAATTTGCGACTCGCGTCCAACTCTTCTTACGAACCTGCGAGAGGAACATGTTCTCAAGTCGGTACTGCCAGGACGATTGAAATCATCGGCAGGTTTCCTGTTCCACCGGAAATATCGAATATCAGAGATCTCAATCTCACGCAAGATTCTGCTACGTACTTGTGGTCTTTGTTCCCAAAGCCAAGTGTACCTCTGAGTTTTCCACAGGAGTTCCCAAGCTTGACTAATGGCGATGAAAATCACGATTCGAACGGTACAAGCGACCATCGGACGGGTAATTCGTTGGTTCGTGGCGAAGCAATTCAGCGCTATCGTCGGTCAGGAACCCCTATCTACGATCCGGACGCTGCCTCTATCCGCAGTTAGGATCGGCGTGTAGAGACTCAAGACAATCAGGGTATCGATGAGAGATGTCGTACTAGAAGCCATGCCTCTTCTACTTTGACAGTTGTCAGCGATCGAACAAATGCAAGTCAATACTTTAGTGCAGCCGGTAGATTGCCTTCCACATCAGTTCAACTTTCACAAGCTCACGAAGGTAACGATGACCTGAACGCGACGCGACAGGCGGTCAATCACGCTTCCAGCCTGGGCATGGGTCGGTGTGGGCTCGAGACAGCGCAAAATCTTGGACAGCCATCTTATCGAACTGCGGCTTCCCCTTCGCCTTCGGCGATCGGCCCTACAGGGCTTCATATATCTCGAAAATATGAACATCAGCAGAACTCAACCGCCGAATATGTCACCGTACAGAATGCGAATGGATTGGATGGACAATCACCAGAGGAACGCACTCCTGATAGCATGCCGGGACCCTGCGCCCATCGATCAGAGCAAAGCCACGATACGACGTCTACCGGTCAGCCTCCTCCACCCCTTATCAACAGAGGTAACGCAGCTGCGACATGGCGTACGCGTATGTCGAAAACTCAATGCTGGCGCTGCAAGATTGACAAAACCAAAGTCGAAGGGATAAAGAAGCTGAAAGAGCTGTCGAATTGGACGTGTTTTTGCAAGTTTCGAGCGTATGAAGAGAGCACACATGTTAATGAGCCTATCAGGGTGGTACCAACACGAAAGCGATGGCGAGAGCGAACCTAGAGTACTTTTTTAGGGATATCATGGCTAGTGAGAAGAAATTGATCGATTCCTCATAAATACTGTCTATGACCTCGGGTTCGATAATAGTTGAATGTGATTTTGAGTACATGCCCTTATTTAATGCATTTGACCGCAATAATTGATGACTGCATGACTCCCAACTGTTCAATAATTCATCTAAATTGATCTGATTGGCTTTGCCGCCGCAAAGCCACGTACGAACCAACGACAGCAACGAAATCGACTGACGCGTCTTCGTAATTTTACTTCTATTTTACAAATTTCACTAGAGGCTATGAACAAGGTACCAGACAGATGCGAACTAGGAGCATTAATTGTCTGACGTTGTCAGCCACAACAGTATCATGACTGTTCTATCGAAATGCGTCATTCGCGGACGCATTATTGTCTTGTTATAGATCGTCTGATGAGAGAAGGTGTCGAGTTGTAACCCAGCTGATGTGCGAAATGCTTTATGGTGAACTCAAAGATTATTGTCGTTCTCCATGGTGTTGCGTGACTCGAGTCACTGACCTCATGCGTGCTTGGCGAAGTCGGGTTGTGGCGTTGCGCTACCGACTCGTAGGCCTGCTTGTATGTACCTCACCAACAGCCACATACCTCTGCCTACTGCCGGGCAACACCACTCATCTTGACGACAATCGCTCTTGTAATGCCAGCTCGGCACGTCGCTCGCTTTGAATCTCACACATCCCTTCTGACCGAGCTGGTGCGCCAGCCTCGGACTACACCATGGAGGGCGACTTGAGCCTCTCACAGTCGTTGGGCGGCTTGCGTATTGCCAACCCCGACGAAAGCACCATGTCGTCGCCGCTGTCATCTCCAGATCTAACGACTCAGGTGCATTCGTTGTCCTCACAATCCTCCAACAGCACCGTCACTGAGCAGAGGAGAGACGTCCTTCCACCCATCCTTACGTACGATACGACAACCCAACACTCTGAAGGCTTGGGCTTCAATCCGGACACCTACAACCTGCAGAACACGATACTTTCACCAACCTCCCCTGTAGACGCGTCGCTTTCCTCACATACCAGAGATGCATTTCCACAGCGACGAGTCTCACAACGCCAGAGCCTTTCAGCTTATCAAGCAGCTGAATACGCAACTAATATGCAGATGAGTTCACAACCACCAATCAGTAATCGCAAACCTATCGCCACACACCCCGCCGACATGTACATGCAATCGAATACCTCCGCGTCGAGCCAAGGATCTCAAAGATTCCGAGATGATGTAAACTCTTCAGATGGAAGCATAGGTGGATTGGGGAGAAATGGATCGCGGTCCACGAGGGGAATGGTTGCCGGTGTCCCAGAAAGAGAGCACAGCAGGTCTTACAGACATGCTGCACAGAATACTAATGGGCTGAATCCAACTGGTCTTCCAACGCAAAGGTCTGCCGGAAGGCCCAGGGCACCCACATCAGGTTCAGGATACGAATCAACAGGATCGCAGTATTCTGCCAGAACGATGCCAAAGACTGCTGAAGAGTGGCAGGAACAAGGTGCAGCCGTTATGACGCGTCAGGAGATCGACGCGTCTGGCAAACCCCAGCTACGAACAGTGAAGAAAGGCGTCAAGGACTTTAATTTTGGACGAACACTTGGTGAAGGTTCCTACTCCACCGTCTTAGCAGCTACCGATCGGCAAAACCTTAAGGAGTACGCAATCAAAGTACTCGACAAACGACACATAATCAAAGAGAAAAAGGTCAAGTACGTTAATATTGAGAGAGACACGCTGAACAGATTGACCGAACACCCGGGAATCGTTCGACTCTACTACACTTTCCAGGATGAACGATCGCTTTACTTTGTTCTGGATTTAGCATCAGGAGGTGAGCTTTTGGGCGTGTTGAAGAAGATGGGATCGTTCGACGTGGAGTGCACACGATTCTATGGCGCGCAAATACTGGATAGCATAGCGTATATGCATACCAGGGGCGTGATACACCGCGATCTGAAACCAGAAAACGTTTTGCTGGATAGTGACATGTTTGTGAAGATTACGGACTTTGGCACAGCCAAGATACTGCCTAATCCAAAACCAAACGGCGCTGATGATCCAGGCAATCCTACAGACGGCGCAGCAGACGACCGCGCGATGTCGTTTGTTGGAACCGCCGAGTACGTTAGCCCTGAATTGTTACGCGACAAGAATGCTTGCAAAGCTTCCGACCTATGGGCATTTGGCTGCATAATATTTCAACTCCTTGCTGGACGTCCACCTTTTAAAGCAGCGAATGAATATTTGACCTTTCAAAAGATCTTGGCTTTGGAGTATACTTTTCCGCCGGGCTTCCCAGAACTGGCGAGAGATCTGGTGGAGCGATTGCTCGTGCTTGAACCCGCCAACAGACTCCCTGTCGAACAAATCATGAGTCACAGATTCTTCGAAGGCATCAAATGGGGTAAAGACCTTTGGCGACACAAAGCTCCGCGGTTGAAGAAGCATGTCCCACTGCAGACTGAGCCGAAGCTGATTCGGCTCAATGGAGTCAGTCAAAGCGGCCCTCATGGTCCCGCAGCATCGGCAGCCTCAGCAGCAGCTGCTGCCATGGCCGGTGCTCCAATACCTAGCCATGCCTCTCCACCTCAACAATACAGCAGCTCCCGCCCACAGCTTCGAGGTGTTACGGACTTGCCTCCGCCCAGCCAGCTAGACATTGATTGGTCTCCAGTGCTTACTCGCAACAACGAACGCATCTTAAAACTAGGTAATTTAATCGTTTCCAGCGGACCACAGAGCTCAAGCCCGACCAGTAGAAGTGGTGAGCCCGGTACGCCCTCTGAGAAACCCAAATTTTCTCGCTTTTTCACCCCTAGCACAACTAAAAAGCGGGAGCGATTGGTGTTGATCACTAGCAGCGCAAGGTTGATCATCGCCCCTGCGGGTGGAAACGAGAAGAAGGCAAAGATGGATGTGGACTTTTTATCAAGCGGCACGAGCTGGAAATCATTTGTCGATTCCAAGGGCTTGACGGCTTGGTCAATGGACACCGTGAGTGCACAACGATCCTTCCTAACCAACTTACAGCTCCGGTTCATGACTGACCAGCAACAGCGTGATAAACATCTTGTATTCGAAGATCCACGTGCGACAACGTCGGATCCGGCTGGCAGCAAATATTCGACACAGGAATGGCTGGATTCTTTGGATCAAGCCCGTGAGCTTGCTCTATCCATGAAATCTGTTGCATCATCGTACTCGGATAACTCGCTTTACAACAATGGCTCGAACATGGGCTCGGCTATTTCGTCTCCAATAGATTCGAATGGCGGCGATGGAAATGGCGGATCTGTTAATGCAGATTATCAGCGACACAATCTGAGACAAACACTGCGCAGACCTGACGAGGGATCGAACGATGGCTTCAAAGGACGAAAACGTTTCTCCAAGCGCCACTCCAAGAGCGGCCTTGCAGCGGTGTTTTAGAGAGTCACCATTCATGCATGCAATTTTTTACCCGTCGTTGGACCTTCTTTGACATGGTTTGCTCGACTCAAATTCTCGCGGTCGGAAGAATTTCTCGTTTGTTTGTGTCTTCACTTCTTGCTCATTGCATTCTTCACGACTTGACGACATATATCCTTCACAGCATTTGTTTTCTTCGTTTTGCACATCAGATCTTACTATTCTCCTGCTAGAGGAGTTTTAGCTCAGCAGGCCAGTAGGAGAAGGAAATGGTTGAAAATTCATTAGATGGCCTAGCGCCTGATCCTTTTTGGCTGAGACTATTAGATCCTCATCACACTTTGTGCTACGTGTTGAGATTCATGTAGATGAAAACGTACATTTACCAATAAAAAGTCGATTGGGGGTGTGTCTCCAATATTCCTGTAGTACTTTGTCTATTGTGATCTGTATTCTTGTTCTTCACGGGTCTGTCTTTAATCATCTTTCCGTCTCGAGGCGGCAGCGTGGACGCTGACATCTTCTTTCGAGAAAGAATCCATCGCTTGATCCATACCACTCAACCATCTCACCATCCTCTGCACGCCCACTGGCAGAACATGCAAGCACTCAATCCAGCGCGCATAAAGCGGAAGACTAATCTCACCGCTCTGCCCAGCATCAACCATCTTTACAATCTCGCGCGCAAGCCCCACAGGTTCCACGACCGGTCCAAAAAACGACGAGGGCGTTTTGACTCCTTTAAACAGCGCAGTACTCAATTGACCCGGCGTCACTAGGACCATGCGCACGTTCTCGGCGCCAGGTGGTGCGGCTGATGAACTCAGCTCTGCGCGAAGCGAGGCGTGCATGGCGATCAACCCGGCTTTGGACGCTGTGTAGTCGGAGAGATTCCTTGCGCCTAGTTTCCCGAGGACGGATGCTACGGTCACTATCGTCCCGCCTGTTGGCGATGCGAGCATGGCTGGGAGGAACGTCCGGATCGTGTTGAAATGCGAGATCAGGTTGACGGAGATTGTTTTTTGGATTTCGGGTGCGGAGAGAGAGAGGAGTGGTTTTCCATGTACGATGCCGGCGTTGTTAATTAGAATTGTAGGCGCTCCGAGCTGAGAGGTGGACATGTTGTTAGCGAATAGACGTTCAGGTTTGAGGTTTCGTCCGTGTTACGTACGTCGTCCTCGATTCGAGTTTTGGCCTTTTCGACCGCGTCTGCGTCGCCGACGTCACATTCATAGAACTGAACTCGCGCCAACCCATCACTCTCATCCGTCTTTGGCATTCGCACATCGAGAATCGCTACGCTCGCGCCCCGCATACCATATATCTCCGCCAGCGTCTTTCCGAGACCCGAAGCGCCACCCGTAATGACGACGACTTCATCACTCCAGTCCAGCTCTCGGGGGAGACCATATGCGATTCTCTGATCGACAACACCGAACAGCCAACATAAAGACACAAGGCCGGCGTACACGCACGATCCAAGAACCTTTGGACTCGTAAGCGGCACTTCGGTGGCGCGTAGACAGACGGGAACCAGCCAGGCGATGAAAGGGTGGAAGACGCTATTGGCGAGAACGTGGACGATGAGGTCGATCGTTAGATGCTCAAACCATGTTTTGTCCATTGCGTTTGTCCCGTGATCCCCACTACGCTTGTCGTCTTGTCTTTGGGACGCGGCGTTGTTCGCTGGGAGTGGTGGATGATGTGGTCTGATTGGTGCGGGAACGGCCGGCGCGAGTGGGAGGAGCCGTGTTCAGTGGTGAATGTGCACCTCCGCGGCGAAACGGTCTATTCTGGGCCATTTCTGACGACTTCTCTTATACATTCTTCACAAGTTTATTTTGTTATGGTGACTTCGGTTATGGATTTTCAGTCCATCATGTCCGCCTTGTGATGCGTATCTTCTGTATAGCGCCGTGGTGGTTGTTTACGAAGTGGTGCGCCATAAGAGCGACAGCCATACATTACACAGCTCACCCTCGATAAATCTGCTCTGAAAATGTCATTGACGATGCACCATGCATTGAACGGTCATTTATTTCCAGCATAATTGACTCTATGTATGACCAGAACCCAACGTCAAATTCAAATTCCAGCCATCGACTTCGCTCATATCTCGGAATCGGGCCTGGTGGGCGGATCCGTGCTTCACATGTCGTCCCTCGGCTTAAGCCTCGTGTGGGGAGACCCGGCTGGAGCTGTGCTCGGCTCTCGACTGGAAACACCTCGTTTTCCGTCTGGTTTGAACCTCGCGTCTTCTTTTTGATCTACTGTCTATTTCGTCTCTGCAACAAACTCCACAATGGCGTCCACAGCCTTGCGTGCCGCTTATCGGTCCTCCATGTCCTCACAACCTCAGCAACGCCTGGCTACCATCCAGCGCCACTTCTCCGCTGCGGCTCGACGACCAAAGGAGATCCAGGACGCATATATCCTCTCCGCTGTACGGACGCCATGTGGTGTGTTCAATGGTGCCTTTAGCAGCGTTTCTGCAACTCAGCTTGGTGCTGTCGCTATCAAGGAGGCTGTTGCCCGATCCTCAGTTCCGGCTGAGCGGATAGGACATGTCTACATGGGCAATGTCATGCAGGCCGCCGTAGGACAGGCCCCGGCTCGTCAAGCTGCCATTTTCGCTGGGTTGGCTACGAACGTGGAGGCGACCACCATTAACAAGGTCTGTTCGTCCGGTCTAAAGTCTGTCAGCATTGCCGCCCAGCAGATTGAGCTTGGACAGGAAGAAGCCGTCGTCGCTGGTGGCATGGAGAACATGACCCGCGTCCCACTTTACACACCTCGTGCAGGCCAGCTACCACCTTTCGGTAATGTAACAATGGACGATGGTCTGATCAAGGACGGTCTCTGGGACGTGTACAACAACATCCACATGGGCAATTGTGCAGAGAATGCCGCGAAGAAGTATGAGATCAGCCGCGAGGAGCAGGATGAGTTTGCTATTTCATCTTACAAGCGCGCACAAGAGGCATGGAAGCAGGGTCTTTTCAAGGAGGAAGTGGTTCCAGTGACGGTCAAGACTAAGAAGGGCGAGGTCGTTGTCAGCGAGGATGAGGGCTACAACAAGCTCAAGCTCGAGAAGGTGGCTACTCTTAAGCCAGCTTTTGACAGATCTGGAAGCGGCACTGTCACTGCGGCCAACAGCTCATCATTCAACGATGGTGCATCCGCACTTATTCTCGGCAACAAGGAAATCGCCAAGCAATACGGCAAGGGCAAGAAAGTGCTCGCCAGAATTGTTGCTTACGCTGATGCTGCCATGGATCCTATTGATTTCCCAGTTGCACCTGCCAAGGTTGTTCCAATTGTGCTCAAGCGAGCCGGTATCACAGCCGATCAGGTTAAGGTTTGGGAGTTCAACGAGGCTTTCGCTGCTGTTATCAAAGCCAATGCAAAGGTGAGAACTTCAATTCTCCGCCCATCTCGAATCACGTTACTGATTAAATTTCTCCTACAGATCTTGAACCTTAGCGGCGAGAACGTTAATCCCCGTGGCGGTGCTATCGCACTTGGCCACGCTCTTGGGAGCTCCGGATCGCGTATCCTCGTCACTCTTCTTCACCAACTGAAGAAGGGCGAGTATGGTGTTGCAGCCATCTGCAACGGTGGAGGTGCGGCTACCGGTATGGTCATCCAGATGGTTGATGCGGATGAATTGTAATGCATTAAGCGACATGTATATGAAAGTCAACATTCACACATTACTTCCCTGTCCAGTATTCACTTGAAAAACTTTTGATTTGGTCAGATCAATAATCGAAAATGCAAAACTCGACTTGGATTCTTTCGAGTGGCAGGCGTTGCTGGCTCATACTCGCGTACAACGATTTTAGCCCAGTCTATTGCAGTCTACTTAACGTCCAAGGATACCACGTACGCAACCGAGCGGTTTGAACGCTGAAATTTTTAAAAGGTTCCTGCAAGAAACGTTGATTGTTTGCAGATCAAGCCAACGGCTCGCAAATCCTGGCTGTCACCTTCTTATCGACGCCATGCTGCACTGGCATGGTTGGTTGTGCAATGGAACGTTGGACTATGTCAACCCCCTTGGGTGTAAGGTCAGAACTGCCGAGTTAGCGTGTAGAACTTTAGAATAATAAGCTGTCGACTAGATATCCAACGACATGACAACAATCTTCCTTTCTTCGCCCTCTATTCCCTACAGTCTCCCACTTCTACTGCACGCGTGCATGGCAGTGCGATCGATTTCTGCCCAGCGATTCCAGCTAACATGACGGCAAAGTGTTTTGGTGCAGCTAAGTTTGCTGACCAGCGCTGGGGTGACAGCTATATCACGCCGTATTAATTCGTCAAAACCGTATTCTGGGCCTCGAAAGCCACAAATGTTACAGCCGTCGCAACGGTTGGACAGCCTCGTCCGCAGCTGACGTTGTTCCCTTTGAGGCTTGAGCGCTTACTTGTGATCAATTCTGAATAGGTCTCGGCCTCATGTTTCCCAACAGTTTCCGGCCACTTGAAAGGCATGATCAATATTCTTGCTCACTTCAATGGAAGCGATATTGCGATGTACTCGTTTCATGACTCTGGATGACGGGCATAGGTGGCAAAGAATTCCCCCCTGCGTGTCGTTCCACAGCTTAGTCTCTAAGGGAGAACGAAAAAGGCTGGCTTTGTGTAGAATGACGACTTTCACCGACTTCCATTGGTCAAGTTTGGCTCATACAGAATGAGTCCTGCAAGATTTTCTCCGTCACGCGTCTGGAAGGGACTTGCAACCGAAAAAAAAACGCGCTCCAACCTCTGATCGACACAACAACGGTTGACCGTTGGCGCGTCTCCCGCCTCCAACATGAACGTTTTGTACGAAGTAGGCAGGGCCCAACCACCAACTCTAGAAAATACTATGCAATGGTTCCCTTCCATGTGGAATTTTCCTTGATCTTCAATTCTTCACACCAACCTTGACAACCATGGAGTCACAACAAGCGATGCTACCGAATGCCATGGATATCCCACCGGTGCCTGCGATTACCGATAAGTCACAATGGAGGACTAGCTCTCCAAAGATCTCTTCTTCCATTTCTTCAATGGCCGGTCCACCGAAGATGAGCTCAGAAATCCAGCCCCTAGGAGCCGATTCACAATACAAGACGACAAGGCCTGTATCAGAAAAACCATCCACCGAGAGCATTGTAAGGAAACTGTCGACCACTTCATCGTTCAATGCAAGCACTTTTAGCGCCACCAGCAAACGATCCACCGCACGGAAGGCAAGAAACTGTGATGAAATTTTGGACCGAAATACCGACTTCCACTGGACTGTAGTTGCACGGAATCCACGGAACTGGTCTTCTGTACAACGATGGTCGAATACGTTGATTCCAGGTAAGTTCCATCGCCTACATTGTGACAGGGTAGTGAAGTATGAATTAACAAAAATACAGCAATGGTAGCCTTCGCCATAGCTTTTGCGTCTTCAATCGTTGCCCCAGCACATCAAAGCTTTATCACATCATACAAAACATCCTCGACAGTTGCCATGTTACCATTTTCAATATTCATCCTGGGCCTTGCTTTCGGACCTATACTCAGCAACCTCATCAGCAACATTTACGGTCGGAAGATGGTCTACCTGACTTGCTTTATTCTATTCTCCCTTCTACTGGTCGCCAGCAGCTTTGTCGGTTCTCTATATGGAATTATAATATGTCGACTCCTTGCTGGAATCTTCGCTGGGCCATGTCTAAGCATTGGCTTCCCAATCATTTCAGACATCTGGCGCCCTTCAGAACATACCCTTCCTCTAATCATCTACAACTCCATGTTGTTCATTGGCTCATTCATCGGACTTTTGGTCGGTGGCTTTGCCATCCAGGATTTAAGCTGGAGCTGGACACAATGGCTTTCTCTATTCGTTTGTGCTCTTTGCACACCAATGCTTCTTTTTCTAAGTGAAACTTCGAAGAAGACAATCAATCGACGAAGGAGACAGGAACCCAGACGAGCTCCCCTGGATCCTGAATTTGTCACTACGACTTTCAAACGACCGCTTCGCATGCTCTTCAAAGAACCAATAGTCTTCTTACAAGGCACTTACATGAGCTTCATCTTTGCTGTCCTGTACGCCGCTTTCGCCGCATGGCCCTACGTATTCTCGAAGAGCTATGTCTTTGACGTCGGCTCACAAGGTCTCGTCTTTGCCAGCATGGTGACTGGTCTGGTTGTCGCTTTCATCATTTTAATCGCCAACCACTACCTCATCTACAGACCAGCCGTCGCACGATTCAAACAGATGAAGATCGAGGAGATTGAGAAGGCCATGGCAGAAAAACGACAGGTCAGTATGGCCTCGAGGCGTGCCGAGAGCGCTGTCTGGTCCATTCGTCGCGTCACGAGCATCAACCGCAACTCTACTGCCGCATTGACTGCTCTCCCCCCAACAGCAGAGCAGGAGCGCAATACCAACATCTCTGTGGCTGCTGCAAAGCACCTCAACGAAATGCCAGCTAATGACGGAAACCGCATCTCACCTGACCGGATCCTGTTCATGCTTCAGAAGAACCCAGCATATGGAGATCTCTGCGATAAGCTGGAGGAGATCGGCCTCAAACTCGACCGCGTTTCACTTGCTCGTTCCATTGTCGAAGGCATTTCAATGCTGTCTGCTGCCCCGTCTCCGATTGAAGCTCTTCCTAGTCCGCGATCCGTCCAGACCTCTTCAACGCACGGTACACCAATGGCTCGATCAAAGAGTCTACACCTGGCTGCTTCTTCTGCTTTTGGTCCTACCGAGCCATTACCTCAGCCAGGCTTCGCTGCGCAGTTCGCCAGATACTCTCCTCCACCACCAGAGTGGCGACTTTGGCTGACCCCACTGTCCTCATCCCTCGTCGTCGGATCGCTCTTCATGTTCGGCTGGACTGCTCGCAAGCACGATCCGCTCGTGCAGTACTTCGTTGCCATCTCCGCAATGGGCATTTTCGCCGGCGGAGCCGCCATCGGCATCAGCTGCGCCACCCTCTACATCTACGACGTCTACGGACAAGAAAACGGCGCCTGTGCTCTGGCCGGCGAGCTGATTCACCGCTACATCCTCGCCGCAACATTCCCTTTGTTCGCATTGCAACTCTACACCACCCTCGACACAGCCTGGGCAACCAGCGTCCTCGGTTTCGCCGCTGCGGCATCAGGTCTAGCCCCTTGCATCCTTCTCATCGCGGGCAGGAAGTTCCGCAACTGGTCTAAACTCCTCGGGGAAACTGAACATTAGCATTAGCATTAGCGTTTTGGAACCTTTTTCATCGTCTTCATCATTACAGATATCCTATTTGATACCAACATAGAGCAAGGCGTTTGGTGGCCACTTTTTGATTGTTAGATAATATGTATGTAGATAGATGTGGTATAGATAACATGTGCTCAGCACGGAACAGTACGATTCTTTCCTACATATTCGTCAAAAGTAAAGTGTCGCCTGCAACTAGATGGACGGATTTTTTTTCTTTTCGCTGGTCAGTTCCTTGATGTCCTGTGTGTATCTCATTACACTGCACTTTCATCGGTCTTTCGATCCATTAGCATGTTCGGAGGATTTTCTTCAGGGGGTTTCTCGAATCCAGTTCCATTCATGACAGGAGGAGAGATATCATTAGTAGAACCAAGCGAGAACGCCGTCATATTGAACAAGTCGATGCGAAAAATTCAATTATCAGCGGTATCCGTTGAGCAAAAGCCCCAAGGGAGGAACGCAGGCGACGATTATACCCACGTTCACCTCGACAATAGACCAAACAATCACTCCTTTAGAATCGGTACATGTTTCCAAATCTTTGAATCTTGAGATTCGGATTATCGGGATGATGATCATGTAAAACCCGAGTACGCAAATCAAGGCGAGGATGAATTTCTTTCGTTTGTCCAGTTGAAGTCGCCGAAGATTTGGGAATGGTAGAGCGATGATCAAGATCTCAAAGGCAAGACTCAATCCTGGACGACGACTTAGTCTTTTGGCATGAATATGATCGGATGCTTATTCTAGAGATACCCGCAAGACCGTAATAAGAGCGAACTTCATCGCCAGGTAGGGATGGATCCCATTGCTTTGCGAGCTATGTGTTTGTCAATCAAAGCCACTGGGATATGCTTTTTGATGCAATATTTACTGTTCGACAGGCACAAGACATGAAGGCGCGTTTGCAACTTGGGTCGTAATAACCAAGATCAGCGTAATGTGAACGACTTTGGCATACTTTCGGTTGAAGCCAACAACGAGACTTTGAATCCAAGAATGGCGAGGCAATGTGTTGGGCCGCTTATAGACTGGACCTAAAGATGCTTGATTGAATGCCCTTTGTATGTTTTTGATACACCGACTTTACTACATTGCACGGCGTTTACAGTATTGTGAATTCGCCGTCAAGTTAGAGCGGAGGAGACAACCTCTCTACTACACATAAAATGACATGTGTATCTGTATTTCATACAGCATCTTCGTCACCAACTGAATGGTAATTGATACCGAGTAACCCGGACCCTAAAGTAGTTATCGATAAGGATCGCGTCTTCCAAGCGCGAGCGCGTCGCGCACTTTAGTATCAACCATCGAGGGAAAGTGTGAGCACAGCAAACATAGATCACCAACATGCCTTCAAAGAAACACCTCGACGATGAGTCAGACTTGGAATTGGATGAAGTCCCAACCTCAATTAATCCATATGAGGAACTCGGCATTTCTAAAGATGCGACTCAAGACCAAGTGAAGTCTGCTTACCGAAAGGCAGCACTCAAGCACCACCCCGACAAAGCCGGCGCCGACGACAAGGATGCTGCCCACATCAAATTCCAGCAGATCGCATTTGCATATGCTATTCTCTCGGACGAGCGACGAAGAAAGCGCTACGACACCACAGGCCGCACCGAAGAGTCGTTGGACCTTGAGGACGACGATTTCGACTGGACGACTTTTTACCGCGAGCAATTTGCCGACCTTGTGACGCTAGAGAAGATTGATGATTTCTCAAAAGAGTACAAGGGTAGTGAGGAGGAGCGTCGCGATGTACTGAAGGCATACAACAATGCCAAGGGCAACATGGATAAGCTCTACCAGCAAGTCATGCTGAGTGACCCTGCAGACGACGATGAGAGATTCCGAGCTATTATTGACGATGCGATTTCGAAGGAAGAGGTTGAGGCACATGCTAAATACTCACAAGAGACGGACAAGAGCAAGGCTGCTCGTGTTGCCAGGGCCAAGAAAAACAAGGAGAAAGAAGCGAAGGAGGCTGAAAAGGCCGCCAAAGAACGCGAAGAAGGTGGCAAGGCAAAGGGCAAAAAGACAAAGCCATCCAAATCAAAGTCTGCTGACTCTGACGCGAGTCTGGCTGCGATGATCCAACAGCGACAACAAGGCCGAGCGGACAACTTCTTTGCAAATCTCGAGGCCAAGTACGCAGGAGACGGCAGCGGTAAGAAGAAAGGATCGAAGAGAGCCATGGACGAACCTCCAGAGGAGGCCTTTGCGAAAAACCGCAAGAAGGGAAGGTCTTGAAATTACCTATTGCTGGAAACGATGATACGAGATTCTCAGAGTATAGGATAATTGAATTAGCAAGCATGGCGTCGGGTAACAAGTGCACATATACTGGCATATCACTTGAAGAACCGTGAAAGTTCTTCTCCAAGCCCCATGACATAACCAACCCAGTATTCTGTTACTTCCCACTCGAACCATGCCGATACACGGTATCCCCCAAACGCTGGATCAGAAGCGCTGTTGAGTTTGATTTTTGCTCGAACTCGTAGTCGCCTGGGAGCGAGAGACCAAGAATGAATGCGTGAAATCAAAAACTCCGAGACTTACTCCGGGCCCGTAAAGGATACATCGTCACCAACACTGCTGGATGGACAACATTTACTATTTTCGTCTTTCCGTCGTTTCACGAACGTCTGTAAATCTAAGTCTCAAGGTATGCGGGGCAAATGAGTCGAAGAAAAAAGTGCCAAAGAGGTTATTACTGCAAGAAAGCGTGGACCTCGTTTGTTTGGGCGTCGATGTCGACGCTGCTAGGTTGAAATGTTTCATGACGGATGATTTAAAGCCGGGCAAGAAAACGATACATCAATTCGCCAGTATCTGCAGATGAAGCATGTGTGTAAATTACACAAGTAGACAGAGATACATGCTACATCGTTAGACAAGGATTGATGTTTGGTGTTGACAAACTGTTGTCATCGGAAACAAACGAGCCCTGCCCCACGTTTTGGTGGCGGACCAGCGACATGCCTGCAACCTGGAACCTCCTCTCGACCAACACCGCAACTCGACCAGCAATTTTGCAGCGACGACTTATTCTTGCTTGACAGACCAAAGACATTGATTAAGAGCCAGAGCGCTCTGGGAAGTGGAGTCACGGCGTCATGGCGTTCTTGTTTGGCAGAACGAAGCAGCGGTCTGCGCAGGACATTGTCCGATCAACAAAAGACCTCCTCCTGCGTCTCCCACGAGAGGAGGGTCAGGCGGCGAAGGTGAGCATGCAATCATATAGTCATAACACAGAAACTTGCTGACTGTAGTCTTAGATCGAGGAGGAACTCGCGCGCAACCTCTCCCAGATGAAGATCACCCTCCAAGGCACTCCCGAAGTCGAAGTCAGCCCCGACCAGGTTTACCAGCTCGTCAACCACATCCTCATCGAAAGTCTACTTCCACTACTTGTCGAAAGCGTATATCGTCTCCCCTTCGAAGCCCGCAAGGACACCCAGACCATCATCTCGAATGTTTTCCGGTTTAGAAATCCGGGTAGCACTTCGCCTGAGCCGGATGCGCTAAAGGAAGTTTTACGCAGACAGCCAGAGCTCATCATCGCTCTGTGCAATGGATATGAGAGAAGAGAAAGCGCATCGCCATGTGGAGGAATCTTGAAAGAAGCGCTGAAATGGGATGCAGTAGCGGCTGTCATTCTGTACGACGAGCCCTCAGCCGACGGCAAAACAATCGACATCTATAACGAAGTAGACGTCACGAAGAAATCGTCCGGCGAAGGAATATTCTGGAAATTCTTCGGGTGGATTGACAAGTCGAGTTTTGAAGTCAGCGCGGATGCGTTTGATTGTTTCCGTTTGATCTTGACAAAACACAAAGCGTTGGTGTCGCAATACATCAGCACCAACTTTGACCTCTTTTTCGAACGATACAATGCAATTCTGATAAAATCAGAAAGCTATGTCACCAAACGCCAGTCAATCAAACTGCTTGGTGAGGTGTTGCTGGATCGTCAGTTCTACGAAGTCATGACAAGATATGTCGATTCGGGGGACAACCTAAAGCTCATAATGTGGCAATTGAAGGACGATCGACGGATGGTACAGTACGAAGCCTTCCACGTTTTCAAGGTACGGCAAACAAAGCAGAAGAAACACCCTCAAAACCAATCTTCTCGCGCGGCACAAAGCGCATAATACTGACACCTCCCGCCCAGATCTTCGCAGCCAACCCAAACAAATCGCACGACGTCCAAAAATTCCTCATCATGAACAAACAACGCCTTCTCAAATTCCTGCCCAAATTCCTCGAAGACCGCACCGACGACGAACAATTCAATGACGAAAAAGCCTGGCTCGTCAAAGCAATCGGCAATCTCCCCGATACCACCAGCGCCCTACAACCGCCAGCCACCAGCGGCAGCGCTCAACAAAATGGAGCGCCCATGCAACCCAACAGCGCACAGGTACGGTCATGAAGCCATTTTTCTTCCGCTTTTCTTTTTCCCCCCTTTTTGAATGACCTTTTTTGAAAAGATGGGCGTTATTTTTTTTTGTCACAAATGGTGAATTGGCATGGAATCTCACGCGGGCATGATGAGATGAGAAAGGCATTAAAGAAGGCATGGAGCAAGAGCGTCGTGGTGTCGGACGTGCGCGATTCCGGGTTCTGTCATGGTAACCGGAAATGGGAGGGGTGAATACATGAATTCACGACCGCCACACTTTCTACAGCGCGTGTAACACAACAATGAACGAAGCGTTCTTTGACGATGAATAGTCGAAAAGAGAGATTGAGTTACAAATGGATGGGGTATGCATTGTAGAACTTCATACCGTTTCGTGTCGTTTCATAATGTCAAATGATCTATGATATAAAAGAAAGAAGAGGAAAACGGACATTCGCCCGCATCCTAGTTCGCATATGTTCAAGAGAAGAATAGACGAAATGTTTGAAAGTCAATCATTAAGCTCTTCAAGCGGCTGTTTCGAGTTAAAAACAATCCAAACGTCATTAATCACCGTCAGTCCTCCTCTTTAGTCGTTGTCCACTGATTCGTCCGGGACGACCATTACCACTCGTACTGTTTTCTTCAATTCCATCTTCCCTTTCAGGTTTGCGTGACGACTGGGACATGTTTCTTAATAAGTCACCGAGTCCTCCACCCCCGCCACCAAAAAGCGCAGTGAATCTAGAGTTGAGACCATCTTCGCTGACTTTGCGGTTGCCGTTCTCATCGAATCTTTCGGGCAAGTCTACGGTACTATCCGATTCATGTCCATCGGCTCGATGAGGGCGAGCTGGCGGTCGATCGTATTGATCGTTCATCAATCCTGATGAGTCGCGCTGAGTTTGTTCAGCGGTACTGCGATGCTCGCGAGACTTTTTCTTCTTTCGTCCTCGCTGCGGTTGTGATGGATCGGGGGCACCATCATCGGTGGCACCGTCCAAACTTCGATCAAGTTGTCCGTCGTCATCAGGACCACCACGACGTCGGCCAGCATTTCTGTGGTTCTCTGGTGAATGGGCCGTGTTTTGGTCCAAATCAAAGACGACTCGACTAGCCGACCGAGCTCTTCTGGGAGTTGTGTTTACACCATCTAAAATTTTAAAGAATATCAGCAAGCCGAAAACAAATTTACGATCGAAACGAGTTCGTAATTCACGATGCGGGTAATACTTTAACAAAACATACCCGCGGAAGGAGACCCGTCGCTGTGTTCTCCTTCATCGGAGACATGAGCGTGGGGCACAGTGCTACCGAAATTGGTAGCCGTGATGTTGGTGTTGGTGCTGTTATAGATATTGGGCACACTCACATTTTCGGGGTCTCGACTTCCTCCACCACCCTCTGCTCCTCTCCAACCCTCGTGTTGTTGCCCATGCGCAGCAGTTCCGCTCGCATCAATTGGCGCACGCCTATTGTCGCCTGCAAACGTGTCATGTGGTGGATACGATGCAGCGCCAAGGTTGGCTTCACTCTCACCATGAGGCGCGTAAGTCTGGCCATAGGGTTGATTGTTTGAAGCATTTGGGACTTGAGTATAGTCGGCCGGACCACCACGTGTATGAGCGCCAGATTGACCATAATCAGCAGGGTTGTAAGTCGGATATGCAGACTGTCCTTCAGCAGGAAGGGCACCTCGAGATTGATCATCTGTAGGCGGAGGTGGGAAATAATGGCTATTCGGATACTGCTGGTGACCGTAGGAGGCATTCTGCTGCTGCCCCGATGGGTAATAATTTGAATTGTGGCCCATTGGCGGAGGGCTGTAGACCGGATCATTGTCGTATGCATATGGATCTTGTCCTGAATGACTCTGATTAGAGGAATCGTGATTTTTAGGGGTTGGACTTTCCGTACTTCTCCTATCGCGATCAACTCTCGAACGCTCTCTTCGCTTTCCCATTTCGTGGCCGGCAAAACCTGCGGCAGCACCTACCGCGGCAGCTTCGCCCAAATGACGGTTTCTGGACCGGCTACGTCGACGATTGTCTGGACTGCTACCAGCTGAACTACCACCATTGTGACGACGACGATACATGCCCGGCTCTTCGTCACTGTAGTACGGTCGATCATTAGGGTAAATCGGGTCATTTCCATAAGCAATCAAGCCGCGATCATTGGGTCTTCTGCGGTCATATTCATCGTCGTATGGACCGAGCGGTCGGCTGCGAGACCGACTGCGTCTTTCTCGTCCGCGGTGCATTTCGTCGGCAATGATTGCTTCCTTCTTGGCTTCTTTGGTAGCCTTGTTCTTCTCATACAGTCCGGCGAGAGCTGCGCCTCCAAGACCAGCCGCAGCAATAGGAACACCAGTCCGAAGGCGGCTCTTACTTCGTTGACGGGACTTGGGACGGCTTCGAGAACGTACCTTTTCCCAAATGCCAGCAGCAGCGGCTGAAGCCAGACCTGCTTGAGCAATGCGACGATTGCGGTGTTCCGGATTGAGTGCCTTGTCAGGAGGTGGGCCGTCCATGTATGAGTCGTAGCTGCTTCTACGGCGCCTTGATCGACTGCGACGGTCTCCGTCTTTGATGATGACAGTATCTTTGTTTCCACCCTTCTTGAGCGCATAGCCGGCCAACGCACCAACTGCAGCAACAGCAGCTAGACCGCCAAGCTGCTGCGCCCGGCTCATGGACTTGGAGCGAGACCTCGAGCGGCGGCCTTTTCGGTCCCGGCGATCGCGTCTATACTCACGAGAACTACTCCGTGAACGGCTACGAGAGCCACGGTGTAGGCTTCTTACTCTACTCAACGCTTCAGCGCCGACGGCACCCAATGCAGCACCGCCAATCAATGAACGACCTCTGCCGAGCGGTTTCTCGCCTTGAGCTTTTTTGTGATGGCGAACAATCTCTCCTGCAGCAATGCCAGCCAGCGCACCTTCAGCGAGATGGCGCTTGTGATGCGGTGAATGATCTCGACTCCGGCTGCCATCAACGACACGTTCTCTTCGGACGTACTCGTAGCTGTCGTCGCTGCTGTATTGCGAAGCGCTATCACGCGGACGAATTTCGGTACGACGGTCATATTCATCTGGCCGCTTCCTTTCGATGATGCGACGTTCGTAAAAGTAATCCTCGTCAGGCTCCTTTTTCTCAGATTTTTCAGTCACTGTTGGAGTGGCAACAGGAGCAGGGCTTGGTGGCTCTTCTTTTCGAACAAGTGATCGACTTTCATCCTTGACTTCTTCGCGTTCAATAAATTCGTAATGTGGTTCTTCGCGACGAATGATGATCTGTTGTGGCTCACGACGTTCTTCCCGAATGATGATAGGCTGGGGTGCAGATTCTCGAATAATGATAGGCTGTGGCTGTTGGAAGAACTCGGTGCTCTTACTGTAGCGTTCTAGCTCATATGGCTGTTCTTGTCGGCGTGGCGGAGAAAAGTCGCGCTCTCGCTCGAAGCGCCATTCTCGGGTTCGTTCAGGTTCGGGAGGAGAGGGTGCTCGAATAACTTCTCGATCCCTTTCGACAACACGGAATTCGCTCCTCGTGGCAGAGGGACGACGGGTGTAGTCGGACGAATCTCGTTCGATGACCTTGTATGTGACGTCTCTGCGAGGAGGGTCTCGACTTCTGTCAGACATGCGCTCCGTCACTCGATAGTCGATTTCTTCTTCTCGTCGATCTCCACGCTTGACAATCATGCGATCCTCCTTGACCTCATCTTCTTCCCAGATCTTGCGAGAGCTGGTCGTGGTCGACTCTGGCACCTTGTAGCGCTTGACGGTCGTGTAAGTGGTTTTACGAGGCTCTTCCCATTCGCGGTCGCGCTCTTTGTAGACGATTCGCTCGCCACGGACCGACATTATGCGTTAGTGTACCAGCGAGGCAGATGGCGAGGATGGACAGGAGGGCTGTGTTGTAGTGGGAATGTCAGGTGAAGAGTGAATTGTTGCGATAGGCGATAGCGATACACGATGGCGGGGTCAGCTGAGCGTATGGCTCACTGGTCAGCAAGGCTGAGGCAGGCGAGAACACAGCAGCTGGACGAAGCAGCTGGGACGGGCTGTCGCGAACGAATGCCACTGCTATAAGCAGAGGTATGGAAGAACGCGCAGGTCGGAGCGAGGAAGTGTGTGAATGTGTATGTGTGTGGTTGTGCCTGGCTGCCTGTGTTTCTGTGGCTGGCGTGGGCCGTTGCGATGACGAAGTTTGGTTCGGGCTGGCAGGGGCGATCCTCTTGACTCTTTCCCGCGACGCGGTCCGAGGCAGGAGGGAGGGAAGGCGCGACACACGCTTTGCGACGACGGCAGGTGCGTTTTTCTGTCTGGCTGTATGCACGGCAGGCACGACTGACGGGATGGAAGCAGAGCGAAGAAAGAGCGACGATGACGATGACGACGGCCGTGGCTGCTCGGGCTAAGGCTGAGGCTAAGGAAGGCTCGTCTGGCCCTCTGACTCTCCCTCTCTCTCTCTCTACGTCCTCAGGCTCCCCCACCTCGTCTTCGCCCCGTCGCTGCACAATGACGTCTCCGTCAATTCTACCCCAAGAGTCCAAATACAGCCTCAGGCACAATATTAGGCACCAACTTTAGGCACAAACCACACCCACATACATACACATTCCCAGTCATAATCATCGCTCATACAACCGGTGCTATCGTCCAGTCTATCAAAAATATCCAATCCTGCCAACCTAGCGACATTCTCGTCGTCCATCAGCTGGAAATGGTAAATGCGTCTAAATTTTTGTCCCAATCTCAATGCCATCCATCCATCAGTCATGTCACAACAACCGGGAAAAAAAACCCGAAAAAAACCCAAAGAAAATGCCTCCGAAAGGAGAGAGGAGTGGTGGTTTTCCGTCTCATGCAACCACAAAATCGTATCCCATTCGTTCACAAACACCCTCCCAATCCCAACTTTCGGCTTCGTTGCCCTCGTCCATTAGTCGCCATACTTCGTCGACTACCCTCCGTGCCAGGCGGATACTTCCCATGGCTCGGCTGCTTTGCATCTTGTCAAACGCCTCGCTGATTTGCACGCGCTGTTGGGCGTCAAAGGCCGTACAGCCAAGGAGGAACAGAGGGAGTAAAAGGACGGCTTGTGTCGACGTTAGTGCTCCGTCCTGTTGTCCGCTGTCATCTCCCATCGCTGCCCGGAGATAGCTTAGGCCTTCTTCGACTCCCATGCTTCCTTCATCGTCAGTTCGAGACTCTCGGACGGTGCGACGGAGGTATAGCCATGCGCATTGTCGATAGAGAAGCGACGCGACATAACGCGTGTTGCTTCCTTCCGATGAAGGGGCAGATGGTGTCCATGCCCGAAGGGCAGCATCAATATCGAATGCTTCGCTTGTGATTGATGAGTCAGCCCAGTATGATGCCGATGGTTGAGATTGTATTGGCGTTGGCGACGGCTGACTAAACACCTGTGCTTGCGATCGACCGCCGGGAGACGAGGGCGTCGACATTGAAACGATCTTTGCAACAGTAGCACCCGTGTGTGAGACAGTGCATGGCCAGCTACTACGCTTGCTCCCATCCGCCGCCAATGCCTTGCTCTTCCGACATTGCCGAATGCGGTCTCGAAGTCGTCGTGTCCTAGCCATGAGCGCGAACAAACCATCCATGACTCCGACAAAGTGCCCTTGCTGCCAGCTATCATTTGATGAAGACCCGTTTTCCAGAAGAACAGCCATCAAGTCATCATTCCGACCCTCTGGTGTGTACTGAGCACTGGTAGTCAACGAGCTGTAATCGAGGTACAGCATCGTCTCCAGCACAAAAGAGCGAAAAGCGCTCGGTCGAATGGCAGGCGAAGAAATGTCCATCTGATGAGGTGAAAGCGTTGGCGGTGATGCCGACGACCTACGCTCATCTTCCAACTGGTGGACGAGCATTTCCTTCATGGCATTCAGATGGAATCGATAGGTTCCTGAGATATCTCCTGCACCCACCGTTTGCAAACACAACAGCAAAGTCTGAGCAATGCTCTCGTCTTTAATTTTGCTGCCGTTCTCCGAAGGCGAGCATGTCGTCGAAGCAGAGAGATCGGCTTGTAAAATCCGCACTGCCTGGCTGCTATGATATTCTGTTCGAGAACCCCATTCTGCTTGTGGATTGGGATCGTTAGCCTGCAAGCAACTCCCAGATAGGAACAAGAGGCTGTGCATGACTCCAGCATGCGCCATGGCCATCGGTACTATCACATCCAGAAATGGGTTCGCACCTCTCTCGTCGGGCAAGCATAATCCAGTACCGAGATGACAAAGGAAATTTTGGAAAAAATGTTGGTCGGTTGGTCCATCCACGCCAGGTATTAGCAAGGGAAGATTGTTTGGCGTGGCAAACGCCCGACTGATTGGTCGTTGTACGGTCCTGGCTGAATAACTCCTTTGGCGGCCACCGCTAGTCCATAGTTGCTTTGGCTCATAACCATCACAGACGACGTTGTTCTTTTCACAATTGAGACAGTGTGGTTTGGCCTCATCACATTTCTTCTTCCGACGACGACAAGTGCCACAGCCCGTTTTTGAGCGTACACGAGTCGTCTTCTTATTAGTGGCTGTGGAGGTAGTGGCATCGGAGCTAGAGCTTGCTGTAGTGAGTTTCCTGGGTCTTCCTGGCTTCCTCGGCGTAGATGTACTGCTTGTTGATTTTTGATCTCCTCCCGACTGCTCAGGTTGAGATATATTACTTCCACCAGATACTATCGGAATCGACTTGCTCTCCTCGAGACTTGGAAGGGAGTTGAACCGTTGGTGACGATGGTGCATCACTTCCATATCCTCGATTTTGGGAACCACATAACAGCCTTCCGTGTCCATGTCTCCTTCGGGCTCGCTGTAGGGAGTCATGGCTGAGTCGATAGTTCGTTCGGGCGACGAACCTGCCGACGCCGAGTATTGAGAGAAGCTGGAGACCGTGCTCCGACGTCGACTGAAGAGCACATTGTTGGGCGAAACAACGCCATCGTGAAACGGTTCCATATCTGGCTCTTGGGGTCAGAGTGATCCAGGACAATTCTCATAAAGAGAAAGCAAAAACTAATGGGAACCTGTCCAGCACGAGGAAACCATCCAACAGGATGGTCTGGTGAAGCAATGGAATAAATCTTTCGACCGTGTGGTCTGGGACTCGCGCATGCGGAGCACCGGGGCCAATGATCCCGTCAAAAGGCAGCGCCAAAACTGACCAGGGCGGCCCTGTATATATATTAAGCAGTTGTGCCTGACCTCGGACCATGCGTTGTGTGCTCCAAGCAAAAGAGCAGGTCGAAACGCTGAGACGGCGTTTCAAGAACGGGTGCGTGCCATCGACGCACGGGTGTATTTAATCCACGGGAAATCTAATATCAGTATTTCCGTAAAGGGCGAAAACAAAGAAGCGTTGACAGGAGAGACAGAACGGGGAAAAGAGGGGGGGGAAAGGCCCAGAAAGACAGACAGACGGACAGCTCGACTGGGTCATTAATGCAGGGTCTGATTCTTGTTCGACTGGCTCCGAGGTTTGATAAAACGTCGATTGTTAATGTTGAGTGTGCGTCGCTCCATTTGCTGGCCAAGCGAGCGAAGGATGAATTGCGTGCTCGCGCGCCTCTCTGGTCTTGTTTTTCCTTGATCAGAACCTGCAAGAGTTCCGGCGCGGGCGGAGGCTTGACGAATACGACCCTCTGTGTCGGGACGTTATTGATTGGAAGACGAATGCTATTGAACGTGAAGCGAGGAAACGGGTAAAACAAGCGAAGCGCGATGGCGTAGGTGGAAAGCGACTACTGCATTGTGGCGAATGCAAGAGTGACGCGATGTCGGGCTCGGGTCTATTCATCTCGTCTCATGCCATCTGACTACTGTACTCCTGTATGTGCTAGTCTAGGAAGCGTGAGGCAGGTCGTCCTTACCGTCCTCTGCCATCTGCCGCCGCCCTGTCGGATGTGCTATCGAGTTGTCTGGGTTAAGGTTGGACGGGACGGTGAATGGCAAGGTGCAGGAGTATGCGCGACACTCGTTTGGTGAATGGAGGTGGGGGGCAAAATGCGGATTGGCGGAGAGGCGACGGCACCAAGGCACAGGCAGGGTGCGTTGCATTGAAGCTCGTTTTATAGAGAGGGGAGTGCATCGAGGCGAACCGCAGCCCGGGTAAATATCGACAAGGCGATTGGAGGTTGAGGATGGCGTTTGTGATTTTGCTGGGGAGTAGTAGTAGTACCTACAATATGTAGATGTAGCATGCAGTTCATCCCACGTTTCTGATTACGGGCATGATCTGATCTGATCACACTGGTTGGCGCTGCCATGGCCGCCCACACATACATACACACACATGGTATAATATCGTCAGCTGTCTGGGCTTCTGATGGAATCCATTCATCGCATGATGTCACAACGACCAAGTCTTCAACGCTAGAGTAGGACATACAATATTTTAGTGTTGTAGTCGTGGTTCAGACTAGACTAGTTGGGCTCTAATTGAACAGCACCGGCAGAGACGAAAGCGGAGCACGGATTCTGGTCGGCTAAGAGCGCCACATCACATCAGACTGTACTGTATACAGTATGTACTTACGGTGTCTTTTCTCCTCGACGCTTGAATTGTCGACTGGCGTTCCAAGCGGTCGGTGGGTGGGCCGGCGCAGAACAAGGAACAAGATAAGGTCAGGTAAGGTTATTGTATTGCAGCAGCTGCATGTCAACCTGTGTTTGCGGGCAAGCTACCGCACGGCGGCAACACGGCCGGAATGAGAGGGGCACATGCGAAGAACAGACGTTCAACAGCGTGCAGAGAGAGATGGAGAGAGGGTGTGTGTATGTCTGCAGGAATTGCAACCTGTGACATGTTTTGCTGGTGCGAGCAGCGAGAACGTGGTACTGGGACGTTATACAACCACTGTCGCCCGTCGAAATGACTGTCTCTAAATATAACCACAAACGAGCACGACGAGACCAATGGATGATCGGGCGATGGGCTGCATCGGGCGGGCGGGCGGGCGGCCAGCGAGACCAGATCACCACCGAGCATTACTCGGGCGGGAAGGTCCAGTAGGAGGAGCAGGAGGATGAGGATGAGGAGAATAGCGGAGGGGAATATGTGCAGACGACTTGGCCCTGGCCGGCAGCGATGGACAGTCGCACACGCCCCAACGAGACGAGACGAGACGATAGTGGGCCGTATAGCAGGCGGCCATGCACAGCGTTTGAGTGCGGAGCCACAGGAGGCGCCGCGTGTGGGTCACGCTGCATGCAATCGACCAGGAGTGAAGCAGGTATATGTCAGGATATATGTTCGCAGCTGATATGGGCTTTAATGCACCGGCGCGGGAACCGAAGGCGAAGTGAAGCACACCGCAGCGCTCCGCTTTTTGCCCAGCGATCGACGCAGGCCGAGAGAGACACGGTATCACTTGCCGACCCGCCATCAACATACATATGCTGTAGTATGTAGCAATGCGCCGTCAAAGGATGCTGGCAGGGCCCATTCACAGCCCCTCCAAACGGCTCGGATGGCGCGTGTGCCGTGGCCGCGCTCATCCTCCATCGAACCCCAACGTCCATGTGTCGAGGGCGATAATGTTTTTACAGCAGAGCGACAGCCGCAGCTAGTCGATCAATGTCTTACAATGGAGCGAGAATGTGTGTGTGAAAACCAAAAAGGCGAAAATAATCCGAACGGTACCGTGACGCGTGCACTCCCATGCGACGCCCCCATGGCGTTTGTCTGTCTGTAAAGGCCCTCCAGACGAACGAGAGCTCAGAAGCGCCCAACACCGCTCACGCTGTCTCGAGAGGCGCACGTGAGTACAGACCGTTGACGCCTCCACGATCCATAAAACACCACGTCGTCGTCACGTTGAATTGGCCATGTTTCTCCCGCTGAACGCCCACGGTGGCGAACACACTGCAAATCCGGTGCGTGGCATCAATCGTTGCATGTAGTGGTGTTAGTAGCAGCAGTAGTAGCATCAGCAGTATCATTAGCATCAACAGCTGAAGTGAATCATCACCAGATGTAGTCGTCCATGGTCTTGGACCGCAGAAACGAATCAACAACAAACAAAAAGCATGATCCCCGATCCCCCGTGCGAGCGCACAGGCTCGAACATGCCCCTGGATTAGCAGAAGATCTCTTACTGCACGTATGAAATCTGCGGCAGCTGTCACATCTCGGCGAATTTCGCCTTCGCTTAATCAACTTATCTAACAAAATGGTCTATAATGAAAAACGTCTCGGGGGACTATCAACTGTGCCTTCAGCCCACGGACTCTCGGGATTCTCCATCTGTCGCATATGCCACTCATTCACAGTCCAATTACTCTACGGATTGTATGGTGGCTCTTGTCTTTTTCAAACGCTTTGCTATTTGACTTTGATATTGGTTCTTCTGCTCATCATCCCACGCGTGTGCCGCTCGTGGCGCCGCCGTCGGCTGACAAAGTTGTTTCTGCATCCCTGTCGCTGCTTCGGATCCCTCTTCCGAACATTAATCTAACAAAGAGACTAACTTGCTCGACAAAGTTTAGGTACGGTTTTTAGCGAATCCAGACGACACCTGGCGTCTTGTGTAGTCGACCTGGCCACTGCTAATAGAGCTCAGAGCTCTATGTTACAAGCCCCCTAATCGACTTAACATCCACGACACACGAGCCGCAGCGTACGTAATTCCCAAGGCAAGTTGGAAAAAAGACGATACTAGTCTTACCCACCCCTTTCCAGCTCCCATTCCATCAACATCTCAATCCCTTCGTCCCTCTATAGTGACCTATCCTACCCAGCGTGACCTGCAGCAGAAATGCGAATAGTACCCAAATAAGTGAGAATACCCAAGTCCACCATGGCTTACGTTTGGCTTTATCTATCATATGATCGAGATGCGGAGATATGGCCCAGTGATAAAGAATCCGAGCGAAAGAAAACGAATGATTGGATTGGTTTTTGTGAAGTGGGTTTGTTCGGATGTTTTAAACGTTTGGCATCGCGCTTCGTCGAAGGAGTACAAGACAGTCAGTCCATAGATCTAGTTATCAGATAAATAATCGTACTTACTTTCACTGCCGCTATCGAAATAGAGAAATCCCAACCACGATAGTCTACCAAAGAGAATATCCAACAAAGCAAAATACCCATTCCCAAAGAATCACAGAAGAAAGCCTGCCGCAACCCCACAATCAGAAACCCCAAGTCCAGCATATAACCCAAAACGCGAAAAAAAACCAAAACCCCTCCGTGAAAGAAACCAGAAGATCACGAGGTCAAAACCAACCAGAAAATGGAATATGACCCACGCCATCGATAAAACACGCACGCCTCACGCCACAGAACCACATAAACAAGCCGACTAAATCCAACACCTGGGGCGACGGGGGCGACGGGGCTTAGGGAGGGGAGAGGCAAACAACCACGTCGCTATAGTAAAAGCCATTTTCGTGGATTCTTACGTAGAAGGCTTGGATAATGGTGCCAATCAGACTGAATTCCACTTTATGAGGGTTTTCCTCATGGCCTTGGTTTTGCTGTGAGATTTTCTGGGTTGGGGGCGGCGGATTTAGCTATACAAAAGGGATTTTATTGTGATTCGTCTATGTTGGTTGGAGGATCAAATTTTTTCTTTTTGGAGAGCTTAACTACATCATGTAACGCTGGTGTCTTGGAATCATACTGGCCCATGGTCATCAAAACATACGCAATTAATCATAAGTTGCTTTTCGGCGCCGATGAGGGGGTACAGCATGCAATTTCGCCATTGGTTCCGACTTTGGCTTCGGCGGCTAGTGTGCTGCGGTTGAACTCTTGCGTGCTTGGTGGCACATCGATGGCTGGGTTCTTGTCGAAAAAGTTGACTGGCTTCAGTGTCACCTTGATCATCTCACATGGCATCACAGGGAAGTCTTCGATTCGTGGCGTCTACACGGGTTGTTAGTATATCGAGTCATTTCTTTACAAATCTGGGACGTTTCCTCGACTTACGTGGTTGATGCCGAATTGGATGAAGAGGACTAAATCGTCATCGACAATGTTCTCGTTGCGATCAGCCCATCCTCGAACACCCTGTCCACCGCGTGACTGGTTGGTATATCTGCCACCGGCATAGAGTTCACCTTCACGATACTTGACAGCATAGATGTTCTTGTCGCTAAACTCGGCTCGTTTGTAGTGAAAGCTGTCCTTGTCGGCTAAAATTTTCTGGAACGGGGGAGCGTGGATCTTATACGCCACTGGCTTGCCGTTGATTGGGTTGCGCACGTTGGTGTTCTGGATCTTAAAGGTGCGGTTCTTGTCAAAGTCGAGGTTGTAGCCGCCAGACTTTTCGACAACTGTCTCTTGAGTGTAGTATCCAGTGCCGTGAGGATTCAATTCACTACGAGGGAAAGCGTAAGCCTCATCGTAGACGAGTCGATTGGCGTGTCCATCAATCATTGGGTCGACACGCAGCGAGAAGATATGTTGGTGGTGAGCAGCCAAGACACCAGGGTGAACAACTGTACCCCATGGGACTTCGGTATTCTCGTCAATTGGTTGCGTGGAGAGAATACCAGTAGCGCGAGCTTCGTATGTAAATTCACCAGCTTGGTTGAAGATGAAGGCCAGAATGTATTCGTAGTTTGCAACTGTGATGATCGTCTGGACAACTAGCTCGCGATTGCGCACAATGGCAGCACGTTGAGTTCGATAGTTGGTGTGCTTCCAAGAAATACCATTGTCTTGCTCGTGGATACAAACGACATTCTCCATATTCATTGGAGCACCAGTGTCATCGGAAAGGGTTGCGGACAGATAGTGAATCGATCCAAGACAATCACATCCGAGCTTCAAGTTGTTGGCCATGGAGCCGGCTCCAGCATCTCCAAGATCGAAAGCAGACTTCCTGTGGTATGGGCTACGAGGATCCGCATATGGGATGTTCATATCGCTGAGGGAAAGGCGGTAGAAAAGCTGACGACCGTCATAGTTTACATTGTGAATGACGACACCCTCCCGCTGGTTGAAACCTACTTGCATGTCCCACTTTTGCCACTGAAGTCGGTTCAAGGTGCCTTGTTCGGTCACAGTGAAACTGGCACCTTCTGGCTGACTGACATTGAGAGGCTTCAAGTCTGTTCGAAGCTTTTGGTGTTCAGGTACATATTCGTTTGTGGGCTGCGGCTTCCAGGGTTGAGTCTCCTTAATGGTATTGTCCTTACCAGTCGGCAAACGATCAACTCTGATGACTTTTCTGGCTGTGGCGTCCATCACGGGACTAATAGGGAGTGGCAATGCATAGTGGTTAAAGTCAGCCTCATTCGCGTGGTTTGGTGGACGAGCATAGAGGAAACCCATAAACATGCGTGCCTCATCATTAGCACCATCGGATCCTATAATCAATGAGAAGGCTGAACTGAAAGAAAGTTTTGTGACTGCACTTACCATATGGCCAAGGGTCCATGATGACAGTTGTTCCTTCGGCAAGCTTAAGCTTAGCAATCTCGGCCTTGACAGCCTCGTCTGCCATTGCAAGCGCCTCCATGGCGAAGATCTCTTCTCCATCAATAGGAGCATGAAAGTCATCGCCAAGTCGGACATTGTACTCGATAGTTTCATTGTCCAGGTTGGCCACGAATTCATGGAATTTGTTCTACAGCAACAGCATTAGAGTATTTGCATAGAGAGAAATCGGGACAACAAGACTGGCGTACCGTGCGCCTGAGATAATAGTTTCCAAAAACTCGACGATCAATGTGTGGGACTTGACTGCCATTCTTCTCGGCGTTCAGATATGGAATAGCCTCGGCCTTTGTTGGCTCAAGAAGAGTAATGGCCTTGAAGTGAATGTCGGTGTTTGCCGGCCATTGAGCTCGAAGCAAAGCAACAGCCCGCTTGATCTCATCGCCACTAATAGGCGCAAGAGGGTGGATCTTGGACATGGTCACCGATCGCCGTGGAATACTGGAAGAAACGACTTCAGTCGACATTGTGAGGCCACTTGAGACTGATGGAGAGGAACGGGATTGCAAAGTCGAGGGTTTCAAGATCAGAAAGCCACCCAAGTTCAGAAAAAGACGGAGGCGGGTGCAAGATAAGGCACAAACAAAGGGCTGATAGGACCCCGGAGTGGAGTTGATGGTTGGTGGAGTATCTGGACACAGGCCGGCTTAATATATATCACTCCCGTTGGTCGACGAGCGAGGCTACTCCGGATGCCGTGTCGGCAAAGGGGTGATTGGCCACCGAGACTGAGTGAATGAATAGATGATGCTGATGGACGGGGCGAGTGGAGATGCCTTGCCGTCGCCTTCAGCCTGGGCACATGGCCTGATAAGTCAACCCGGAAGAAGAATGTCCTAACGAACACGGCGTGTGCGGAAACCGTCCGAGGGCGTGGGGAAGGTGGTTTTGCCGAGCCTACGCATATGATCGAATCTGTTTGCGGAATGTCGATGCGAGATGCTCACTCGTAATATGACGACGACGTGATTCCTCCTCGTCAACATTCGGCCTCGGTGAGTTGCCAAAGAGCGCTGTCGTTCCGCATTGCCATGATAAAAGTGTTGTCTTGAGCCCCATGTCGTCTCGTCGTCGTATCTGTCAACGACATGCCATCAACCAGCGTGACTCTACTCGGTCTCGTGAAATCACTTCATCAATACAGACGGCGGAAGATCTAAAGCGTCTTGAAAACATAATTCCTCCTGCTAACAAATCGTCCACTAACCCCACCCAAATATGTCCTGCTTCAATATATAAATCAATCCTGACTAGATAGCACAGTCGTGATAACGTTGAACTCCTCGCCACTCGAAATCCCTGCCCAAGGAGTTATACATATCTGCCCTGTTCCTTTACGATTCGCGCAAAACGCCATGCGCGATAAAATTCAGTTTTCGTAGTGCTCCGTTGGTGTATCTCATGTATGGTTATGTGAATGCCTTGAAAGACATTTATGATGGCGCCATTGGGAAGTCTGCTTGCTCCCGATATTGTTGTAACTCGTTCAGAGAGCCCGTCAACTCGTTCAGAATATCTGCCATAGAACACGCTTGGCCCAACATGCCGTTCTTGAAAGGTCTCATCATGTTCCTGAGCGCGAGTGAGGAGATACAAGTCTGTGTAAAATGTTAGCAAATTGCATCATTCCATAGTCAACCACTTGGTACACTTACCTCAATTCTACTGATTTGATGTTCGACCAGGTTGATTAGGAATCGATCCGTCACCTCACCGCCTTGATGTTTGATCTTCTCAAGTAGAGCAGTCTCTGGCGCTTTCAGTGACCTGGTTCCAGGGCATTCAAGGGAGCTACACATCATTTCAAGTCGTAGACTGACCGACCACAGATCCCAAACATTATCTGTATCGATGAGCAAATTACCTCCTCCGCGATAAGTCTTGTTGTTTGAATCTTGTAGAGCGTGCGCGCGTGATTCAGCCTCGGCTTTTTGTTGTTGCACCACCAGACGGGACGCCAGCGAGTGGGGATACATGAGATAAATGTACTCTGGATTTTCGAGACCCTTCAGTGTTCGCTGGCCCAGGTCCTTGACTTCGAATCCCTGGCTGCTGAGGGATCTCAGCTCCCGTCGGATAGCTTGACTCATTATATCATCATTGAGAGTATCTTCAGATCCAGTAGACCCAGAGCGATCGCTCTCGATATGACTCTCGAGCATGCGCTGAACTTCTTGGATGAAGTCTGATGACACGCAAATTTGACCACCATCGGCTACACCTTCAATACGTGCAGCGCGATTGACCATGGGGCCAAAGTAGTCCATACGTCTGGTCACTGGATCAGGCTCACACACCGGTCGTCCCCAATGAATGCCCATTCTCACGCTGAGACCGCGGAAAATGACATTGCCATCCGCATCTTGCATCTCTTCACCGTGCACGCTTGATAGAATCTCTTGCGGCCACTGAACCTCTAGTAGTTGGGCCTGGATGGTGAAACACCAGAGCAAGGCGCTGGTCACAGTGGGAAAGGCCACCATGAATGCATCACCTTCGGTCTTTACTTCGTAGCCGCCGATTATTCGGAGATGGCGACGCATCACTTCGTTGTGCATCTTGATAGCGGATTGCATGGCAACCGGATATGTCTCCCATAGCACAGTACTGTTCTTGATATCCGTGAAAACAAGTGTGACATCGCCAATTGGAGCATCAACTTCTTGATCCAGACGAGCGAGCTTGGAATCGCCAACCATTTCTCGACCGCGCTTGCCTTTCCGTACTGTCGTGAAATAGTCATCAGCAGCGCCAGATGGACCCATACTCATAGAATGAGTTCTGAAACGAGCCTTTTCTCGTTTTCTGAGGTCACTGACTCCAACCATCATTACCATGATTTTTCCTGTTGCACCGAACGCAATAGCAAGATCGCGCAATTTTTGAGCGGCGCGCATAAGGTCACCGCGCTCTGATCTCGCAACATCAACCGCGAAGTCTGGTGTGAGATAATCCCAAAGTTCTCGAGACGCGAGTAGGATCATCTCATCAGACTCCTTGATGTCCACTTTGCAAATGTGCGGAGCGGCGATCACACACGGAGTCAGCTCGACATAGCCAAAGGCTCGTGAAACATCCAGTTGATCATTGAGTTTGCCTTGTCTCGAAACGTAGCCACCGGCTTCACGAATCCGAGCTCGCTCAGATGCTTCAGCTGGGTCGTGCTTGCGCGTGATTACTCGATGGCCACCTTCAGAGTGAATGAGTAGCGCTTGAGCGTCACCAACGTTTGACATGTAAAGTTCCATGCCATGGAGATACATAACTGCAGCAACACTGCCTGAGCTTAGATCATCCTCACTGAGTTCTGGTCCAGCGATACTACCTCGGTGGACAAGTGCACTTGTAGCGTGATCACGCGCATCGACAGCCTGTGAGGCAGCCGTTGCAAGCTCTTTATTCAGTCCCAGATATGTTCTTCGCAGTGCATCAATGGGTGATTCGCCATTCCTGTTCTTGTCTAGCTCTTCGATGAAGTGATGCTTGAACTTTTCATGCAAAAACTTGGCCACTCTACTGCCGCCAGAAGGAAGTGATTGGCCATCGAACATGCCGATCAGAGTCTCATCCTCATGACCGCGGAATCGCGGCACGACCATATCGAGCGTAGATAAGTGTTCATTACGACCAAGGGTGTCGGCCATCCCGTAAGGCATAGTTGTTCCGATGATTGATCCAGCAGTCCGAACGCGACGATCAGCAGCTTGTTCCGGTACCGAAGGAATAGTCAATGTGACATCCATCAATCCTAAAATTCGCAAACTAACAAGAGACGAAAAGTCTGTCAAGTTCCGCGAATCTCTGCCACTATTTGCCTGTGGATTCGGTTTGATCTCTAGTCGCTTGTTACCTGAAAGATTGAGATACCGTAACTGGTGATTCCAGTTCCAATTCCAGTCGTACGGCCAGTTCGAGACATTGTATTTCAGCATGTTTCCACCTACATCGAGAATAGCCAATTTCTTTACCTGTCCAAGCTCAGCTGGCAGGACCTGGAATTTGTTGTTATTGATATGTAGGACTTTCAGGTTTGACCCGTCTTCCAGATCTTCTGATGGAAGGGAGGTGAGGTCATTGCCCGACAAGTAAAGCTCCGTGAGATGCGGCCATCTTCGAATCGTTCTCGTTGGAATATCATACAATTGGTTGTACGATAAATTGAGGATCCTCAATTCTGGAAGAAGGACGAGTTCATTAAAAACGTCATCTTCTAGTCGGTTGTCCGCGAGGAAGAGGTGTCGCAAAGAATTTGCAAATGTCGACGCGAGCCTACTGGATAACGTCGAGTCTTTTCTTGCGACTGGAGTGATTGTTCCCTGACTGCTGGCTATATTGGCTCTTCCGAGCTTCGATGAAGCGTGAGAAACCGCCGAACCTTTGCGAGACGCTGATGTACCTGGAGAGCTTGCCACACTGAGTGCACCAGATGCCTGGCTGGGGCGGCGCATCTGAAAGTCTTCCAGCTTACCAAGTTCTTCAAAATCAGGACTGGTGCCGAAGCTGGGCGTCTGTGATGAAGACTCAATGGGTGGTAGAGGGGCACCAGGCTTGGGGAAATCGGCAAGGACATTTGAAGAGACGTTGAGAGTTTCCAGTTTTCTGGCGTACCAGATCTCAGGCGGAAGCTGACCCAAGTTATTCTCGCGGACGTCTAAGTATCTGAGCTCAGTCAAACGGCCAACTTCAGCCGGAAGAGTACTTAAGCCATTCTTTGCAATGCTGAGATACTCCAGCTTTGATAGCAGACCAAAGTGCGGCGAAAGCGAGACGAAGTGATTCTTGCTAATGGTCAGCTTTGTAAGCCCAGGCATTTTCATGAACAGAGCATCGGGCAGTTGTGACAATTTCGCCGAAGCAAGATTCAAAATTGACAGAGTTGGTACTGGTGCGTTGAAATCGAAGTTCGTGACTGGATTATGATTCATGAACAGGACCTTGAGTTTCGCAAAGGACCCTTCAAATTGAGAAATGGAGTTGTGGCCGAGCATGAGGACTTCCAGCATCGGAAGTTGCGAAACGACGTCAATGTTGCTGATAGAGTTGAAACGACAATCGATTTCCTTAAGATTGACCAGGGCAGAAAACGAGGCGTCAAACGGCCCCGAGAGCTTATTATTAGTCGCCCAGAGCCTTTCCAGGTTGACGAGGGTGCTGACGTCGCCGAAGCTGCAAATTGAGTTGAAACTAATATCCACGTCGACAAGTGTCGTTAGCTTTCTCAGTGCATCTGGGAATTCTGTAAGTGAATTCGACGACAAGTTCAGGCTCCTAAGTGCTTGAAATTTTTCAAAATATGTCGGAATGGTGCTCAGCACGTTATTTGCCAACTTCAAACTGATCAAGCCGTTTAATTTCCATAGTTCAGCATGTTCCAGTTGCTCTAATCGATTGTTGGAAACATCAAGCGTGGTCAGTCGAACTGCCATTGACAGACTGGGTGGTAGCCTCCAGGCTTCGTTGGTTGTGTATTTAATCTCACGAAGATTTGTGCAACTCATGATGAAATCTCTTGGAATGTCCAATCGCAAGTTTCGAGAGAGATTTAGAGTGGTGATCTCAGTTGCACGCTGGTACAACGTGATTGGTATGGTGACCAAATTTTTCCCGGAAAGATCGATGTGATTGAATCTTGTCATCTTATTGAAACCAGGATCGCGCTCCAGACTGGAGTAGCCGCTCATCTTGGCTGGCAAAAACGTAAATCGGCACAAGTAACCGTGATCCTCTCGCCCCAGGTCTTCAGGACGGTCGTTTTCGGTGTAACCAGCCATTTCCAACAGACGTTTTTGAATTACAAGCGGTCGCTCTCCAGGGTCTAATCGTCGACTCAAGTGATGTCTCCGCACAACAATTTGGTAATTGTCGAGTTCATCCTGAAGAAAGGTTTTCTTTGCCATCATGGAAATAAGCTCGGCAGCAGTTGTGTTTAGGCTGGCAGAAATGACCGCGAACGTACTATCGGCACGGAATATCCGCATGAAATACATTGGGCCAGGGTCTTCGTCCTTTGGAACATTTCCTTCATCGTCCAGTTCCACTAACCTGCTGATGTTCTCATCGGTCACACGTTTGACTGCCCAGCTGTCAGGGGCATCCCAAATTCCAGCGTCTTCTGCTTGTAGCTCTTTTGCCGCCGGCTGCTCAGGGGGCCATCCAGTGTATATTTCGTTTGTAGGTGGAGTCATAGGCGGTCTACTTTGATCTACAATGCCTTCCATTTGAGACATATCTGTGTCGAGATGCCACAGAGCCGAGGCTTCATCAGCATGCTGGTTTGGGTCTTTCACGGGCCTCGTATCCGAAACAGTCTCGCCTCTCTTATTCTTGAAAGGTAGACGGGACTCTTTCCGCGGTGCTGATGCGCCATTGCCCAGATCTGTCTTTGCTTTGATTGGCTTGGAGAACGATTTACCCCTATCTGGACGTGAACTTGACTGTGTCTGTAGCGAGGCCGTCGATTCGGACGCATGAAGATTTCCTGGCGAGAGCTTGTCGCTTTTATGTCGTCCGGTAACCTTTGCGAAGAGAGATCTCTTGCTGTGTGCGCCACCAGGTTGTATCTGTTGGCTTTGGGTACTATGCGCAGACGGCGTCGGGCTCGTGGCACGCGATCTCAAGTTGAACGTCGAACTCAAACCAGACGGCGGATCATCTCGGGGGCGCATCGTGCTAAACGACTGTTCGCGACTTCGAGACGGCCTAAGAGGATATCCGTAGCTGCTAATCTGCTTGTCTTCATTGCTTTTCTTGTGTCTATGCCCGTGGCCGGGCAAATGTAGACGGTGGTGATGTGCCGAACTTGTTCGGGGAGTACCACGGCTGCTCAGCGCTTCTTCGGCAGGAGGAGCCCCCGGCATATCCTGAAAATGCTTGTTAGCACTTGCTTCTTGATCATGGCACTGCAAGAGAAAGCGTGAACATTACGTGGTAGCACTTACCGAAGTATCTTGAAAGACCCATGGCGTTACCTCGCTGCTCGGAGCAGGCGTCCTGGGCCTTGAACTTGTTGGACTCGGCGGCCCACTTGGTTGAGCGGCATCTGGAATCGAGTTGTCCCTGTTTCTGCCTCCCGCCATGAAAGACGAGAACACGCCACCTTTGAGGGAGCTTGCTTCCGAATTCTGGCGGCTTCCTCCTCCCTCATTCGCGGGTGGCTGATAATCTTCTCCAAAAAATCCTTGCAGCTTCTTTTGCATCCTTCCACTGTTATTCATAGAACCAGAGGATGACACCGTGCCACCGCTGGCAACCGACGGACGACGGTCATCGCCTGGAAAATTCATTCCATTTCCTGGTGCGAATCCCGGTGATACTTGTCCGACATTCTCGCTCGAGTCGTTGTTGAAATAGCTGCCGCCGAATATGGAAGATGGCATTTGAGCGGGACTTTGACTCTCCTCTTTCGATGCCCAAGGAGCTATGGCAGAAGCCTGGGATTTATTGGGGATCAGTATACCACTGGAGCTCATCTCATTGCGGCTGTAGCTTGCAGAAGGCGAATCTTCTTCCCATGGTGCTATATCACCGCGTGCATTATTCGGCGCAGGTTTGTTCAATGTCGTGGTGGGAGAGACCTCGGAGTCCTTTCTGTCGAACCTGATTGGATGACCGTTAGCGACATTTTTCCTCGGTCATATGTCTTAGCTCAGCGAACAAGACGAGCATTTGATCATGCCGTGACATTCCTTTCTTGAACGCAAGAAAGCTTTCAGAGCGCAAATGTTGTCTGAAACTCGTGGGCTCCTCAGTAGAGCCCGAGATGGACTACGAGGAGCGAATGCCATCGACAGCGCGCACAATGCACGACGCATGATACAGAGAAGTTTTCTGGTAAATAAGGGATATCACGCGGGAGACACTTACAGATACTTCTTGTTGGTGTTGATTCTTGAGCTCAAGCGCCTGTTGGTGAAACTTGCAAATGGCCCTCTTATGGTGTCCGTTGACTGGCCACTCTCGCTTGAGTCGTGTCGCTTGCCGTCACCTCTGCTGTTACTGTTGCGTAGCGTCATGCTACCGACCTATCTTGCGCCTCCCATCCAACCGCGCAGATGTTTGCTGGGGCTTGGAACTTCACATCCGTCGGGTAACGCTTCGTGGTATGGTATCGCGCTCGGGCGTACACACTTATTGAAGGGGATTGGGGATTTGGTGAGAATGATGGATTGAATTTGACCAGAGCGAAAAGGTGGATTGTAGCGTAATCAGGGCGATATAGCTCCGGGTGTGCTGGGGACGTTGTAGAAACTCGATGTCGAGGGGTACAATAAGCGATGCGCTGGAAATGATTGAGACCAGATGACTTGGCAGGAAGATGCGACGGTGGCTCAACTGAATGAGCACGGTAGAACAATATGACAGTCAGGCGAAGTTCGTGACAGAGCGTAAGGTTGTAATAGCAGATGTAGGTAGCGATGATGAGGTGGAAGACGCGGGATCGACCCAGAAGGCGGGGATCTGACGGAAGTCCGGACGACAAAACCGCAGATCATATTAACCAAAATCTTAAGTCACTACATTCTTTATTTATTTACCTATATCCCTCTTCCTAGTTTAGATCTCCATACATTCGTAGTATGCTCATAGGCGCATATTAGGGCCTGGGTATTTTTTCATAATTATCACCTATTTCCATATGCTTAGTCATAATATTCAGGTGCCATTCACTAGGTATTCACTATGCGCTCGGTATGAATTCGCTTCCATTAACTCGCTAATAGTACATTAATATATGATTTAGTATATACGGTAGCCGTCTTATAACCGTAGCCTTATAGTAAGTATTAAAGAGGTGTCGTCTTTCAGTTTATTAATCTCTATTACGTCTACATCGTCCTTCACCCGGACCTTTCCTCTAGTTTCCTTTAATTAAATAGTTAATCGCTAATCTAGTCGTGCATATAATAGACTTACTAAGGCAAAAGTTCAACTAGGCAACCCCTAGGTACGTAAGAGCCTACCTAGTCTCACTATACATTCACTAATTAATTCGTAGTCGTAACGCCGACGAGCACGAAAAGTAACGACCCTCTACTACCGATATCAATTCTATTCCGTATATTAGTTAGTTAGCCTAGGATAGCTACTAAGTAGCTATAGTAAGTAACGAGAAGGGAAGTCTTATATATAAAAATGCGGCAGCTATAATTAGTAAGTTTAACGAACTACGAGTTATATACGAGGAGGCTAACGGCCTATATCCGTCTAAGATTATAGATCCGGGCTATACTAATTATAAAGGAAAGGTAGAGTATAGGGTGTTTATCCCTATTACTCGTACTAATTATATAAGTAAATGTAGGTTCTATCGTCGTAATAATAAGCCCTATAATATATAGGAAATGGCTAGTAAGCCACTACTAATAATTAAGGAATATCGGGCATTATCTAATACCTAGAACATACTAGATAAGTAGGTTAAGGAGTTATAAGACGTCTATATAAATTAAACTAGCTATATTATAGGCTTAGAACGTAATATAACCGACCTTAGAAAAGGTACTAGTTAGCCTAAGTTCAAAGATCCGGAGGCTAGTCGTAGGAGCAATAGTAGTAGTAATAAGAGAAGGCGCTAGTAGATTGATTTTGCTTTTCTACTATAAGTAGATAGTGAATTATAATAGGGAAACTCCTAGGGCTTTTAGATTATTGGTTTTTTAGAGTTCTTTATGCAAATATTCTACGAATTCGATAAGAATCCACTATAAAGCAGAATAAATTACATAGACGCCTAGGAAACGTGCAAACTATTATCTAGTCTTTTCATACCCTAAGCTCGTTATCTAGTCTTATTTTATCTATAAACTATTATCGTACCGCGAATTAAACTACGAAGTATAATACGAATCGACTTAATTACTAGGGGTCTCTAGCTCGCCTTCTACGAAAGCGTATTACTCGATCTATTAGTTCTAGAAGTTGTACACTTCGAACGCACTTCTTCGACTATTTTTTTTTAGTAGTACTAATTGCCGTAGTAGTAGCGGCCTATATAGTAACGTCCGACTAAATATCTAGTCGTAGTAGATATCGGAAGGGGTCCTTCTTAATTTTAATAAGATCGATTAGGGATAGTAGGCTCTCTTCGCTAGGGATTCGCCGTATAACGGACGCCTTATTACCCTTATTAGACTTATCTAGTTCGCTAGTTAAGTTAATCGTCCCTAGGATAAGCTTTAGCTTCGGTACTATACTACTACCCTCGTCCTCGGTCTTAACTACTATATAATACTATACAACTTTTAAGCTATATATCGCGTCCTTAATAAATTGATTTATATCCGTAAGAGGTATTTCTACTATTAGGCCGCGAGGCTATTAAAACACCGTAGGCGATTTGAGTATCGATAGGCTTCGTACTCGATTTACTAGGTCCTTTCTCTTTCTCTTAAGCTTCGAATATTGTATAACGATAGAGATATTATATTCGTTTGTTCTCGTACTCTTACGAAAGGCTATTAGGCCCTCTATAATACACCTTACTATAGTGTAACTACCGGTAACCTTATATAGTTCGTAATTATTAGTAAACCTATCGATAAGTAAGTATTTATAGTAATTATCTAGGATGCGAGGGTTTATAAGATCCGGCCTTTCAAGCTTATATAGGACGTAATCTACGATCGTACGTAATTCGCTCTTATAATTACAAACTCTAATAGCGAAGACACTAGGTAGCTATATACTAGGTTCTTTATAGGACTACCTCTCCTTCTTCTTCTCCTCTATCTATTACTTAAATATAGAGATATATACTTTAATCTCTTATTAGGTAAGGGTTAAGAGCCGTATAACTACTAATACTACGGGCGCTAGTAGAGGTACTTCTTATACTTCTACTAATAGTGGCCGCGACGAAGCTATAATTGATATCGGCGGGTATTAGTATAGAAATGCCTTTATACTAGTATTTAGGACGTTTTTATCTTTCCTAGGAACGATACCCTTTTATCGGTAGTCTTTACTAACTTTAGAATAGTAGATAAATTACTTTTAGCTAGGTAGCTATAGTTATAGTAGTAGAGATAATAATAGATTAACTATATCTATCTATCTACTAACAGTTAGTATAGTAGAAGCAAGTCTAGGATTATTAGGGTTCTTAAGACTACAATACGGATAGAATAAATAATTAGCAAAACATATAGTATATACTATACTATTAATAGTATAGTATAGGGCCTATAGTAAAGCTATTAGACGAGACGATAAAAGAAACGAGATAATATAGACAAGACGATAAAATCGGAGAGGCGAACCGATGAATTTATACTATATGTCTACGTAGCCACTACGAATCTACTACGAAAATCGGCGTCTTACTACGGCTTTTAACTATTACACTCGAAGAATAAGTTCGGATCCGCTCTTCCTATAACGTCCTCGGGATTAGCTATATATAGATATTGCATCTTATTAGTCGGTTACTAGTTTCGACTATTTACCGGCTTCTTAGATTCACGTAGCGGCGGCTGGCTATTAGTATGGATATAGTGCGTAATAGCGTCCCGTAGACCTATAAACGCCTTCGTATATAGCCTCTCGCTAGTACTATTAAAGGCACTACTTATAACATTTATATAACCGAGTGTAGCGAGCTTCGCTTCACACTATTATATAGTTTCGGCAGGTAGATATTCTATAGAGTCTATCTTTTTAGTTAGAGTAAGTCTTATAGTGTATATACTACGTATCTACTACGTATTATACTAGTAGGATTCCTTAGAGTTACGAGACGAATTAAAAGGTAGTAAGGACGCTAGTAGTAACTATATTCTCGCCTTTACTACGTATTAATTACGTATCGAACTTACCGTAACTTTCGAGGTCCTCGTTAAATCGACGGACTTCGTCTAATAGCGGCTCTACTAGTAATAGAATAGCGTACTACTAACTACTAGTCTTCTCGGGCCAATTATATAGTAGCTTTAGTACGCCGGGTATATAATGTAGTCGCTATAGCTATTTGCGAATCGAGTGCAGGTTCTATATACGGATATAGTTGAAGATATCGGTACGGACGATAGGTATATAGATGAATAGGAACGTAATATAGTGCTCTTTTCGATATCGATCGAATTCGCTATCTTCCGCAAGCTTTAAGAAATGATCTTTCTAGCGTTTCGTAGAGTTCTTCGATATCTAGCCCTACTAGGCCTTAATGCGCTAGTTCTACTTACTTATACTAAACCGAAAACAGTTACGGAACGGGAGCGATTCGCCGTATATACGCTACTAGAGTATATAGTGTGCGTCTATAGTAATAATCGTCTTACTACTACGGTCTGTTCTAAGGATTTACGGTAGGAAACTAGTATTTTAAATAGTAGTAAGATACTACGATATAATAGATATAGCCGTTCTAGAAGTAATACCGATATATACCTAGACGATATAACGCGAGTAGATATCGATTATAGTATACACCTAGATACTAAAGGCCTCGAGTTTATAATAAGTGTCTATTGACTATACGTAATTAGGACCTAGTACGGTAACTAAATAGTTCTCTCGATATAGTTACTACTTGCGCCTATAGTATATCGCTAGGGGGTTCTAAAGTGCTAGTTCCTCGTGTATAATAGTTCTAGTAAGGGAGGTGTAGTATTAGCGCGCGTACTATAACTATACTACGAATACGAATACTAGACTTCTTCTATACCTTCCTATTAGTCTAAAGCGGCTCTAGAGATCTATATAGAGTATAGTTTGTCCGAAGTCTTCAATCTGCCCTATTATAAGCTTATAACGAATCACGTCTCTAATTTTTATACGATATTCTTCCTTACACCCTTATAGTATACGCTTATAGAGACCTATTAATCGGCGACGGTAACTAATGGCTCTACTACTAATAAAGACCCCTTTTTATGCCGCTACCATTTTAGATAGGTATTAGTCGGTAACGTGCGTCTCGTAGAAGGCCTTATAGACGATTCTTACGAGTATGTCGTTATCCTCGTATATAGTTAAGACGTCGTTCATCTTAACTTTCCATTTCTTCATCTTATCCTATAGTAGCTATAGACTAGGTCTCTTTCCTCGCGTTGCAATCTAGACGAGATCGACGATCTCGCCTTGTGTTTTGCCGTCGTCTACCTATTGAATGATCTGCTCTTTGAAGTGATCGAGTTAGACTACTAGCGAGGCCTTCTAAACACGCAGTCGCCGTGCTAGGGTGATTCTACTAATGCCGCCGTCGATAATGCTAGACAGCTCGCTAACGATATTATCGATCGTAGCACCTTTATTTAGGCGGCGTAGGATCAGAGTTTTGTAGATCTCGAGATTTTTCGGTTAGGGCATCGTAATAAGCGTGAATGAACTGCGAATATTCAGAGAATGTGCGGTTATTATATGTAAATAGGTAAATAAACAAAGAATGTAGTGACTTAAGATTTTGGTTGATATAATCTGCGGTTTTGTCGTCCGGACTTCCGTCGATCTAGCCTTTGGCGGCTTGCAGCTCATTCGGCGAAATGAATGTACAGTACATACAGACCGGTCGAGGTCAATAACCGAGCATATCAGGAGCTAGCAGAACATGCAAAGTGTTTTGAATGTCCAAATTTATTGGGATGGTAGTGGATTCGACGCGACATTGCTTAGTCCATTGACGATGCTCGTGTTGAATCAAATAAAGCCAATACCTGTATGGCTTGTTCACTTGACACAGCTGCATCGGGAAATCTCTCTCGCCCATGTAGCTCCCACGCGACGAATTTGTATGACTTAGCTTAGCTTCTCTTCTTCTTCCATTTCGAAACTAATCTTCCCTTAGCCCTCTCCGTTCGTGTCCCTCTTCGATTCACGCTTGCTCGTACGCGCAGTCGCCCGCAATGCAACGATACTACACTTTATCGAACATTACCATCGTTTGAGCACTCCATTTGATGGCACAATTGCCCCAGAAAGATACCTTCAGACACTCGGCGTCAACTTGGATACAGAACTGATAGCGCTGCGAACGTGCGGGTCCTGTGCCTGCTTGTTATTGCTCCAATACGGTTGCAGCCCTGACACGGAAATACTCGCGAATGGTGAGGGCGTCCTCGCCATTAAAAGAATTCCGATCTTCAAAGACCTAGTAATGCAGACTAGGAAGCATATCGAGCGCACCATAGTAGCTAAGAGGATTCTTAGTAGACACGCGGAATCGCGAGAGGAAATTTTGCTCTTCGTCTTCGCTGTCATCGTCGTTTCGATAAATAAACCAGCCCTAGATTTTTTGCCCGTCATCTTGCATTCCGCGCTCGATATCATCGCGGTCGTTGAAGACGGTAGAACGATCAGGGTCCCGCAGAGACAGGACGCCTGGGCCAAGATAGAAACGAGACGGCATGCCAGTATCAATTCCTAGTGAGGCGGCGTAGAAGTCACTCCTCGCGAGGTCTGATGGATGAAATCGCCTGTATCAGTGAGTTGCTCCATCAAGGGTTTGATGCAGCAACCTGCGGGCATTGAGCTTCCCGCTGTTACATCTTCCCCATATCCTAGCTCCCTTACATTGTTCACATCATGTTCTGGGGGGTTTTCATTCGTAACGTTCTGGAACGCGTGTGGTGAAACTGGCCCTAGTGAATTCATGAGTTGTGGCCCACTTCCCGCGCTGGCCCGATTCCCCTAATACCACCACTTTATCTCCATTTCAGGGACGGGGCAGGAGGCTTTTGTTGTCTCAGACATCTACTGGTGGGCGCATACCGTTACTACTCGGCGCCCATTGATCAACTTATCATCGCAGCTCGATACAAGCATAAATAAAGGCGATTACTGTGTTGAATGAATGTCTCAAGCAAAACAAGAAGGCATAAATAAGCATGTCAAGACTATTAGCAACTTCTGGGCGGAGAATTCTAAGCCCGATGAGGCTGGACAAAGAAACAACGAGCCTACTTGGAAGCTTCCAAATACCTCATTGTGTCCGCAAAATATCTAAATGGACGGGTCGAAGCTTCCCAGCCACTTTTATGCGAGGCGGCACGTCCAATGGTCTCCTCATACATCGACATCATTTACCACTTGAAAAGAGCCAATGGCAACCCATCCTGTCCAGTGCAATGGGCTCGCCAGATCCCTATGGCAGACAGCTGGACGGAATGGGTTCGGGTATATCGTCAACAAGCAAGATTTGCGTCGTCGAAAAATCCAATCGCGACGACGCGGATGTCGATTATACCTTTGTCCAGATCGGTATCCAGGGTGGCGATCTCGACATGGCTGGTAATTGCGGTAACATGTCGTCTGCTGTGGGACCTTGGGCTGTTGACGAAGGGTTGGTACAAGCGGATGGCGATGCTCAAGAAATCACTGTCAGGATGTTTAACACGAATACTTCTAAAATTCTCTTTTCTAGCGTAAAGATTAATCCAAAAACGCGCAAGTACGATCCGTTCGGTAGTTACAGCATAGATGGCGTTCCTGGGAGATGTTCGCGCATTACACTCTCGTTCCTCAATCCTGAAGGAGCGAAGACTGGCGCCGCACTTCCCACCGGAAATGGCGTCGATATTCTTCATCTGTCATCTGGAAAAACCATTCACGCCACATTATCAGATATTGCGAATCCGGGTGTATTCATACTTGCCACTGATTTGGACGGCTTCGCAGGTGATGAACGACCAGAGAGTATTGAAGCCAACAAGGACTTAATGAGACATTTAGAAGACATCCGTCGAACAGGCGCTGCGATGATGGGATTGGACCCCGACATCCAAAGCGTGCCAAAGATCGTCATACTCTCACGACCTACGGACGAACAGGCAAACGCAGGCGTGAATATCGTCTGTCGTGCATTATCAATGCAACAAGCCCACAAAGCTGCTCCTTTAACTCTGGCATTGAATTTGGGTGCCGCGTGCCGGATCCCGCAAACATTACCTTCGCAAATTGCAGTGAATATGGAAGGGAAAGATTCAGTGACTATTGCTCATGCGAGTGGCAAGCTTGAAGTTGGAAGTGTGATGAAGGATGGGAAAATTCAAAGTGCCCTCTTGCATCGTACTGCTCGAATTTTGATGAAAGGTGATGTATTTTATTCCATCTTAAATGAATGAATTCTATTAATCGGCCGCGTGCCGTTCAACAATACTCGCCCCGAAATGTGTTCGAGTTCAGTGCATTGCGCGCTTTTAATCCTGAGAGTTGCCTTTTACCCCAAACCCTCAAAGTCCAAATTGTTTATCAATCGTCTCAGTCAACTATGAAATCCTGCTCCGAATAAAGGCCATTCAAATCGCTTCAATTACGTGAATAATTCCACAATATGTTGAATTTTCAAGCCGGTACATGGACGTAGCCTCAATGACGGCCTCCATATTGTCGCACACCTGGTGCGTCGAGCATGTTCAATATCGAAACTTTATCAACTCCATACAATTTGTGGAAAGCAACATGAATTGTCCTCATCCACAACACGAATCAGGCGACAGGTTAATCTAACGTCTTCGTTTCATGTAAAGACAAGGAAAACGATTGATGTTTACATGACGACAAACGCCGGAGCGTTGAAAATGAGTGGAATAAAGCGCACAAGTTGGGAGAATAAACTATCACAAGTCGTCAATGAAGTGGATAGTCATCGTCTCTCCAACGTAATTATCACAGTGACAGGCCTGAATAAGAGCACTTTTCAACGCTACTCATCGATTAAAGATACCTTTTTGACCCCTGATAAATATCATCAATCATAAAATGAAAAAAATGCTTAATAGAAGCCCACACGAGCACATTGCAACGTCACAACAAGTCAAAACGCTCAATCCGACCAAGGCGTGGGCGTATTAGTCTCCAACCAGATCTTCTCCTGCTCACTCCTAAACGGCGGGGGATAGATGCCATTAATCTCCCACATGCGGCGTTCCGTCTCCTCGACATGAAACTCGGAATCGAAACCCTTGTCCAAAACATGCGGTTTGATGATCTCGTGCATGCGGCGCCTGACACCCGCGTACGCTTCGTCTTCGTTGGGTTGGTTGACGGCGATGTGAGAGATGATGATGCGGATGAATTTTTCGTTGCGGACGCCTCCGACGAAGAGATTGCTGGGGTCGGTTTTGATGAAGTTGACGACGACGTAGAAGGCTGGGAGGCCGAGACGTGTGTAATTAGCCGTGATGTCTTTGACAAACGCGTGTTTGGAAGCATCGTTTTCAAAGGCATTGGGGGGGTGGTAGATGAGCCAAAGAGGCATTTTGTGAGCTTGGCTCTTCTGCGTGGTTATGTATATTTTCACGTTGACGTTGATTAACAGGACGGGAGAAGGGGGTTTCGAAGAGTTGGATCAAAGCTGAGTGTGAATGTCAAAAGGCACAGTGGTTGATTTTATCCGCGTGTGAGGAAAAGCAGCTCGATTTTATGATTTGTCCTTTGAACGAGTTGGCATCGGAATAACTCAGCATGTCAAACTACTCATCGTTAGAGGAAGTGGTGTTTTACTAATGATTAGTGATCTATCTACCCTGTGTCCAACGTGTTGCAGTCTAGTGACGCAGGCATCGTTCTCCACCGTGTTTCGAACGTGGCAAAGGCCGTTCGGGCTCTTTTAATATGCCGAGAGAAGTAAACCGTCACATATCATGGCTGTAACATTGCTGGGACATTGAGTAAAAGGAGAGACTGTCCACTTTATAGTGGACCTCTCGATTCTTGAAGCACATTGAAAATCTTGTCTTGATTGTAACGATGGGTGTGCATCTTACCCACGCGAGACGAGGGAAGAGTCCGTCTGCGTTTGATTAATAAACAGCCGCACTTGCAATACCGCAGAACGAGTCTCCCTTGAACCAAGTGGTGGAGCCAGGTCGGTCTCGTCAACGGGTGACCACGTATATTGCGCAATAACGGGCACAAGAACTAGCAAAACCGAGTCCTATTCTGGGGAATACGCAGCAAAACAATGCGCCTAGCTTCGTTACGGGACTAGTTTATTTGAACTGCGGCTTCCTCGTGGCATTTTGAAGTGTAATAATTGCCCCGCTGCAAGTCATCATCATCATCATCATCATCATCATCATCGTTGACCAAGACTCGTTCCCGACATCGAGTCTCGTCGAGTTGGATATAATACCACGGACGCGGAGACTACGATTGTCAGTCGACACGCAGCTGCAGGGCAATTGCATCGAGGCCTCTTGTTATCATGGGGCAATTCGCTAAAGCATTCCAGCGCCAACGAGTGTCAAGTTCGGAGCAGGGGAACCGACGATTGCAACGAGCATCGCGGGGCGGTTCACGACGGTTGCGAGATGCCATCGATCACTAATCTCTCGAGCGTCAGCATGCACGTCTGCAACCCTCGAAGAACTTGACGGGGGCGGCCTGTAGATGATGATAAAAAGTCGTCTCTTTGTTCCATTGTTGCAGCATATCGCTTCCGTCACATCACATCTATCGCTTTTACCTTTTACCGACCTGCAGCGTGCCTGCGCAAGGATGAACGTGTTCTGCCCTGTTGTGCGACACGGCAACGACAGGCATCGACAGGCATCCAAACGACGCGAGGCGGCTCTGTTATGTCATGTTATGATCGTCGTCGCCCGCTGTGCATAACCATCAACGTCGCCACAGCCCAAGACCATCCCGTTTGCACCGCCCACCATCGCATTCAACATGCTTTGTTCCTTATATTACAATCCCCTTTTTTCATCATCTAAAAGGGTACTGCGACGGTAGGCTGGTGAATGTGTCACCCTCGCCTGAATTCTTTCATCAGCAAGGCAACAAACAATCCTGCATGTGCTGTGCCCCGTAGCATTCACGCCGCCCCCCGCGTTGTTCGACATTCACAAGTCGTCACACGCCTTCCACTTGCTCTACAATCCTGTCACTGCCCCCACACTCGGGAACGACGTGACGGCGCTTGGTGAATGGTTTTGTACTTTTGACGCTTTCATATTCCTTTGATCGTGACCTACGATTGACCTAGCTTCCGTGTTACATCAATTTACCAACTGCAAGTCCTCTCCCAAAACCAAACCCGCATAGAAGTTCCGAAACTTCAAGCACGGTACCCCAAAGCATGGGTACGCCGTATCGCAGACAGAACCCGCCATGGGAAAGAACTCACCGTCGTGTCTTTTCGCCGACTCACGTTTCTCGACAATTCTTGAACAATGACGGAGACCACTGGACGGTGGAAACAAGCACCTTTGGGATTCAAGAAATCAATCTCGGCACATTTGACGGTCCAGCCAGCCGAAGAACTACACGCCAACGATCCCACGATTCCCCTCGTCCATCCTACAGACACGCGTCTGTTGACATTCCCAAAGCAGATTTCTTCGGTCTTTGGCTAGACGGCGACGTAGGTAGGCCTGTTTCACCAATTGGTTGGCGGCCTTGGATGAATCGATCAAGCTCTGAAATTGACGACGAGCCCAGCAAGCGAATAAATCGTGATGATTATGATGACGAAGTCGGAGACGACGAAGTATACGACGAAGACGTGGATATTGAATATGTCGCACGCCGAACTCATCGCAAATTGAAGAAACCTGCCGTGTTACCAAACGTCTTTTCGCGATTCAAGGGCAAGCTGCATAATGGCGCTCAACGTCGTCGAGCCGACTCTGCTGGCTCACATGTGAAAGAAACGGACACACACCCACGCGATCCGGAACCACGACAAGACTATGGAGGCGATAGGATGTCTCAAAGTCGTCGTAAGCCAGATTCATACTCTCCATATCGTCAAGCCCGCCCACGTGGGATCGCAGCCATACAGAGAGACATTGAATATCACCGACGGAAAGTCAAAGAATTCACCCGCAAGATTGATGAGCTCGCTCATGATCCGCAGGTACGACCTTGGGAGCTTCAGGAGGTAATTGATGATCTTACCGATGAGCGTCAACTTTTGGTCGCTGCAGAAGAGGATCATGAGCGAGAGACAGGTCAATTGTATGTGCCATCCACCGCGCAAAATCTAGCGCGCTATCCACACAACGCCCGCTCAAGCCCGGACATGCAGGAACAGTACGAATACATGTCACCAAGAAGTCCCATGTTCTCTGGATTCTTTGGTGGCCCGATGTTCGGCCGTAGCAGCCATCAGTCCACCTACCCAGATTTTGGAAATCACCAGAGCGCTTATGATTACCTACGTTTCCACTCCATGCTCCATGGCCCCTACAATGACTTTGAAGATGTTGACGATTTCGACTTTGAAAAGGTTCACTCCCGTCCATACGGACATTTCGATACGCGCGAAAACCATCATTTCGTCACCGAACCGCAAGAGCAACGCTACTACTCATCGGATATTCCTCGTGGAGTTCCACCTCGAAACAAGCCGCGCAGCTCTGAGCCACTGCAACATCGACGAAAGAGGACATTCCAACAACCGCTGGCAAAACTGACATTCACCGAAGCGCAACAGATTTTCCAAGAGTATAATAATTCTTGGAACACACTTTCTCCGTCCGACCCAAACATTCCGTATCCATGCCGCACGCTGAAAGCCCAAGCACTGACTATTAGGAACACCATCTGGGCGCCTAACGTCTCCAGCCATCCCGATACGTGGTCCGAAGAAACAATTATGCAAGCCAATGTTCAAGCTTTCTTCCTGACTGCGAAAAACATGAAGCCGATGTACCAATCTGCAACTTCTGGCCAAGTGGAAATTGGAATTAATGCTGACTCGACAACCCCTGAAAAATTGAAGGATCTCATAGATGTGCTCAAAAAAGAAAGAGTTCGTTGGCATTCGGATCGACTGGGTAGAAGAAATGGTGGGGTTGAAGGTACAAACCAGGCATTGCAGAGTGATGTTCGAGCACGATCTGTTTTTCATGCTGTTTGTGGTCTGATGGAGAAGGCTCAGTCTCTTTGAACCCGTGAATGTTAGCGAGGAATACTATTAAGGGTTTGATGGAGTTACAGGGACTGTTTTCATAGGCAACAAGAAATCAACACGATAAGTATGCCACAATTAGACTTTCTTTCAACAACTCTAACGTTATGAGACGTACTGGATGAAAGTCTTCACTCTCATAACTTTGCCTCTCCAGTAATGACATCTTTTAGCAACTGCAACGCCTCCCGCGCGAACGCAACCATATTCCCAACCCTCTCACCCCCTAACCCAGTCTGCACCTCACGAACAAACGTCCCCTTTGCACAATCCACCGCAAGCGCCACATACCCGGGCGTACGATTAGGCGTCGACCCGCCCGTCGGCCCAGCCGTTCCACTCTCCGCCAGACAATACGTACTCTCCAACTCAGCCCTCACATGCCTCGCAATCCCCGCGACAATCTCCGTCGTCGGCCCTCGATACGCTGCTATCGTCTCGCTCGTCCAGCCCGCGTAAGAAACTCGCGACGGCAGCGTGTAGAGCGTTAACCCGCCCTTGTAGATTTTGCTGCTGCCCGGTGTGCTGAGCAGTGAGGACGAGATTAGTCCGCCCGTGGCGGTTTCGGCTATGCTGATTGTTTCGCCTTGGCTGTCTAGTAGGGTCGCGATGGAGGTGAGGAGGGTTTGCAGTTCTTGTGGTGGGAAGGCAGGGTGTGGAGTGTGAATTGTGCTGGGTTTGGAGGTTTGGGAAGTGGACATTTTGGAGGATTGATTGATTGATTGATAATGGACTGTGGGTCTATTATTGAAGGTTATTGGAGGATTTGTTGATTGTGTAGTGTGTTCTAGGGGAGATTTTGATGAGGGGTTTAAGTTGGGATTCTACGGTATTGGAGATGTAGAAATCACTGCGAAGATGGATATTTAAATATCGAGGGATGGATGAATGTTGGTCTTTGTATCCAGCCGATGTCGTCGATGCCCAATGATTAATCGTGCGGGGCGAAGAGCAGACAACGAAGCGGGGAGAGTTGACGGCCTGAGGCATGCAGAAGCGCAAGCACAAGCACGCACAACACAATGAAGCCGAGGTGAAGCTGCAGCGGCGTGGAGAAGCGAAACACGAGGCAGTGCAACTCTCCGCCAGCTTCTTCGTCCTCTTCTCACTACAAACATGTACTCTGTCTACCACCGGGCTGAGTCGCCGTGAATTCCATGGTCGCCTCACGATCGCCATACATCCCTCCAATTATCACTCGGCCCGCCTCCAACTTCCGTCATTGCCTGCTGGCGCCGCTTTGCGCCAAGCTCGCTTTCAGGCGACACACCTCAGCACGAGACAACGCATACTTCCACGCCAGGCCAGCCTGTCAGCGACAACATCCCGCGTGGACTCACTTTTCGCAGTCGACTTCTTGAGCGGCCTCGTCCGCAACAGGACGTTCAACTCGAGCCATGGATTCCTCCGGTCAGCTTCGGCGCAAGGACACTACCAAAGGCCCGCCTCTCCGAATCTTGTGTCTTGATGGAGGTGGAGTGCGTGGGTATTCCATGCTCATCATTCTGCAAGAGCTGATGCACCGGACGTTTGTCGAGATAGAAGGTCGCGCACCCAAGCGACATGAAATTCCAAAACCATGCGATCATTTCGACCTCATTTCAGGTACCGGCACTGGTGGTTTGATTGCTATCATGCTTGGTCGTCTGCGATTAGACCTCGACACTTGCAAAGAAGTCTATGTACGCATGACCAGACGAGTCTTTGAGACTGATAAGACGTTTGCTGGCATTCCGTACAAAAGCACCATGTTCAAGGCTAGCAAGCTAGAAGAGGCAATTCGAGAGTGTGTGAGAGAGCATACCGTGTTTGAGGATGAAGGGAACGATACTCTGGCGAATGCAGTACCCATGACCCCAGACGTGCCTGGAACACCAACCACATCTACCTCAAGCGTACCAAAGCGGACTTTCAGCCAGGGCAGCCGGTACAGCCAAATCGGCATGAGTCCGGTGACACCGAGGAGTGCTGGATTTGGAAGTCTAAGATGGGGAAATTCAGGAGCTTTGCTTTATGACACGAGAGAGAACCGTACCAAGACTGCCGTCACAGCTGTGCTCAAGGGAACATCTTCAACTACCCTCCTCCGTTCTTATGATTCGCGAAAAGAGACAGCACCGGACGTGAACTGTACAATATGGCAAGCTGGTCGTGCGACATCGGCAGCAGCAATGGCGTTTAAACCCATCACGATTGGCCAGTCAACCTATTTGGATGAAGGCGCTGGAAAATACAACCCTGCGCCATTAATATTAGACGAAGCCATACAAAATGAGTGGCCTGGACGAGAAGTAGGTGTTTTCATCAGCATTGGCACAGGCAAACGACCGAGTGGCTTGAACCAAGGTGGCGGTGAATGGTGGGAAGGCTTCCTTGGCGGTACCATGGGTGACTATGCCGAGGCAAGGCGACGATTGGTTGCCAAAATGGAGGGATGCGAAGAAACGCATCAATTCATGCTACGAGAGCATCTTGCAGCACGTGGCGTGTCTGTGGACAACTATTTCCGTCTCAATGTCGAGATCGGTGTGGGCGAATTCGGCATGAATGAGTGGGCAAGACTCTCTGAGATTTCGACCAACACCCGCTTATATCTGGCCCAACGCGATGTTGAACAGCATAATTACAACGCTGCAATCAAGTTGGCTCGGATTTATTTTGCTAAATTTCGCCATGATCGTGTCGACACACGTCATAGCAGCTATGACACTGTGCGTCCGTTTTCATGGGATCAGCAATCAGCACTTGTGCAGCCACCCGCAAACCCAAATGCTGTTGAGCTGCCTGGAAATGATGGAGATATCATGTATGCAAATACGCATGGGTTTCGGCCAACATCTTTCCAACGAGACCACAGAGACAGCTTCTCGGATCAAAAATTCACCGTTTTCCATGAAGATGGATTTCCTCATTCGCCTAATCTCTCACAACATACATATCCATCACCCAGAGAGAGCATCGAAAGTTATCGTCGATCTCTTGCTTCTTCAAAACCAACACCTCCAACCCAAATTCATCCTGCGCTACGCTCATCGCCACCTCCACTTCCTCCAAAGACCCCTCTGCCTTATCCCGATCAAAATCCAACTCCTGCTGAAACGACTAGCCCGAATGGTAATCACACCCCTAACACTTTCATCAACATGGGTAATCTCGGTCGAAGGTTACCTTATCCGGATGTCGATGAACCAGCACCTCAAGTCAATTTGGGAAGCAAACCTTCATTAGCAAAGTGAATCTAATTTCAAATATATACAAGATATTCATTTTTACCGACGAAAGACCTCAGATGTGCGACGTGGTTGTCAAAATTGTTGTGGAGCATTTACGAATCACGCCCTGGATGGATAGATGGATGGATGGGGTTTTCGGAATCGAGGCTATAGAGCATTGAAGCCTGGTGTTTTCCTTCGCTTCGAGCGGGAGTATGTATGGTATAAGTCATAAGAAATGAATTCACCCTTCATCTCATTTTTATCTCACTATATGATTTTACTTCCAACTTGGAAATAAATGAAGTAAGATTATCTGGCAAGGGATATTATAATGTTTGGTACACTGTCTTGGCCATGTCTTCGGCTATACGGCTTCCAAAGCCCCGCAATTGCATCGACATCACCTCTATTCCATACATCCGTCTCGAGGATTACTCCTGCGTCATCTTGCACTTGTTGATTAAATTGCGCTATTCGGGTTTTACTCGACATCTTCTAGTCCTACTTACCACCTTCTAGTCCTAAACACCATCTTCTGGTTTTGCTCACTATCTTCGAGTTCTACTCACCGTCTTCTAGTCTTCCTCACTGTCTTCGAGTTTTACTTATCATCTCCTAGTTCTACTTACCGTCTTCTGGTTTTACTCGCCATCTTTTGGTTTTCTTCGACGTGTTCGAGTTCTAGTCAAAGTCTTCTGGCTTTAACTCATCACCGTCTTCTTGTTCTACTCGACATCTTCTAGTCCTAGATACCATCTCGTGGTTCTACTCACTTCTCGTTCTACTTACTATCTTCTCGTTTTACTCGAAATATTCTGACTCCACTCGACATCTTCTCGTTTCACACAACAGCTTCTGGGTTTACTCGACATCTTCTAGTTTCAATCACCATCTTCTAGTCCTGACCACCAAACTCTCAATTCAACCCGGTGGCTCTGTCGTAAGAACTCCAAACCCACCGGAAACAATGCCCAACAACCCAGCCATGAAAATCAGTCACATGTACACCTATCCCATCAAAAGCCTCTGCGGCGTCGAAGTAAACTCGATTCCCGTCACGAAACACGGCTTTCCTTATGATAGACGCTTTATGCTTCTCAAAGTTGTTCGAGACGATAATGGCACAGTGACGTTTAAGAATATGGCTGTGGCGCATTTTTACGAAATGGCACTTTTCACTCAGGCGATTGCTCTTCCCGTTGATGAAGAGGACAGCGGCTCCGTGACGGTGACGTTTTATCCACCACCTGGCAAAGGCGTCAAGACGTCGTTGGATATCCCGCTCCGACCTGAGTTGACGGATGAATTGGAAACGATTCGGATTGAAATGCATCGTAGCGCTACGCAAGCCTATCGCATGCCCGCCGTCTACTCGGATTGGTTCTCGACTTGTTTCGGATATGAAGTCATCCTCGCATATCTAGGGAGCCATCTACGTAAAGTGCTCATGACGAGTCGAAACAACAACAACAACGCGGCAAAGTCGTCGACGAAACCTCCATCCAGCTGGCTGGCGTCTTTGACCTCGTCCGCTGCGGCCCTCATATCCAGCGTAGGAGACGACGAAGACTACATCACCTTTGCCGATTGCGCGCCCTACCTGATCGTGTCCGAAACCTCACTCCACGCCATCGACGCCCGTCTCACCCAAGACGCAAAAATGGATATGCGCAAATTCAGACCTAACATCGTCATTGCCGGCGCTTCGGAGCCCTGGGCAGAAGATTTCTGGGGTCAACTCACCTTCACATCGTCGAGTATGTCCCCTCCCCAACTTACAATCCTAAACTGCGAACAGAATTGCGGCCGGTGTCAAAGTATAAACGTCGATTATCAAACGGGAGAAACTGCGACGGGGGACGAAGGGCAGGTTTTGAAGATTTTGGCCAAGGATCGGAGGGTTGACAAGGGGATGAAGTGGAATCCGATTTTTGGGCGATATTCGTTTTTGCACGCTGGTGGTGGGGAAGGGAATGTTTTGAGTGTCGGTGATGAGGTTGTTGTTAGTCGCATGAATACGGAGAGGACGCGGTTTGATTGGGAGGGGTTATGTACGAAGTAATGATTTGGAATCATTGAGATGATATGATGTTTTACGGGTAGGCAGAGGAAAAGAAGTTGATTTCAAATTTGAATTCATGGGAAAATGTTCGTGATCCTTTGAAATTCGCGCAAATCGCATTCTATAAATGTTGAAATCATTCACTCTGGTCATCATAGTGTAAAATCATGCTCCGGAACACATATTTTGCAATTTCCATCAAGGCACAAAGCCAAACTCAGTTTTAATCATCAGCATGATTTTGGTATTGTCGTGTCGTCATCATTCAGGTCTCATCAACTTCCATAGACTCATCGGCAGGGTTCTCATCATCGCTAAATTGCAAAGGTGTCGTTGGTCTGCTGGGGGGTTCTACACTTGAGCGAGCGCTGCTGTTTGCCCCGTAGACGCTCGATGAAGCTTCTTGATCGGAATCATTCGGTCCTCGTACCCTTCTTCGCAATCTCCTTTGACCCCGTTTGTTATCGTGATCGGCCATGGCTTCTGCATCCACTACCTCTGAATTACTCTTGACACTTTCGCTGTGAGTTCTCTTGAACAACCTCGATTCAGTCCTACGATGTAAATGTCGTTCTCGTCGTTCCTTTTCAAAGTCGACTTCAGTGTCATCACCGCATCGAAGTCGTGAGAGGCGTCTGGTGAGCCCACTTGTCTCTGCTCCTTCGTCTCCGTCGTCGGTATAGCTCTCAAAGCTATCACTTTCTGTCTCGACTTCCTCGAGCTCGTCGGGGTAGATGACTTCAATGTCAGTAAAATAGCTGTCGCCTTCTACCAGTTCTTCGACTTTGATATTGTCATTGTCATTGTCTGCGACGGCACGCCGCTTGGCAGCTTTCTTGGATGGACTGCTGGTTTCGGTAGGTTGGATCGATGACGCTGGTGAGTCAGCACGCTCCAGTGGTCGTTTGGTACGATGGGGTGTATAAGGTGGTGTATCGGGTCGCGCATTTGGTAAGATTCCGTCGGACAGGAAAGTTGGTTTTGGATGGAGAGTCGCCATGCCGGTTGGGAATTTGTGGGTGAAGGGTTGCTTGGTGACTGCTGAGGAGCAGCTCAGCTCAGGTCAACGGTCGTGTGCTGCAGCGGCCAACCACGGGTCGTTTGCTTCCAGTCGCCGGTATTTTTTGTTAATGGGAGTTTCTCGTTGTTGGCTGTATAGTATCATGGTGGTAGGAGGAGACTTGTAAGAATAATGCGGGCCGTTTGCTCCTGGTTCAGCTGGACAGAGTCACGGGTAGGTATGACAGGAAAAAAAAATGTAGAGGAATTTTGGGGAGATTGGCGGCCAGTTAAAAAGGGACAGATTACAGGCGTCGGCGGATTCTTGCTTGGGCAGCAAGCGAGACTACTGCTGCAGTCGGCGTCGAGTGGGCAGAACGTGGGTGCGCCTTGCAGATCGCTGCACGGCTGGTCTTAGGCGGCGGCGGCGGCTCGTCCGTCGGGTTGGATTATTGTGGGCGAACGCTGGATGATGAGCACGAGGCGATCAGATCAGATGCGACCAGATCAGACGGAGGAGGATGGAGGAGGGGGAGGGGGTGGAGGTGGTGGAGCGTGTAGGCGGTGGTGGTGGTGAGTAAGAGGAGGAGCCGTGAACAGCGGTAGTTTACGGGACAGTCGTCGTCTACGCTCGTCCCACGCCGGCCACTCTCTCTGTGCGAAACCCGTCGCGGCACACGCCCAGTACTTTATATGACCTATGGCACCGTCCCACAACCGTCTTCTCGGCGGCGAGAGGAATAACTCGGCGGGTTTAGCCCGCACCGCACATGCATGCCCAAGAGTGCAGGGGCTGCGGTGCATGTCATAGGCTGCGTGGTGGATACAACCATCTTCAGCGTCAGCACGCTGCTGCTCCTTGTTCCATGCAGCGCAGCGCAGCGCACAGCAGACGGCCGGCGACAGCTGACGGCGCCGGCGACTAGATGGAAGCGTGCAGTGCTCCGTGAAGCACAGAAATCCGCCGTCGTCTGCCAGCGCCGTTGCTTTCGTGGGTGGAAGTGAGGTGTGCGATTGTGTGGTGGTGCGGGTGCGCCGTGCGTGGTGAAGCCTGAGGCACCTAGGGTCCGCCATATTGGCCCATCTGGCCATTCCGCCAACGCGCCGCCGTAGCCTGCGAGGGGCTTAGTCTTGGTGACAACTGGCTGTCGTATTATTGTAGGCTGTAGGCCCAGCGTGCACAACTGACCTCGCCGCCCTCCACTGTACCTCCTCCTCCTCCCATTGCGACTCCATCCACCTCGACCCGTCCGCTCGCCGTCTCCTCCGCGCTCCGCCCGTCCTCTCCGACTGTCTGAATCGGCGTTAGCCCATGCCCGGAGCGCTGGCTCCCTCCGCATAGCCCAGCATGAGCACCTCCTCGTCCTCCCCTATGCTCACCAAGTTCGAGTCCAAATCGTCCCGCGCAAAAGGCATTGCCTTTCACCCCAAGCGTCCCTGGATCCTGGTGTCACTCCACTCCTCCACTATCCAATTATGGGACTACCGCATGGGCACCCTGATTGACCGCTTCGAAGAGCACGACGGCCCTGTCCGAGGCATTGACTTCCACAAGACGCAGCCATTGTTTGTTTCCGGAGGAGATGATTACAAGATCAAAGTCTGGTCATACCAGACGCGAAGATGTCTGTTCACTTTGAACGGTCATCTGGATTATGTGCGAACTGTCTTTTTCCACCACGAGCTGCCTTGGATCATCTCAGCATCTGATGACCAGACCATCAGAATTTGGAATTGGCAGAACAGATCTCTGAGTAGGTGCTATACTTGCAAGATAGATAAAACACTTGACTGACATTCAAATAGTTTGCACCATGACCGGCCACAACCACTATGCCATGTGCGCACAGTTCCACCCTACCGAGGATCTGGTCGTTTCCGCATCCTTGGATCAATCCGTACGAGTTTGGGATATTTCAGGACTGCGAAAGAAGCACTCTGCGCCAACATCGATGTCGTTCGAGGATCAAATGGCTCGCGCAAATCAGCAACAGGCGGACATGTTTGGAAACACTGATGCGGTAGTCAAATTTGTGTTGGAAGGACACGATCGTGGTGTCAACTGGGTCGCTTTCCACCCCAAGTTGCCTCTCATTGTCTCCGGCGGTGACGACAGGCTGGTGAAATTGTGGAGAATGAGCGAGACCAAGGCGTGGGAAGTAGACACCTGCAGAGGCCACTTCCAGAACGTCTCGGCCTGCTTGTTCCACCCGCACCAGGATCTCATTCTTTCCGTTGGCGAAGACAAGACTATTCGTGTTTGGGATTTGAACAAGCGCACACCAGTCCAATCGTTCAAACGCGAGAATGATCGTTTCTGGGTGATTGCTGCCCACCCCGAGATCAACCTCTTTGCTGCCGGTCACGACAATGGTGTTATGGTTTTCAAGCTTGAACGGGAACGTCCTGCTTCGGCCATTCACCAGAATCAGCTCTTTTTCATCAACAAGGAGAAACATGTACGATCATATGATTTCCAGAAGAACATCGAAAGCCCTTCAATGCTTTCGCTTAAAAAGGTTGGCAGTGCTTGGGTTCCGCCGAGAACCATTTCTTACAACCCTGCTGAGCGCGCCATCTTGGTCACTTCACCTGCAGACGGTGGCATCTACGAGTATATCAACTTGCCAAAGGACGCTTCAGGTGCTGTAGAACCATCAAACACATTGCGAGGTTCCGGCACTGCTGCCGTTTTTGTCGCCCGCAACCGTTTTGCTGTCTTCAACCAAGGAAATCAACAAATTGATATCAAGGATCTTTCAAACTCAACGACCAAAACAATCAAGCCTCCACATGGCACCACCGACATGGTATTCGGTGGCCCTGGGTGTCTACTTCTCATTGCTCCAACCATGGTCTATCTCTACGATATTCAACAGAAGAAGCAACTCGCAGAGCTTTCTGTGGCTGGTGTAAAATACGTCGTATGGTCTGGAGACGGACTCCATGCAGCTCTGCTTAGCAAACACAACGTCACCATTGTAAACAAGTCTTTGGAGCAAATTAGTACTTTGCACGAAACTATTCGCATCAAGAGCGCTGCGTGGGATGATGCCGGTGTCCTTCTATACTCGACATTGAACCACATCAAGTATACGCTAATGAACGGCGATAGCGGTATCGTTCGTACTCTGGACCAAACCGTCTATCTCGTACGCGTCAAGGGCCGTAGCGTCTACTGCCTTGACCGTGCTGCAAAGCCAAAGGTCTTGACAATTGATCCCACCGAATATCGCTTCAAGCTCGCCCTTGTGAAGCGACATTACGATGAAATGTTGAACATCATCAAGACTTCCAGCTTGGTTGGCCAGAGCATCATTTCATATCTGCAAAAGAAGGGCTACCCCGAGATTGCTCTTCAATTCGTGCAAGATCCTCAAACCCGCTTCGAGCTCGCCATCGAATGTGGCAACCTCGATGTAGCCGTGGAAATGGCCAAAGAGCTCGACCGACCTAAGCTGTGGCAACGATTAGGATCCGAGGCCCTCGCTCACGGCAATCATCAAATTGTAGAAATGACTTACCAGAAGCTGCGCAACTTTGACAAGCTCTCATTCCTCTATCTCGCGACTGGTGATCAGGAAAAGCTCCAGCGTATGGCCAAGATTGCTGAACACAGAGGTGACATGACTAGCCGTTTCCAGAACGCCCTATATCTGAATGATGTTCAGGGTCGCATTGAGATGCTGAAGGAGGTTGATCAATACCCCATGGCATACCTCACGGCAAAGGCTCATGGTTTGGAAGAAGAATGCGAGGCGATTTTGGAAGCAAGCGGATTGACCGAGGAAGATGTTACTTTGCCATCCTTGGGTCGACCAGCGGCACCACCAAAGGCCTTGGTTCCAACTTACAAGACTAATTGGCCTACCAGGGCTACTGGTATGAGCTCTTTCGAGAAAGCACTCATGGCAGAAGGAGGCGACGAAGCCGTCGCACCAGATGCTAATGGCGAGGAAGACTTGTTGGCTGAAGAAGAGGCCGGTGACGGCTTTGTTGATGAAGCTGAAGATGACGATGATGCTGCTGCTGGTTGGGATATGGGTGAAGACGCTGTTGCAGAGGTCGAAGACGACTTTGTTAATGTCGAGAGTGCCGAAATTGGTGCTGGCAGCAGTGAGGCCGATCTTTGGACACGCAACTCACCTCTAGCAGCCGACCATGCCGCTGCTGGCAGCTTTGACACCGCTATGAATCTTTTGAGCCGACAAGTTGGTGCTGTTAATTTCAAGCCTCTCGAAGACCGATTCATGGAGATCTACTCAGGCAGCCGGACATTCTTGCCTGCGAACCCTGGTATGCCACCACTCGTCAACTACGTCCGTCGTACTGTAAACGAGACCGATTCAAGGAAGATTCTTCCCCTCATTTCGCGCGATGTCGAGTCTGTTCAAGCAAATGAATTCAACAATGGCAAGAACGCGATGAAGCAAAACAAGCTCGAAGATGGTGTTGTGTCTTTCCAAAAGGCTCTTCATCTCCTGATGGTCAACGCAGTTCCATCACAATCACAAGTCAACGAGGCGCAGGCGACCGTACAACAAGCAGCCCAATATGTACTCGCCATGTCGATCGAACTCGAGAGACGGAAGATGGTCGGCGGCTCAGCTGATTTGAGCAGCTTCCCAGAGGATGTAAAGAAGCGCAGCCTGGAGCTATCAGCATACTTTACAATTCCCGGTATGGACCCTCAGCACCAGACTCTTGCTCTGTTCTCTGCTATGAACTTTGCAAACAAGAACAAACAGCTCGGCAGCGCTCTTGGCTTCGCCAACTCTCTTATCGAGCGTGGTACCAACGCCAAGTTCAAGGAAAACGTAAGTGAAACCATTCCCATATCAAAAATATATAATACTAACAAAACGTTCTAGGCCAAGAAAGTCAAGGCTATTGCCGAGCGCTCCCCAACCGACGCCATCGACGTCGAATTCGACACATTTGGTGAATTCGACATTTGCGCCGCCTCGTACACTCCAATCTACGCCGGTGAAGCCAGCGTCGTCTGCGCTTTCTGCAAAGTCAAGTATCACAAGCGATACAACGCCACGGTCTGCCGCGTCTGCAACGTCTGCGCCATCGGAGCTCCGTGCAGTGGTCTGCGCTTGACAGTCTAGAAACGGCATTTCCATTTCTCGGCATTGGTTGTTACCACGGCGTAATTGATAGACGAGAAAGTTCCCGCATGCATGGATTCGTTTGAGCGCGGGGGAGTGGATGAATGAAAAAAGGGTCAATAAAGCACGACACTAATCTTGCGAGCCTTTTTTTCCAAGACGAATGATGGGGTGGTGGTGCATCACGGAGTAAATGTTGATTGCACGTCGTTGGGAAAGCAAAAGGGTCCGCCATAGTAGAAGATACAAAAAATCGTCCATTTGCTTACTATCTACATCAAGAACCCAAGTTTCAAACAACATTGCACAATCTCACGGTTATGAGGTACGTGTGTTGACGTGGTCTCATTTGCAGCAATGGCGAAACGAGTTGTCAATGGTGATGATGGTGATGGTGAAGAAAGAGATGAAAAACTCGAGAAAAAAAGAACAAAAAATCGAAAAAGATCATTTCGTAATGTCAGTCAATCAACGTAATTCCATTTTTCCACATCTTCAAATTCATCACATTCTTCTCTCATCAAAAGCAATTCAAACCTCCCATCAACAACAACAACAACAACAACAGTAAAAACCACCATCAAACCAGCAAAAACTCCTCTTCCGACACTGACACTATCCACACAAGGACAAAAATCGGGTCAAAAGACAAATGTATCCTTTTACCTAAAAGCAAAAAGTGCCGTGGCCATGAAGAAGGCGGGTAACACTCGACAAACTGTAGTCAAAATACACAGAGAGCAGAGATTTTCCGCCAAAGAAAATGCACAAATCGCTCCCAAACACCGATATCATTAAAACGTAAAACGAAACTCGGGGTATCATCGTTTCATGTTGCTGATGCCTCAAGCCAAAAAAAAAAAAGGTAAGAAAAGTCGTTAGCGGTCGTAAAAGCAAAAGGTGGGCGCGGAAAGGATTTCGCGTTGGAACGTTTTCCAGTTGCCCAAACATGACATGTGCCATAAGATGCTGGTTATTGTGTCCCATGAAATGATGAATCAATCATCACTGGAAAAGTGGTCAGTTAAGAGCGGTGCTCAACAGCACGTGATTCATTCGTGGCGACGGCGACCAAAGCTTCAAGTCGACCCATGTCGCTATTGCGTGGTTGAGGATATTGCGTCGTGGCAAAACTAGGCTTGTGTCCAGATTGCATATTGTACGTATACGGTGGCTGCATTGGATTCGAGTTTGAAAGGTAAGACTGTGCCCTTGAATCAGCCTCGACTGGCTGGGGTTGAGACGGTTGAGAGGCCGCCGAGCCTACCTTGTTTTGCTCTTCTGTAGCAACAGTACCACCGGTGGGAAACTGTTGCTCTGCAATGCCGCTGGGGTTGATAATCACCGGATAGTATTCGGGGCCCAAAGAGGATGAGGGCGTTGGGGCTCCATCACTGCTACCCGAATCCTCAGGCGAGGTTCGCTGGACCAGGGCGTAGTTCGGTGCCCCAATGTGACTGACAGGAGCAGGTGCACCGTAGAATCCTTGACGTCTGCTTTTCGGCGGTGTGCCAATATGGTCACCCATTGAAGATGAGTGCTGATGATGCGCATGCTGTTGTCCAGGCACTGGCTGCGCTTGATTGTAAGGAGGTTGGACTGGCTGCCACTGACCTTCCAAAGGGGCATTCGCGGCGGTGATATCGAGCCGGGTGAGACCCTGCTGTAGAGCAGCATCCGCCTGGCGATGCGAACTACTAGGTCTCGCATCAAGCATCATCGGGCTGGCATTCTGGCGAACCGTAGGCGGTGGGGCGTGATCAAAGCTTTCTATACCAGGCAAACGCAGCTGACTAGCAGCAGGTTGCTGTGAAATAGCAGGTCTTTGATCGTCTGGTGTTTGGTGGTATGACAGACCACTCGTAGCTGGTCGCTGAGAATAGTTTGCATAGGTGCCTGGGTGCCAAGTTCGTCGTCTAAAGTCTAATTCGGCTTCGGAATCTCGTCGACCATGAGAAAATACGGAGCTCGTGGGACTTCCAAACACGCTCCCACTTTGGGAAAATGTCGTGGAGGTGCTGGATGGAATTGGACTAAAATATGGCCCAGGATATGTGTTGTTTCCAGGGTTCATTAACGGATTGGCAGATGACGGTACTGAAAGTCGACGACCTGGTGCATGTCTTGCGCCGTTGTAGAAGGATGATCGTGATATGGATGAGCTTGGTGGGCTGAAATGTGGGCTTCCAGGGCCCATTGAATACGTTGTGGAAGATTGCGTTCCATATGTGGTAGGCGAATGATTGTAGTACAGTTGACCGTTGTCGTTTGAATTCTCATACGTATTGAGGGACAGTCTCGCACGTGCAGCTGGATCATTGGCCATGGCGAGAGGAGGCTGTCGTCGGTCTGGAGTGCCGCCGATACTAGAAGCTATAGATCCAATACTCGATGTGGATAAATTGCGGCTGTGACCACGACTATGGCCTACTTGACTACCCATCGTCGACGCTCGGGCTCGTCCAGTGGGTGCTCTCACTCGATCAGTCCGGACTTGTCGTTGAAATCTGGTGCTCGTAGCTGCCAGTGAATCTCCAGGAATCTCCTCATTGACGTGGACTGTTTGTGCATGTTGACGCAAGTTGTCGAGCCGCGAAAAACGACGTGAGCAGTGACACTGAAACGGCCTTTCACCTGTGTGTTTTCTTTTTTTTTGTTAGTTTTGGTCCGCAAGGCATATATATAGGTGGAAAATACCGTATATGTCTTGCCAGATGTTCACTTCTTGTGAAACTCAATTGGCATGGCGGAAATTCCGTGCAGAAGAACCGTTGTCCCTTTTTCTTCTTTGACGGTCGTTCACCGCTAGCGCTTTCATTGTCGGAACCGTCTTCTTCATCCATATCGTCATCGTCTCCTTCGCCCATTTCCACGTCCCGCGGCGAGGTCGTAGATCCTGACCTTTGCGAGCCGTCTCGCTTCAAGGAGCCCTCCATATCTCTCAGCTTGTCTAGAGACTGAACTGGTGTGACCGGCTGCTCAGGTAGTGGTCGTTGGCCTAGTATTCCTCCAAAGTTGTTGCGAGTGGGCGTGGTAGGGGGCGACTTGTCGAGCTTCACATCTTGCTGGGGAGGGTCAGCAAAGTGAGGTCGGGGTGTCGTCGGTGTTTGCTCGTCCATGGAACGATTAGGGTCTGGGATAGTGGAAGAGGCCACGTTGACGGCAGAAAATGTAGCCATTTGCGAGATGTTTGTGCGCTTGCACGCCCGTTGAGCGGCTACCCGCCGGATGTGTGCGGCGTTGCCACGAGGAGTCGATTCAGGCGATGGTGAGTTGAGATGATGCGATGGAGCGTCTGATGCGCTGCTTGGGTCGAAGAGTGCAGTGGTACGCCAGTGCAGTGCCCAGCGTGCAATGCGAGGCCGTCGGTGGGCGGCGGCGGGGATGAAATCGAGGTTCACGTTAGGGTGGTAAGGCTATCCGGGAGCCGAGTGCGGGCGGCGCCAGGGGCATGAAGTTAAAAGGCAGCAGTTAAGGAAAGTCTCGAATGGAAAGGCGGCGGACACGGCCAGACGAACAGCGACGGCGTACAGGAGAAGGTTCGCTGGGTAGTGTAGGTGATGGTGGTAGTGAGGGTGGTGGTATGCGGCGGCGGAGGCGGAGGCGGCGACGAGGGAGCGTCGTATGTCGACGATGACGCTATGGGGCTCGAGACGGAAGGCGGGACCACGAGAGGCGACGATAAGGCAAGCAGGCAGGCAGGCACAAACGCGGTCGGACGAAGGAACAAACCCCGTAATAACAACGAGCCACACAGCAGCGATGCCGCTTATTCTGCGAGCGATGCAGCCGCCAGGGGGGCAGACGGCGTCGGACTGTCGGAGCGGGATGGTAATGGTTCTGTGGACAGGCCGTACCGGACGGTAGGTAAGTTACGAGTCGCGCGACGCTGACGTTGGCCGTCGAGTCTGCTCAGCGGGCCAACTCGCCAACACGCCGAGTGTGCCAGGGATGTGATGTCGGCGTAGAGAAATGCACGTCGAGGGCAAAGGGGCATGCGGTTGCGGCGGGTGTTTGATGCAATGGCCGTGGCCGTGGCAGAGCAGAGGCAGAGCAGAGGCAAAGGCAGAGGCAGAGGAATGCAGATCTGGGCAGGACAGGACAGGGCAGGGCCGGGCAGAGCAGAGCAGAGGGCACCATGATGCATCCATACGTACACACATCCATCCATCCATAAGTTAGGTGCTGTACCTGGTCGTTGCCCGCCTCCAACGGCCTTGTCGGTTAGTCGCACGGCACGAAGACGGGACGACGGCATGCACAGAGTCTAGATAGTACATGAACAAACGACGACATGGCACGGCACGTACAGAGACAGAAACCAAGTCGCAGAGGCCGTCGGTCGGCGTACAACAACGTCCGTCAATTGCCTGCCATGCAGCCATGCATGGCCGCGATCCGGCGCACCGTCAGACACGATTATTGTATGTATGTTGTATGTATGTAGAGATGTAGTTGCGTACGTGGGTTGCGTAGCCTGCCGCCACCAACCTCCTCCATCCCCTCCACCACGGCGCATTCGACGCAGCCCATGCACCGCCCCGACTGCTGAGACACGCCGCAATCCAGCATGCGACAGGCAACTGACACACGGTGGCGCCGCCCTAGTCGTCGTTGGTGTGGTGCTTGTAGTCTAGTATCTATCTTATACATCGTGTGCTCAGTGGCTGCCCCAGGCCGACGCAGCGTGATCTACCTTGGCGTGACGGCCGTGATAAGCCCCTCGTTTCGAGAGGAGAGAAGAGGGGGTGAGATACTAGATACATAGTTACTTGTACTGCTAACTTACTCCAGCTGGTACCTCGCTTCTGCCCTTTATTACCCCCGTCGTCCACTCTCGCCGTGCCCCGCCAAAAGGAACGGCTCAGGTACCGCTTGCATTGGTACATACAGGCGCGGCGCACGGGGCTCGCGACTCGACTGCGGGTCTCGAACGCTGCTCCTTCACGCCGTCCCAAGGCACACACTCATCACCCATCCATCGACTTGCACCGTCATGGACAGTACCACATCGTCGTCTTCGACAGAACTCCGACTCGTGGCATCAGCCTTCCACGGGCGCGTCGGATCACACGTTAGATTCCGATGGGAGAAACGCTGACGACCCGTTGGCTTGGTCATCCGCCGTGAAACGTGACAGTCATGTCGCCATGGAACCTCTCCACGCTCCGTTGGTCCAAACCCAAGCTCTCGCAAGTCGTAGCCTCAACATGTGCCAGAGGACTTCTCGCATCCGCATCTTACCGGGCACAACCAGGACGCTTCGCCCACGTCACCAATGAGGGTTCACCCCGCCGTGTCAGCTTTCGCGGAACCACGTTTGCCATATGCCACGCAACACACTGCTTTCGACCCGATGTCGTTATCATTCTTTCGGGTCCGACAAGACACCGATCAAAATTCATTTGCTGAGTTATTTCTTTCCGTCGTCAAAGTCGTTTAACACACTAACGCAAAGCAGTATTCTAAGTCGCGTGCACCTTGAAGGGCAAACAAATTTTTCCACCTGTTTCTAACGAGCACAATGTAGCACCTTTTTACCAAAATTATTAATGCGTCGCAGAGAGGACGTTTGCCGTAATCAACCGAGAACAAAGACCAGGCAACGACATGCGTGCTAGGCGAAAAAGGGCGTACGCTGTCCAGGCCTCGCTTGAATCTCCTATAGTCGAGTCGATTATAGCCGTGTCTTGACCTAGACGGCGCGTGGATCAAAACTTAAATCAACTCGTGGCATCGACTACCGCCTCAAAATAATGCCTGTGAACATCAAGCCATCACGGGTAGCGGTGGCACGATGTAGGGCTGAGAGCACATAGTAATGCAAGGGCGAATGCGCCACAAGTGAACCGAGTGTGCGCTGGTCTTTCGTTGTCTAGACCTACTCGGAATCTCGATGACTGGTTCCACCCAATTATCCAGCCGTAAGCTTGTGATTTGGAAGTCTTCACTGAGTAGCCAATCGTGTCCTCAGCTTGTGCTGATTCGCCACTTCTCCCACACCGTACCTGTGTACAGGAATGTACCCAACCACTTTCGCTACAGCTTCCTGAACCCAAAATATCATCGGGAATCTGTAAGCGATCAAATAAGCACAAAGAAACAAGCGACCCAAAACGTCACATGATTCATCTGGTTTTCCTTGGCATGTTGCACTTGAGTGAGAGGTTGAAAAGTACTGTATGAAACAGTCGTGTCTGCGCAACGCAAGCCAACCCATGCGACAGAACCATGTGGCAGCCCAGATCCAGGCGCGATCGTTTGTTTTGAACGTAAGAGTATTGGATTAGTATAAGTTGTGTTTAGTGACGAGAACTAAAAGCCAAACATAAATAGTAATCACTTGTGTACCTACCTCCATACATCCCTTGTTCAAGTTGTGAGGTTCATTCCACTTCGTTCTATCCTATGCTTACAACTAGATTTGTTTTTGAAAAGTGTCTTCGCTTCAAGGAATGAGACTGCAAACTTTATCGTACCTCAGGCACCATTTACTCTTTGACGAATGACGCAATGTCAACCAGAGTAAGTTTTTGTCGCCTCTTCAGGCCACAATAGAGTCCGTGCGCCTAGGAATTCTTTCTCGTGACGTACGAATTCGAACCCTGTTCTTTGACACAAACAAACCCCGCCAACTACAATAACTCCCCCCTCACGACACGTCTCTTCTTGTGCTCGTTATGCACAAAGTCCACCCTTTGCCAAAGCATGTTCGCTCTTAAAAGTCTCTCCAAATATATCTTTGGTGATAGCAACAAACAAAACATTGTCGAACTCCCCGTCGGCGCCCTTTTTATTGTCCGCCCGCACTCGCCAAAAGGCTTTAGCGAGCTCATTTTCAAGGACGCTGCAGCATTCATCCGACGCACAGGCCAAGACTTTCAGTATCAACTAGTCATCCAACGCGCATACGAGGAGGGAGAAGCTGAGCTTCTTGAGGAAGAAGGCGCTGAAGAAGACGGCGCAGACGGCTTGGCAGATAAGGACGAGAAGACCTTTCTGCTCGACGAAGAGATTCGATTTCGTGTGGCTTTGAAAGAAAACGGCGCGGCTCTCCTAGCTTGGAAGGATTTATCTGGTGACGAAGGAGACCTCTTTGAATTTGTGTGTGATTCGTCGACGCAAGAGGAGGCCGCGACAAATTTCCAGTTGATTGCGGCACAGTGCCAGTACGAAAGGAAATATCGTCGCAGTCACGCGCAAGCGACCTACGAAGAACTCCGAGAATTCGCTTTCGAGGACGAACCTACCATCCCCGACGCAAGTCCCGTTTCCAGCCCACCAATCCGATCCACCTCACCTGCTCTCAGCCCATCACCCGTCACACGATCACTCAACGACATCAGACACCAACCCGACAGTATGGTTCGTCAATCTGCAAAGAAGTCGGCTACGCCGCAACGTCAGATTGAACAGACCCCTACCAAGGCTCCACTTGCACGCAAAACCCCCGCAAGCCGAGAAGTCCTTGCTAACGAACAAGCAGAGCTTCATTTGTTCGATTTCGAGTCTGGAACTTTCATTCAACAAGACGAGCAAGTGACTGCTATTGTTTCAGAAGTTGGCAACTGGCAATACTGGATTGATATTACAGGCAAGACACAGCAGTGGCTTGGGCAAGCGGTTGTCCCTGATATCAACCCTGTCTTTAACTTTGAATACCTTAGTTTCATCTTTAATCACTACACCGAAGATGGATCAGCATATTCTTGGTTGCTCAAATTCAAGGAGCGGGAGATTTTGGAGAGATTCCAAGAAGGTCTGATGCAGGCTTTGTGGGAACATCTTAACGAAACAAAGTGGAAAAATGCAAAGGATACTGATAGAGAGTATGTGCTCGATGCATTCAATAATCTTGTCATTGAAGACGAAAAGGATGATCAGCGCGAGCAAGAAGCTGCAGAGGAGGATGAAGAGGAAGAGGACGACTATGAAAGCGCAGATGAGGGCCGTCGAACGCCAGAGGATTACGATGAAGATGAAGAAGAAGACGAGGTGGTTGTCCGTGATCAAGATGGCAAGGTCAACAGTCAGTTGGCCGTGGGTGCAAAGGTTGACCGATCTTTTGTCGTCCGTGGCGATAAAATTGGTGTCTTCAAGCATACCGATGACAACCATTTGGAATTCAGCACTAGCATCAACAAGATTGCCACTCCCAAAGGAAAGCTTTTTGCTCCTAAGAAAGTCATGCTTCATGCTGAAGATCGCAACATGATCTTGCAGGGTGAACACGACCCGAACAGCCTCTTCCGCATGGATCTTGAGTATGGTAAAGTCGTCGACGAGTGGAAAGTGCATGACGACATTCCTGTGAATGTTTTTGCGCCTGCGAGTAAATTCGCTCAAACTACAGGCGAACAGACATTCTTAGGCTTGTCAAAGAACGCATTGTACCGCATCGACCCACGTCTCGCTGGTAACAAGCTGGTCGATTCCGAGTTGAAGCAATATGTCAGCAAGAACGATTTCTCTGCAGCTGCAACGACAGAAAAGGGCTACATCGCCGTTGCCAGCAACAAGGGTGACATTCGCATGTTCGATCGCCTAGGCATCAACGCCAAGACAGCTCTTCCAGCTCTTGGAGATCCGATTATTGGTCTTGACGTGTCTGCTGACGGTCGATGGGTCCTCGCAACCACTCAAACTTATATCCTTCTCATCGACTCGCTCCAGAAAGAAGGAAAGAATGCAGGCAAACTCGGTTTCGAGAAAGCCTTTGCCAAAGACGACAAACCCCAACCTCGTCGTCTCGCTCTCACTCCATCGCACGTTGCACAATTCCAGCACGAAACCAAGGCTGCACTCTCCTTCACAACAGCTCGCTTTAACACAGGTGAGGGCAAGGATGAAACGACGATCATCACCGCCACGGGTCCATTCGTCATTACCTGGTCGATGAAGAAGGTGCTCGCCGGCCGCAAAGATCCCTACAGCATCAAACGCTATAGCGAAGAAGTCAAAGCCGACAACTTCCGTTTCGGCAGCGACAAGGACATTGTCGTCGCCTTGCCGAATGAAGTCGACATGGTCGCTCGTCGCGCCCTAATGAGACCAACGAGAGAAAGCATCATGGCCCCCGCAACACCCAAGCGCAAAGGTCGCGGAAGTTATCTTTCACGCAACGAAATCGTCAATTCGCCTTATTGAGTCTCTTATGCGGACAAATGGTACATGTCTCGCAACATACGACCGATGATTCCGTGTTGTTGATTAGCTTTTCGGGAAACTTGTTCTCTCTCTATTACTTCCCTCCACCTTGTTTCCTTCTCTTTGATACCTCTCGCCAAGCGGCGGAAATGCTCTACTTTGGCTGGGGTAGCTGGGAATATTTATTACTCGGTAGATAGACGCGTATGTAGCTTCACGACACCAAATGATACTCTGACGCTTGATAACTTTTCGCGAAGGGGGGGTTTAATTGCAATGTGTGTGTTGTTATAAACGAGTGACGTTTCCCATTTGGAAAAAAAATCTCAATTCTACTAGAGCAGCGAACATGGGGAACCAGACGAACCAGGAACCTAGACGAAAACAAAAAAGTCTAGACCGCCTTATCAGTCGTAGCAGCGATGAACCCGAACTCATCCTCACACTGCGCCCGCCTATCCTCCCAAATCCTCAAAGCCTCCTCAGCAGCCTTAACACCACTGAGCGCCATGGCGCCAAAAGTCGGACCCATGCGATTCGCGCCGTCGACTTCGGAAAGTTCCATGCCGCCTGTGATTAAACCGGGCACGATTTCGCGTGTGCCTTTGACAATGGCGTCTTCGGCCAGGTTCATGTCTAGGCCGCGCATGCCGCCTAGCGAGGCGAGGGCGCCCATGCTTAGGAGGCGTTTGGCGGAGAAGGCGCCAAAGGGGCCTGGATTGGACTTGTTAGTTGGGGTTTGTTTTCGTAAAATGGTCTTGGATTAAAGGGGTGGGGATGGATGTACCGTCGTGGCCCGTGGTGGAGATTATCACTGGGGCGTTGATGGTGTTGGGATCCATGCAGGATTGGTCGTCGTGGTGCATACTGACCAACGTCCAGTTGGTGACTACACCGGCGATGCGAATGCCACCGTTGCCATCTGGACGAGTAATCAAGTCTTCGACGGTGGTGGCGTTGAAGAGCTTGACGTTGGGAAACTGCAAGACTTTGCTCAAGATGGTGCTGGTGAACAGAGCGGCGTGCTTGACGACGACGTAGTTACTATCAGAACCGTCTTCTTCGTATGGCACGCCAATCTCGCGCAGAAAGGCATCGGCGGGTTTACGCATGATCATGGCGCTGAAGAGTTGGCCGCCTAACCAAGCACCGCCTCCAGGAGCGACGCCGGCTTCGATGATGGCGATTTTGAGATCCGGGCGGGCTTTGGCTAGGACGTAGGCAGTGGACAGACCGCAAGAACCTGCACCGACAATGACAATGTCGCTTTCGGCGTATTTGTCCAGGTCGGCATAGTAGCGGCGGGTCATGGCACGCGAGACTTGACTCTCGCGGATGGGAGCAAACTTGAAGTCGTTCCATTTGCCGGCCATGTCATCGATGGTCTCCATCTTGGTCGTGCCGTTGACCGGGACAGAGTTCACCTGAGGCAAAGTCATCTTGGTCGTAGGAATGGTAGTTGAGTCGTTGGACTGGACATCCATCATCAAGGCAGGAGGAGACATGTTGAGATTGGTGTTGGGTTAGATGCCTACACACGTTAGTAATGTCCCTCGTTTGGAGGGACATGATGAGCATGATTCTTTCGCAGGTATTATCCTGAAAGTGATCAAGTTCAGGCCGTATAATCTCAGAACGACGATAGAACGTAGCAAAGCTGTCTCCCGAAGTGGCGAATACATCAGGGTGGACAACAAAGTCATACATTCTTGGACATCGAACACCGGCTCATGCATCATCGATAAAGGTCAAATACCTTGACCAACTTTCGGGAGCGGACCAGATTCGAAGAGAATCGAGGCGACATCATGGCGTTTCTGCCTGTGTCGTACCACTTGTATCTGGCATTGTAGGTTAGAATATCTACTAAACAAGAGGGCATCTCTTGCACAGCATTCGTGCGAGAGATGACGTTTGAAATACTTGGATAATTCTTAGAACAGTTAGGTGTTAATTCTCGTTGGTGTCAGTTGACAAAGAAAAGAAGAAGATGGAGAAGACGAGGGGAAGGTAGTAAATGATTTCGTTTAGTCCCCCCGCGCCTCACCCCTCTACGTAGCATCGGAGAAGCTCCACGGGCATAGAAATGAGGGAAATATGTCGTCAGGACGGCTCCACAAGACTAATTGATTTAGTGATGAGCCGTTTGAGCATGGATAGGTCGAACAGTCACACAGGAAATCGGCGACAGGAAGACGAGAAGATACACACTCGTTCTGCATGAGCTGAGACGAATACGCCTTACTTGGAGTCAATTGCTGGCGGGAAATCCACGAGACTTCTGCATGCAGATTCTATGATATCGGCGAGACATTGCCTGTTCACCGCTCCAACTTGTCTTACCCACCGACATCGTATCTGCTTGTTGGGAGACTCGGCTGGAGCTCGGCGGCCAGAATGTTTCTTGCTGGATGCAGGGTCCCATTTGGCCAATGATGAATGTTGTATGTACTGCAGTTGGGCACGCCCTTTGTCTTCGCCATATCCATGTCCAGCCGTAGTGGAGCACAGGAGGAGCCGCTTATCGCAAACATCTTGCATATCATCTCGTCTCTTCTATTAGTATCAGCCGCAGTACAACCTGCCGACTCCAAGCACTCATTATACAGCATATAAGCACTGTAAGACGTCATGACAATTACTGACGCTGCATCGATGATGCGTCGAAGCCGGTCATTTTAAAAAGGCGTTAACATTGCATGATGGCCATTAAGATGCCCGCCAAATTGCACATGCTGAATACAGCACGCCAAGCTAATGGCCGTAGTGTCCATGCCGACGAGCGTGCATGCAGAAAATAATGGAGAAGTATGAGTGAGCTATGCATATGTATAGGGGAGCTTTCCAATGCGCTTCATGTGACTGATCTGCGGCCAAAACTGGCCCTCTCAAGGACAGAATCATCGTCAACGGCGAGGAATGAAAGCGCCGAGTGAGGTCAGACAATTGCCACGAGTACGGCACTGTATCTAGTCTATTAGATTCAAATGTAGGCGCTGGACTAGTCTTGTAGACTAGTAATACTAATATACGACGAAGCGGTGCGTCAGCCTTGCGGATTGAAACTCCGGCGCGCCAGATATAGAAATCAATAGCCGGTGCATGAGCTCCACCCTCCATCTTCGGCAGAAAGCAAGGCGTGATGGCTGATGGATGATGGATGAGATATCGTCGCCAAAGTGAATGACGCTGGTTTGGCATCCTCCTTCTGGCCGGAACCTTGGGATGCGGCCGAGTGGAGCTCGTCCGGCGTATCATCACAGAGACATCGATGATGATGATGATGATGATGATGATGATGATGGGCATGTCGTCTCGTCTGGTCTCGCCTCGCCTCGTCTTGTCTCGTATTTGTCGGCCACACGAAATGCACTGTCAAGGCGCTCGGCATCCCCGTATAGCTGCGAGGCCTGCCGAACGCTACACAAATAGGGATTGCCATCGCCAGCTACCTATTCTGCCTCTCTATTCCTCTTGCTCAATCATCATCCTTTCGCTGCGATCCGTGTATGCGGCCTCATGACTGACGCCCGCCGTTGTTGCGACGCCGTTTGATATACATCCGAAATCCGCCTTGGACGCTGCATATCCCCCTCTTCTGTTTGCTTACCAGACCGTTGGATTGACTATCCGTTCTCCGACTCGTATGCCTGGTGCCATGTCCTATTCTTGTTGTGCAGTTTCTCGGTCTTGTTCGTGAAGAACTGACAGGACGCTGTCCTGTCATTCGCGAGCCATGCAGGTCATGACTACGCAGTACCTCCAGGTGCCAAAAGCCCTCCCACAACGTAAATCGAGGTCTCGTTCACGAACCAGACCTCGCGAGGCCATCGCTACCACTCCCGACACACTCGCCTCGCCTCCATTCCAATTACGTCCTCAAACTCCACCAAGACCGTCTCTTCCGACCGAGTCATGTTCCAAACCCTTCGCTAACGTCTCGACCAATGGTATCACGATGAGCAAGAGTCAGAAAGACAGTCTCGTGGTCGAGTACATGGAAGATGTCAGACAGACTCCACAAGAAAGTATTTCTCGACTCGATGTACCGGCAGCTGTAGATTACAACAATCTCGCCGAAGACGTTTACACGATGGAACAGTGCAAAACCCCGCCACCTGTGATTCCGTTGCGCCAGAAACTCGTCGGCGCCTGGAAATTGGAATCATACATTGCCTATCCAACTGCGAATTCCACCATCCAACGACCAACCTTCCCCATGACCAAAAACGTTACTGGGTTCATCATGTATACTCCAGACGGCTACGTGTCCGCCCAGATGCTGATTCCTGGTCAACAAAGTTTCAAGCGTGGTGAAGGAGAAGAACCACAATGGGCCGAGGCAGGCAAACGATGCTTTGCTTATTGTGGCCCATACTACATCAGCGATGAAGGTCTTGGTCGAGAAGAGACTCTACGGCATACGTTCCAAGTCTGCAATTTACCTGGTTGGATCGGAGATATTCAAATCCGGACACATCGCTTTGAAGAAGACGGACAAGTTTTAGTGTTGGGAAGTGAACAACCTTCAGAGATTAAGGTGAGATTCTTCAGTTTTTGGGTCTTGATTGTCATGCCCATCGTTCCTTGATGGCTAACTCGGACGATTAGGGTGACAAGCGAGTTCCCGTTCTCAAATGGCGCCGAGCGAGAGATAATTCGAATAGTGTCCCTCCTCCACCTACGCCCCAGATAAAGATTAGCGGACCTGGTGAGCCTTGAAATTGCGAGTTTCTCAAAACGAGTTGAGACTTATTAAAACCAGATACTTGAGTGGGTGATACATTCACAGAAAGACATTACCAAAACCGTTGCGAGAAAAATCCCACTTGAGAGCAACATCTGATTTCTATATTGCGACGATTGCTGCCACCGTCGAAACAGCACCTCTACACGGCTCTGATGATCTACCTCCTCTTCAAACTCGAATCGTTTGACAAAATACCGACTCAACCTCGCATTAACTCGTCAAAGGCCTATTTACCGGCACTTCGAAATCTAAACGGAGGGAATCGCTTTGTGGTAGCAGTGACACACTTCATTCGCGACAGAACCTAAACTCAGTGACATCTGTCTGCCCAAGGCATTTCGAACAGCCAATCCTTGAATCACAATCACGCGACAAGCCTCGAAACGAATGGCACCTTGCCCCTGGGCCTTTGAATACTGCCATTCTAGATGTTGATATATCGCCACGTCAAAAGTCTACTCGTTTTCTCGTTCGGTTGATTTGATGACTAGTCTTTCTTTATATTATGGGACTTGTGAGATGATATCGATGGGCCACGCTTGCATCTTGAGGGAAGAGAGCAATTGGAGGGATATGTGGAATGGGCGTATTATGGTGTACTGGATACCATCGCCTTTGAACCATCTCAATATACGTTATATAGTTCAGACAGAGCCCTATGCTCTCCCCAAAGGATATCAGAGTCTAACATCATCATCGTCATCGTGCCGGGTCAAATTTCCACAGACACATCAGCTTATCGTAAAAACTGATACTCACAATCCGCTTTACAGCATCAGCGACGCCAGGCTGCATATCACTCCCATAATTCATACTTTGATGCTCTTCAAACCGAGCCAGAACCTCAAACATCCACTCCGCCTGACCCTCCGAATTTTCACGATGAGATAGCCGCACAACACGAGCGCCTGCATGCATACAACTCGCAAGAAGCACGTAGCTCTTCGTTTGCAATCCCGGGTCAGAAAGCATTTTGAGCCGCCATACGCCGCCGCCTAGATTACATTCTGCGAGCACCTGGCGTCGGCCGATTAAAGGCGTCGAAAGGAGACGGATATGATCGTCGTAACTCCCTGTCAAGACGAGGGAGGAGTCGAGAGGCAGGATGGCCGTGACGCCTGCTTGGTGGATTCGGCGGTCTTGCCAGAGTATAGTCGCGTCGTTAGTGGTCTTTTCAATGTGGGCTAGTTGGAGAATCATGTCGTCGCCGCCGGATATAATGGTCGTGTCGTCTGCATTTGAAGAAGGCGGTCCGGGGAGTTTGAAGGCTACCATCCAGGCTTCGAGACTATGGTGCTGTACATCAACGACGTGCAATTCCTTCTTCGAATCCCAAATCAATCCGGATAAGTTTTCGCACAGGCATACACGTCCATCGGACAGCGTCCACGCGAGACAGCTGTCCCGAGTTGGATGCCAGCATAGCGAGAGAACCAAGATTTCAGAGGAAGTGACGCTCTTTTCAGAAATCAAATTTAGCTGTGGTGCGTCCGGCTTTGTGAAAGATAGACTGTAAAAAGCGATACGGCCTGTCGAGCCCGCAACAGCAAGGATCGCATCTCGCTCGTTATGGGGAGTTTCGTGTGGATACCATTGAATATCGAGGATGGAGTAATCTGGTGTGACAGTCGTGGAAATCGGTATTCTAAAAAAAGCAATTAGAAAGAAGATTCGCCGGCGGCGACTCATGCTCACATTTCGTCTCCTTCCAACGAGTACAGAATCAAACTACCGCTTCTTCTCTGAGGCGCTTCACTCGAAACGTCCTCTCCTTGGTCCTTTGGTGCGTCATCGCCGTCAATAGATTTGACCTGTTGATGTAACAAATACGTGCCGACCACGAAAAATTTCGGCTGTGATGGACAGAATGCTATACAGCTTGGAGGTATGTCTAATGTGTATGATTTGGTTGATTCGATGAGACTCATTGTTAATTCGTCCGAGATCTTTCTTGGAGACTTTAACGAGGTTAAAAGTTTAAGTCGAAAGACAAGCTTCATATCTATGGGAGCCAAGATAATTTACGTGCATAAACAAGTGACGCTTGCGACTTTATCACGTACATAAAATAGTTTATTCATAGTCTACAAACATTAATGCGCAGCGCGGACAGAACTTAATAAGAGTCATTAAATCATATGCAATAATTATCATCACATCTAGCACATATTTTCGCTCTTGATATTTCCACCCTCCATCGTCTCTTTCACCTCCCTGAATACTTGCAAGAAAGCTTGTGGTTCTTCTGCGCCTTGCACTTCGTACTTTCCATTAATCGTGAAGCTCGGTACACCAGAGATATACTTCTCCTGTGCTTCCAATACCTCCGTGTCAACCTCGGAGCCGCCCAGGCCTGACTCCATCCACTCTTGCACTTCAGCCTCGTCAAGACCGGCCTTGACACCGCGCGCAATGAGCACTTCTTGTGTTGTAATGTCTTCGTTCTCTTCAAAATATGCGTTGAAGAGCTGTTCAATTACTTTGGTCTGCATGTCTTCGCCCTTTGTCTTGGCTAACTGTACGAGTCTGTGGCTGTCGCGTGTGTTGCCCGTCTTGCCGCCAAAAGCAAAGTTGATGCCCACTTGCTTGCCCAAATGCGCCAAATGGCCTTGCATGACTCGTGTCCTCTGCGCGCCAAACTTGTGCTCATAGTATTGTTGCTTGTCGACGCTCTGGGGTGCTTCTGGGTTGAGGTAAAAGGGATACCATGTCGTTTGGAAGGTGTCGGTCGGGTTTCTGGCCTTGTGTTGTTTGATGGCAATTTCCAAGCGATTTTTGCCCACGTAACACCATGGACATACAGTGTCGCTGACGATATCGATCTTGTAGTTCGTCATTGTGCGGAAGGTGGCACGGAAAGCCACTTTGAAGGCAAAGAATTACGATAGGAGAGATTAAAGGGTATCAAAGGAAACAAATGCGTTGACGAGATGGAAAGAAGGTTTGGAGAAGAATGGCGACTGTACTTATCTTATTATTGCAAAATGCACGCCACTCAGGACTGTTCAATAATCAAACATGCCCCACGATGTGCCATGATGGAGGGGTCGCGGAAGGATTGTCGTGATTAGTAATTCGGGCAAACCGGCTCTATTTAGCGCTCCAGGGCCGGCGAGATTGTGTAAGACGCGAGAGGCCGGAGCAGGGCACTGGGGAATAGATCCGCGCACAATTGTCAGTCGGCAAATCGCCGTGGCCCGACACACCGAAATGCTGGTGGTAGGGCGTATGTAACGACAGTGCAAAGTAGAAGTGAAGATGAAAAGTGAGGCAAATTGTGGACGCCTGATGCCTGATGCGGCTCTGGTGCCACTCTTACCCGTTGGCTGCATGGCCCTGCAGACGACGTTGGCCGGAGTTTGTGATCACAACCACGAGGCCATGCACTTGTATCAGTCAACAAAGTAGCAAACGTCGTCGTCTAATCATGGACGGCGCTGCTGGGCCTGTCTTCCGCGCCAACAAACGCCGAAAGATCCTGCGACAGCGTCCAGACTCGGACGACGAGCCCATCGTTTCACGACTCCCGGACAAGCCACTCGGCGCATCTAACGTCGATGATGAGGACGGCGGCCAATATCTCGTCACATTTCAGAATCGGAAAGCAGGCAACAGGAAGAATGGCATTGGCTTTTACACAAACCTTGACAAACGACAGCCTGCCGTTCAGGATTCGGACAGGGCTTTGGAACTGCTCGATCAAGCAAAGATCCCAGAACAGAACCAAGTCCATCGCTTTGTGAAACCAACTGGCAAGACTGGCGTAGTGGACGACAGGCATATGTACGTATTCGGCCCCGAATGCAAATATTATGACATACTACCATACTGATGATGTAGGGTGGCGTTCGTAGATTCCAAGCTGGCTGAGCTCAATCGGTCGGAAATATCTACATCGGCATCAAACATTTTACCAGAACCAAAGGGGCAAACAGTCTCATCACAGCAACATGACCGCACGAAATCTACTCCAGTAGTGCGAACTACACAGGATGAGGTGGAAGAAGTGGACCTAGCCAGTTTCCAATCACGTAGTGCGCGACCATCGTCTAAACATACCAGAGATACCACGAAGCCACCTGCCCGAACTCGTCGCGGAGCACCAAGTCGAGGAGCAGATGATATGGCGCGCGACGCAATGGTTGATGCCATTATGCGCGAAGCTCAAGTTCCACTTTACGATCACTCAACGTCATCAGCGCCAGTGGCAAATGACAATAATCAAGGAATAGACAACGACGAAGCAATCGCAGAGGCCTTTAAAGCCGAGTTTTTCGCCGATCTGGCTCGCCAACAACATCGACGACAACCTGCTCCAACAGCTGGTGGTAGTGCTCCCAATGGCCCCAAGCTTGGAGGAAGTCGACAGCAGAGGGAGAGAATGAAAGCGTACGAAGAAGCGAAAGCGGCAACTGGAAAGAAATGAAAAAGAATCGAAAAGACGTTCTTATATGTTTCTTTACTATGTGCATGTAAAATATCAGGCCTCGAAGACTGTAGTCTCATCAAGGCTATCACTGTCGTTCGACTTTCATGCTAGATCTCAAATTTCCCAAATGTTCCAGCGCCATTGCGGTCCAAAATCGTCACATATTCTCGTCATATATATAATCGTTGGAGCCAGATTGTTAGAAGACGCCAACTCGAAGAAGAGAAATAAAAAAGTGAAAACGCCATTTACGCCTTGCTCAAGGTTCAATGGTTCCTTATTCGTGCATATGCTGGACGAAGACGAGGTCTATGGGTTGTCATGCGCTCGTGATGATTCATTTTTGAGGTTCATTCAGAAACGGTATTCTCACTTGGAAGATCGGTGTCCACCAATGGCGCCAAAGGCTGACTCAGCATTCCCAGGTGATGATCCAAACGGCTTCGTGCTCCAGGCTCCACCGCTGGTTGATAGATCGCTGAAATTGGAACGAGCAGTTGGTCTGATAGGCCCACTGATTTCGTCCATGTCAAACAGTTCTTGTTCTTCGTCAATCTTACCAACGCTGTTAGTGCTGACTCCCCGGTCGAGACTCCTGCGGGCTGCATGACCCTTCGAGGCGGTGCGGATCGGTGCGGATGGCTGGCCTGCTTGTGATCTAGCCGCGTCCAATTTGGTCCTTTGTAATTCTTGAGTGAACATGCTCATGCTCGCTTGTCGAGGCGGGCTGCTAATGCTCGGAGAAATGTCACCGTTGGATGGCTTACTTGGCACTGCAAGTGGGAAACCAGAGTTGCGTAGAGGTGATCCAACCTCCGCTTTGTTTGCTTGTCCGCTCGCACTAGCAAAAACGCTCGAGTAGCGAGACGGGCTTGACGAATATGCCATCTCCATTCTGCTCTCTCGGGGAGTGTTATTAATTGAAATTGTGCGGCGCTGAGCGGCCAGGAAAGCTGCTGGAGTCTCGTCGTCAAATGTGTTTCTTGATCCTCTCCTCAGTTTGTCTTCCGGAATTAGATCACGTAAGCTTGCCGGTAGAAGATCTTCTTCGACACCACTATCTCCCTCTTCGTCATCATCCGAATACTCGAACGACTGAGTAGGAAGCCTCGTGCCTAAGCTGGCCGAGAAAACCGGTCGTGAGGCTCGTAATCGTTCCGAGTGGAGAGATCGCTTGGGGAACGTCAGCGGTTCGTCAGCACCACTTGGAGGTGATGATCCTATTCCGGCCAGAACACCATCCATACCCCTGTCTCCAAACGCAGAGCTATGTAGGTTTCGAAGTGTTGTGTTACCAAAGTGCGACTTTCGTGGAAGCGAGGATGGAGGAGACTCAAGACCAAATCGAGATGGTACAGATGCGGGATGCAAGCCATTCATTGCTGCCATTGATATTCCACTGCTGTCAAAGGAGCTAGGTAGGGGCGCATCAAGCACAGACAGGCCCTTGTGTTGAGGAGAAGTTGCAAAACGATCGGTTTGACCAGGTGATCCATATTTGGGCGAGGGGGATGTGTAGGTTACGTCAACGGGAGGGACTTCGTTGCCTTTACCACCGTAGGAGTATCCATCGAGATCCGGTGTACCGTCTCCATTTGGCCTTGTTTCTAGCCCTTGTGCCTGCATGCTCAATAGTCCTGGTGGTGGTGCAGCGAAGCCAGCGGGCATCTGAGGTGAAGGCATGTATTGCTGCTGTTGATAGCCTTGTGGCATACGGTTCATAATAGTGCCGTCCGGGGAGATGTGCAGCAGCGCACATTTCCGTCCAAATTTGCAACCTCCTTTTGCGAAATATTTGCACGGGGCTGGTCGTGTCGTGGACTCGATGTCATGTGAGAAAGGACACATGCGACCAGCTTGGCACTGGCTCTGGAGGAAGAATTTGCATGGTACATGAGAGGTGTCTGGTTTAAAAAGTAGTTAGTCTCGCCTCTCGGTGGTCTCGTCTTGCATTTTTACATACTTTTGTTCTTTGGCGGGCTTCTAGGCATAGCACTCATGCTGGTCATAGGCATTTCTCCGGGAGTCATCTGAAACTGTCGGGGTGAGGCCACCGGCATCGGCACGGAACCATTTCGCTCGCCAGACATTCTCTTCGAATTCGAAGGGTTGTCGGATACAGCTTGTTGTTGGTGAGAAGAGCCACTGGCGGATCCGTTGGGTCCTGCGAGGGGGGAAGGTGAAGAAAAGCCGTTCATGATCGTGTGGTTCGCATGAGGGCTGGGCAATGTCCCTCGGCGGGGTACAGTACCGAAGTCGCGCGGCGTGTGGGCGGCGTGAGATAGTCTAGATATGCGGGAAGAGGAGGAGGGGCCGCCCGGAGATTGTCGCAGGATGGCTGAAGCAGACGGCTGAGATCGGGCGGCTGGATGCGATGTTCAGAGGCACGTCGACGGCGTCTGTCGCCTGGTATGGGAGGTCGTGTGAGTGCGAGGTGGCTAGTAACTAGCAGTCCGGCAGCGCTGTGATTGGAGATGGCATCTTCGGCAGCGGCTCCGGCGGCGACGGGGAGTGGAGAAGACTCGATGGATGCGACGTTCCTCGTTCGTCTCGACTTGGTATGAACCATGGATGGCGGGCATTACTACGATATATACTCGGTCTGCAGGACGGATTAACAGGCAATCCGGCATTTCGACACCACGGCTGCTTGGCTCATCGACGGTCCACGCCAACACTCTCTGCCCCGTGAGAAGGCAGTCAGGCGACGGCCTGTCTCAGACGCCGATGAGGACGTGACGAGACTATCATGGCAAACTTACAGTGCATCAACACACAAACGTCCAATGGATTCAGAATGCTCCTAAATCTAGCGCTGTCACTTGTGTCCTAGATCAACGCCACCAGCCTCAATATCTTCCTCAGAATAGAGTACGACACGATGGCTAGTCATCAGGCGACCTACGCCGTCGATCAAGTTAACCAAAACTCAGATGTCCGGAGGATTGATGGAATCCATGCATAGAATTTGTTCAAATGGAATGAGATTCCACAAACCCCTGAAACACAATGACATTACGGCGGGCCGCCAAAAGGTTACACGACTGCATTCCTTACAGTCTTAGCTTCTTCAAATTAGTCTGCTAATATCATCGCAGCAGCAGCAGTTCGCAGAGTTTGAGTTCTTCTAGGATCGATCATAGTTCTGTCTAGAGACCTTCCCGGTTCTGTAAAGATGGACTGTCCGAGCCATGGTCGGAGTTCTCTCTACGCCTCCTGGAAAGTTTGCGTTTAATCCGACCGTGTTCCAGCAATATCGTCGGAACTGTGTCGGGACAGAAACCTGTATATCCTTGGCCTCGGATTGCGTATTTGAAATGTGCGTCCATTCATCACGACTTGCGGCCATGTTGCCTCTCGTGTGTTAGCATTGGTGCTTCGCCGGTGTCCAATTCTCGTCAGACTCGTCCCATGTGTAGTGGCAATACAGCGAGTGTTTCGTCGCCATCCATGTACGAGGTGCTGAATTGCCATTCCATGTGAAACGTTCTTCGGCCTTGCTTCATGGAGTCAATCGAAGGCAAGTCGCTCCTGCCTCATCTGCTAGTGTCGTCTCGCGTTTGTCGCCAATTTCCCAGCACCGACCACGTTCCTTCCCTCCAACATCATGTCCAGCTGCCTGCTGCCTGCTTAATTGCTTACCTTTTCTTTTCTCTCCACCTTCCACACCTTCGTTTCTACACCTTCGGTCTCTTGTCTTCACTAATCCTTCGTCCTTCGTTTCGGTGGCAACTCACCTTCATTCACTCTTTAGAGCACCATCTCTCCCATCGGCTCACCTCACTGCGACCTCCCATCATGAAGTTCCATCCTGTCACGCTCGTGGCGGCGATTGCTACAGCGTGTGTCGCTGCTGCTCAGGACGCGTAAGTTGTCCCGTCCCTTTGCCCTTCAACACCTGCCCGCACCAGTAAAACATCAATCGCGCCTTCGACCATGGAAAACAGCCTGCCGTCGATGCGGATACGCCTTACCCAGTCCTCACCAGAACTGTCCCGCCTCGACTCACTGCTCTACTTGAAAATCTCAAGAGCATACATCAAAGCACCAGACACATTAGATCACACATTATGAGCTCCCCTGGACGAACCGGATATGCCCCATCGCCACGCAAGAGAGCCAGACAAGACGCCTTCAGGACTTCCACAGGCTCCATCTCCGAACCTGGACATGTCATGTCCAAAGCAGAACGTCAACAACGGCGAGACTTCGTCGTTGGTGACCTGGATGGACAAGCTGACGGGGACCTAAGTTGGCTGAATGAAATAAGCTTCTCTGAATCCTTCACTGAACGTCTTGGATCATCACGTCGCCAGCCACTTAGCTTCCGAAGTGGCCTCTCGTGTTGCGCAACCAGCTCGCAATGGATGTTTGCCCCTCAAAGCGCGCTCCCTCATCGTCTTCGCAATCTTCTTTGTTCTTGCATTTGGCTCAATGAATATTGTGTTCAACTACTTACTCTTGGCTACCAGGGCTTCTGCAGCGTGCGGCACCGCGACCGTCTTCATGCCTTTCACCTCAACCAGCACTACTACCATTTACGCTCCTTTTACCTCTTCCAACAGCCCATCGGGTGTCAATTCGCCCATCACTACCGTTACATCCGAATCTACAGTCTACAGCACCGTCACAGTAACCCAAGAGATGGCCGGATCGACCGCGGTTGGGCCGTATTACTACGGCGTCGTTTCCGGCACAACCAGCTGGCTGAATAGCATCGCCCCAAACAGCGATGCTGTTCTGGCTACCGAAACCACTTCGATCTTTGTCAGTCCTGTAGCCTCGACAACTGTTGTTGAACATCTCACCATTAAGTCTACCGTGACAGATTATGAGACAATCACACTTCCGCCGTACACTTCCACAGTATATAGCTACGCTGGACCAGGCCTCACGCTTACTTCAACAAGCACATTGTACTCTGCAATTGTTCTTTCTTCGGTTTTACCAAGCATCGATCCGCAGAGTTCTCCGACATTCCGCGGTGTTGGCCCTGCTGGCTGGAATGCAACATCAATCGCGCCTGCGTCTTCCAGTCAATCAAGCGAATCTGAGACTGCAGCAAGCGCTACCTCTATCTACTACTCAAGAACCGGACTTCCATTGACCTCAACCAGCACGATTTACATGACCAGCACCTCCCATGTAACGGATACAACAACTCTAACTATGACTAGCTCGAGCTCTGGGGATTCCTTTGGCAGTTCGGCGGCTGCAGTAATGACGTCTTCGTCCACTAACATTACCACCTCTGTGCAGTCTATTCCTCCTATCGGTTCTGATCTCACTGATGGAATATCAACCACGTCCCTTACATCAGCGTCGATACCACTTGCAACTTCAGCTTCATCCGGCCTGTACCCCAATTCTAGCACCGCCGGTGCTGCTACGGTTTTTGGACCCGGCTCCGGTCTTTCCGATCACGCCAGCGGATACGGATACACGCCCAGTTCTCTCCATACATCTATGAGCATGATCCTGACCTACAAATCTTTCACCATTGCCGTTGCGTCTACCATCCAAAACGGATCGTCGCTTTTTAGTACTGTTCACTCGACACTCCCGAGGTTGTCTTCAGTTTCCAGTCCAGCGGCTTCTGTCTTGCCATCTTCCCAGGCAAACTCTACGGGTAGTGGCGCACTAATTGCTCTATCATCATCGCATTATCCCTCCCTCACTGCCCTACCATCTCCGCATCTCCTGACTACATACACTGTCGTGGGCTCGCAAGGATTGAGTTCTGTGTTCGCTACAAACAGTTCGATGGATCACTCGTCTGTTGCTTCGTCCATGTCCAATCAACCATTGCCATCAGTCAGTAGCAATGCGACAAACGGCATCACTTCTTCGTTTGCCGAGAGTCTTTCCATCGGAGGCCATGGCCCATATAGCTATGCCACAACCAGTGTCGCAAGTTCATCACTCTCATTTTCGCATTCAAGCACAGCGCCAAATGCAACTGCGATTTCAAGCTCTTCCAATACAGCTTCATCAACTTCCATGACTGCATCGACTATACCGACTGCTTGTGGCCAGCACGGCAATTTTACTATGACATTCGATGATTTGCCCAATTTCGTTCCAACGAACGCGAACACAACCGACATCACTCAGGCTCCACCGCTCGATGTACATGGTCCATACTATCATCTCACCTTCGGTGATGGCTACGTGTATACACACACTTCTGCAGAACCATATGCACCACACTCTTCACCGAACGTTGCCGTATTCCTGGGTGGTACGCACGTGAGAGCTGGAGGCCTTGAGCCTGGCGAAATTGCTGACGGCATCTATCAACGAACATCTGCGTTCTGGTTTGATGCTCACAATGCCTGGATAGGATGCGACAATGTCGGCAAAACTGCCGGACAGGAGCCTTGCGTCGTAGTTATGAATGGTTACACGTGGAGTGATGCTGATCATGATGAGGTTGAGACCTACTCTCAGAATGTGACAGTACCACCGTGCGGCAAATCATCCAACTGCCCTCTACAACAGGTCGAATTTCCGACATCTTTCCGTAATCTGACCGGCTTGCAAATGCAAGCTTTTGTCAGAAATGATGAGAGAATGTTCATCATCGATGATATTTCCTTATCGTGGTCAAACGACACCTGTGCAGCTGGATTGCTGCGATTGAAATACCAATAATCGCCCACGAAAAGTTATGGTCGAATGATGCGCAGCCATGCCAACAAGAGCTAGAATTTTTTAAAACTGCCCTTTAAGTTATCCTAAATTGAGATTAACAGCGGGTCTAGTTAAATTTACATTGTCATACGAAAGCGACGCCAAGGGATGGCTCAGCCTCATGACTTCATTTTCCTACAGTCCAACATTGGAGCAGTCTGGAACTGCCCTTTTTAAACCCCGAAAATAGCTTAGCTTTCATAAATGTAATGAACATTTCCGGTCAGTCCAAATATACTTTTTGTCTCAAGGTGAAAGGATTGGTAGTTATGGGAAGCGGAAGAGGGCCGAACGATTGTCATCCTATGACAGGCATCGAATTGTAATCCCGGCTCCATCAAATTGAACGAAGCAATTGGATTGAGTTTAGGCGAATAAGCAATGAGTTCGCACGGTACCGCAAGATTGTAAGGAAATTTTTGCAAATATCCAAATATACTTCTCCCCCCAGTCGTTGTTGATTTCATGCTTCAGAAATTGCATTTCTCGTGACGGCCACTTTCTTGCTTCACCTGCGATCATTCACTCAAGAACGCTACATGTACAATAGAGCGATTATGGAGGATCCGACCATTTCACCACCAGCCAGGTATGCAGATAACAAGCGATGTCAGAAGCAACAAAGCTGACGACAGACATACACAGCGTTCCGCCCACCGCTGGATATTCCAAAAGGCGCAACTCCGTTGTCATGGCTCTGGCTCAATTTTCTTTCGGCGATTCACGGGATCGTGACAGTGTTAGTCCGACATATGTTCTCGGTAAACGCAAGTCTTGGGCTGGGGCACTCAATGAAGTGAGAACCGATGCTCGTGACTGGGCGGTGGTTCCCTACCGTCGTGCTCTGAAGACCAAAAAGTCGTGCAAAGAACTTACGCCTGATGCTGCGCCGTTTGGATCTGTCGGATCAATGGCCGCCACGGAAATTCCTCGTGACTCTGTTGTTGGCCCAGCTAACTTACATCAACCTTCAGCTTCAAGTAAGGGCAAAGGCAAAGCTTGTGAGGTTGTTGCCAAGTTTAACGCCCTTGGGGACTCTTGTCAGAAAGTCTGGTCGCCAGATATCGGCAAAAGGAGCAGAAGTGGAACGTTTCCGACATTGGATCCGGCACTGACGCCATTCCTCGATCATGCAGACGCGATTCCAGAGTTCAGGAGAGAATTGCTGGGTGGGACTTTGGGGCTCGATTATCAACTTCAGGGGTGGGAGCGTGAGGTCTTTAGTCGCCATACCTTGGAGAATGAGATACGCCGTCAAAGCAAGAGTGAGTTGGGAGATCGACACTCTGGAAATACTCAAGCTGACTTGTCTTAGTATCGCAAGGTCAAGAGCTTGGGAACGAACCAAAGAATTCAGCGATCTCAACAGGAAATTCCACGTCCATGGCAAGACTCACGTCAAAGGCAAGCTATACTTACGAAGCGCCATGCTATGCCTCTATCATGCGCGAAGCATATGACCCAGAGCCCAGGCAGCGACGGAGCAAAACACAATCTTCCGGGACGCAATCGCTCGACGGCAGGATCGTAACCCATGAATCCAGAATTCGTAGCGAAATGCTCGCGGCAGAGTATCGAAGGCTCTTCGAGCCTCCAGTGAACAATACCAACGTTCCACGTCCATCAGCAGATGGCAAGAACCGAATTTCGGAAGCAGGCCCAGCTGATGAAGAAAATAATGAAGCTCAGCCTGGTGATGGCAAATTGCTAGTAGCCAAAGAGTTTCGAGATGAACACAACCCAACCCCGGCAGAAATTCAAGAACGATTGGCAGGCCCGTCTCAAGCGACGGAGACGGATCAAATCTCAGAGCCATTAAACAAGGGTCCAGAGCCAAGTCAAAAGGAGCATCAATTAGAAAGAAGAATGCAAGTGCCGGAGCTCGAGCACAATGGAAGCCTGGAGGTCGCATCGTCTGATGCTGTACCCGAAGGCCCTCCTCAAAACAAGAATTTTGGTTCTCGGATAGCACACAAACTGTCATTTCTGATCAGTGACCTCTGCCCCAGCCTGCCAGGTCAGGACGATCAGGACGATGGCATTGTCGTGGATGTGCATGGTCGCAGCCATCGAGTCAAGCTCTCCAATTTCATGAAACAAGTGAGCTACCGGTGGAAGATATGGCGGCGATCTGCTCCGAAGAATCAGTCTGAAAGGTTCATTTCTGAAGAACCTCCCCGACTTCGAGTGTATGAATTGCAGTGTGAGCAAAGTGAGCTGCAGGAAAGCTGTGAAGCGACCTGGAGTTCCCTGAGCGGCATGAAATGGGTGCGCGATATCCACGAGGAAGAAAATCACAGCAACTAGATTGCGAAAGAGGAGATGAAAGACGAATGCAGCGAATCGACCGCGCGGAATTCCAGAGATGAGTCGTGCAGCGTATGTGGTCAAGGAAGTTGTCACTCTTCAATGTTTCGGAAAGTCTTGCAGCGTTGGAACAGTGAGTTAGATTGATATAAACTTCAGTATGGCACATAAAAGCCGTATCAAGACTTGGAATGTTCATCACATGGTCGAACGGGATAATACCGTGTGATGCACGGCAGTTCGAAATGAGTGAAGTCGCTGTGGAAACCCCCACACGGCATTTGTCCACGGCCGCCCAAAATTGATCCTTCTCGGAGGTGTGACCACATTTGACGAGCTCTATAAGTACAACTTTCTTATCAAATGTCCATTGTACCCCACCCCACATCCTTTCATTTCCTACTAAGGAACCTGTCTGGCTACTAAAATCGAAGCTTATGCTTCTTACAAGATGGACTCGTTCCAGACGGCAGATAACAAAGTCCACAACCTAAGGCGCCAGGTCGAAGCTACTGAAAATCAGCTACGAGAGCTAAAATCCCAATTGCAACAGGCAGAACAACAGGCAGAAGAGTCTCGCAATGCTCATTCGGCTTATCTAGGCGGTTTCCCTGCAGAATGGATTGACGAAACGCTCCAGGTTTTGCGGCAGAATGAGTTTCCCAATACAGCGCAAACCATTCGACAAGACCATGGGTTTCAACAATCTCCATCTGCGGCCAACGTGACAAAACGCCGCTGGCCGCTTGACAAAGACGAATATATACGTTATGGCAGACAGCTTATCATGCCTGAGATTGGCCTCCATGGCCAGCTGCGTTTGAAAAATTCCAAAGTCTTGGTCGTTGGCTGTGGTGGACTTGGATGTCCCGCTGCTGCTTATCTTGCCGGAGCAGGTGTTGGAACTTTGGGACTCATCGACGGTGACACCGTAGAAGTCTCAAATCTGCATCGTCAGATCATTCACAGTACTACGAAAGTCGGCATGACTAAGGTCGACAGTGCATACGAGTACCTTGCAGCGTAAGAAAAACGCTCTACCATTCACACCATTGCAAAGACTGATTCTGATGTACTATCATAGTCTCAATCCGTCAATCACCTACAATCGATATCCCTTTCATCTTAGTCCTGACAAGGCCTTGGAGATATTTGAACAATACGACTTGATACTCGATTGTACAGATCATCCTACTTCTCGCTATCTCATTTCAGATGCAGCCGTCTTGACTGGAAGGCCACTGGTTTCAGCGTCGGCTCTGAAGACAGAAGGGCAACTAATAGTCCTCAACAATCCGCCCAAACCACCCGGAGATCTCTCTGGTGGACCATGCTACCGATGCGTCTTCCCAACGCCACCACCTGCGGACAGCGTAGTCAGTTGTGGCGAGGGCGGTATCGTCGGTCCAGTAGTAGGCCTCATGGGCGTTCTCCAAGCCCTGGAAGCAATCAAAGTCCTCACCGCCAAAGTACAGCCCATAGACCAAGACCCGCCCAAACCAACACTGCTCATGTTCTCAGCATACAACACGCCTCAATTCCGGAGCGTACGTCTTCGCTCCCGCCGCAAAGAATGCGCTGCCTGCTCTTCACAAGCATCAATTACCCGACAAGCCCTCACAAATGGCTCACTGGACTACGTAGCCTTCTGCGGAGCAGCACTACCCATCAACGTCCTGCCTCCGCAGGCCCGCGTCGCCGCCGCCGATTTCGCTCGTTTGCCTCAAGACGGTAGTAACAAATTAATCGACGTGCGCGATGAGACTCAATACGCCATATGTGCGCTCCGGGGATCTATTAATGTTCCATGGACAGGTAATGCGGACAGTTGGATCACTCGTGCAACGCAGAGTGGTGCTCTGGCTCAGGATGGAAGGCATTATTACATTGTTTGTCGTTTGGGAAATGACTCGCAGCTTGCGGCGCAAGCTATTATGGATCGAGCCCTCTTACCAATTTTGGTGAAGGATATAAAAGGAGGTTTCAAAGCGTGGCGCGAGGAGGTCGATCCTTCGTGGCCTGATTACTAAATAGAGCGATTAAGGTCAATGTCATCGAGATTCAAATAACTAGAATAGAAAATTGATTAACGTCTCCATGGTGACGACAGCTGCGGAATGAGAAGAGCTTTTTCGTTTCATGTACGCAATCTCTATGCTGAAGCTTCGGCCTCTGCTTGTCGGCTGGCAACACTTCCTCCTCTCCACCCAAGCTTTGGATCTTGCTTTGCGTGTTGCTTAGACTCGCTCTCTTTACCCACGGGGCCCCATCCACCGCCACCTGGAGTCATGACAATGATACGATCGCCTGCATTCATAGCGGCCGTGTTTTTGCCACCCATGTTGATGTACTTGACGTCATCTTCCTCCTTGGAAGCCCCGCTGGTTTGTTTGTCGTCCTGTTTGCTATTGGCATTACCGTCTGCGGTCTTTGGCATCTTTCGAACCCAGATGTTGCGGCCACAGTCAGCATCCTCGCCGCCTGCCATGCCGTACGGGTGATATACACGACGCTCGCTGAGAATGCTGACTTGAACGGGTATCCGGAATTCAATATCACGGATGCAGCCATCGCCTCCCTTGTGTTGTCCCGCTCCATGGCTGTCTTTGCGCAAGCTGAACTCTCGCAACAAGACTGGATATCTCCGTTCGAAGACTTCAGAATCGGTGATGCGAGTATTGGTCATGTGAGTATGAACACCGTTTGTTCCGTCCCAGTGCGGACCAGCACCAGATCCTCCGGCGATTGTCTCGTAGTATCCGAAGCCTTTCACGACTTTTTGGCCTTCCACGTTGCCTCCAAATCCGAAAGTCAGGTTGTTGGTGTCACCTTGCGAAGCAGCACAGGCCTGGAAAGCTTTAAGTACCACATCTGTGACACGCTGCGACGTAAGAACATTGCCTCCGACGACAGCTGCTGTTCCTGAAGGCGATAAGAATGATCCCTTTGGAATAATCACTTTGACAGGTTTCAAACAACCTTGATTCAAAGGAATGTCCTCGCTAATCAATGCTCGCAAGCAGTAGATAATGGCACTGTATGTCACAGCTTCGGGGGCGTTCGTATTGGCATAGACTTCTGGGCCAGTGCCCGTGAAATCATAGACAGCTTCACCATTCTCAGCGTCGATGGTGATCTTGAGCTTTATCGGACTGCCATCATCCATGTAGTCGACAGCTGTCAAATCGGCACCTTCCCAGCGTTTGCTGACATCTTTAAGAAGATTCCTGACACTCAATTCAGCGTTGTCTTGAATACTTCTCATGTAGAACTGGACAACTTCTTCGCCATAATCACCAATTAGCGTACTGATCAAGTTGATACCTTTCTGATTGGCAGCAATTTGCGCTTTTAAATCATTGAGATTATCGGCAAGACATCTAGTTCCACTGCAGCCTGGATATTTGGCAGGCTCTTCGTGCAAGATTTCTGTGATTCGTTTCTCATTGAACACGCCTTCCGAGACAAGCTTCTCGCTCTTGATCGCGGCACCTTCTTGGAACAGCTCTCTTGAGTGTGGAGGCATCGATCCGGGTAAGATACCACCAATGTCAGCATGATGTGCTCGAGAAGCGACGTAGAATACGATCTCATCACCGTTGAAAGCAGGTGTAATGACCGTAATATCCGGCAAATGGGTTCCGCCAAACATTGGATGGTTCGATACCAGTACGTCTCCTTTCTTAAGCTTGCCACGCCAGATCTCTGATTGTTTTTTGACACACGTAGACATACTTCCAAGATGTACTGGTAAGTGAGGAGCATTGGCCACGAGACCACCATCTGAGTCAAATAGAGCGCACGAATAGTCGAGGCGTTCCTTGACATTGGTGCTGACACTAGTCTTCTGCAGCGCTCTGCCCATCTGCTCAGCAATCGCCATGAAGCGGTGTGCGAATATGCTTAGCATGATTGGATCCACCTCTTTGGTGTTGACCTTCTTATCCTGGGAGCTCTTGCCGATGTTGATCACTACATGAGTGTTGATGAGCAGTGCAGTGGCTTCGGGGGTCACAACAATTGTCTGAGTTCCGTCCGCAATAATAGCAGGACCTCTGATGCGGTCACCTACTGCAAGATCTTCGAGCTTGTAGACTGCCGTCTGTTGGCGTCCACCTTCAAAATAGACAGATTTCTCAGAAAATTGCTTCTCCCCTTTGTTTAAGTCTTTGGTATGGATTTCCTTGAGCTGTTCATCAACGGTCTTCTCTAATCCTTCGAATGTTTTTCCGATTCCTCGTGCGCGCACGTCATCGATGATAATGTCTCGATCAGGAAGAGTAAACCCAAATTCCTGCTCATGCTGCTTGACAAATGCTTTACCAAACGCCCAGTCATCACCGTTAAATTCCTTCTCCGCTTCCTCTTTCGATGGCTTTACAATCATCAGAGCAGATTCAGTGCCGCGGTATCGCATGTTGAGATACTCTTCGAACTTTATTTGATCTTCGCCAAATCCTTGATCCTTGAGGGTAGCAATGGATCGCTTCTTCAGCTCGTCCATCTTTGCCTTCAGCTCACTGCGTACATGTTTGTCGTCAGACCATACTTTGGACTCCGGCTCTTGTCGTTCATCTACGACATCAGCCAAGGCCATGCCATATGCTGACAGTACTGAAGAATATCTGTGAATCAGGATCTGACTGATACCTAGAGCTTCTGCAATGGCAACGGCATGTTGTCCACCAGCACCACCAAACGTCGCCAATCTATGTTTTGACGTGTCGTGTCCTCTCGCCTCAGTTAAGGAGCGAATAGGTCTGGTCATTGTCTCGTTGGCAATCTTGATAAAACCGTAAGCAACTTCATCGGCAGACATGGCCTTATTCTTGTCACCAGCAGTTTCCTTATTAATCTGCGCAGTAAGCTCTTCGAAAAGTTTCCTGCTTGCACTCTCGTCTAAACCTTCGTTCTCGTTCTTGCCAAATATTTTGGGGAAGAAGTCGGGTAGCAGGCGTCCAAGGAGCAAGTTTGCATCAGTAATAGTTAAAGGACCATCTTTGCGATAGCATGCAGGTCCAGGATGTGCGCTAGCGCTCTCAGGTCCAACTACAAATAAACCATTGCGGAAGAACAACCGTGATCCACCTCCAGCAGCGACGGTGTTGATGTCGAGTTGTGGACTTTGAATTGTTACGCCTGCTGTTGTTGTCTCAAAAACATGGTCGTATCTTCCGTTTCCATATCGGCTAACATCAGTTGATGTTCCACCCATGTCAAATCCAATGACTGGAATCTGCGTTTTGGGATCATAGCTGGTAAGCGCATAGCCAACGACACCTCCAGCCGGACCAGACAAAATAGCACGCAGTCCTGAAAAGCCGTCCACATCAACTAGACCTCCATCTGATTGCATGAACTCACATCGGGCGCCTTTCGATCCTGGCTGCTTTTTCACGCTCTCGGTTCCAAGTCCGCCTTCAAATCCGGCTTGGAAGCCGTCGATATACTTTCGAATCGCCGGGGTGAGGTATGCATCAGCACATGCAGAAGTTGCGCGTGGTACTAGTTTGATCATGGGCATCAGTTGATGGGACAAACTGACGTGTTCGAACCCAATCTCTTCGGCGATTTTCCCGACAATTGCTTCGTGGTATGGATAGGTGTAGCCATGCATGAGGCATACGGCTATACTGCGCAGTCCCGAGTCGTATACTTCTTGTAGCTGTTGTTTGATTTTGGACTCGTCTGGCCTCTCCAAAATCCGGACGGTCTCTCCTGAAAGACCAGATACCAGCTCTGCGTCATGTCCGGCTTCCTCGAGCGACGGTGCTTTTGTCTCGTGTCTCTCTGGGTCTTCGGCATAGTCCTCTAAAGTTACTCGCTCATCAATCTCTATGACCATCTTGTATAGTCTGTCAGGCTTTCGAATAGCCAGATCAAAAATGTTTGGCCGACTTTGATTTCCAATTTCTAAGCAGTCCTTGAATCCCTTTGTGACGACCATGGCAATATCCTCTCCCTTTCTCTCCAGCAATGCATTTGTGGCAACTGTTGTTCCCATACGTATGCTCTCAATCTTGCTCGTGTCGAGTGGCTGACCTCGAGGAATCTCTTTGCCCTCGAACTTTGACAATAGCCGCCGAATACCCTCTAGTGGTGCATCGTCATAGTTCTGAGGGTCTACGGAGAGGAGTTTGATAACGACGTCGTCTTCCATTTTGCCAGTCCCCGGGTTGCCTACGCAGTCGGTGAAGGTTCCTCTCAAATTATTAGCAATGCTCAATTATTCGAGCTAATACACATACCGCCACGGTCAATGGCAATGCGGATGCCACGCTCACTGGTTTGAGCCATGATTGTGTTTGATAAGAAGGTTCAAGGGCAAGACGGTAAATGATGCGAGAAATGTATTACTATGGAAAACATGAGACGATGTTTTGTCTTCCGTCGGCCAACAACTGGAGCTGCGCATATCATCGGATGAGGCCAGCCTGGAGCTGTGTCATCTTTGGAGGGGTCCTCCGAAAGCGGCGGCGACTGCAACCCCCACCCTTCAATCCATTAGAACGTCAATGTAGTTAATCAAAGACTGATGTTGAAACGCGAAAATATTCAGTACTGCTTCTCAACACCATGACAGCATGAGATAAACGTCCTGAAAATAGAATAGAGCAAGAGCTGGCACAAATGCCAAAATGCCAAAATGTCATCCATAGAACAATAAATTGCATGCAACTACCCAAATTCGACAGTTGGCAATCGCCTTTTACTGATAGCATCTTGTAATGCCTGCTTGATATTATCTAACGCAACGCGCCATCCGCGGTTGACGTCCTCGCTTACTCGCGGTTCGTTTTCGTCGACTACCCAAACCATCCATTTCACAATTGCAACAGCCTTGTCCAGATCCCTCTCCTCGCTGACAACATCAGACAAATACTTCATCAAAGCCGAGACATCCTCTTGGTATGGTCCTTCGTCTGAAAAGGCTTCGTACCATGCTGTAATGGCATCGCGCAGATCTGGAAGCTCGGTGAGCTTGCGTGAAGTGAATGTCGGTTTAGCAGGTTGCGATGGAAGGACAAAGAGGCGCTCAATAGGTCTCTCTTTAGTTTGTATTATATCTTTGGGGCGATGTTGTTTTCGTTTCTGGTGCAGGCTAGTTTCAATGCCACCTGTTCGTTGCAGCCCGGCTTGACGTTGTTGGTTTATGACTTCCTTTCGAATGTCTTCGGGAAGTGCAGCAAGGAACTCCGGATCAAGTTGCTCGGTATCAGTTTCTGTGTCGGTTGTTGTGGCTACATCTTCCTGTGGGAGATGGATCGTTGGCCGAGCAACAAAATTTGACTGCGTCAAAGTCGAGTTATCGCCTCGAGTTCGACCAGCAAATAGCCCACCGCCTCGTTTGCGTTTTATTTGCTGCTTATTCATCGGTATAGTGCGATTCTTACGAGGTGATTGAGGAAGTACAGCCTGCGCTCCACGTTTGCTAGGTGACTTATAGTAACCTAATATTTCCGCTCTAACATCATCGGGGAGAGCTTCAAGAATGTTAGGATCGAGCTGAGATTCGTTAGGAAGTGGAAATTGGCTCGCTGGCATCTTTGACGAAGATGGGGATTGGGCCGCAGGTAGTGCTTCGTTCGCTGTCGTCTGTGCTGGAGTGTTCACATGTTTTGCTAACCTTTGTCGAATATCATCCGGCAGCTCAGCAAGGACACTCGGATCGAATTGAGTTGGAAGGAGAAATTGTGTTCCCATCGTGTTCAATGACTTTTTGCTTGGGTTTCGTGCACCAGTCGGACTAAAAGCAGAGATCGGCTTGTTCGTATCAATCATTCTGTTTTGTTTCTGAGGCGATCCAACGTCGTCTAGTATAGGGTCATCCGGTTTCTGAGCCGAAGTCGTGGCGGCTGATCTTGATGATTGACCTGTTTTGAATTGTAGTTTTCGTTGGCTTACTAGTTTAGATCCCTCGAGTCCGTTCTTGATGAGATCCAGCTTTTGCATCTGGACACCGATGCCTCGAAGCTCACCAGGCGAGATCTTAAATGACTTGAGCATAGCAATCGTTTCTTTCGCCATTAGGAGTGCATTGTTGGTGGCGACTCCAAGATGCAAACTTTTGCTGAATGTATCGCATTTGCCGTGCCCGAGGTGCTTTGGTGGATCGCGAGGAGCACTTGCAGCACGCCGCATGATTTTGATCGTAAGCTGTTTCCCTTTCACTTGCTCTTTGATTAATCGAGTGTGAAGCTCGCCACATAAGCTGTGCATGAATGTGTCAACTTGTTCATGGTTCTCAAAGCGAACGCCCCAGTTGACCTCAGCTGATACCGATTTCCGGATAACCTGGTCTCCAACCTCAGACTTATCAACACCCCGCGAGAAATCCCATAATTTCTCTCCGGTCTTCGGGCCGAGCGTATTAATCAGCTTTTCGCGTGAGACACCCCGGATATCTTTGACAAATTTGATCCCAAGTTGTTCAAGCTTGCCTCCGGTACTCCATGCTACGCCGGGGAGCTTCTGAACTTCAAGCTCGCCGATGAAGTCGAGAGCTTCTTCAGGTCGGAGTTGATATTGTCCTGCTGGTTTGGCTTTTCGAAGAGCCACTTTTGCTAGTAGGATATTACCGCCAATTCCGACGGATACTGCACATCCGGTTTTCTCCAGAACTTCGTCTCGTAGTTTCTGGGCGAGCTGATCTGCCTTATGTTGCTCGCGGTCAACAGCACCTTCAGCCCCATTAATGCCATCTGAACTTGTCACTGAGAAGCAAGTTGCACTGATGTCAATGAGAGCTTCGTCAATGCTGACACTTTGAACAACTCCGTCCACAGCCAGAATAGCCTCATAGAATTTTCGGCTGGCATCTTCGTAAGCTGGGAAGTCATAGGGCAATATTTTGATATCGGGACACAGCTCTTGCGCACGTCGCATCCACATGCCATTACTGATGCCAAATTCGCGGGCTGGGTAGTTGCAGCTCGCGATCTCAGATCCAGAACCTCCACCATGAGCAACTACAGCAGGCTTGTCCTTGTATTGTGGATACTTCTTCAGAGACACAGCAGCAAAAAAAGAGTCAAAATCAACGTGCATGATATATCTTCTCTGACCAGGCAGTCTCTTGAATTTGTTCTTTTGGGACGATGATTTTTCTGCGGCGAGTGATTGAAGCTGAGATTTGAGGTCTGCTTTCCACGTTGACAGGTGATGTAATCGAGACTCTCGGTAGTATTGTTCTAAGAATCCAGGGTGTACTACAGTTGATTTTCGAATGCGCGGATCAGACAGAAGCAAGGCGTTATGCTCTTCTGCTGTCATGTTCGCCAGTCTCGATGGTGAGACTGACCGTAAGACATCGGATTCGCGAATGATTGCCATAGAATAATCTGGTTCTTGAGAGCCCTGACGAGACTCGAGTTGGTCGGGATCCTCATCGACCTCTCTGGCACGGATTTTGTGATCAATAGTCGTCGCACCTTTCTGGGGCGGACTTGAAGGCGGCGGCGTTCCAACTTGCTTCACCATCTTCTGGAGATCTTCCGGCTGAATGGATTCATGAAGTTCCGTGTGTGCAGGTGCTTTGGCCCGTGTAGCGTCTGATTGTTCCAGAGCTCGCTCAACCGAGCTGGTAATCTCCAAATCTGGATACTCGTCATCGTCAATTTCTTCTTCTGGTGTTTCCGTCTGGGGGACAATTGGCCGTGGTTGAGCAGAGCCAGGAGTCGTTGAATCCTTTTTTTTTAGTTGATCCGTGTACCAGCTAGTATCGGTCTGCTCTCTATAGCCCTGAGTGGTTTTGCTGACTTGGGTGATCATCTGGCCATTGTCATACCCAAGGGTCTTCTGTCCAACGCCTTCGTCAATCACTCGATAAAAATTCCAAGGGAGAAGCTTCCCGGCGGCAACGCTGTCCACGATCCAGGCTGGCTTCACAATGCGATAACGTTTAAATTCTTCTTTCTTTTTCGGAGTGAGATTACTCGCGATGATGTGGGTGACCATGGTTTTTCCATCCAGGTACTGCACGAAGCCACCGCCATGCTGAACAATTATGGTATGGAGATCATTCAGAGACGGTTGAGTGTAGCCGTTCACATGACAGACGACTCCTTTGAAGATCTTTGGCTTGTCAGACGACTGTGCTCTCAGCTCGGCATCCAGATTCTGCAGCTTGATCTTTTTCCGCCTAAAATAATCTGAGAAGCCGCCGAAGGACGAGCCCTGATATTCCTCGCCATCTTCGCCATCGAAAGAGTGGTTTTCGATCCGTTTCCGGACCAGGGCAGACTTTTCCTCAAGTCTCGAGCCCATGCTGCACGGGAGGTCGCACTGGCGAGCAGAGAGCACGGGTACGGTTGAGCATAGCGGTAGTGCTTGCCGTCGCCGTGTAAATACTGTGGTGTGCAATGTGTAATATGTAATGTCGAGCGGTAGAGCATGACGCGTGCGGTCATTCAGCCGTGACGTGCGCGTTAAGTGGTTGCGATGGCTGCCTGAGGCCCCCACGTGGCTGGTGCACCAGTTGCCTGCCGTAAAAAGACTGTCATCTCCACTATCGGCGCTAACCACGGGCCGGGCCGCCCACGGCCAGCAGCAACCGGGACCAGCCCAGGGTCTGGCTCGAAAAAACTGCTGCAGACCGACCGAGCTTCTTTTCTGCTGCTGCTGCTGCTGTTGTTGCTGCTCTTCTCTTCTCACCTTCTTCTCCCCTCTCCACTACCATAAACACCTTCCCCCAATCTACCCCTACCACAGTATCCCCCACCGTATACTATGGCTTCTCTCATTCCCATGGCCCTCTATGGCCTCGAGGTCCCCGCCGGCGACGTTGCCATCTCGGCCCGCCCAGAGGTTCCCTCGTCCTTCCGCATCACCATGGCCGCCATTGACCCCAGCGCCGAGCCTGAGGGCGAGGATGGTGCCATTCCCCGTGCCACCCTGAAGATCATCCGTCAGCCTCTTGACTTGGAGGACATGTACGGCGACAGCGACGAGGACGATGAGGATGACTTCGATGCCGAGGAGATGGAGCGCATCCTCGCCGAAGAGGAGGACAGCGAGGACGATGAGGACTCTGACGAGGCTGGCCCAAGCGACCCCTCCAAGACCAAGGCCGCCCGCAAGGCTGCTGCTGAGGCGGAGATCCGCAAGCTTCTTGCTGAGGAGGGCATGGACATTGACGAGCCCAAGGCCAATGGCCTTTCTGCCAAGGCTAAGGGCAAGCAGCCCGCCAGCGATGACGACGAGGAGGATGAAGATGATGAGGACGACTCCGAGATGTACGACAGCGATGATGACCTCGAGGGCGAGATCGAGGAGTTCGTTATCTGCACTCTCGACCCATCCAAGGTACGCCATTTGCATCACTCACTAACCACTAATTTATGCTAACTTTCAATCTTCAGAACTGGCAACAACCCCTTGACATCACCATTGGTGAGGACGAGCGTGTCTGGTTCAAGGTCTCTGGTACTCACAGCATCTTCCTCACCGGTAACTACGTTGCAGATGCCAACGACGAGGAGCACATGTACGACCCTGAGGATGACGAGGATGAGGATTACGACCTCGAGCCAGATAGCGATGAGCTTGATGAGGACGACATTGACTCTGAGGAGGATGACGAGCTCGACGCCCTTGCTGACCCACGCGTTACCGAGGTCGATGAGGAGGAGGCCCCAGCTCTCGTCAAGGCCGACAAGAAGTCCAAGAGCAAGAAGCGTGCTGCTGACGAAGAGGAAGCCGAGACTCTTGACAGCCTGATCAAGACTGAGGAGAAGCTCAGCAAGAAGCAGCAGAAGAAGCTCAAGAAGAACGACGGCTCCGCTGCTGCTGTTGAGAACGGTGAGAACGGTTCCGCTAAGAAGGTTCAGTTCGCCAAGAACCTCGAGCAAGGCCCAACCCCCACCAAGGCCAAGACTGAGGAGACCAAGGCTGCCACCGGCCCCAAGGTCGTCCAGGGTGTCACCATCGATGATAAGAAGTTGGGAACTGGCCCAGCCGCCAAGAAGGGTGACCGTGTCGGCATGCGCTACATTGGCAAACTAAAGGACGGCAAGGTCTTCGACAGCAACAAGAAGGGCAAGCCTTTCAGCTTCAAGCTCGGTGCCGGTGAAGTCATCAAGGGCTGGGAGATTGGTATTCAGGGTTTGACCGTTGGTGGTGAGCGCCGCATCACTGTGCCAGCTCACCTTGCCTACGGCAGCAAGGCCCTCCCAGGCATCCCAGCCAACTCCACCCTCATCTTTGACGTCAAGCTCATCGATCTCAACAAGGGCAAATAAGTGCATCACGTTGCCAATACAATGCCCAAGGTTGACTATTCAGACTCGCGAATCTTACCCGCAACGTATGGAGTAAGAGATCAATGGCCCTACTTTCCAGTCCAAGTGCTGGAGGGAAGGACGGGCAAATGATAGAATGCCGACTCAGTTGTGACCGCGTCGCGACACTTGTCTGCAATAAATCAGAGATCTCATGGCTGTGAAGAGAAAAAAAATTCCTTTTGTTTTGTCTTGTCGGATTATATCAAAGAAAAGGCCGGTTCAAAAGTACTATGCGTCGACGGAACTGGCGAAATCGAGGGATTGTTTTGCTACTTGTCTCTCTCTCTTTAGCTTAGCCTGGGCCATTGCTTTAGTGTATTCTAGTTGTTAGATTGTACAACCTTAGGGAATAATATCACGAGTATTCCAACAAAAAGATTCACTGTAGATTGAAACATTGACATTTGAAATGACGTGAGATGAAAATGGACGCGGACGTTCGAATATAAAATCGTTTTCGTTTTGCCCATAACGCCTTGTGAACGGACGAGTGTGGCATGATCCCAGCCCAAAAGCGCCAGCCGCTGTCACGGAGTAATAGTAATCGATACATCTACAACCTACTAAGCTTTGAATCGGCCCTCGAAACCCGGACGACCCTTCTTTTTGCCTCCCTTGACACCACCCTTCTTCTTGCCTTTGGATCCCTTTTCGTCGCGTCGCTTGGCTAGATTGGTCTCGCGACGCTTGTCTTTCAGTTCTTTGCCCTTGGCGACGGCTTCTTGGCGCTCTCTCCAGGCCGATTCGGACTTGTTCTTGGCCTTTTCCTTGCGCTTGAGGGCTTTCTTTAGGAGGCTGGTGTCGTCTCGTACGCGCTCGCCGTGGGCGCGCTTTTTGGCGTTGAGCCAGAGGTCTTTCTCCGCAATGTCGGCTTGCTTTTCGGCGTCGAGGCCGGCGATACGCTTTTGCTTGTTCTGTGCGGCGAGAAGGGCGGTCTTCGGGTCGGAGCGGCCTTTGACTCTTCGGGCATCGTTGAGCGTTGTCATTGATGCGTCAGCAGTGGTGCCATCTTCGAAAGCGAGACGAGAGAAGGAAAAGTTATTCTCTTGTGGTTGAGGGGAGTGAGTATCAAAGATGTCGCCGGAGAGTGGACTGCCAGAGCCACGAAGCTGTGCCTCTTGTTGCAATTGCTCATCTTCCTTTTGCTTTCGTCGTTGTTCCTTCTTTGCTGCCTTGCGCTGTTCTTCTTTCTTTCGTCGTTGCTCGAGGAGTTCTTGTCGACTACGTGCTGGCTTTCCTTCGGGGCCATCAGCCTTTCGTGCAGCTCGTAGGGCCTCAATGCGTTGCCGTAATCTTTCTTGCAGTTCCGCTTGGTCGATATTAGGAAGTTGAAGTTTTGGTGACGATGTGCCAGATGTTGGGTCTGAAGCTTTAATGGCAGCTTCTGAAGGAATTGCAGGTATGCTACCAAGCTTTAGAGATGGCTTTTTTGAAGTTTGTTGGTCTTTCTTGGATGATGCTGTTGTTTTCGGCTTTGATGGAGGTATAATTGACGATGCAGATGATGTTGTGGAGTGGTTGGTTGGAATGTCAAAAGCAGGGCTTTCGACAGCGGGCGTTGAAGGCGCAGAAGATGCTTCAGAAACGGCATCGTCATTGTCGTCTGCCTCAACATCTGAGCCTTCCAAACCAGAAGCATCGAATCCGTTCAACTCTCCAGATTGTTCTGCACCCTCAACCGAATCGTCGTCATCGCTCTCGTCCTCGTCATCTTCCTCGGTCTTTTCATCAGCATTTGCCGCAGATTGTCGCTTTTGTTGCTGTGCGTCTGCGAGATCACTATCTTGTTTCGCAGCTTTCTTTGCCTCAGCCTTGGCCTTTTTTGCGGCAATCTTTTCCTGTTTGGCGTGTCGTTTTTCTTTCCTCTTCTCTGCCTTGGCTCGTCGTTTGGCCTCGTCGTCGACTGGTTCGGCTTTTTGTCTCTTGCGGCCTTCTTCGGCACCATTTGTCTGTGGTTTATCCTCTGTAGCCTCATCATCGGCTATACCGAGTTCTCGTTTCCGTTTTCGCTCACGCTCTTTCATAATATCGAGAGCGCTTTTCTGATTCGCAGGGTCCAGCTTGGCCTTTTTGGCAGCACGTTTTTCTGCGGCAGTTTGTTTTTTCCGGTTCCATTGCTCGCTGGGATCTTTGCCGTCGGCAATCTGGCTACCGAAATACTCGGGCGCGGGCGTGAGGGCGAGAATGGACTCAAAAGCGTTGTTCGCATTCTGGAGGCGCTCCTGCGGAAAAGTTTAGTACGAGCGACTTGCGACGGCGTGCAACCACAATGCAAGCAAGCAACATACCTCTAGGCCATCCATGCTGTCCATGCCATGGTCTTCGGAATCCATCGCGGAGGTGCAGACTTGGTCTCGTGGTGTGGGGTTGAACCGGACGTGGTCGGTGAAGAAAAGCTGCGTTCGGTCGAAATGGAAAAGTTCACAGTCCAAGCGTAATTCAGGGTTCCTGGGCTGGCTGGCTGGCAGTAGTATTATTTAGTGCCGAGGCCGGGCAGAGAAATGCCTATTACAGTATATATCACGAACGGCCACTGTATAGAACGTCCTGAATAATTCACTGCGTGCAAATGCGATGCATCACAATGCGCAGTATCAAAGTGGCAGTTTTCGTGTGACGCGATGCCCGCGCAATGGCCGTACGCCTGTGTCCCGCTCGTTCTTCCATGCTGCTTGGGCGACGCTGTTGTTTGTGGCTGAGCGACTCTCACACCTCATCCTCGACTTCAACTGCGGCTGCGGCCTTCAACTCTTCTGCTCGAACTTGCTTTCCCGCCTCGAGCAATGCTTCGTTGCGCTGTTCTGGCTTCTACGGAAAGTCCAGTGGCAGCCTGCGGACCGGTCGATTGCCGTCCTCGCCTCATCTTCACGACCACATTTGCAAGACAGCCACAGCTGCACCACACACAAAACTCCAGTAATAGTAATACTACCAGGCAGCACTTCGACCGTCAAATATCATGACACTGCCACATATACGCAGTTCCGTCGAGGCTGCCTCATTATCCGCCATCACCAGCGTTGCATCAAATCCGCCACTACATTCCCAGGCTCCAGTTCCGCCTCCAGGACTTCCGCTAACACTCTATATCGCCCGAGTCCCAGGAAGCAGGGATGTATTCTTGACACCCATGAAACCTCGGGATCGAGTAGTAACCGCCGAAGACATTCAAAGTTCACTCTATTACGTCCATGTCAACAGTGCCGACGATTGGGACATGTCTGGAGCGCCACACCAGCCTACACCCCCCAACAACGAAAATTCATCGCCCACGGTTTTTCTGAGCGAAAGTGGAGTCAAACGTAAACCTGTCAATACGATACAACGATCATCGTCACCAGTCTCGCCACCATTTTCACCACCTTATCCAACAAGAAAGCCCGTGCCAGGTTTTCGCCACACTATGTTCGACAAGCCTCCTCCAAGCCCGCCAAAATCACCCTCGCGAATGATTACCAGGAAACCAGTCGGATCCAAGGTCAAGGATATCACTACTAATCCGCCATCAGAGGTTGACCTTCCAGAGATCCCACCACGGCCACTGTCACATAGGCACTCGCTGCACAACGAAAATTTACGACTGCTGAAGCAATCCGACCACAGCGAAGCAAACAATCCATATTTTCACGACCATCAATCGACAATGCATGCTACTTCCAGAAATTGTACGGACAATAATCTTGGTTCGCTCACATTAATACGACGGGAGCCTGGTTCTAGTGAGCAATGGAACGTGGCGTCAATCCACGACCCTCCAATACACGATGTCAGCTCCGCATCACTACTAAATCCACCAGCATCTCGGCTCACCAAAAAGAGCGGATCTCCACTCTACCTCGACATTACCAATCCAGGCTATGCTCCTTTCATTGGTGTAGACAATCATCCCGGTTCTCGGAACAGTACATCGACGACCTCATCTGAAGGTATTCCAGAAGGAATATTCCGCCGGAGGCTATACATGCCTGGTTCTCGGTTTTCAGAGCATGGCTACGGTCATCGCAAACAAAGTTCTATTGACTCGAATTCGAGTGAAGAGATGCGTCAAAAGGCAATGCATAATCAAGCCCTGGCAAAGCTTTCAGGCGATCGACCACCAATAACAGACCGACGTACACGAGGCTACGCCTTCTCAAGCCCTTGGGGTGGACAATGCGAATTCTTTACCGGCGCCGCAGGCAAAAGTCTCAACTGCCGAATCTCCTGTCCTGATCGCGGTACAATCGATGTCAGCGAGCTACGCTTCAATCTGCCCGCATCATCTCGTAATACGAAGCTGACTTCGCCGGAAGAAAGACCTTCGTCTTACTTTGCTCACTTACGCCACTCTCGTCAAGACGTTAACGTTGATTTTCAGGACGAAACGCCAAGCTTCATGATCAATGAGGATGGTCGAGTCGACTTGACACTTGGCCAAGAACGGGCTGGCGGCGGGTTCAGGGGCCGACAGGCGAAGCTGGGAAAGTTGATCATTGAGCCTGAAGGCTTGAAAATGCTTGATCTGCTCGTCGCTGCCAATATTGGACTTTGGTGGAGGGCATACGAAAAGGCCTAAAAGTCCCTTGCATTCACGCAAAAATCAGCATCGGCATCGTGATTCTCTATGGAATAATGCAGCATGACAGATCATAAATTGGGATACATATTTCACCGGCGTCGAGCAGCGGTACTTCAGTCAACGAAGAACTTTTTTTTATTTCGGTAATACCTATACGGCAAAGACTTCCGCGTCCTGGTTGAAATCAGTATTGCCCCATAAAATAGCATTCAGCACTGAATAAGGCGACGTATCGTCTTCTGGCATCAACATGTCCATTCCAGGAGTGATGAAAGGCGCGGGCTCTGCCATGCTCGAGCCATCAGCATCGTTAGACCCTGTCTCCGGAGAGATTTGATAGCCATTCTGTTCTGCTTTCTCTACAGGCGCATTTGGATCGCGCAAATCCAGCTTTTGCAGGGCTTGAATGCCGCGTAACACGGGAACTGATACTTCGTTCGCATCGATGGTCGTTTTGATGATGAGCGAGACGGTGATGAAGCGCGAAATAAGTTTACGCACCCGTTCGCTGCGTGTGTGCTCGCCTAGAATGCCGAGGAGTAGTGCTGAGCTTAGCGAGCGATGCAGAGCAGCCCATGACTGTCGAGCGAAAGTGGAAATGTTGTGTAAACCGAGGAATGCTTCGACTGTGTTCGCCAAATTGTCGATACACAGTTCTTTGAACGGTTTAGCGAGCTCGTGGTCAGAATCGCGACTGATGGACGGTCGACAGAGTTCGGAGAGTGCATACGACGTGTGCAAGTAGAGAGCCCAATGTTCTAACGTCTCGCGGGGTGAAGTGCAGGCTCGTGAGTTTCGCAAATATTCCGCGCTGTCATCCATAATGGCGAAAATGGCATCGCGGTGCGTGCGGATCGTGGCATAACGCTCGTGCTCGTTGGACACGGACACACGATCGCGGACGATATCTAAGGCCACTTTGCACACTCTATACATGATTGAATGATACGGTCCGACCATACCAAAACGCTGTGGCATTGGCATAGTGTTCAATCTCCCGCTGGAAGTTGACGAGGATCGATCGTATGTAATGGACAACAAGCTATCCTGCCATAGAATAGCCCACCAGATTTTGGATCGTGGATAGACGACATGATCAGGAACATTTGGCGGACAGGCTCGATGCAATCCTAGCCCTTGGGCGAGTCTTATGGTCAGCCCGAGTAATGACCATGCCGAGCCAGCATTCATGTTGTTGGTCATGACATTGCCAATGATGAGCAGCGCTTGGATACATTCCATGTGGGGTTGGGAGAGGAAGTTGGTAAAACGAAGGCACTCGAAACTGCAGCAAACTAATTTTGGTTAGCACACGTGATTAAATTAGAGATAGATGAAGAATTTATGACTTACCGTAAACCTGCGATGTTAGTTCCCGTTCTTTTCGAGGCATGGTGCTACATTGAGCGCCACTGGCCAGAACGGCAAAAAGCATGCCGAGCCAGCCATAAGTTCGGCCGTAGATTTGTTGCTCGGTGACTCCTTCTGGTGACTCGCTCTGCGATGCGCGATTGACCAGGAATAAAGTAAGACTCTCCTCGAATTGCTCCATGTCCGCGATACCCGGGAAGATTACATAGCTGGTATCTCGGTATGAACGGGATAAACTTAGGAGCTGCTGGTCGTTTGGCAAAGCCTTGGCTAATTCTTCTGCGCGCTGAAGTGATGCATGAGGTAAACCCCAGAGATCAACAAATGGATACGTCGAAGACTCGTTGTCCATACCGAAGAGGGAGAGAACCGATTTCCCAAGAAGTTCCTGGACCTGTGTCGAGTCTTGCCAGCTGGAGTCGCCCCCTTGGGTGCCGTTGCTGTTGTTATTATTGTGTAGATTCAAACCTTGACCGAGGCTGTAAAGCATGGCAGGTATTGAGCCGCCACCTAGATGGACAATTTCGCCTTGTTCGTTGGTGGTATGTATGCCGTGCACATCCGTGTGTGTGGGTCGACGCAGACGTCCTTCACTGCCCGGCTGTGGTTCTGATCGTGTTGGCGTGCTCGTTTCGTGAGTGACTTGTCTGGCGTGCGCATTGGTCTGGATTTGCTGTCTGAGTTCTGATATTGATTTCTCAAGTCCATTGAGTTTAGTGCAGAGCATGTCAAACTCGCTACGGCCGAGAGTTACTGAACCATTCCCGAAATTATTTGATCCAAACGAGCCGATTCCACTAGCATGATCCTCGGTCTTAAGGTTTTGGCCTTGTTCGGCACTTTGTCGCTTGTTCGGGGGATGATATGAACATAATTCGGGATGGTCGCGGTCCCGGCAAGTTTGGCATGGTCTTGTGAGGTCGCATCTACCTTAAATTAGCTTTCGTCGATTGCTTTTATTATTACGACCAGGAACAGAGGTAGCATGCAATGGTGTACGTACTTGACCTTTCGTTGACGACATGGATAGCAAGCTTTATGCTCCCGGGCTTTGCGCTTCTTGCGAAGGAACTCATCAACATCAGATTGCGGCGGAACTCCGTCTATAGATGGTGAGGTCGCCATTCCCGAATTTTTTGTGCTCATAGCAAGTTCAGAGCTCGACTTCGATTCGGCGCAGTGGTCGTTTGCGTCGTTTCAGGCGGTGGCAACCCGTCAGCCGGAATGATCCTTTCCACGACGGAAAACTTGCCCGTTCAGTCTATTCTTGATATAATTGCAATTAATATTGTTTCCTGGTTGCTGACTCTTGGTTTATTTTATTCGCCATTGCGAACGTAATCAGAAGGGGAGTGGAGACGATGGATGAATGGAGCTGACAACGCCGCAGTGCACGGGCCTCTAGGGTTTGTGGGAAATCCCGACCTGGCTACGTCCTCTTTACGTCCTTCGTCGCCCTTTCCTCCGTTTCTTCGCTGCATACCGCGATATTGACACTTCAGACGCGCGGGATATTCAATGGCGAAATCTAGAAGACCCTGATATCATCGGATCACTCAATTATCGTCTGTCTCGAAAAGCGTCACCTGAATCACACATCTTCGGCCTGCGTTGGCGACAAACCTCTGCGCACAAACGGAGTGGACTTCATGGCTGTCTTCGCTCTGCCTGTGATCGCATGCCCCATTGAACATCACCTTACAATAGCTAGGCGAATTCCAGAGGCAGTATACCGGGCTGTAGCGCTACAAGCTTCATGCCGTGGTCATTATTCGTCGGTGGATAAGACGGCTTTTATACGACATGGAAATTTGGCCACATTTGGCCTTGATGAGTACGCATCATGTGTTCGTACGTACGAGCCAACTTGAGATAGTGCATATTCCGCACTACGTCGGAGCCTCGGTAGTGGCATTAGTTGGTGTATCCTTCCAAAACCTTACAACCCAATCATCTCGCCAATTTGTGACTGATTTTAGCGGCTGAGTAGGTCGGTTTTACAACTGTCAGAAACGAGTTGAGAGAACGAACAGCTGCACACATCGAACGGTATCCAACGTTGTTCAGCCCTGATCGAGACGAGCCGAAGACAGCACGAACCTCATCCTAGCACTTTTCAGCTATAAAGCCAAACAGGGATCGGCACGAAAGTAAGGTACTGTATTCAATGAAGTACGGTGGCACTACTTCATGCTCGGCGGGCCAGAATTCAGCGCGTGTGCATTTCGGTCCTCTTGTCTGAAAAGCCCTCGTCACTGCAGAGCGGGCACCTGATCGGCTTCCTCGTCGATGCTAGATCTGCCCTCTTTAGGCCATCCCCCGTGCAACGTTGCCCAGTACGCTCTGCTTCAGCACAGCCGGATGTGTCGTATGCAACGAGCATGTTCTCGTTCCTATGTGCACAAGAATAGATAAAGGTGGTGTAGCTGACTTTACACATGTCCTGGGACACATTAGTCATTGGTGAACAGGGCTTTGGACCTGGCACGCACTGAAGATGATAGGGCAATCGGACGATTGATTGAAGCGTCTGAAGGTGGTGCAGACTACAGCGGGATAAAGTGCGAATACGAAGTAGTTGATTGAAACGTCGAAAGTTGGAGCAGCCTTTATATGGATAAATTACTGGTATATATATGTGCAGTACTGAAAGTCTTATCTAGTGTTCCTGCGAGACCTGTACTGTAGTTGACAGCGTCACGCGGGACGTCTGCAGTCTGCAATGCGCAGGCCGCCAGGCCGCCAGGCAGCCGTATGGTTGCCTAACGGTGACTGGGCCCGCGGCGCAGATACGAACCCTGCCGCAGCCAACACACACACATACACAACATAACACACACGCAGCCCAGGCAAACCGCTCGACTACCGACAAAACATCGCACCGAATGTTGGTGTATCGTGCCACGACGTCGATACAAGGCTCGGTCCGCCAATCTCTAGCGTGGAGCCGTCGTACGAATTTCCCATCCATCGATCAGGAGACCGCGTGGAGACCCTAGGTCTGAGCGTCCATTGGTGCTCCCTCGCAGGCTGTCGAGAATCTCCCTGCTTCCATCTCTCTTGATCCTCATACTTGTCATCGCAAAGTTGTCGCGATACTATCATGGTCGGCTCCCTAAACTTCAATTGGCTCTACTCGCGCATCTCTCAGTGGTGGAGGGCCATCTGCAGTTGGTCTACGCCCAAATGGCCATGGATTATCAGCCTTCGCCCACCGTTCCTATTGGCCAACCCTTGTTCCAAACACTTCGAAGGCATCTACACCTGGGATCCATCTGGATTTGGGCCACCGGTGCATTGTGGTAATACCGGCTTTGTCGAGCGACTGGCTTGTGGCCATGTACGCAAATGCGTCGCCTGGTATGACGACCCACGGTTTAGAGCGCCGCTGCTGAAGGAGCTAGAACGCGAATACGAGGTATACTCGCGAATCGGGAAACAGCCAAATTGCTTGGAAATGATCGAATACTCGGCTGAGAAGGGCATGCTCGTTCTCCAAGCCTTGCCAGATGGAACAATGCGAGATTATCTCTGTAAAAAGGGTCCAGACATCCCAACAAGCCGTCGTCTTCTATGGGCGACACAGATGGCTGCTGCCATTAAGATGCTGCATTCCTTCTCTGTGATACACTGCGACATAAAACCGGGGAACTTCATGTTGGACGACGAGCTTCAAGCGTATCTCATCGACTTTGGGGGTTCCATGATTGACGACAAACTTGCTTTGGTTATGGAGAACACCAGATTCCGTTTACCGTGCAACGATTACATGGCAGTTCAAGCGGTTGCAAACGTCCAGACAGATATGTTTGCTCTCGGCTCGTCGATATTCGAGATCATGACAAGCAAGGAGCCCTACGATGAAATCGAGGACGAGGATGAAATTTTGAAAAGATATACAGCCGGTGAATTTCCAGATGTTACCTCAGTTCCTTGTGGAGACGTGATTCTCAAATGTTGGCGAGGGCAATACGAGACAATCAAGGATGTACACGAGGCCTTGCTTGCTTTCAACAATTCCGATGACGCCTCGGCCGACTCGTTGAATGACGATACTAAGAGCCAGTCCGTCTAGACCGTGCAAGTCCCGGATTCTCGTTCTATCAAAGCCCAGTCTCGCGAGAACCATGTATTTTGGAAACGGTCCTAAATCCCATCGCCATTACGGGTGGCGAATGATCTGGAGATCATAGAGCTAATGATGGTATTACACAGCTTTTATTGACCTCTAATATTCCATGACTACAGGTAATGGGAGGCTGTACAAAGCTTTTCGCCTCTGTGCAATCCTGTCTCGCGACTGGCGTAGAGTATGTACAGCTATGTGATTGGAGTCATGCACGTGACTATACAGGGCTTTTCAAAATTCGAAGATAGGTGTAAATTACTGTACAATATGTATACACAATCAATGGGGAGTTGCTTTTGGTGTAAGTATTGAAGAGGGACAGGTATAGCTCTTTCTCGACGAATGTTCCTAATGAGATTAGCCTTATAAATAACATTACATTACTGTGTCTGAAACAAATAACTTAAATAGGATATAGGGGTCTAGTCAATAGAAATTCCTACATTACCTGCACTGCTGACGTTGCGGTGCGGGAACCCTAAAGGGTCCTACGGGGAACTAGAACAGCTCATGGCTTCGCGCCGTCAATGGTTCATCGCTTCACCCGTGACCATTTTGCCTTGGTTTGGCGGAGAAACGCCCCCAGATGTTGCATAACTAACTCCTGGGATGAATTCTATCACATACCTCTCTACCAGGTGTCGGCGATTAGAGACAGCACAAAGTGCTTTAGTTTTCACTCGAACCCGAACATGAACCTGGATTCAAACTCGAATCTGAATCTGAACCTGTCATGCGCTTCTCGCGCTAATTACCAGGTGGAAATTCTGCTCGGCGCGCTCAGGTATGCATCAATCAGTAATGTCTACTCAAGACCGGTGAAAGGTAGATGACCGCTTGGAGACGACGCTGCATATGCAGATCTGCAGCAGACGAACATGTGGTCCATTCAGGCAGTAAGACGCTGCTTTGGGCAAAGCTGGATATTTGGAGTTGGGCGTACGGATAGAAATCAACCCGCTCAAGAGACATGATCGGTGCTCATCTTCGCTCTCGACTATGCGGACAAGACCGGATAGAAAAGCTTTACCATCCCAACCCAAGGACACGAAGGCAAGGAAGCAAGATGGAAATTAGACCAGCGCAGCGCTCCTGTTCCACCACTACTTCGACGAACCGAGCATATATCGGTCCGAATCGAGTAACGTCGGTTTCGTCAATCCATTCACATCCGAGCCAGTGTTACGGCTGTTGAAACTCGATGGGCCATGAGCAGACAGACTCTAGGTCAGCAATGCAAGTGATATTCCAGTCCTCATCGACGAAGACTTTGCTTCGGGGAAGATCGGTCAAAGTTAACGTGAATAGGCCATTACAAAGTTGATTCCGGAAGAAATGCGGGAAAACAGCTCTCGCTGCAAGGGGGCTAGTCATCTGGGCCCATCCATCGTCGACATTGGAAAATGTTTCGTGTCTGGGGAATTCAACTGGTAGTCCTTCTTTCTCATGCATGGCAAACAGAATGCTTGATGGACGATTGTCCAAGTGCAGATAACCGTCATTGTCTATTCGAAATGTACCGACACGAGGTAATGGGATGCTTGTAAGGGAAACCATGATCCTGGCAAAACTTTGTTGCAGATTGTTGAACAAGCGTACATCATCATGCTTTTCGTCCCAATCATACGAAAGCATGTCACCTCGAGAGTCAATATTTTCGTATAGTAAATACCCTGTATCTAGGGAGGAGAAGCAGTTGGAATTGTGGTAAACGTAGTATGACAGACATGGAAGGCCAAATGGTGTAAGTACGTGCCGACGAGCTTGATAAAACCAGCGCGACCACCAAGGGAGATGGCTTTGATGTGTAAACTACGAAAACAACATTTCCAGTATTGTTCTTGAGAAATGGATAATGTATGGTCAGCTTAATCTGTCATTAGTGGGTAGGCCGAAACCATATAGTCGTGTCATAGGAATCGAAGGCAATTCTCTTATAGCCAAGGCGGGCATCTGAGAGAATGGGCGTGTGAAAGAAAGGAAGAGTCAAAGAGGCTGAGTGAAATTTAATAGACTGCAGCAAGTCATGCGTCAGACCTCTAATGGATGGCCTTAGGGTTCGAGCAGACGCACGAGAGGCTCTATTAACAGGCGTGACAACAAGTTTGTCGCTAGTTGAAAGTACAACAACGTCGTTTATGGTTACACTACGGATGATCAATAACTAGCTAGCTAACTTTCCGTTTGCTTCTCTTGGGTGTCTCTCCACTATAGTAGACTATTACAGACCTAGCCAAATCCGAGAAGATTTAGCGGAGAGACAGCAATAGTCCTCTCTTCTGGCCGTTTGCATCTCCTCAGTCGCCTTGCATCTTTCGCCGAGTTACGCTGCTTTGTGACCACCACAAACATTAACTTCCTCCAAACGCGGGATAGCGAACATGGCGATACATCCTTTACTGGGAACGTTGTAGCCCTTTGTGCGCGTTTGTTTCGTGCCTCACTTGAATGGAACGAACAAGCCGGATGAAGCATATGTGCCGACGAGGTCAAATAAGAAATAGATGCCTAAAGAGCTCAACCAAAACTGCCACATCAAGGAGGCTGAAAAGTTGACTCGGTCTATGAAGTTCGCTACGTGATGAAACCTACACAGCTCGCATCTGACGCAAGTGCCAACCAAGCCATCAGGGCTTAGACGACGACGTTTCTTGGACATCCGCACGACGACGCGGCCTCGATTATCTCTTGTATGTCAGTAATAAACCTCTCGACGATTGCTGCCGGTCACAATCGCTCGCTACTTACCTCATAAGCACACTGCCACTTTCCGCCGCGACCCTCCCTTTCTTTTCAGCCTCGCTTTCCACAAACCTGAAGCCTCACACCCATCATGGCGTCTGCCTACAGCACTCATATGAGCCGCTGGCTCTCCTCTCTTCCACCTGTCGAGTTTATCATTCAGCAACTACGCGAGACACTCATCGGGTCGTTAAAATGCGGACCTATACCACAACACGTTGCCTTTGTCATGGACGGCAACCGACGATATGCGCGAAATCACAAGCTGGAGACAGTTGAAGGCCACCACCTGGGATTTGAAGCATTGGCCAAAATATTGGAAGTGTGCTACAAGAGCGGTGTACGAGTAGTCACCATCTTTGCCTTCAGCATCGAGAACTTCAAAAGAAGCAAGTACGAGGTGGATGGATTGATGGATATGGCTAAGACGAAACTTGTCCAGATGAGCGAGCATGGCGAGCTTTTTGATCGCTACGGAGCCTCGGTGAGGATTCTTGGAGACTTGAGCCTGGTACGGGAGGACGTCCTTGAGCAAGTCAATCGTGCAGTTGAAATGACGCAGCACAACGATCAGGCTGTCTTGAACGTTTGCTTCCCATATACCAGCCGCGAGGAAATCACTCACAGCATAAGAGAAACTGTAAAGGAATACAGCACAACAACTACAAAGTCTGATACGCCGAAACGGCCTTTTAGCGAAAGCCACATCCAACGAACTATTCGAAACCATCAGCTGCCGAGCGTTGCCGAAGAAGAACCTGTACCTAAGGACTCGTTACTTTCATTGTCAAATGCAGATGGAGCAGTCTTCTCCTCTGATGTCGACTCGACCACAGAATTCTCGGAACCAGACATAGACGGATCATCCACACGCCAACCAGCGTCATCACACACATCCCACTCACCATCACCAGTTCTACGAGCCACCAAACCTACAACATCCAAGAAACCCGACGCATCCGACACCTTCCTTGACCCAGAAACAATCAGCGCAGCAACTTTGACGAAGAACACATACACCGGTGCACCACCACCAGACGGCACATGTCCTCCATTGGACTTGCTCGTCCGAACCTCGGGTGTTCAACGCTTGAGTGATTTCATGCTTTGGCAATGCCACGAAAACACCGAGATACGCATCCTCGATTGCCTTTGGCCCGAATTCGGACTGATGCAGTTCCTTCCAGTCTTGTTAGAATGGCAATGGCGCCAACGGAGAGTCGCATCCGGAGAGGATGCTGGTTTGAAGATGCATTGATTAAATAATTGATCGATTCTTTCGAGCAATGGCGCCTGGGAGAATTTCTAGGAGACGGACACGACAGCCACACTCTCTCGACATCAATCGATACCTTTCACCTGTGCATAAAAATGACTTAAATTACACTATTTACATTGGAGACGGCTTCATACAGTTTCTTGTCTTTCTCTTAAACTTAGTCGTGTGGAATAGAATGGGTAGATGGAAATGGTGAGTTGATCATTCGGGCATATACACATCATAAATAGGTCATTAAAATCGTAGTGATTCGTCTCCGCAAATGAGACAGAAGAAAATCCATCCCAGACGTGGAGGATATTACAATAATACGCTTGAACGCAACACTATGTAGACATACGCGATGTGAAACAAATTATCGCAGCCAGTCCTTGGCTATTCTGGCAGCATCATCCGCACTGTAACCTATAAACACCGGACCTGTGAAGACCATGTCGCGTTGATCCTTGTGCACGTTGGAGGATGCTGTATTAGCCAACACAGGAGGTGCGCCGCCCTTGGTCCCTGTTTGGACTGTTTCGGGCTTTCCAGTTGTCTCGTAGGAGGCAAAAAAAACTGGTTGTTGTTGTGCTTTATCATGTGCCAAAGGCCAGCCTTGTGGTAGAGGTGTTTTCTGCTGAAGGCTTTCTAGTATTGGCTGCTCCATGACACCGTTTTTATTAGAGCTAAAGGGACATTTGCCAACAGGTATCGACGACGCTAATGGCTTCGAAGCTGACCGCAAGGACTCTTGATCCTCACCGTGTTCGTCAGCCATGCGAGCAGGCGGTGAATTCGTTTGTCTTCCAGCTTGCTTTTCGAGGAAATGGATAGGTACTTGAATACCCCACGGCCGACTCGGAGATTCGCCCACTCGAACATCTCGAAACGGACGATCAAAATGGGATTGGCGTTCTTCGTCTGCCGGCTCTTCTGTTTCCTGACCATCAACCGCTTGACCAGAGACACTGCTGGCCCATCGTCGAATCTTTTCATCATCGACGGGTGTCGCCTCGCCTCCATCATCGTCGGGGTCTTCAGGCAGCATTTCTTTGTGCTTGGCCCCCAGTCCCTGAATCATAGAAGCAAGATTGTCATACTTGGCGTCGAGTTCTCTGACTTGGTTTTCATTATTTTGATACCTTCGAACGCAAACTTCATGGGAGAGAGGTAATTCGTGCTTATGCTTCTCGAAATAAGTTGCCACCTCTTCTGGTGAATGTTGATCCAAGAATCGAATCGGACACACACCAGCTTCAGCAGTCTCTTGTCCGTTTGGTTCCGCAGCTTGGTTGGAGCGTTCGTCATGTGTTAGTGAGTCACGGTCGGAAAGACCACAAATCTCAGCTTTGATCGGATCAGCTAGGCTGGCCCGTCTACTTTCCAACCGTGCCAAGCTTTCTTTGCCATTTACTCTGTTCACGGAGCTAAGAGGGGTACTTCCAGCTGCTGCTACACTGCCTTGAGTATTGTTGTATTTACTCAGAACACTAGCAGCATGCGACGAAAGTTTGCGATTTTTGGTCATACTCGCGAAAGGACAACCAAGCCGACTTGGCATACCTTCAATCGTAAAGTCTCGCTCAAGAGGTGACTCTGAAATTGACGGCATCATAGAGCCGGAGCCGTCAGGCTTGTCCGCTGACGGACCTGACCAAATCTTTACAGAGTTTCCAAAGGCTTCCATTGATTTGGGAGCAGTCCGTAAAATGGCAGCGGCATCGGCAGCACATCGGACTTTGGATGCTGCTTGTTGCGACGTCGCATTTGGAAGATTTTCAAGAATGGAGTGCGTAGTGACAGGGCTAGCTATCTGGACATCGCGAGGGCCAACCGAGCAGGACAGACTGATCGGTGGCGTGACAAGAGCCTCTGAGCCGCATAGCTTAGCAAGCTCATTATACTATAGAAGAACGTTAGCTCCTGCAAACGTCTCCGTAGACCAAATGAACGCGATGGGAATGTGGAAGGTCAGAGTCAATTTGATGAAATCTGTCAACGCCGCAATAACGACTACAGATCTAGAGCTAATTGTTTGTATATCATCATGAAAGTGTGAAAGAGATAGGCAAATGCATGTGCAAGGGATCTCAAGGCCAAACAGAATAGTGGGTATGTATATCTCACCTGATCTCTTGCTGTAGCAAGCTTTCTTTCCACGGTAGCCTGATGCGCATGAAGTTTCTGATATTCTCCCTGGAGCGCATCAAACCCAGCAACCAGCTGCGCTACTAGGGTGTTTGTGTCCATCAGAAGCTTTGTTCTTTCAAAGATCGCAGGTGAGTGTGTGTAGAGGGAGACAGATGTCAGGCACCAGTGATGGTACTTCCGGGCAATATCGCATGATGTGGTGCCGGGCGCGCGATGGCTTTTTTGCACCGGCCATATGGTCCTACATGCAAGCTGAAGGGAGAATTAAGAGATCATGAAGGATGTGAAAATTTGTGAAGGAGTGGGTTGATGGGACAGAGAAGAGAAAACAGCCGAGAGAGAAAGACAGACGGTCGAACGAGTAGCGTCGGAGCTTGGCATTGACTTCGCCGAAACGCGTGATTGCTAAGCTTTCAACTCCCTCAGACGAGATGAAAAGCGTGCGAAGTTTCTACTAAAATTAATTATCTTTGCTTTCCGGTTTTGGCAATCAACAATAGAGTGCGTGAAAAAAAATATTGTCACATTTGATTGGCGTCGACGGTTGAAAACACCCGTACACTTTGGACTAGAAAGAGCTTCGTGAAGAGTGCTCCAATACACTCGCCGGAGCCAACTCTCTGTACACTGATTATCTTCGAGCAAATTGCTATCGAAGTGTATGTAATTCTCATGCATTTGAGAGACCGAGATTCTAGGCATCCAGCGAAAGTGAAGCAATCGTGGACAAATTCCCGATTGAATGGTAGTTGGATGCGGATATCCAGTAGAATACGATATATTTTGTATGAGTACATGTGCATTTCAGAAGATGTAGACACAGTTTCTTCTCATTAGAAACCCCGAAAGATCGATTTGATCGTGGACGCCATATAATGCCGCTTCAACGCCGATTTTCCCCTTGAAAGCCAACAACCTCTTATTGCCTCGCTGGGCCGTTTATGCTACAGATGTTCTTGTTCGCACAAGATGAGGATTGATACTCGCTCTTAACAGTTCCTCGCTAAATGAAACGATCTACTTCCGCTTGTGAGGGCCAATGATTTGAGGATAGTATCGGGAAAGGTAGTGGTTGATGTTGTTTTTCTTGGTTTGTCCGGTTTTCTGTTCCCATGTTAGCCATTTGGATCGGACTCAGAAATTAGCGGAACAATATTAGCATACCCTAGCGTCCATACAAACTCGTAACTGTTGCTCTAAAACTGCACATGCTTGCGCTGCCTGTCCTTGAGATGCCCAGCAACCTGTAAAAACGACTGTCAGTTAAACGATCTTCCCAAGAGCACCCACCGCCATCAATTTGATAGTATGCGATCGCTTCTGACGTACCCAACATGCTGCTCATCACTCCTAAACAAGGATTGGCCTCCACTCGGTCGGGTCTGCGAATTCGAAGTTTAGGGAGCGGCGGAAGTTTCGTCGAAGCTGCGGCGGATGCGCGCGCCAGGGCCGATGGTGATTGCTTCCCGGCGACCATGTTGCAGGCAAATGGACAGAACTGGAGACGGGCGTTGTGGTGTTGAGGCGATGAGGCGTAAACGACACTCGTGGTTAATGAGAAATAGCTTCAGCAAGAAGACTCACGTGATCAGGCGTAGGCTCTAGGTGGAACCGAGCGTTCTTCGGCAACGCTAAGCGCTAAACAGTTCCAAATCCATTGTTTTGTTTCCGCTCCACGCGCACGACCTGCGCACCGCAGGACTCGCCTCTGCCCAGCTAACTTTCTGTATCTTACACTCGCCTTTGTTGGCCGCTTTGGCACCATGGAAGACCGTTCCTCATCGCTAGACCCTACTGTCGTTTCGAGTCCAATATCTACGAAAGCTAGCGAGTGCGACCAGGTTGCTTCCGACGGGGCTGCCAGTGCTGCTGGGGAGAGCCGCTTCCAGGCCGAGTGGCAATTCGATGACACAACAAACCTGCAACCAGCAAACCTCCCTATTTCACGAGTACAACGCGCCTGGGAACGTCGACCCCAACCATCTTTCGCGCGACAAAAAATACGGGGACTCGCCAAAGTGTGGAAGCGTGGCCTAACATCACACAGCGTCTCAATCAACCCCAATCGCGACCAAAATATCTACGCCGCCAGAGCTGTCAAAAAACTGTGTTTGGGGTCTGGATTCACATCAGGAGCTGCATCACAATGGGAGGTTCCTAACCGAGGAAGCCCAACGCGTAAAATCGTAACTAGATCTGATCGCGCTGCCGAGCTAGTTGAACTAGATGAAACACACGAAGACCCGTCTTATACCGAACAAGAGGACGTGACGGATCAAAACATAGAGATTGCTGGAACTCTCACGGAGATTTTGGATGAGGATGGCCGACTGATATCATCTGCGAAGGACGCGGCGCAAGACTTGCAATCGGAGGAATGGGACGATGTCGCACCGCCTACTGAAACCGAAATTGAAGCTGAAGTCGAGCCGGTGGACACCAATGCTTCCACCGAATCCAATGAGATCGCAGTCAACGTCATTCTTGAAGAGTTCAGTGTCAACGAAACTGACTCGGCCATGGATGAAGTAATAGGGGAGACAACTAAAACCAACTTAGCTCAGTCTAGAGTAGACGCAGTCCCCATTCTAGATGTACAACGGTCTGCTATTCCAGACGGCTTCGTCTCGCCCGTCAAACAACGACGAAAACTTGGACCACGCGCGTCTCGGGAGCCCACCGCTGGACGACGAAGGACTCTTCCTATGCAATTCGCTCCAGAATTTTCCTTTACGCCATCTAGGATTGCGAGCTCAAACGATCGACTCTCAAACACGTCCGTGGAGGAAGACAACAAAGCATATAGCTCGATGGCTCCTGTTGCGGAAGATCTGACAGAATCTAATGCAACTGCCAACCTTGACCTCCCCGTCGATGAGTGTCAAGAGACGTCTGACGACGATGTGTGGGAAGATATTGAAGAGGATCAAGACTTAGATGAACAATTAGACGATTGCGCAGACAACTTGGTGGACACGGCTGGCCATCATGCTGGAGAAATTGTGATGGAAGCACTAGTAGAAACATTCAAACAAGAGGATGAAAACGTGGATGCCGAAAATATTGCGGCGCCAGACCGCAAATCAGTTGTTCAGGCCGCACCTTATCTCTCTAGCCCGGTGCCAACTGTTGCAGGTCCACACCCACGTCTTCCTCTGCGGAGATCCCCCAGACGCATATCAAGCAGTCCTTTAAAACAAAGTACTGTCCAACTTGCACCCGATTCCTCTCACCTGGTGGCCTTTAGCCCGATCAAGAGAAAGGTCTTTAATGTAGATTGTACAAAAGATGACCAGCTTGCATTCAATCAAGAAGTGCCCCAGAGAAACGACACTGCTGAGCATATGGACATGACGGCCGATACAAGTCCGCTAAGAATGACTTCTGAAACTCTCGAAGAAACTCGTACATCGCCCCAACGAAGCTCTAAACCTAGGATATCAGACGACACCGCCTTGCTCCAGGCGTTCCTGAACAAGGCAGCCGAGAAAAAGACCACTCGACGTGTATCTGCTGCGATGAAGGAATCGATCAGCAACCGCCGAGATTCCGATACAGTCAGAGAGGCACTGGCCAGTCCTGCTCCAGTAAAGACAAACGACGTTTTGATGGAGTTGGATGTCAATAGCCCTTCTCCGCGCAAACCATCCTTCGTTGTATCGACGCTTTCGACGAAGCCCGCTATTGAACAATCCGCTGATGACGCCGACTTTGTAAACAAGCCCGCTGAAACAAGCACGATGGCTACAGAGGACTCGACTGAGCAATTGAATCTGAGAACAAGAAGTGGTCGCAGTAGAAAGAAGCCACAGGTATACACACCTGTGACACTCTCAGCACCTTCCAAAATATCAATACGGGCCAGCGCTAACTCTGTTGATTTGAGGAAAAGCGAAGCTCAAGAGCTATCCATACTCACGCGCAGCAATACGAGGAAAAACAAGGGTCAAAGTGTTTTCCCGGTCCAAAGATTGACAAAAATAGCTGCGGAGAGATTGATGAATGAGCTCCCTTTGCCAGGTCAAGAAGACGATGATTCGGCTGTCAGTGGCACTGATTCCACCAGTGGTGAAGCATCGCAGCAAACCAAGAAACGCTCCGTCAAATGGGCTGAAAATCTTGTTCACTTTTCAGATGCACCTCCATCGGAGATTAGCCAAATTAGCAATGAAGACCGCGATGTTGTTGAAAACTTGGGCTTAGCTGAGGATCAAGTGTCTGAAATAGACAAAAGTGCGACTTCCGTGTCTGTGCCGCTACCAGCAGACACCCCGAGCAAGCCTAAAGTCAGACGTTTAAGGGCATCGAGAACAGCAACTTCGGCGTTGATCACGGCTCCAGAGCCTGCAGCTGTGGATGAATCGTCAACGAACCCACCATCCAACAGGGCGATGACGAGGCTGAAGCGGTCTCGCATTGCTACTCCAGCAAAATTGAAGATTTCTGACGAAGAAAGCCTCACTCCACTCGATGTTGTTTCTATCACAGCTAGTCGAGTCCCTCAAAAGAGCTTGACAGAATTAAAGGCAACAGGACCGACGACCAAGCCGACGACCAAGCCAGAGGAGGAGCCTCGATTGATTAAGAAACGAAAGATTCCAACTCGTCTTCCTGCCCCGTCCGTCGTGTCTCTCGCAGCATCAACAATTTCCGCCACTTCGGCGCCGTCTTTAAGCAGCATGGGCAAGGAAAACATGCTTACTTCATCGCCAGCAAAGAAAAAGCCGTCTACCACTGTAGTCAAAACAGCATCATCAATCGCTAATCTCCCAAAGCTTGAGTTCGGCAGGAGTATTACTAAATTCCCCAGTGTTCATGGTCACTCTCTTGGTGCGACGCCATCGCTGGGACCAAAGACAAAGGGAGAAAACGATATGCTTCCCGGACTTGCTAGCCCAGCGAAGAAAGGAAGACGACAAGCACCCATCTACTCTAACCCGGCTACGACTAAAACTACCGGTCAGAGAGAAGAAAGAGACGTTGGTATATCTAGTTCGCCAGCAAAGAAGCGAACACGAAGAGGTGCTATCTTCTAATTAATAAATCGATGTTTGGATCAGCTAGGGCTTTCTCTAATATGCATTGCATCGAGTTTTCTGTTCCTTATTCATTTTACATACTTACGATATATGATACTTATGCCTTTTTCTGTGCTAGTCTGAGAATTCCATTCAATCTTATCCCATATAAATATAACGTCATCCATGGACGGAGCAATTTGTGATTCTTCGGCCATTGAAAGCACAGACTCTCTACTTCCCAAATCTCCGCGTCTCTCCTCCGTCATCTAAGAAGTCTTCCTCCGCAAGAGACTATGACTCTTATACTGCTGACGAGGGCATGCGGGCGTCTCTTCTAGCGCGAAGTAAAGCCAACAGATTGTTGCATCCTTCATTCTTCAGTGCTAGTATTTCTTACAATCCATCGTTTTCCCGCACGATAGAGCACACGACAAAGACCCCACCATCAATTCGGCGTCTCACCATGTCACAACCAAACCCCGACTACACGGCCTGGTCGACCGCAGAACTCATCCGTCGCGTCACAGAACTGGAAGCCGAACTACGAGCCAAAAATTCTTCACACACGTCGTCACCAACATCAGACGAGGTCTCTCCGGCGTACAAAAAGAAGCCGAAAAAGCCAGTCAAGCCCTTTGATGCTTCTCGCTATCACACGCGTCTCATTGCGCTGAAATTCGCGTATTTGGGTGGGAATTATAATGGCTTTGAACATCATGTGGGCAACACGACGCCTTTGCCTACGATTGAAGAGGAGATTTGGAAGGCTTTACGGAAGACGAGGTTGATTTTCCCTGATTATACCGGTAAAGAGGGGAGTTTGAGCAATGGGCTAGAGGAAGGCAACGAAGAGGTCTGTTGGGAGGGTGTAGAGTACAGCAAGTGTGGACGGACGGACCGTGGAGTCAGCGCTTTTGGACAGGTCATCGGAGTCAAGGTACGGAGTTTACGACCGAAGGAGAAACCAATCATCCAGGACGACGTAGAGACGACATCAGTTGATGGAGAGAGCAAAGATACGATTGATGAGCACACTACTTCATCGTTTGATCCAATTCGCGATGAGGTCCCTTATATTCAAACCCTCAATCGCGTTCTGCCGGCGGATATTCGCATTTTAGCTTGGTGTCCGTCTCCACCATCCGACTTTTCTGCTCGTTTCAGCTGCAAAGAGAGACGATATCGATACTTTTTTTCCAACCCGGCATATGCGACCAATCCTGCAACACTCAACAGTCCAGACGGAGGAGATGGATTGCTGGATATTGAAGCCATGAGGCAAGCGGCGGCAAAATATGTTGGGCTTCACGATTTTCGGAATTTCTGCAAGGTTGACGCTAGCAAACAAATTACGAATTTCAGCCGAAGAGTCTTCCACGCCGGAATCCACGAAGTAGTCCCTGGACAGCCTGATGCAAATGATCTGAGCAATGGTGCTGAGTCTAAGCCGTTGGACGTCGCCCAGCCGAAGCTCTACTACTTTGAAGTTCGAGGATCGGCATTCTTGTGGCATCAAGTTCGTCATCTCGTTGCCGTATTATTTTTGGTTGGGCAGGGATACGAAAAGCCTTCAATCATTGACGAGTTGCTCGATATCGAGAAAACTCCAGCCAAACCACATTATGAGATGGCGAGCGATGCTCCCCTTGTGTTGTGGGATTGTATCTTCCCTCAGCCAGACGAAGTTAAGCCCGTGGAGTACGAGCAAAGCGATGGAAAGCCTTTTGCTGGTTATAACGATTCGCTAAATTGGATATACGTTGGCGACGAGAGAGGTGGAAGAGAGAGAAACAAGCGCTTCGATAATGTTGAGGACGGCAAGTATGGTCGAAATGGCATTATGGATGAGCTGTGGGCGCTTTGGCGCAAGCGAAAGATTGACGAGGTGCTAGCCGACAACTTGATGAGCGTTGTCGCCGGTCTCGGCGATGTTTCTGCAGTCAGGCCGAATGGAGACAGCGTAGAAGTGTCAAGTGTACCAGAGAGTGCTCGTGTGTTTGACGGGAGTGAGAAACCGAGAGCAGTCGGAAAGTATATTCCACTGATGAAGCGTGGGTGCATGGAAACACCCGATGTTGTGAATGCTCGGTATGCATTGCGTAAAGGCTGGATAACGAAACCAGCAACGGGCAATGCATCAGATGGAGATGATTAGAGAGTGTCCTCAAGATGGACATTACGAAGCAATTCAATTTTTAGGCTCATACAAACATGCTCGTGCTCCACGCCATACATCCTCTAGTATTTCTCGTCTAGGCAAGATTTCCTGTTTCATTCGTTAGCTTTTTTTTTTTTAAAAAAAAAAGTAGACAAGAGGCTGCAGATCTTCAAACTTACTGGAAAGACAACGACCACATCCCCTTCTCCTTCAATGACGATACTCAAATAATAACGGACCTCAAAGCCCTTGAAAGCTTCGTGGATGAACATGTCCTGGATGGAACTTGTAGGGATGAAGCGTGTCGAGCTACTCCACAAGTACGATGGCGAAGATGTACTTGTCTGAATACCCAAGCCTCGAATAACAAGCAGTGACTCAGTGACGTAGGATTTCCGTGATATGAGCCAGATGATGCCTGCGCTGGCCAGTAGTCTCCAGGGCCGTGTCAGTTGTACCGTGAGGAGCTCAGTCAAGGCCCTCAAAGGCCATATTGTGGATGTGTATTGCTCGATCTGGTCGGTCCAGGTGGCTGCAAGTGGATATGCCAAGCGATATTCGTGTAACAAGACGTTGGCCACGAAGACAGTGGCAATTATGCGCGCGAGAATCAAGAGTCCATGAGAGGCGCGAGCGCGAAGATTTGTTGGCGGGGTGCGCGTGGAGACAGTATAGAGGACTGTCGTGGGTGACGGCCTTTTGATTGACAGCATTTCTTCCACCTTGTGGTCGATGTCTCCGGCTGTTGTTTGCGATGAACTCTCGTAGCAAGGGGATTGGCGTGTGAGTGCATGCACGGCTAAGGGCCGGTCACAACATGTGCCTCACGATTGGCTGGTGGCGAGGATGGCAGGAAAGGCAATCCCTGGTGTGGCTGAGGGTGAACAAAGACGGGAGCCAGATGATGTCGTTTGCTGCACTTCGCCACAGGAGGAAACGCAGGGAGATCAAATCGTGTTTCTGGGCTCGGAGCGTTGTGCGGCGGCGACTGGCTGTCCCCGTTGAGAAGATGCACGCCGCGGGGCTAAACCACGCCACACTCTCGCGGCCGAGGCGAGTTCACCGTGAGACGTTCCTTTTTCCTCGACTTGACCTCTTCTCTCTTACGCGCTTCGCCATGCGCGCTCAGAAACATTGCCTTTTCATGCCTGGACGTGACTGCTTGGGCAATGTTGGACGGAGGTAGTTCATCAAGTGAAGTATCGGAACGACACGACATTCACATTCACCTGGAACCAACTGCGGGAAATACCATGCACATGCGGCTGAGGCTCGTTCCAAGAGAAACAAACCACACCTTTGACTTTTCTGCGCCCGATTGTGCGCAGTACAACTTCAGATGGTTTCACACCACCGTATAGCTCATTATGCTGAGTCTCCAGCTGCAACGGCTCCTCCAGTAGTGCATCGCGCCAGCTCAGTAACCTCAACCGCTCGCTCGTCCACCCGCCGACACAGACATGCGCGCTCACATCATGGTGGATCAGTAGGATCCCACTCTCAGAACGAATTTCCCGTCTTCTCCATCACCGGTGATGTGGATATTGTCATTCAAAGCGCCAGCGGGAGAAGGGAGACTAGATATGTCCTACATCGACTGATTCTAAGTCAGTGCTCCGGCTTCTTTGAGGCTGGTATGCGAGCTGAGTGGAGCGGACGACTGGCCGGCCCCGATTCTGCCGTTGGGCTGGCGAGAATCAACGAAAACGATAATGTCACAGTCACCAGTAGCTCGAGGGCAATCAGCCAGGAGCGACGGCCTTCTTTTGAGCAACAGCCCAAGAAAAAATGGTCGTATGTCTTGGATTGGACAGCCACTGGAGACGATGAACCACCGATGCTCGTGCAACGTGAGCAAGGCCCTCCTACTTTGTTTGGCAACAGCAGTGATACGGTCTATTCAGATCGTCCACCACCCATACGGAACAAGCCTCCAGCAAGCAACGAGAACTTCTTTCGAAGTATGACCAACTTTTCTTCGCTTAATTTGACTTCGTCGACGCAGCCCAGTGCTCCTGCTGAGCCTGGTGACGAGGTTCTCAAAGACTACGACAATCTCTTTCGAACGATGTACCAATATACCCCGGTCCTGGACAGCGTCAACATTGCCACAGCATATACAGAATGCAAGGCGTTACTTCATCTTGCTGATATGTACGACGCTTTGGAAATTGTCGGTAGCAGAGTGGACCACCATCTCCTTCGCTTTGGTGCTCGCCTATTTAAACAGATCGCGAAGTATCCACCATCATATCTCAAACTCGGCTACCTAGCTCGATCAAGAGTAATATTTTCAGAAGCGATGATCCACGTCGTTGGTCAGTGGCCTACGGCTGCACCACAGTTACGTGGAGGTGGAGTAGACTCTGCCGTGATGGATCTGGTGGAGGACAAAGTGGACGAATTACGCGAGCTGGAAGAACGTGTTGAAGCCAAACTCTGGAGATTGACTCTGACGACCAGCAGAGGCGAACGAGTGACTCCTACAAATGACTACTTGTCTTGGTTGGCAATCAGTCTGTTCCGCTCCTGGTTCGCAGATAATACTACACCCGCGCTGGCTCCCATATTGAAGGACTCTTCACGCCAAAATAGCTCTCATTCATCGACCGGAAGTCGCCCGAGCTCGCACTCTCGACATGCTCCACCTTCGAACAATCAACGAGCTCCGCCACCACAGCTCCCACCAACTGGACGTGTCTATCGTCTACTTGGTTCGACTGTTCCAACAGCATATCTTTCCTCAGATGAAATCAAGCGGTTCTTAAAGTCGCAGCCGGATCTGTACTCACGAGACAACTTGCGACGACTGGAGCGTCGTGTATCGGAAGTGAAACACTTGGCGCGGGACGCTGTCACTCCGTTGATGCGAAATTTCCTCGAACTAGATCTCGCTGCATTTGGACCAGCTGGCCTGGGATATTTGACCTGTACGAGACTGGTTGATGGAGATATAACGTGGGAGTGAAGTTTGGTTTCGTACGTATGGTGTGCCTATCCATTTGGGATAAGAACCTGCCAAAGCTTTTCGCATGAATCTGCACTCTGCAAGGTCTGCTTCTTGAAAGCACTAATTCCACTTGTTCGGTTCATATACCAGCCCTTGATTACGTCGCTCGGCGCGGGCATCGCTGTAAGCATTGAAGGCTACAACCACCGCGCTCAACTTTTCAACCAGTTACTGTCCCAGCTTACCCATCCAGCACACAGAGCCTGGATAACTCACCTTTGGCAAAACTTGCTAGTAATATCCGCGACGATATGCCGTTTTAGATATCTTTCGTCAATTTGCACCTGAAATGAGACACAACGGAAGTAGCACAGGGGAAGGCCAAAGGGTTTGTCCATGCCTGTGGGAGATGACCATGTCTGATTTTGTTATTGATCATCAATTGAAATTAAAAGCCTGAAGTGTAAACGACACCTTCGAACAATACGACATTGATGATGATTATGAAGACGAAGGAGTGCGACAATATTTAATTGCACAAATGGGTGACATGAACAAAGAAGCATCAGAATAAATCGTACATGACAACATAGTCGTAAAACGATAGAGCGCGACGCAAGACTCATCCTGTATATTTGCGGGCATTGAAAGAAAGGTTAATCAATACGTTACTACATAATGAAACTCCCCACTCTAAACCCCCAAATCCAACATAACAATACTCCCAAAGCACAACCTTCAAAGCTCCTTATCCTCCAAACCAGGACAATTCTCCACCATCACCTCCGTGACCGAATCATACGGAGCAGGAACACGATAAATAAGATCAAAATGCGAACCTAAAACCCGACCAAATCAGCTTCTCTTCCTCCCAAAACCAAAAACCAACCGAAACCTGCTTCATACCGGGATAATGCTCCGCATCACGAGCCCCAATCGCCTCCGCCACAGCCTGAATATGGTCATGTTCCCACGCAATAAGAACATTACCCGACCCGACGAATTTAAGCGCTTCTCGACCCGCGCAAACCGTGTCGGTGTATTCGCACCGAGTGTCAATTGTCAAGTTGAGGGATTGTGCGAGGGGGAGAGTCGTGTTGTATGGACGTTGACTTGTGTTGTCTGGAAGCAAAAAAAAAGGGGGGTTAGTGGATTTTTTTGAGCGGGAAAGGAGAAGGGGGAAGAGACCGTTTGGATAGGGATGTTGGGTCATGATGTGTTGAATGTTGAAATCGCTACTGGCTCCGAAGATGTCGATTACTGTTGATTATAGGAATTAGTTCAAACTCCTAACGAGACGAAACGAGATGAAGGTAGAGCTTGGTGATAACATACGACATTGTTCGCGTTTCATGCCTTGTGTTGAAATCGTGCCGTCGCTATTCTTCTCCGCGTGGCGAATGATGAAGAATTCCGTCGAAGTACTAGTTTTAGCTTTGGGGGAAATAGCTGCCGCTGAGGAGATGGTAGTCGCTGTGACGAATACTGCGTTGAGCTTCATTCTTACCAGGGGGGTGATTGATATGTTTGCACGGAGAAGAAGGGATGAAATTCAACGAAAATGTGAACGGACAAGTAAATGGACGGACAAGTAGGCGGGTAGGCAGGCAGGCATCGAGCTGCCCATTATATTCGTTGACTTCATATATGTGCTTTCAGCAAGTCCGTCTTACAAGTCACGCGCTGAAGGATATAGTTTGAACAAAGCGGTCGCTTGGGCTATGAGTTCGGGAAACGCGACTGTGGGGACGAAAACGAGCCTGATGACCATTTATTTGATGGAGGACATGACCTGGAAACGCATTATGGCACAAAGGAAAAGTTGCATTGCTGAGCGATATATCTGATTTTGTTCGTCATCATAACGATGGCACGAAGGGAGGTCGTGATTGTACCCCAAAAAGGCAGGATGTGGGCATGAACGAGCTCTCTAGATGCTTGTATTTTTCCCTGCACCAAACTTGTCTGAGTGCAAGATGCGACGTCAGCTGCTGCAGTTAATGCTACATTTAGAGCTCAGAGTTGAAACACACACGACGGTACTTTGCGCGTGCTAGATATTTTCAGTCCATTAGCAATGCAATCAGCCATGACAGCAAGATTTGATGCAGAAAAAAAACCCGCAAAGCACTTGGCGAAAATTGTTGTATTTACCGTGAAGACAATATCCACAGGTTATCCAACTTTCCAACGGATTCCAACGCCCAAACAGAGATTAGATTTAATGTAAACCGGACTTTTCGGCCATCTAGTCTTTCCATCGTCGTTAATCATCTATATATACATAGGCATCAAAACGACAGCGATCAAGAATTATGCTTTGCGCGATCTTGCACTCTTGCGTTGAGTGCCTGAAACCTCAACTGTGGTCATGCCGTCCGCATCAAGACTGCGAGAAACCTTGATGTTATCGTCCTCAGCTGCGCCATTCATCGCATCCACAGCGCTGGACAGATCAGTCGGTACGTGATCCTTGGGGTCTTTTGGTACCCGCGAAGGCACGGTTCCCTTGGTACCAAAAGGTGGGTTGAAGCGAGATCGAATAGTCTCAATCATCTTGCCAAACCAGTAAACATTGAGCATGTTCAGCGTCAAGTTGGAAGCCACGTAGGCACCGGCCATCCAGAGAGGCAGGTGTGACGAGCTGATGAATGCAGCACGTTGCTTGGCATCACTGGCATAATAGAGTGACGGATCAATACGTCGAATTTGGTGAGCAGCAGCAGCAGAAAGAGGCTCCGACTGTCCGGCTTGGATAGCACGATACACGTCGGTAGCAACACGGAAGGAGCTGTATGTGCCCCAGCAGATGCGGCAGAGGAAAAAAGTCACAGTCAAGAAGGCTCCATTGATGGCCTGAACGGTGGAACCGGTCATGCTGAGCTTATCGCAGAACCAGTGGATGTTGAGAAAAGGGCTGCTAAGCTCATAAAGAAGGAAGACTGGGCAGTAGAAGTAGACGAACGGGCGCTGCGGTGTTGATTAGCGATTGGCCTTCAAGCCCATACCCTGGCGTTGCATGTCGAAATGAGACTTACGTAGCCCAAAGCAAACACCGTCACAGCAGAAATAGCATGAGCCAACATGCCCCAGCCAAAGATATTGAGGTGGTATGTGCACATCCAGAGATCCCACAGAAAGTAGCCGAGAGCAAAGCTCTGGCACATGCCTGACATGCCGGAATAGCCCCAGAGACGAGACTCCCACTCACCCCAGGGCCTCCAGGACTTGCGTTCCTCGTCGACGAAGATGACATAGAGGGACAAGGCGCAGATAATGACCGACTGGACGAAGCTGACAATGTGGACGTCCCAGCCGATGCGAGTGCGTGGACTGAAGGCCTTGTAGCGTTCGGGCACGACGAGACGGCTGATAGCAGGCGAAACGACGAGGAAGACAAAGGTGTAGAGGCTGAAGGCGAAGATGACCTCGTGGGCGTGGAGGGGCAGCGAATCGAGCGACAAGACGTCGGCCAGCGGAGTAATGGCCTTGACGAGCGCTGGCGGCGGCGGAATGGGAAAAGGATCACGCATTGTGGGCGCACGTGGAGGCGGTCGCGCTTTCCATATATGAACCCGCGATGAGGAACGGCGTTTGTCTGCAGACAGAACCAGGAGGTGGTGTGTGTTGGGAGGAAGGTGCAGCCCGATGTACGGAGCTGGCAAGAGCGACAGCCTAGGCAGCGGTGGTCGGCCGGGGCAGGGACGACCGAGGCGTGCTGGCGTGTGCGGGGCTCAGCGCAGGCACCAGCACGGCCAATATCATCGCGAGCGAGGAAAGAGCTGCCAAACGCGGCCACGTCGAAAAGTAGCAGGCAGATTGATGCTGGAGTATTCCACCCCCCACCATCACCACCACGTCCACTCACTCCCCCCTTTTCGCCGGTCACCAACTACATCACCTCCCTCTTGGACGATCAGATCTGGACAAACAGCCTTTCGCTTAGCTTCGCGAAAGTGCCTGGCGTGACGAAACAGTTTCACGCAGCTTCGGTTCGGCGCTCAGAGCGCAGTAATATAATCCACCATGCAGGCCCCCGTCATGGTAGTGAGTATGTCATTCTCTCTCTCTCCCATCCATTGCAATAGAAGAACACGTCACTGACCTTCTCCGCCAACCAGACACGTCGCAAGGCGAACGCAAGACTGGTCACCAAGCACAAGTCTCTAACATCACCGCCGCCAAAACCGTCGCCGACATTATTCGATCATGTCTCGGTCCCAAGGCCATGTTGAAGATGCTGCTGGACCCCATGGGTGGCATCGTCCTCACCAACGACGGCCACGCCATCCTCCGAGAAATCGACGTTGCCCATCCCGCTGCCAAGAGCATGATTGAGTTGGCTCGCACACAGGACGAGGAGGTCGGCGATGGCACCACAACTGTTATCATTTTGGCTGGAGAGATTCTCGCATTGTCCCTTCCTCAGCTGGACCGCCACATCCACCCTGTCGTCATCATCTCTGCCTTTAAGCGTGCGCTCGCCGATGCTATTCAGATCCTACAAGATGTATCCATTGCTGTGGATGTGAACAACGATGAGCAAATGCGCAACATCATCACCACTTCCATTGGCACAAAGTTCACTTCACGCTACAGTAATTTGATGTGTGATTTGGCCTTGACTGCTGTGCGAACCGTCTCACATGATGCTGGTGGAGGAAAGCATGAAGTTGATATCAAGCGTTATGCTCGTGTTGAAAAGGTTCCAGGTGGTGAGATTGAGGATTCTTGCGTATTGGACGGCGTCATGTTGAACAAGGATATCACACACCCCAAGATGCGCAGGCGCATTGAGAACCCACGAATCGTTCTCCTGGATTGCACACTGGAATACAAAAAGGGAGAATCGCAGACCAACATTGAGATCACCAAGGAGGAGGACTGGAACCGCATTCTTCAAATCGAAGAGGAGCAAGTCCGTGCCATGTGCGATGCCATTGTCGCGGTCAAGCCTGATCTTGTCATCACTGAGAAGGGCGTTTCTGATCTGGCTCAGCACTTCCTTCTCAAGCACAACATTACCGCTCTTCGACGTGTTCGCAAGACTGATAACAACCGTATCGCCCGTGCTACTGGTGCCACCATTGTCAACTCTGTCTACGACCTTGCCGAAAGCGATGTTGGAACTCAATGCGGCCTCTTTGAAATTTCCAAGATTGGTGACGAGTACTTTACTTTCCTCACCAAATGCAACAAGCCCAAGGCCTGCACGATCCTTCTACGTGGTCCATCCAAGGACATCTTGAACGAAATCGACCGCAACCTTATGGACGCCATGAGCGTCGCCCGTAATGTCATCTTCCACCCATTCCTCTCCCCTGGCGGTGGTGCCAGTGAAATGGCCATGTCTGTCCGCCTTGCCCAAAAGAGCAAGTCTGTCGAGGGTGTACAACAATGGCCTTACCGAGCCATTGCCGAGTCGCTTGAAGTCATTCCTCGCACTCTTATCCAAAACGCCGGTGCTTCGCCCATTCGCATTCTGACTCAACTCCGCGCCAAACACGCCGAGGGTGTCAGCACATCCGGCATTGACGGTGACGCCGGCAAAGTCGTCGACATGCGTGACTTTGGTATCTGGGAACCTCAAGCTGTCAAGCTCCAGAGCATCAAGACTGCTGTGGAGAGTGCATGCTTGTTGCTCAGAGTTGACGACATTGTCGGTGCAAAGAGCGTACAAGGCGCTGGTGCCGCTACTGGTCACGAAGATGACTAATTGGACATGATGTTGGAAAAGGAAAAGTAAAGACATGTCGAGTAAAGAATAACATAGAGTTCTGCATGTGAAAAAGAATATCCATTTCATGGCATTGATATTATTTCAATTCTCAATCGTGTACGAATGTCGATTTATTGACATTGATATTATCTATTTCCCAATCGTATATGACTGTATCCACTCCCAATCAATCATGTTTTGCACATGTCCTGTGCGACTCCATAGAACAATTATAGACACGACAAGCAAGACTCCAAATATACTCCTTGACCCCAACTTTTATCATGATCGTTGTTTCTCATCGTGTATCATCATCATCATTGAAGTCCTCGGTTTAAACTTCCTTCTACTCTTCTTCTTCACTCTTCTTCACTCTCCTCGTCACTTTCAATCGGTACAGCGGCGGCATCATCAGTCTCACCCAAAGCGAGAGCGAGCTGCATATCCAAATCATCATCGTCGTCGCCAACAGTATTGTTGACTGGTGCATGAGACGTGACAGTCGCAGAGCTGACGTTGAGAACATGGCTTTGTGCAGGGGAGGGGAGTTCCAGATCTTCGACGTCGGCGTCGTCTTCGTCCGACATTGCGTCTTCATGGTCGTCGGGACCGGGGTGGCGAGGATATTCAACTGAGGTGTCGTAGCGGTGTTGTCTTGGTGGTTCGGGACTGCTTGGTTCGTCTTCGTCGAGGCCGAGTTCGAATTCTTCGGTTGAGTCTGCTGCGCGTGCTGGATGGCGGATCATGGGCGAGCCGTTCAATTGAGCGACAGCGGGACTGTTGACGGCGGATCGAAGACTGATTGGTCCCCCGCCTATCTGTCCAGAAAGGGCCAACGACATGGCTTTGGGTTCAGTTCGGGATTTCGATGGGCCGTTGTCAAAGTCTTCTAGGATAAGCTCCCCGTCGTCGTCGTCGTTTGTTTCAGGAAAGGCATTGTCAATCTCGTCAATGTCCATTTCGTCTACGTCATGATCATCATCCAGCATAAGCTCGCCTTCATGATCAGAGGCTGCTTCGGGGGATGATGAGGGCACTTCAGCGGGAATCGTTGCTTTACGCTCTAGACGGACTTCTGGCAGGGCGAGTTTGGGTTTTGCCGCTGGTTTTCGTTCAACACGCGATGAAGAATCAGCTGGAGGCGCCTCGCTTGTCTTTGCACGTCTAGGTTCTGTCTTTTCTTTTTGAACTGGAGGTGGCGCCTGCTTAATTGGAGCTTTTTTCTTCTTCTGGAAAATCGACGTATTAGAGGATGAGCGTTCCAGAGGTGCACGTTTGGTTGCTTGTGTCAGAGGTGTTGTGCCCGAGCGCGATTGTATCACCGGACTATCAGCAGCGCGTCTCCGTGAATCAGATACTTCGTCTTTCGTCTCGTCTCTCTCGTCCTTTAAGAAATGCCGATAGTCAAAGGGATTAGAAGGGTCGGCATCTTGGTCAGCGTCATCTCCTTCTTCTCCAAATAAGTTTCCTTCTTTTCCTCCACTACTGTCATCTGAGTCGAGAAAGATGTGTGGATATCGTTGCTCCAACTTCGTCGCACTGTCGTCCCCAGGAGTCTGAACGAGATTGAAAGCGTGATGAGTGCCGATACGCTCCAAAACCGCCTCTTTGTCTTTCCCACTGCCCTGGAAGACCAGCACATAGCTGTCTGGCATCTCGCCATGTTGCCCATTGAATTTATACTCGTCGTCTCCGTCGCGTAGCGTCAATCTGCTCTCTCCAGCTTCTTTGCTTGGCTTGATAAAACATTTCGCATCGTTGGCGTTTCGTAATCGAGGTTTATGATTATAGCGTAAGCTGTTCCACCGTCTGTCCTCGCCGCGTGGTGATTGGTTTTGCGAGAAGCTGGTCCCCAGACGGACGGGCAGGGTAGCCGAAGCCTTGAGATCAACGGCGGCTGTCATGATAGCCGTTGGCAATGGAGCGAAGATGTGGGAGTTTCCGATTATGAGAGCAAGAGTTGAAAGAGTCGGTGCATGGTGAGGAAAAGGGACAAGTGGTCGTGTGGAAGGAAAAGGTCGTGAGTTCTTTGTTGATGGGGAGAGTTCACTGGGTGCAGTAAGTATGGGGCTGGATGAGCTCCACCATGCACGTGTAGCGGGCCGGCTGATCAAAGCATTCCATTCTTAGAACACGCACCGCCAACTATGCAAAGTTTGATTCCGGACGAATGAAAAAATGATGGAAAGGAACAGTATAATCAGGAATAAAATTTTAAGAGAGACACAGAGATAAGTGCTGAGCGTTGTGGTTGCCGAAGAGCAACAACTGCTTGAATCAGTGTAACGGCAACGCAATGGGCAAGACAATCCAGCTCGGCTTACAATAGTCTATCAGTGGCAGAGTAAGCAAACTTTATATGCCAGTACCAGTTGAAAAGTAAAAATCAATTGACTCATTCGATCATAGCTCCATGTCCAAATCTGTCATCTCTTCTGGCGGGATCTGTCTCTCTCTCTCCCTCCCCCTTCCCCTCCCTCTCCCTCTCCCTCTCCCGTTCCCTTTCCTTCTCATCCCGTCTAACCAAAAACCAAAGCCCTAACTTCAATACTCTCACGACCAGGCCATCCCTCCTTAGTTCTCGAATCCACAAAAGCCGAATGCGGCGTTCTAGCACCATCTTTCGAATCATAACACTGCAACAAAATCCTCTCATCATTAGTCATTCCACTCCAATAATGCCACTTGCCTGTAGCCGAATACTTCACCCCAGCCGTTTCCCCGGTACGATGGGGATAACGATGTTCGACGGGGACGATATCCTCGTCTGGAACGGAGCGGGAGTCGGCGTAGGCCAGTGGCGACGCGACGACGGGGCCATTGAGGGGTCGCCAGACGTTGATGAGGCGGATGCGGTTTTGGAGGAGGGTTGGGGCTTCGTCACCCATGTGGTAGTGTACGCGGGCCTGGGCGGATTTGGTCGTTTGGTCAATATGTGCGCGAGTGACGGGGGCGCGAGGGGCGCCTGGGTCGCTGCGACGAATGGTGTGGTCGAAGATGAAAATGCGGTTGGCGCCGGGGATGTTGTCGAGGAGTAGCTTTTCGACTTCGGGGTAGTATGTCTTTTTGATGTGTTCGTCGTCGGTAAAGTCTTTTTCGTCACTATGCACGCCGGAGATGGTGCCGAAGCCATTGACGTTGATGTCGAAATCAGCTTCACGACCTCGGATATCATGGATCATTACATCGTGGGGGAATTCGCCGTAGTTGCGCTGGGGAGAGCCCTCGGGTGGTTTATCGACATAGTTCCATGGCGTTGAGCCGTCTGCAGGGGGAGCATAAAATGTAAGTGACGATGTAGTCGAACCACGAGGAATTTCAATGTCGTTGGTCGTGCCAAATTTGACGGCTGTTTGGGTGTTTGTTTGAGTCGTCATGATCGATCGAGTGACAATACGGATATGATGGGGTTGGAGAGTAGATGCGTTGGAGAGTAAATGTGATGATTTGCCTCGAAGAGTATGTATGATGATATGCGTTGAAGAGTAAATGTGAGGATATAACCGTCGACGAGTAAACGTGATAATATACGTAGGGCAAAGTGATTCGAACCACAAGATGTAATATCCAACAGAGAAGAATAGGACAGGATAGAGAACCTAACGCAGGAAGGATCCAACAGAATATATACACATACACACACACAGAAAACCACCAACTCGGTAGTTCGTAATCACACCACAAAATTGTATTTGTAACCACTCTTGCTCACGAAAAAGCTCTCGACCCTCACTTCTCATCTCCGGGCTCACGTCATTTCCCATTTTATCGATATACATAGTATGCGGGGGTAGAACTGTTGCGTGATTGATATGTCATCATCATTTCGAAGCTTCACGTGACAATCGGCGTAAAGGCGTTGGCTATCAACTTGGTTTTTCCTCCTTCGGCTTTCTCTCGGATGATTCAAGTACTTACTCCCGAAAAATAAAATAGCTCGTTGGTTACCTCTACTTGGTGATGACGTTGGGAAGATGACATTCTAGGTAAGTAGAACATTGCTCGGTTCGATAGCCTTAGAATTCTTGCGCATATCCAAGGCGCCTTAGGCATATTACACTATGTTTTCTCTAGAATTGTATCAGGAGAAGGTACTAGCAACGAAAAGTGACAAAGACGACCGAAATGTCGCATTCTTCCATCAATCCAGCCTTGTTTGCACAACAAAGGTGATCTGTCGTTCATAATCATGAAAAAGAAAATATTACATCATCATCCCATGTAGCGCCATCGCTCATAATGCATGCATGTCGCTAAAAAGACTAAACAAACTTGCCCGCACTCTTGGGCTTGCGGCTTATCCGCATCTTTTGATCACGAAAATACTGACTTCGACTCCCTTTTTGGGTTCCGCTCCTGTTGGATATGGCTTTTTGCAGACGCTATCAAGCATTTGCTGTATCAATTCGGCAGGACTAACAGTTCGCTCGCTGTGGTCATGCATGGTGCTCTTTCTCTGTGCCTCCAGGGCGACTTGGGTGACAACATCTTTGACTCGTGGCTTTTCCTGCTTGGTCCACCAGTCGCGAGCCCAAACTTCTCTGGAAAGTTCGATTTCTTGTTTGTCGACGTACGAAAGTTCAAACTGGCCACGTCGACCATGGAACGTTTGCATTGAGTTGTTGCATTCGCTGAGAGCTGCACATAGAAGCAACATTTTGCGATGCATATCGTCATGTTCCGGGAGACTGTCGATCGACACCATGTTGCCGAGATTTCTACCCAAGTCGGATGAAAGACCGTGGACCACCACCACGGAACGTATAATGGGTTCCAAGAGAGGTCCCAAGTACTCCCTCATAAAAGTCTGTGCGCCTGTTCGAGTTGGATAGATAAAGACCAAGCTTCCATTGTGGGGACTCAATTCCACCAGACGATCGACCAGAATCGAAGGACCGTTTGTATTGAACATTTCCGCAAACTCATTCACACTGGTAGGAGGAATGTACCGCTCAACAATGGATACATTTATGGAGGATGGAGGGACAATGGGTCGCGGCGATCTAGGCAACGACGAGAGATCACTCTGGTAATCGGATATAGGCACCGCGCTATCGAAGACCTTTTGAGTGAAGTAGTCATCACCACCTATTGGTGGACCGGGAGTAGCGGGAGGAGAAGTAGGGAGGTCTGCCAGGTTGAATCGACCGGGGATGGCGTGAAAAACATTGATCCATACGGTGGGACTCGTCGGTGTCACGTTATGCATCGAGCTGATGATGTTGGGATATATGTGACCAGTCGAAGAGGGAGAAGGTAAGGCGTGAGATAGCACTCGAAGCGGGTTGTCGACCATTGAAGGACTCTGTAAATTTTCCACTGGATTGTGTCAGCTGGATGATTTTCTATAGTGTTCACTTGTTACTCACAAATGTTTTGCACAGCGCCGTTGAACCAGAACATGCTCTCTGGAATACTGTCCGCGCCTTCAAATCTTAATCCAGACTCTGCTGCCAGATCAGGACTGCCACTACTACCGGAAGCAAGCGTGGTCGCAGTACCCGGGTCCGTTTCTGGCGAATCGATTCTCGCATTGGACACGGTCGTGAAAGTCGGCCATTGTTGTTGACCCGTTTCGGCAGGAGGTGTCAATGTTTCGATGGAATGACTAACAGGGCTCTGCACCGCTCGAACACGTTTTCCAGCATCTTGAGATTCGGCCCATCCGCCACGTTGCTGCAACTGTTCACTGTCCGAAAGCTGGTTTCGTTCTGCAATATCTGATACATGTAGCGACTCGACCTTGGACGTCAGAGTTGCATCTGCCAAAACCCCGTTTAGCGTCCACTCTCCAATACGATCAGGACGAGGAGCAGCAATGCCTAGAGATTCAAACGACGGCAGACGTAAGCCAGGACCATCCTTGGCTCTCGGTGACGACAAGGCAGGCAGAAAAGCTGCAGAATGCACCGGAGCCAACGCACCGCCCACGATGAGGTCCATGTCGGTCAAAATGGCTTCAGCGGGTACAGGAGGAAAAGGTCCGGTTTTGGCGTCGTACGAAGGGTCATGAGTAGGCTCGGACATCAGAGGTCGCGGTGTCCACAGCGGAGACTCGACATTGATGGATGGATCATTCAGGAAGCGAGCGAAGTTGACTGGGTGGGAGACATGGGCAGGCGAAGGCAGAGACTGCAGTGGGTCGGATTGCAAGCATTGATGCGAAGTATCAGCCGAGAGACGAGTCGCTGCAGGTATTTCAGGCCCCATGAGGGAATGCGGTAAGTGCCGCAGAACGAGGCAGGAGAAGGTGCGGATGGGAAAGGTGCGTCTGGTCCAAGAAAAAAGTCAAGATGGAATTGGGGGAGAGAAGGCCAGCCAGCACGCTGCGGACAGGTGCAAACCGCATGCACGGCGAGACAGGTTGGCTGGCTGTGGCCGAGTGGCGCCAGCAGCAGCACAAGCAGCAAGGCACAGCAGATCAGGCAAATGCAAGGCCGCAACGGACGGGCGAGTCGAGGGGCTCACACGAAGAGCAGTCAGAAAACGCAGCCGGCGAGGCGGGCAGATAAGGTTGTGTTTGGTGGGCGGCAGAATGCAGGGTGGATAGGGAACGGTAATATTAGGTGAGCGGGTGGAGAGAAAGAAGTTCGAAGTCGTGGGATAAAGTGAAGTCTAGGCCTCCATCGGCCTTCTGGGGGGGAGGGGGGAAGCAGCCGCGCAGGCACAAAGCGAGAGACATGCAGCAGCAAATACGTGCAAATGCAGCGTCGACGTATATAGTCAGTCTCACTTGGATGGACAGACATGTACGAGACACGCACGCACGGCTGGCACGAAACAAACGATGGTGGACATGACATGGCGGCGTGTTGAAGTTGGTCGGTGACATGTCGACGCGAATAAAACATACATAATACATATGTATACATACATACATACATACATACATACATACATACATACATACATACATACAGATACATACAACGACCTGCATGACTAACGACGGTGCCTGATGCACGCAGCCGTGACCAAGAGCGGAACATACGAGCGACGGACAATCGCACTGCAGCCCGTAGTAGTTGAGACATGCAGGTCTACACATACATACACATCTAACAAAAGTCGATACACAGAGAGTCCAGTCCGTACATCGACACTCTATCTATCCATCTATCTTTCCATCTACTACTCCTGAAGCCTGTCACAAGCTCGTCCGCCTGCAAGGTTTGCCTTGGCTCGGTCGAACCACCCGGGCCCATGTCATCTCGCACTCGCTCTCGCGCGACTTTTCATCCACTTCGGTCCATGCGCAGCTGAACCCGTGTAACCGCCACTTGCACGCCTAAACACGGTCGAGTCTACTGCACAGCACGGCATTGTGTAATTGGCTCCCTGGCGAGGTTGCGCTGTTTAGTCTAGGTTCTTCCTGGATTGCATAACTATCAATAAGTTAAAAGTACGTCCCGTAAACTTCCATCCCGCTGAAACGCTGACTAAATTTCTACCAACACAGACCAAGGTCAAGAAGAAGAAGTTTTAGGCAACCTTCATCCAGAGCGAATTTTGAGTCCGTCTACGCCTAAGCCCATTTTCCAAGCAAGGCCATGACACCGGCGCCCGCGAGCACACAGATAATCATGAACGAGAGCATCTTGTCGTTCTGCGTACGATCAGGGTTGAAGAGGAAATCACGCGCCAGTAGCTCCACCAAACCAGTGTACAGCAAAATGCCTGCTGATGTGGCATCAAGAACGCCAGAAACAACATTGGCGACGTAGCTCTCTGGTGTGTAGGTCATGCGCGCGCCCAGACCGACAGCGATGGCGATGGGTGTGGTCAACCCATAGCCAGCACACAGTGCCCACGGCATCCAGCTCAGACGCTTAGGGAATGGGATGGCAGACAGACGAGCGCCGATACCCATACCTTCAAACGACTGATGAAAGACAATGACAGGGTACAGCGTCTTGAATTCGTCACCAGCCACAGCCAGAGTGAGGCCAATGATGACACTGTGGAAGATGACACCAAACTCGAGAATCAAGAAGGCAGCAATCTGTTGTCTGAAAGAACGTTCAATCTCGTCTTCATCCAAGCTGGCCTTTTCTGCGTCGCTGTCTTCGACTTCCTTCTGTGGAAGACCTTGCGCTTGGCTGCGGTGCCCGGTACCGTCTTGATCGCCAGAGTGAAGGTGCTGGTGTGAGTGGCCAGTGCGACGGCCAGATTCGCCCTGCGACAGACTGTAGCGCATCATTGCAGCATCGACAGAGCCGTTTTTCATGGCATCCGCACCTTCCGATTCTGATGTGCCATGAGACATTCCGTACTTCTTGTCAACGTAACGCTCAGCAGCAAAGTCTCCCAGAAAGACTAGCAAGCACGATACCATGGCGATGACTGGAGGCCAGGAGTATCCAGCCCATCCTCCGGTCATGCCCACACATGTAGCTGGGCCTATCTCTCCGTAGGCAGGGTCCAAAAGACTATGAAATGTTCAGTGGCCTGATTGAGGATCCATGCTGGTAGGTGGACTTACTGAACGAAAGCGGTGGCCACGATGACACCGGCGCCAAAGTAACGAGCGAAGAGGTAAAAGTAGAGAGGAATCTTGATTCGCTTGGACCTTGTTGCCAGCACAGGGAAGAAGGTAACAGCCGACGAAACGATCATAATGACAAAGATTGCCGAGATGCGTACACCCAGCATATCTTGTGACGGGCCTTCCGGAGCATTGAGGAGACAGATGATGTCTCGAATCATATTGGCCGAAAGCCCATCGTCCATTCCGTAAGCTGCTCCAGTCAAGTCGACCTTTGTTGGATCAGGAACACCCCAATCCGGGCCATAAGCCTGGGGCCAGTCGGCGGTGCCAGCCATGTGGATGAATTGTTGGAATGTGAAGAGGAGTTGGATATGTCAGGTCCGAGGATCGAATATGAGATCTAGTTGAACATGCAGGGTCCTTCAAACGTGGCGAACCCAAAGTTAAGTAGTCGTTGGTGAAAAGCACCGTAGTGGACAAAAAGCGTGGATATTGGCAGAGTCTTGAGTTCTGCCTGGTATCTTCATCGTCGTGGGTGGATTGGCGCGATGGCTGCCGGATGTTTCCAATCAAACCACCTTGATGGCACTTTTCTGAACAATCCACGGTGGGTCCCCCACGCTGTCTCGCGCCTGATTCGTTTTCCCTCGTTTAGCTTGTTCAAACTTGGCAGCAGAATGATAATAATCATAATCATAATAACCATCATACAACAATACATACATGATACATTCCACTCGTGTACATACTACTCACCGCTTCACCGAGTGGGCTGTGTTGTGTGTCTGTGTGAGACTGCATTCCCGTATCCCGGTCTACTTGAACTTCGTCAACAAATCAACACGATATCCTACACCAATGCTAGAATTGCCGTCAATACACGTCCTACAAAACACACAAAGGCCAAGTCACAACGACAATACGTAAACCATCATTCTAACAAACCGATCCAATGTTCGGCTCATCAAGCCCAAGTTAAACCGCCACGCGATAAGCACATGCCGAAAGCACCATTACAACATGCATTCAACCAGACACATGATGGGAAAAAGTGCCATCAAGGTGTATTTTAACTAATCAGTGCACGGATTCTTGACATGATCCCTGCGCAGTAGCCTCAACTGGTAGACCATGTCTGCCAAGACGCATCAACTAAATTGGTTTTTTTTGCCGTGTTCGTTGGTGTGTGGAGAAGTTTGGCTTTCTTTCCATCAGGGTCGGGTAAATTCGGGTGAGGCCAACAACAGTTAGCGGCGAATGAGATTTGTTACGAGATATGCGACAATGTCAATCTTTCTAGGTTCAATCCTCTATACGCAATTAAAGTAAAGTGATAAGAGTTGACGAAAGTTAACTGATGATTGCACAAGACACGATGATGTGTATAAAGTCGTTAAATCCATCATATAATTCTTCAATCTACAATCCTAATGAGAAGCAGCAGCAGCAGCCTTAGCCTTCTCCTCAAACGTCTTCTTCACAGCCGGTCGAGCATTCAAAGCATCCAACCACTTCTTATAAAGCGGATACTTATCATCCCACTTCTTCTCCGGATCAAACAAGCCAGCCACAGCAGACCAAGGCAAGAACATGAGATCGGCATATGAAGCCTTGCTGCCGACGAGATATTCCTGCTTGGTACGGGAGAGGTGGAGTTCAATGACGGAAATGACTCGTTCGACTTCTTTGACGTAGCGCTCTTTGGCGGACGGGAGTTGTTCGTGGTGGGATTTGGTGAACCAGACGGCTTGGCCGTAGTACGGTCTACACACACGCCCACAAGTCAGTGTCTTTTCGTTCGTGGAAGCATGTAGTGAGCGATGATTACCCTTGGCCCGACATTTGGAACATAGCCCATTGCTGCTCGTGGAACTTTTCCGGAGAAGTCCCGTACGAGATTTTATGGTCCCTATCATACGTCTCGACCAACTAAGAGATGATGGCTCCCGACTCCCACAGAGTGACCTATCCAGCACATTCCCATCAGTCGACGTAGATACAACCGTTGATATTGGGACATAGACCAGTGTTTGGGTCCTCAATGGCAGGAACACGTCCGTTGGGGTTGACGGAAATGTAAGGCTCGGCCTTGATTTTGGAGAAATCGATCATTTCAGTGGTATATGGCAGACCGAGCTCTTCGAAAATCGTCACGACTTTCCATGGGCTAGGGAACTCTGTTAGAAATATTTCTCACAATCTAGTCTCTGGGGTGCTTTATTTGGGACCCGTTGCGTGCGAGTAGAGCTTGATGGGCTTGATGCTCGACATGATGGACGTGTAGAAGAGAGTACGACGGTTGATTGGAGTAGTTTGAAGGTGATGAGACGTTACAGTCGAACGGCGCTGCAAGATACTTAGATTCTGATCACAACAACATCAAGGCCAGAAGGATGCACACCTCGTTTGGTAGTTGCCATAAATTAACAATCATCTACTAAGCAGATGTATTACTTCAATGCCTCCTCCACACAATAAACGCGGGACAAGAAGGGAGATGATGCAATATCCCCGCTCTTAGACTAGCCCGTCTGTCATAGTCGCATTCTTAATAATTGGAGATTGATTGCGGGCAGATCAAAGGACGATTCACAGAATAAGAGCGCGTGGACTCCACCGTCGTCTTGTCTAGCGCTCACCTTTATGCGTGGTGATTCAGGTCTAAACTCCATACTATACTCTAAATGCCGCACGGATTGGTAATCTTCACATCTTTCAATTTATGAGACTCCATTTGAATGTAACTCTAATTCACAAATCTTATGCACCGTAGTAATCGTTCAGACAGCTCAGACATTGTTCTTCGGTTTCGTCTCTTGACTAGCTGCCCTTTCAAGACTGGACTCAAAGTCCTTTCGAACTCCAAGAACAGTGTCGATATGATCATGACATAAACGCAACTTCTCAAATCTTGCCAACGTGTAAGCTGTGTTGATCGTGTTGAATATCTCCCGACCATTCAAATTCTCCCCCGCGAGTCTTTCAACAGCTGAATCCAACTCCAGATCGCGATCTTCTTGCGGGATTTTGAGCAATGCTCGAGTCCAGATACGTCGTCGAGACTCCTGTTCGGGCGGAGAATAACCTAATGCCAGATGAACGCGGCTCTTCATAGCTGCATCGAACACGTGAATCCGGTTTGTAGTCAGGAAAACGATACCGCTAAAGTACTCAAGATGGCGAAGAAAGACGGCGACGAGAGCGTTTCTTTCAATCGTAGCCGGCCCAGAAGAATCATTACCACGAGCTTCGAGGAAAACATCAGCCTCGTCGAATAAGACGACTGATTTCCACAGGGTGGCAAGTCGCAGAACCTGTTTCAATTCTCTCTCGAACCAATATGCATCGTTGTATTTATTCAATTCGGACATGGAAGTACTGAATAGAACTCGTCTAGTCTCTTCTGCGGCACACTCGGCTGTCAAAGTCTTACCGCTTCCTGGAGGGCCATGGAGGAGTGCAACCAGGCCCTTGCTCTTCTGCTCAATTTGATCTCGAGGATTCTCGGGAAATTTGTGTGCAGACACGAGAGCGCGGACGAGATTGAGTTGACTCTGTGGTAGGATGAGTGAGTCAAAGGCGTCGGTCTTCCAAATAGTCTCCCTGATATGCTCTAGATAAAACCTGCTCCATTGTTTCCTGGCAACACTGAATCCATAGGCAAACGGCGGACATAGCACCAAATCTCGCTCGCTGATTTCAGCTTTCTTCGCTACAGCACCTTGGTAATGATCTTCTTGGAATGTTTTTCGGTCGACAATGATCCGGCCAGACTCAGTATAGGGAACCCATACTAGCGCAAAATCCTCCATGTCCGGGTGCCAGTATGATGGAGGTGATTCTTTGAGGATGTCTGCTAGGCCATCATAGTGCTTGATCGATACACCTTGCAAGGAAGTGAATTTTTTGCCCCTCTCAATTAGACGCTCCTCAAGTTCTGGTCCTTCATGAATAAATTCTCGCGGGAAAATCGGCAATTCGGTAATGTTTGTAGAATTTTCTTGCCCAAAATTGACTTTTTGAAGTATTTTGATACTTTTCTTAGCCACGCCGACGTCTTTCCCATCGTAATCCGTATAAATGGTGTGTACCTCGAGGTATTTGCCACAGTTGTTGTTTTCATCATATGCAGCCTTGACTATCTGCATCAGCCATGGATGGCCCTTAGTATAAGTCACGGCGATTTTGCCCGGGCGATAGATCATCCACAGTCTCTGGAAGTCAATCATTGATTTCCTGGTCATGTTTTCGACAATGTTCTTTTCAGGCGCAAGGCCGACGTTCATGTATTTGAACAGCACGTCGAGATGGTTTCTTGCACTCTCATCCTCAAGCTTCTCCTTGTAGGCAACCAAGTCATCCCATGAATGATATAGCATCTGAAAAGGACTTTCCATGTCAAATGGTTCCGAAAAATCGGCTGGAACGGCTGGATGACTTCCCACCACATCTCTGAATGCTTTCAAGATATGAGGAGAGTTCACCGTCAGTCTCGTCAAATCCAGTCGGTTTCTTTCAGAAAATATTTGTCGAACAACAACCGCATATTCTGCATCGACGGAAGGGCTACCGCCAAGATCCGGCACCTCTACCTTTTCCTGTTCGCCCTCTGCATTATAACGCTCTTGCCAGATCTTCAAAGAACACTTCGAGCCCACTGGTTCCTGCGGTTTGGATTGTTGAGGCGCTTTAGGCTCCCCATTAGATTCAGACGATCCGCTTGTAGGTTGAGAGTCACCATTGCTTTCCAGCTCCAGTTCCTTCTTTGGTGACATGATGAATGTTTGAACGAAGAGATATTGCAGAAGAGAAATATGATTGACAGTGCGATTTGATCTTAAATGGCTGCTCACGACTTACCTCTTTCGGGCGACCGGTGAAACAGCCCTGCATCAGGCAGCACCATGCCATTTGAGAATAGCGCAAACATCGCACATTCGCTGATTATCTCATGGTCTGCTTTGCCTCTTTCCTAACAGATTGATGAGCTCACCTTCAAAGCAATTGCCATTCACGGGATGGTGATTGAGACACCGAGGACGAAAAGTGGCAAACTATACTAACGAACGACACAGCCCCCTGCCAAGCCACTCGACGGATCGGCATCCCAAACAAACCCTGTGCATCCAACATGACGTTGTTTCATCACATGTTGCAGTCATCCAAACGATGTGGAAGTTCATAGTGCGAGCATTCCGCTTGTTATTCCTATTGAGCTTGCCAATAACTTTACCAGCCATCATCAATGGGCTTTACGGCGGCATCGCGTTCAGCTTCTGGCGAACAGGGCATATTGAACGAAACCTGGATTGCCTCGACCTAGAGCTCGGTCTAGACTCATCACTAAACTCCTTCTCGGTTCCCGGAGCAAGAACCTTTTTGAATTTTGAAGATGAGCAAGACACCATTTACCACGTGCCACAGCTCCACACCAGGAATTGGGCAGACACGCTGAACTTTGTTTTGCCCAAAGAGCATCGCTTTTCGCATCAGGTTGCGGGTGTCGACGTCGGAATCGACGCATTTGCAAGTTTCAATGGATTAATGCGTGATATATCGCGTCATCCCAGCGAACCAGACGAAACTTGGGTGTACATATCTGGACTCAGTACGCCGGGAATCGATGCATGGCTAAGCGAATGGGACAAAGCATTCGACCGCTTGGTACAATTTTCTTATAACACACAGGAGCAACTCAATCAGTCTCGCTTGGCCTTTGTAGACTGCGATAGCACTGGATTCCTGTGCGGTGTTTGGGGAGTTCGCAGTCCGGCATTAATTCATATGAAAGTCTTAGCAGGAGCGCCATCCAGAGTTGACCTGAATCCAGACCTAACGTATGATATCGACCTCAAATACTTACGGTCCGTCAGTATACGAGTCATAGAGCTTCCTCTTGAGTCATCGATATCAACTGGACTTTCTAAGAATACCTTTCCGGGGCATTTTGAGCAGTTGCTTGCGGTCATCGGCGGAGAAAACTTTTGGGAACAGTACGAAACATGGGACGATTCCGAGCAATTGATGAAGCTTTATGACGGGTATGTCCGGAAACTGACCGAACGAAGAGGTACACTTCGGTACTATTTGAGTAAATACGAACGTTGGACCATCTACCAAGTTACGGAGCCCATCGGAATCCAAGAACGAATGGCTCAAGTACAGACGACTTTCTTTCTATTTGCAACACTGGCGACGGAGCTAGTCAGGCTTCCCATAGTCATCACTAAAGCTTATGTGGACGCCTGGACAGACCATCTCATCGGCTAGATCGTAAGTTGCGCATTTCTGCTGTTTAGCACAGTCCTAGCAATGCACAAGTTGTGTTCCTCAGCTTCCCGGTGATTGGATCTTTCAGCTCCCAAATGGATATCAAAGTCCCGACGTCAAGAGTCAGGCCTTCTGGGATGACCTCGCCATTTGCCAAAATAAGCTCTGTTATAATTGGTTGGAGTGTCTCGAAGTCGACTTCGATTTCGGGTTTTGTCCAACCAAGATTGTAGGGCAGAGTCTCGTTCTCTATTGGAAAAGATGTGGTTAGAGCATATTCCACATGGTGAACTACGTCACATCGACTCACCGAAAAAAGATTTCACATATGAAACTGGAGGGTTGCCTCGCAGAGGATTGTCCAAGACACTCAAATACAATGCCGTCTCTCCATAGCTGAGCACAAATTGGAGAGCGCCATAGCTCAATTCTGGGTTGGTGGCCATACTTTGCTGTACACGATGATATCGTCCTTTTGACGCAGCTGGAATTGTTGCAACCTCCGAACCGTCAAAGTAAGCGAGTACTTGATTGAAAGTGTCCTGGTCAAACGTATGGTCGTCACCAAAGTAGGCGTCCTTTCGCGAAAGGCTGCAATCGTGCTCAATGGGAAAGTTGTGCTCGTCCAACATGTTCAAATCCACGCTGGTGGCACCGAAGAGAGTTGGGTTTGAAGCAAGTGCAGCTGTGCCTGCCACTGTTGCGAATTGGGCACCGACATTCTTCAGGCGAGTATCAGCGTCAGAGTGTATTTCTATCCACCGAGAATGCTCACCAGTCCATCTTTGAGTGCTTGAACGAATTGAGGCACTGTGATTCCTTGCCCACTGTGTGGTAAGAAACCATGGTTTGCTAAGCTGTTCAAGGCTGGGCATGGCGATCTCACATCACCTGGTCCAGGTGGGACGAAAGGGTGAGTGTCGGCGTCGCTTGCCAACGCAAGAGCGGAAAATACCAGAGGAAGAATAGCAGATAGCATCCTGCGGCCTTGAACAAAAACCCGTAGATACTTGTCTACAAAAGACGGGCCTGACGATCCCCTTATTAAGTACTGCCGAACTGGGTCTTCTCTCACGCACATCTCCGTGGCTTGCGTCGTTTGGCGCTACTCGTCGACATGATCTGGCGTCACACGCCACACACTAGCCTGTAGAACAGGCGGTCTGTCCCCGAGGTTCCATTATATGGTAGATAGAGTTTGACCCCATGATATAAAACCAATAAATTTGATCGGCTGCTTCTAAACGGGAAGTAAACCCGGAATCCCACGAAACTTGACAAGGCTTGTTCAAGGAACCATGTGGGCGGGGCAGTACTCAACCTCGGACATTAAATTGAACTAAATCGTCCATCACTTCTCGACTGTAGCGTTGCCTAGCAATTATTCTTTCGATCGCATGGCATGGCATAGTAATGGCAGTGGAGAAGAGTGTGTTAATCAACCGACACTACATGTAGTCTGTCTAGCCCTCGGCGTCTCCTGAGCCTTCTCAAGATCTCATGCTTTTGCGGTGACAACAAAAGGTCATCCTCTCGTGGCGAATGGTGCGTTCTCAAACATACGATGATATCACCAGATTATCCTCCAAAGTCAACAGCAAACCTCAAGTCGGTAGTTTTTCGGTACTCGGCTCATATCAGCTCAGCCAACGTTCTGTCTCAAGATGCTGCGGCCACACAGGCTGTGTCCGCCAACGTGGTACTCGATGGTGTACTCATGTACAAAGGCACAGCGGAAACCAAAGATAGCTGTTCGAATGCGTTTGCCGGGACATGATGCGCAGCTTGCCGTGGGTGATTGATCGAATCACAGGGCTGGATTATGGATTGCTGAAACAAGGTTGCCAGGATCTATCAGCGGTAACCTTGACTTGGCTTTCTGCGGCTTGAACTGATGCTGGTGTCGCTATGTATGTTTTGTCCTACAAGGCGAGTAGCGATGAGTTTTCGTCGCTTCGGCGGCTATTATAATTTAGATGAACTCGCCTAATGATTGCTTGTAAGCTAGGTGATAAACTGTTGTGCAACGTTTATCAGACGGCAATGCTAGGATCAGCGCCTAAAAGAAAGGTTTGCGCTCGACCACTAGGTTGGTACCGCGCCTGTGAGATATAATAATAGCATCAGCCGTTAAGATGTTGCGGTTGTCGCAAGGACAACGTCTTCGGTAGCGTTACAGCAGCAAACAGTCGATCTTGTCCTTGAGGGTAATTCCACGTCTATGAAGAAGACATGTGCGCTGCAGGAAGAGTTAAATACTTTGCAAATTGTGAATGCGACCGAGAAATAATAGATGATCGACCGGCGGGCGCTACAAACTCCACAGACAGGGTTTCTAAAATGGGTGCTGCACAGCCTTGTACTCTCATGATCAGCCTCAATATACAACAGATACCATGCAGAGAATAAAACATGCCGGCACCAAGTCCGCCCTTTTCATGTGGTTTCTATCTTGTCGATATCTATCTCTTTTATTCGAATGAGTTTTTCGGCAATCAAATCTCGCCTCCAACTAGATCGCCACGCTACCATCGTCTTTAGTATTATCACATTATACTTTGCCGGGCTGTCGTGACACGACATCACCCAGACGACCAAAGTGCAAAGTCATCGACAATATCATTCTACGGAACAGCTTCGCAAACGAAAAACGACCCAGCAGCCTTCATTCAACGCCTTTCAGCAAACACTGCATTGGCAGCCAAGGATCCTCGTCAGTACTTTCGGCACACTGATATCGTCATCGAAACGAAATCATCAATACCCAGGGGAAATACTTATCCCACGCCTTTCTCATGTCCTCTGTCAATGCCTTGAGCGTACTGCTCGCGGCACTACCGAGTGATGTCGTCTCGAGTATTGAGGCAGAATATACCTTCTTGACAAAAGTGAACGTTGGCGCAACCACCACATCTACTGAGCTACGATCATCAGCTTCTTTCGCCGAAGTTTTCTCCAGTCACTCCGTGCTACCAAGCTCGTCAAAGGCTCGATCACAATCAACACTATCGACCCTCTCGACAGTGACCAAAGCACCGAGCACAAGATCACTCTTACCATCATCGACATCTTCTCATCCAACACTTCAAACACCAAACTCATCAGACACTTCGCAACCACATCAACTCAAGAATGCCTCAATAGCAGGCATTACGACCGGTGTGACAGCCGCCGTTGTCTTCATGCTTCTTTTTGCTCTATTTCTCTTTAGACGAAAACGAGAAGGCAAGGCTCCCTTCAAGCAATCAGGTGGACATGAGGATTCCGAAAAGACGTATCCAGAAATAGCCTGGCTGTATGATGCAAAACGCACAGGATCACAAAACCATCGGACAAGGCCTATAGCTGAGTATAACCAAAGTGCTGCTGGCACAGCGTGTCATGATAGAGATGAAAGTGGTGACGGTTTGTTGGCACCACGGGATGGCACCGTTGAGATTGACTCCACGGCCTCAGACTCAAGAGAATATTTCACTCCGCCAACAACGCCACCTTCTCGTTGGAATGGAAAAGCACGATACGATGCTCTAACACTCATTCCGAACTCGAACGCAGAAGATCCACTCTTGGCTCCAGTGTATATCTCAGGAGGTCAAGCATCGCCATCTCGCAGTCCAGCCCGAAATCCATCACCAGGGTTCCCCCAAGGGAACCCGGTCAGTCATCCGGTGGTCAGTGTTAATGCTGCTGTTTCACCAGATACAGCACCACCCAAAAACCACAGCCGTCGGCAACGGTCTTCTCTGGGAATTCCGGGAGAGGCCAGGAAACCTTTGACGGCTATCCATGAAGAGTCACACTATAGAGTAAACAGGTCACCTGAAACTCTACCTAATCCGTTGAGATCGAATCCCCTCCGGCATTCAACCTGATGTCGTGGTGGGTTCTGCTGCGTTCGAGCGTTGACAGTCATTTTGTAAGTGTACATATAGTGTAAATCAGCAGGCATGTTCAATTTATTAAACGTACTTTTTCTGCCGATATCTTCGAACCCGATTAAAGTGTGTGATTCGTTACTTCCAATCCGGTGCAGCTGGTCTTGTTTTTCATGGTCTGATCATGACTTTGGCATAAGCGCATGTTGTGACATGAGAGTCCTTTACGAATGTCTAGATATGTTCATCTTTCAGTCATCGTCGTGAAAAGTGATTCCTTCGGACACCTCCTCTCCAGGTTCCGAGCCGGTCGCAGGTTGATTTGTGGTAGCGTCACCATCTTTGTCATTTCCTTGATCGCGTCCTTGCTGGGCAATCTTCGCTGCACCAAGCTTTTTGATGCCAGTTTTGGCTCCGTCCGTAGCTTCTTTGCTTGGCCCGTTGCCGCCCATCTTCTTCTTCGCTTGTCTGGCTTTCGCCTTCTCTCGTTTCGCTCGATTCTTCGCCGCTTGCTCTTCATCCTTCTTGCGTAGTTCCTCTCTTCGTTCGTTGAACTCTGCATCTGCTTTCTCCTTCTCAACCTCCTCATCCATGGCCCTTAGTCGCTCATACTCGCGCCGTCGGCTCGCTTTGTAGACATGAAACTCGCCTGAACCGGCACCGGCACTTGAACCCTGTACATTTGTGACAATGGCCGATGGAGCACTTCCTGATTGTGATGCGTTTGCTTTGGCGAGGTCTGTGGAGCTGCTCGGGATATGTATCTCGCGATCTGGGTTGGCGAAGAGGGCTTCAACTTGGGCGGATTGCTGGGAAACAGGTGTGATGGCGCGCTTCTTGGTGGGCCGGTCGGAGCGTTTATCCATGTTTGTAGGTATGAATTCTGATTTCGGCGCCATGAAGGGCAGTTTGTCGGTGGTTTTCGCGCTGGACGAGGCTGAATAGAGGATTGCGAGGGTTCCGCAATATTTGGTCTACAAGTCCGTTTTGAGTAAGTCCGATGAGCTGCAGCGGGCAGAGAGCTGCATCTTCTCGTAACAGTCGCCACTTCCGTGTTGCTCCACTCTGTATCTTTGATCCTACATCACATGCTGCTCGTTACTGAATTTAAATAAGCATTCTAATTGTGTGCAACCAAGAACTTACAACATGGGCAAACCGCGCCTTATCATCTTGATCCGCCACGCTCAGAGCGAAGGCAACAAGAACCGCGAGATCCACCAGATGATACCAGATCACCGAGTAAAATTGACCGACGAAGGATGGAAACAGGTATGGTTCAACGCACCGTCACGTCTTCGTAGTTGTGATTTCTAAGTCACTACACAGGCAGAGGACGCCGGACGTCGATTACGGCATCTTTTGAGACCAGACGACACTCTACAGATCTTCACCTCACCATATCGGCGGACTCGTGAGACTACAGAGGGCCTTCTTAAAACACTGACTGCACGAGATGATCCAGATGACCCTCTCTCGCCACCATCACCATTCTCCAGGAGCAAGATTAAGGTTTATGAAGAGCCACGCATTCGTGAACAGGACTTTGGCAATTTTCAACCTTGCTCGGCTGAAATGGAACGCATGTGGCAAGAACGAGCTGACTATGGGCATTTCTTTTATCGCATCCCAGATGGTGAGAGTGCCGCTGATGCGTACGATCGAATCTCCGGCTTCAACGAAAGTCTATGGCGCCAATTTGGAGAAGAAACCTTTCCAAGCGTATGTGTGCTAGTAACGCACGGTCTGATGACCAGAGTTTTCCTCATGAAGTGGTGAGTTCTCTTTTCGTCACAATTTAGAGTATTTCGTACCTAATCATGAGCGATAGGTATCACTGGTCGGTCGAGTACTTCGAAGATCTACGGAACATTAATCATTGCGAGTTTATTCTGATGAAACAAAACCAAGATAACGGCAAATTTGTTCTAGATAGCCAGCTTCGAACATGGTCAGAACTGAAGCGTCAGAAGGCTGAACAAGCTCGCGAGCAAGCACAACGCAATCCACAGCGAAGGAATACTTTGTCATCATTTTTGAAGCAACAAGAGAGTCCAAGTATACCGCCTCGCAAGTGGGGTGGCTGTATTGGGGGATGCAACCACCATCATGAACGCTTTCCGAGGAGAGAACAAAGCAAAGATGACGCCTTGGGCTCCAAACAATTAGATACCAAATTGCCTCCTCCTGCCTCTGATTCCGGATTGATGATCGAGGCAGCTTCAATAGAAATGCCTACTGATGGTTCCTCTAGATCTGGAAATATTGTCTTGGATGGATCCCCTGCCACTCTGTTAGACTCAACTAAAAGTCAAGAAAACTCTACTCAAAGTTTGAAGTTTTCGGGTCTACCAAAATCTGCAGCTTACGTTTTATCTGGGCGAGATGGTGGTGGCTCTGCATCAGGGACTAACACTCCGCACGAACGTAGTGACGACGAGAGTACAGAATACTTTGGTCAGGCTGACTCGCAACCGAGTTCTTCTCCGGCGAACCTCATGGGCATCGCCTTGAGCCGACGACCCAAACGACAAGCTACGCCTGAAGATATTCGACGATGGGCAAATGAGAGTGGAATGGGCAGAGGCGAAAGAGCCGACGGACTCGGGGATGAGCCCGATGACGATGAAGCCCATCGACATGATGAAGTAATTACCGAGCATGAGGAAGTCGACGAAGAAATGGAGCGTGCCGAGAGAGAGAATAAAGGCTTGAGGGGGAGCGTCTATTAATATAACGATCTGCTGATGACGATGCCACATGCTTTGCAATGCACAGATATATTTACTGATCAGCATCGTCTGACTTATGATACACGATACACAAACGATTTCCTGCTAAATCTCCCGTCTTACAAGTGGCTCGTCCGCTTCAAGTGCCAATATTGTGTTATTGCCGTATCAGCGTGGCAGACACGACGTCTGTAGTACCTTGCATCACGCTCTCGTCTCACTTTCCAAGTTTTCAAGTTGTACTCTGCCGACCAATGAATGAAGAACCTTTCCTCATCTACCAGTGTGTCTCGCATGCACAGAAGGATTTGGTGAATGGTGTCACTGATGGCGAACTCTCGTCCCACGTCTGCCATAGCATTGCACACCTGTATGCGTGAGTGGATCTATATTCAATTCGTCTGGCGGGTTCTCTTGTTGCCTTCCTTTTACTTTTTCCTTCTTCTGCAGAGAACTAGCTCTACTGACAACAGTATTTAATGACACACAAATCTTCTGCAAAAAAGAAACTATCAACATGGCCCTAGCCAAAATCTCAAATGTCACTCACTGGTAAATACAATCTTCGCTGTTTTGTGACCTTGTAGTCAAAGCTGACTCGTAAAAGGTTCGGAGTGATTCTACTCCTGATTTCTGCCATCTTACTTCTTATGACAACAATCACCGCTCCCGTAATACCACAAATCAGCCTCCTCCACGTCACACTGGCCAACCGAACATATATCCGGCCGTCATCCGTCAACTACGGAACATTTGGATACTGCATCATGAACGTGCCACCGGTCGTGTAAGTCTTAATTCTCGCCATTCACACAATAACTTACTAATATTAAAATCCAGTTCTGTCCAGAATTGGTGCACGCAGTCACACGTTGGCTATGACGCTTCGTATCCTCTCGTAACGCCAGGCCAAACGCTTCCGTCTTTGGCTGTGGATACTTCACTCGCTCTGTCCCGTGTCATGGTCATACATGCCCTCGCCAGCGGAACGGCGTTCGTAGCGTTTCTGGTTTCGCTCGGCGGGGTTCATGCCGTGGCATCGCTTGGTGCGGCTTTCATTGCAGGCCTCGCTTGGCTTTTCACCGTCATTTCCATCGCCACGGATTTCTCACTTTTCGGCGTTATTCGTCAGGAAGTCAACGATGATGCTGTGGCGAATGATACGGGACGATATGCGAGTTTTGGCGCGGGGATCTGGTGTTTGGTTGCGGCGTTTGTGATTCTGAGTGCAGCTATTGTCATTTTGTTCTTCTCATGTTTTCGGGTGAGAAGGGAGAAGAAGAGACGAAATGGCGCTGGCAATGCAGATCAGCCACGGAGAATCAATGGGGGTCGAGCTCCAAAGGGAAGGAAGAGGAGGTTTGGGTTATTTTGATAGGTGATAGGGTTGGGGTTAACCCCGTCGTTGCATATTCGATAACTTGGGAATGCGATAATGAGAATTTGGTGAACTGGAATTCTGAGTGCTTTTCTACTCACTGACTTAATATCCTCCAATAAACGGTGCTCTGTATTGGCTTGGTGCTGATGCGATGTATGAGACAGCACAATTGCACTTTGACGGTGGTGAAAACATCTCACTTGCAAGCACCTGATATCGTACGCCGCAACTAGTGCCGAGCCTCGAGACAGAAGATGCGCCGATCACTTGCAGATCTATTGAGTGTGACTGTTGCTCGTACTGTAGCTCAGTGCACAGAGCACCAAAGGTGTCTTGATGAAGTGTGACATGGGAGTGATATCTAGGGGCCACAATAGAGCTGCACAAAGTCACGTGAAACACGAGCAATGCAGGGTACTACCGAACATCTGATTGTGATATTTATGAAATTATAGTTGTCAATGTTTGGTTCAGAGAACAGTTGGAGCGCAGTTGCAGTAGGGCCGTTGCAGCTGTAACGCGTAACGGGGGTCCCTGGCAACCGCGCGTCGCGGCTACACGCGATTGTTTATTGGTCCGGATCCACTCCCCAGCCGCCCTAGCAGCACCCCCTGCGCCTTCCTTCCGTCCTTCCTGCCCGTCCGTTTTGCATCGACACCACTTCACACACAATCAGCAGCGACGACCGCCGCCATCACCAGCAGCTCCAGAACACGCGAAACAGCACCATCACCCCTGACCACCATCACCACCCACCACCACCACCACCACCTCCTTCACCTTCACCATCACCTCCGTCATGGCTGCGGAAAAGGCGCCGCGTCGCAGCCGACGCATCGCGTCGCAGGAACCCGACGACATTGGTAGATTCCCAGCTCCTTCCTTCTGCCCCCCCTCGCCCCCCCTCTCCATCGCTCTTTCTTACGCACAGTCATTCAACGTTTACGACTCAGCAGCTCCTGCCCCATCTCCTCCTCCTGCTCCTGCTCCTCCTCCGCCGTCGCGCGCTTCCAACAAGCGAGCTCCTGCCGCATTCGATGCGCAGGGTGCGGTCGACACCGTCTTGGCCTCATTCCGCCACAACGAGAAATTCATCGCTCGTCTAACCAAAGTCCAACTCATAGAAATCGTCAAAACCATGGCTGAACGCGTCGAGGCTGAAAACGCCGCCCACGCCGAAGAAGTCGCCCGCCTCAAGGAGCTGTGCAGTCTGAAGAAACAGGCCGCAGACGAACGCATCGCTGCAGCCATCGCCGCCTCGATCCAGAAGCAGGCAGCCGCCGCAACACCACCGCAAAAGACTACTCCTCCAGCTGCTCCTCACTCCTCGCCAAAACCTTCTTCATCCACGGCCGAACAGCGCGTGTCATCAGACGAAAACGCAGCCGTCTCATCTCCAGTCACTTCGCCATCGCCACTGCGGCTCACCACCCCCGCTCCCAAATGGCTCTCTTACATTCCCAAGGTGCTCGGCGCCATCTCCAGTCCATTCTCGCGAAAGCGCGGTGCGGAGAGCAATGAGAACGAGGCCGAAGAGCACACTGCCAAACGCGTCCGTCGCGATGATCCAGTCATTGCGGCCTCGACGCCAACCTCGCCACCACCTGCTGCCGAACAGACTATTCCAACTGTTGTCGTGTCCTCGACGCCCTCACGCACCCTCTTCAGCCGCCAATACGCTACGCCATCCAGGCCAGCAGTTGTCTTCGCCTCCAAGCAACACAGCAACGAGCCATCTACGCCATCCCAGCCAGCTGGTTCCAGCTCAACATCGCCAGCTTCCAACGTGGCGCGCACTGAGCCATCGCGCAAGCGTCGTGCTCCAAGCGACGAGCCAGAGGAGACTGTCCGGCATCGCAGCCAGTATCTGGGACCATCCACGACCAACCCACGCGTGCCCACTTCTCTTTCCGTAATTTCTGAGCGCACAGAGAGATCGCAATTCACAGCGACCCCAATGTCGGCCCCAGGAACTACGCCATCCCGAAAGCCTCGCAGCATTAGGGATGTGCGCGCTGCCCGCGAGTCAAGACAGGTGACTCCTCATTCCCGTGTTTATGCTTGGGAACAGCCTGCTCGTCGACCAAAAGAAACAAATGCCGATGCTCGCTTCGCGAAAATCCAGCGCATGAAGGAATTGCAGAAAGAAATGGACGAGCTCATGCAAGACAAAGACGTCATGGAGATGTCGTCTCACAAGCGCAAGAAAGTCAAGGTCGACCATCTCGAGGTCATTCCTCACAACCGCCCTGGTGACCCGTCCGGCATGTTTCGCGTCCCAGATATCGACTCTGACGATGAAATTGAAGTCGTTGATGACAGCTCCTCTCTCAGAAGTAACATTTTCGAAGAGGCCTCCAAGCTTCAGTCGTCGCCTCTGCCAGCGCAAGGAACGCCAGGCTTTTCTGCCTTGTCGCCATTCCCAGCCGCTTCGGTGATTGGTGCACCTTCGTCTGGAGTTCTTACATCAACACCAAAGGGACCTTATCCGACCACTTCAGAGATTGGTCTTCCCTCATCCGGTGGTCTCACCCCAACACCAAATGGATCCATTTCTTATGCTGCACAAGCCCCTCAAATTACGCCGACTCCGGCAGCTGCAGCTGAATACGTTCCAAACTGGGCACCACTTCCCGAAAATCCAGTATTCAATTTTCCAGACGTTGGTCGTCGAGATCTGAATATAGAGCCTTATCCAACCGCCGAAGAAGAGGCAGCCTATTTACGGCGATTTGTCGCTGGAGCTGCATCTCTAGGCCTCACTCTTGAATTGTCGTAAAGGCCTTCATCAGTCCCTCCCGACTCACAAGCACATCCGCCACTCCCTTTTCTTCGAGTTCGCTCGCCGGTGGTTTGGCACCCACAAGGCGGCGTCTCTTTGAATAAGGAGGAGCATCGATATTTTAACCTCTGCAACCGTCCACCCATTTGGCACTCTTCTTGATGACAGTTGACACCTGTTCGGATAGTTGTTGTTGCCGGGGTGTGATGGAAAAGAGTGTTGTATATCAGTCTCACGACGGATGGATGAATTTCATCATCGCTGCGTGATACGGAAAGACCGAGAAACTTGAAAGCAAGAATGAATGCTTGGAATGTGGAGAGAAAGACAAACGAAAGAGTGAATTAATGGAAAGCTCTAGACCAGGAACGACGAACGACGAAACGACAAACAACAGCGAGAACTGGTGGTAAGGTTTTGACCAGGAACGACAAAACGACAGAAAAGAAACGATCGTACAATTGGAAACCGAGGAAACGAGCGACAATGACAGAGCAGAGAAAAAAGTTTTGTTTTGTTTTTGTGTGTGTTTTGCATGGCATTTGATTTTGTTTGGGTCTTGTCTGGATTTTCTTGGGGGTTGTTTGTTTCATGGGCGTTTTTTGATCGATTAGCGTTGGCGTTTGCGAAATGGGATGGCTCCTGGACTACGTCTACAGTTGAGCGTACATATTGTACAGGGTTGAAATGAATGTTTTGAATTGCAGCGAACTGTCACGGTCTACGTTTTATGCTCGTCTATCTCAAACCTTGTAGTCTCTCGAGTGTTCGACGTAGCGGTACACAAGCCCCCATGCTCATGACCGTTTTGCCATCTGGTTCCGTCCCGGCACTCTTGAGACTTTCTGCTAGGACCCGTTCAATCCCCCCAATCACTTTGTCAACCAGACGAGGACCACTGGCATCGGAATACAACCAAGCCAGAATATCCGCAACACCCTCCAAACCCCTTGGCTCCGCAAGCCCGACCGCAGCCTTCAATCGCATCAAAGCCGTCACGGCAAACCCACAGGCACGAATAAACGTGCGTTCATTATACAGCGCGGCCGGTCTTTTGGAACCTTCCAAACCGACCAAATGCTCGAATCCAGCTTCGTTGAAATACGGTTCGGGCACGAGGACCAAGCCGAGCAGGGAGACGATGACTTGGAGCAGAGTGCTCCTGGCGGCATGCCAGCTTTCGCCTTTGGCGCCTTCCCATGTGCCGAGAATGCTGGTGCAGATTTTGCCGTCTTCGTAGAGGTTGGGGTTGACGCGGCCGCCGCCGCCGTCGATGGCGGGCCAGGAGTGGAAGAATGCTTGGGGTGGTTGGGTGGGGAAGTCGGGGGGGAGGTAAAAGTCGATGATGAAGGGGGCGTTGGCGTAGGGTGTGGCTTCTGGTCCGATGAATAGGGCGCGGATGAGATCGAGTCTGCATTCCCATGTTCGAACAAAGATGCCTTCAGGTAGAGAGCCAGGGGAACGAAGGATTTTGTGCTCTTTTTGAGTGCGCTTGTTATGTAATGGCGTGGGTGTCGGTGGCTTGTCAGAATAATGATGAGATGATGGGACATCTGAGTCGAGGATGAGGTATTGTTCTAAAGCCTTGGATGGAACAGGTCGAGTGTGCTGTGGCGCTGGCGTTGAAGCTGTCTGGATAACGTCCGCTTCCTGCATTGTCTTGTCTTCATCTCCATCATCTGATTCCCACTCGCCACCTTCTACATCCTCTACTTGCAAGATGTCACCATTTTCGTCTTCGTATACAGTAAGAAACTCTTCAATGTCCATCTCATCATCGGAATACATATCGTCATCCTCGCTATCGTAGTTCAATTCTCGTTCAAAGGGCCCGTCGGCATTGTTTTGATCCGTGGTTTCAGATCGGATGGCAATCACAATATCTTCTCTCTTGACGACGACGTCTTGCACCGGTGTCGCAGCGCCCAAACGCAGTAGCAAAGTCCCGTCTAGTCTCGTATCGACCACTTGACCCAGCCATTCCATATTTTGCATTGAAGGTTCTTCTGATGGATCACCCCAAGTTTTTCTGGCGACAACAGCGATGTCACCACGACATACATTGACCTCTCCCCGCGCTTCAACGTCATACAAGCTGAGTTCCTGAGCCTCACCTTCGGCAGCGCCAACTGCAACCGATACAAGGGTTCGTAAGCCGTTATTTTGGTCCGGGTCTCGAGCAAAGTGCATCAGTCCATTTGGACACCATTTAATGCTTGCCATTCTCTCTGCTGATTTGACGCTTTGTATCACGCCAACCTTACTTGGTTGTTCAACATTAATCATTCCCGGGACAGGAGAAAAATCAATTGTACTTGCGATTTCTCCAGGCCATGCCGCGTGCTGATCCTCGACATCGGTATCAGGAACCACCATAATGCTGTATTCACGAGTGATGGACTGATCCTGCCACTGGACAGTTATTTGTGATTGATGATCAAGGACATCAAATACATTCAAGTCGTACCCGAGATACTGCTGCCTGTCCATAGGAAAGATTTTGCCGTGGTAAGTTGAGTCGTCATACTTGGCACAAGCACTGGTGAAATCTTTGAATCGAACTCGTAGACCAACATGAATGTCAATTTCAGGATTCGAAACCGTTTGCGCCATGCTGCTTTCTCTGGATATTGGCGGTCCTCGAGATCGATCATAGACGTGTAGATCTGGATCTTCCAATTCATCGCTCTCCAAAAATGACGGCGGTTCTCTACCAACGCCGCTTCCAGATCTGGCTTGGAGCCATTGTACACGAGCTCTTGTGGCCCTTGTCCGGACAACTGTACCCACGGGAGGAGTGTTTGCATTGTATTCCCCGTAGATCCATCTTCCAGTGCGAAGGTGGCCCTTTTTCGTGCGTGCAATATCTCCAACATAGAAGAAATCAGTCTCACCGTCCGCGTGCAGAGCGACATCATCTCGAATTTCGACGACACAATTGTCCATCAGCTTCAATGTGAGATGGTAATCTACATCTTCGACGCGGCCGATCCAGTCCCTATAAACAATCAAGTCTTCTATTGTCGGTGCTTCGATGTATTGAAGCTCTGATACTGGCACGTCAAGCAGAGCTTTTGGAACAGGTCCCAAGCTCAAGTCCTGAGTCGGTCCATTAAAATAAATCAGGCCTTTGAGAGGTCTGTCGTGGTCCCCGAGAAAGTACACATCACCGACAGGCTGTAATGTGCATATGGTATGGGTGTTGAGAACAACGCCACTCATTGCATCTTGACCGTTGCGTTTCACAATGTCACCAATGAGTAATGAGCGATCCATCAAGTGTAATGCAGAATTCGGTATTAGTTCCGGGTTCCTTAAGCTCAGCCAGCGAACCAGAACGGTGCCCTTTGGAGGAATGCCATTACTTTGGAACCTTTGAAACGAGGCTCTGCTGATATCGTGATGTCGAGTGATAGATCTTTCGCCACGTCCTATAATAAATGGACCATGAGTGTTGACGTCTTCGTGCGTCCGTTCGACGGTACCTATTTGGCGCAGATTGTCTAAATGCGCGACGACATCTTCGGCGCAAAAGCGATAGGCTGTTTGCATTATGAAACCCGAAGAAGTTCACGTGGAACGGCCAGATGGATGATTCATTTCCTGCTCCGGATCAAAACACGGCTTGGGGTGCAAATTAGCAATGTTGTTTTGTAGCAGGAATACGAGTGAAGATGGAAAGAGGCGACAATCAAAACAGGCATGAATGGAAGGTGAATGCACTTAATGCAAATAGCAGACGGGAATTTGCCTTGTTGGCCTGAGGCATACTTTGACTGCGAAGCGCGGCAGGCAGTACGAAGTTACTGTAACCACGTCGACCGTCAAGGGCAGCTGCATTGCGCCATTGGCCAACTGGGAGGAACTATCTTATGGTTACGAGAGTGAATATGGAGTGTTGAAGTTCTGATTTTAAGCCGGTTCATCTGGCTACAACAATCCCACCATGTCGTCCGATCTCTTCGACTTGCTCAAGCCTCATCTTCATGACCGCAGCACTCTCACGAATGACCAACACACAGCAGCATACCTCAATCGCCTGCATACGCTCTCCCTATCCGATCTCACAAATACCGAACCCGAATCACTTCAACATGCTGCGCAATCACATCTTCGCAATCTGCAAGCTCTCTCCAAACGCTCTCACAAGGCCGTCATCTCCTCTTACTCCCACTTGGCGAATTTAGCCTCATTACTTCCAGGCCTACGCGTAGAGTCTACCAAACTACATGAAGGAATACCGGATCTTGAAAATGCAGCGACGGAATTTGCTAAGAAATATGATCGGAGTACAGAGAATGCTGTGCTGGACAGGCGGAAAAAGGCCATGTTACTTGCTCGAAATGTGGATCGAATAACGGATGTTTTGGAGTTGCCCACATTGCTGTCATCAACTGTCAGCTCAGCGCAGAATGCAGCGACTGCTACCAATGTGGCATCAAGCTCTACGACCACTTATGCCTCTGCTTTGGATTTGCATGCGCATATCAAGCGTCTCAATACACTATATCCCCAATCAGAATTGGTTGGAGACATTTCGAAACAAGCGGAAGCCGAGATTGATAAGCTGGCTACGATATTAATTACCTCGTTACAAAGTCCTTCTCTTAAGCTAGCCGCTGCAATGAGGACGATTGGCTGGCTTCGCCGTGTGGCTCCAGATCTCGCCGACGACATTTCTTCAACAAAGTCGACAAATTCAGATTCCTTTGGTGTCGGGAGCCAGAAAAATGAAGACGGAGCATTGGGCTTACTATTCCTCAATTGTCGACTTTATTCTCTGCACAATACACTCGGCGCCTTGGAGCCTCTACGCGAGCTGGCAGAACAGGAAACCTCACGTAGGCAAACTTTGTCATCACAGACAAAGTCAACGACAAACGGGTTTGGAGTTCAGAGCGAAAGATATCTCAAACGATTTATTGAAATCTTTCGTGAGCAGAGTTTTGCAATTACGAGCATGTACAAAAACATATTTCCATCTGGGCTTCCCACTGCTGAGGGATTAGAAGTGGAGAAAGCATCTCAAAGCAAAGACTTGCTGCTTCCATTGCCGTCACCTTTGGCATCCTTTACTCTTCACCTCGCAGATCTATTGACTGATACGCTTCGAGAATATCTACCGAATGTCACCGATCAGTCGGCCCGTGAGAGTCTACTAACGCAAGTTCTTTATTGCGCCAGCAGTCTAGGACGTCTAGGCGCCGACTTTGGCATGATGGTAGCTCTACTCGAAGAAGAACTTGCCACTGACACCGACCTGTCAACAGCTGACGGCGACGCCGAGAAAGAATGGGTACAAGTGATGAAGAAACACCGTGTACAAGCCAGCCGTCTCGAGGTTCTGGCCAGAGGAGTGGGAACGACGGGTAGAAAGGCAAGTATGGAGGTAGACTCGCAGACCTCGTAAAAGGACTATTTGATAAATGGATAATGAAATATATATTTGACGGCCAATTCCGTCGTCTTGTTTTCAAGTAATTTGATACGGGGATATGCGGTCAAAACAGCATAGGCGAAACGAAAGCCATGTTGTGCGGAGTAGACATGACGATGAAGAACGACAGCCGATGTTCAGTGATCTTTGACCTCGGGGAAAGAAAAATCTCGTCACATGAAAATAGTCCAGACTCAGGCGGCTCCAAATTCCTTGTACGTGTACACATGTTTTGGAAGCGAAATGTCAGCGGTGTTGAACGCCGTCAAACGGCTGAAACAGAAGTATACAATATTGTAGTCTAGTCTAGTCCCGACCCGAGACGAGACGAGACGAGACGATGCAATGCGAGACGGAGACGGAAATAATGGCGCAACGAAGCGCAATTGATTGCGTGTAGTAGTAGTCGGCAACTGTACATTTGTCGGTTGTACCATATGTCGGTTGTAGACGGGCTGGAAGTTCAGGTGTTGGAAGATGAGGGGGACGACTGGCCTAGACTAGACTGGACTCGACTGGATAGGACTGGACTGGACTGGGTAGGATAGTTTGTGGATGTACATATATACTTCCAGTACATACATCTGTGACAATAGCTTCGATAGCTGATAGCTGATAGAGGAAAGTTTCCCCATCACGACAGCTTCCCCATCCCAAAGTCGGATATAGATACTGTGCGGGGCGAAAAGGGAAGGAAATGGAGAAGAGGAAACACGGAGATCGGGCCGCGACCGCGTTTTTAAAAAAGATGAACCCTGTTGTTGAACATGAACTCACATGGCACATGAAACAAGGACATGGATATGGGGGTTAATTGTGGGGATAATTGTGAAAAGGAGCGGGGAAAGGAAACGGGGCTAGATTTTGGTTGTTTTGTCAGAAATATCTATTTTCGTTGTACATGCTGTATATGCTCGGGTGGATGGACTGCGAGGTTTTTTATGTCTTGCGCATGGCGGTTTTGCGTACTGTTCGGAGGTTGAGTCAAGAGTCGTGGGTCAAGGGTTTGTTTTGCCCCGCTATGGAGCCGCGCGAATACAAGCCTCCTCCTCCGAGGTCTAGATTTGAGGGCATTGACGCCCGGAATGGGATAGTCTAGATTTTGGTGATTGAAGGAACTTGACTCGAGGGTTTTAAATGTTTAAAGCAAGGATTGATATTTGAGATTGGTTTTTGCGTTGATGTACGAGATGTTCAATGGCGGTGCTGAGGTTCATGACATGAAGTAGTTTTGGTTGTTAGAAGGGCATGTGCTGGCATGGCCGTTGATTACCGTGTGTGACATGACGCGCGACAAATACATGACGATGTATGTATGTGGAGTGAAGAAAAAAAAAAAGCCGATCAGGGAAAGGTGAAAAAAACTTAGGATGCATGTCGCGGGGATGCGACAAGTCAGCTGGTGAAAGGCTGCAAGAAAGAGAGAATTCTCGCTGTCGGCTGGCCCGAGGCCGAGAGCGAAAAAACGAGTGGAAAATGGAACAGAGGAAGAGGGAAGAAAAAGAAAAGGGACGTGTGGACATACACAGCCACTCTTGGCTTGCATTGCATGTCGTCAGACTCGTGGCAGAAACAGGGGGCTTAAGCGGAATAAGAACGAAAATGAACGGTCGGTGCCATTTTCCCTCGCGTGGAAGCCATGGTTGAGCCACAGAATCAAGAGCATTACGCCACATTGGCGATTACATGAGACGCTCGCTGCAAGGTGCAGGGATACAACTAGGACAAGGCGCGCATTCCGACTGGAGGACAAGGTACAGTCGTTGGTTGGTCATGGTGTCGGTGTCTGCCGGTGGTGGTCGAGGAGGATATTTTACGTTGATGGATGCTAATGCAACGCAGGAGTGGATGGTCTCGCCAACACATCTATCTGGTGATTGCTTCGCTCGTTTATGCGGTATGTGCGCACATCCAACGGGCATCGTGACCACAGACAGTACTTTGCTCATCTTAACAGCAGTACCAGCGATGATGAGGTGCAAGCCGCAGTCTAATATGCACACACTTACCATTGGAGGGCGAGCCGTGGTCAGGAGGATGCAGGTGGTGGATGAAGGTGCATGGCATGTACATAAGGGCGGGTGGGTAAAAATGCAAATTACGTGCGGGTGTGTGTGTGTGAGTGAGTGTGTATGTATGTGTGTGTGCGTATGTATGTGTAGGAAGAGGAGCGTGGGTGGTGCATGGGTTGGACAGTCCAGTGCATACCGTAGATGGCCATGCGAGATCTAGATTGGGAAGATGCATGTTACTGCAGAGGGATTTTGGGCGAGTCGAGGTTGCTCGCTAAGGCTAAGCGACCAAGACACGATGATGGACAGACATGCACAGGCGATGGTGCGGCTCTCAACGGGCTGAGGCGCAGTTGCATCGATACAGGATGGAGATATTGCACGGCTGTATGTAAGTTCGTTGGTGGAGTGGGATGTCGGTAGACTCAGCCGTGTAGGGCTCGAGCGGCTCTCAACGGGCAGATGGGGGAGTGTGTATTAACTCATGCATTGCTACCAAGTTACCAACAAGCGGGAGAGAAGAATAATTAAGCAGCTGCCGGGGACCGGCGTAGGGACCGACATAGACACAACACGCGGCCATGGACGGCTATTCGGGACGGACGGGACAGGCAGGACGGGCGCTCATTCGCCGACCGGCGGTTGATCGGCAAGTCGCGCGGAGAAGGACGAGCCCCCGGGCCGCGGCGTGTGGCTGAGGCGTCCAACCCTGGACCCTGACCCTGACGCTGCAACTCGTGTGGACATGCACGCGACGGCCACCGCGAAGCAGACGACAGCACCGCACAGCATCGCACACTACGAGTAGTATGAATATGGCCCTCGTTCGCACTTTTTCCGAGCTGGCCACACAGCTTCTTGTCGTCGCCGTCCTCGTCGTCGTCGTCCGGCTCTGGCGCCCGTCTCCTGCACTGCGCCCTCGCCGAGTCGTCGTGTTATTACCATCGATGCTCATTAATATTCCTCCCGTGCGTGTGCTGCTGTAAACGCTGCCGCGCCGACCAGGACGTTCCAGACTGTTCCACCTCCGCCCGCTGCAAATTATTCTCGGCAGCCTCGGCGCCCTCGGATCCGGACCCTGGCCCAACTTGGCAACGCCAGCCAGTGCCCTTAATAATATGGCAGCTGCGTCATCGACTGACGATATAGACACCCTCGCTCGCCGACTCTCCAATCCTTTTCCCACAACCTTTTCTTCGCCATCCACCCTTCCCCATCGCCCCCACCGTCCTCCACATCATCAACATCATCAACATCACCACCACCACCACCATTCGCCACATCCATATCCGCCACCACTTCCCGCCTATTCGGTTCACGACCCCACCGCCCTGGCCGAAGCCCTCCACCTGCTGCGAACCCACCCTTCGCTCACCATTTCATACCACCCTCCATCGACGGCGGCACCTCGACTCGCCACGGCCGACTTCGCCAATTATCCACTGCCGGTCGCTGCACCACGGCCTCGCCCCGTCGACTGGTCTTCGCAGCACCAACATACGAGCATGGGCGCTCCTGCCGCTGTCCACCTGCCCGTGTCCTTCAGATCGAGAACTGCATCTGCGTCCACCATCACCACAGGAGGCCCAGTGTCACCGCAAGCCCCAACCAACACTTACCCACACGTGGTCAACACCGAGTTTGCTCCTCATTCGCCGCTATACTTTGCCGACAACTCCGCTCAGTCAGGTTCGCTTGACGCGCCGACATACCTTGCGCCACCGTCTGCTGCTCACCAGGCGATGCAAGTATTTGCCATCGATCATCACAACGTCGGAGACTTTGCCCCAGATTTCACACATTCTGCTCGTCAATCAATGTCGAGTCACAACGGATCTCCGGCTACGCCCATGTCTGGCTATTGTGCCGAGAACATGGATGCCAAGCAGTCCAACCTCGCCCAAAATGGTGAGGATATGATCCAAATCTTGGACGGGGAGAATGATTACTTACTTTTCGATTATCCAGACTTTTCACGGCAAACAAATCCCAACGTTCAACTGTTCAGGACCGAATCACAGGCCTACCAAGACGAACTGTACAACCCACCGACCACTTCGTATTCTTCTGCTCCAAACACTACAACTGCATCACGGCCTGCAAATGACTACCTGTCACCGCATCGAAAGCTCATAAGCGAAGCATTGCAGACGGCAAACAACGCCAGAGCACAATCTCCTAGCAGTGCTATGCCGCGTGAACGATCACCATTCCGTGACGGTTCACCTCTGGCATTTGCAGGAAGCTGGGCATCAAGTGCAGGAATGACGGCAGCAAATCTCCGTCGTCAGCAAAAAGAGCAGGCCGCACAAGCCGAGTATGCCCAACATCGACCGCGATTACAAAGGGAACCGACAAAGACGATATCACCAAAAGAAGCCATGCTTGATTACAACGAGCCAGAACAGACATCTTTGTTTCAAGACTCAATACCAGCAGGTTATCAACGACATAATGGCGGTATTGAACAGTGGCAAAACGGATTTGGCAACCATCCAGGCTCAATGTTCAACACTATGCAAAGTGCTGGCCAGCCAGTAAATTTTCGTTCGACCCCTGCTGATGGCTTCTCCGGTCCTGAAGCGTTCAATTTTGTGTCTTTGCCACAGGAGCTTGATCAAAGTCAAGTGGCCAACAACTACCAGCAAAGTCTGAATCCGCCGCCTTTCCCTACAACATTAACTTCGATGGATTCATCAATCAGTGACAACGCTCCCCAATCATCCCAAGACAACCCGCCGGCAGTTAAAAGACCAGCAGATACTCGGGCCAACACAGGCACTTATACCTGCACCTACCATAGCTGCACACATCGTTTCCACTCGCAGCCTGAGCTACAAAAACATAAGCGCGAGGTTCATCGCTCGCAATTACATCGTCGCGAAGAGAGTAATGCATCTTCATCTGGGGCAGTGTCTTCAATGTCAGCTCATTCAAGCGCATCGCCGTCATCTGAAGAGGACGAGGATGGTTTGACATCTGCTGCGATCATGGCACGGAATTCACAGGCTGGCCCACACAAATGCACCAGGATCAATCCCTCTACTGGAAAGCCCTGTGACACCATATTTTCACGGCCTTATGACTTGACCCGACACGAGGACACCATCCACAATGGTCGCAAGCAAAAGGTCAGATGTCCTTTGTGCCGAGAAGAAAAGACATTCTCACGCAACGACGCTCTCACTCGTCACATGCGTGTTGTCCACCCCGAGGTAGACTCTTTTGGCAAACGTGGCCGCCGCGACTAGATCACGTGGGCCTTCTTCGAAAGATGCATTACCTCGATAAATATGATGAACCCTGGATCTTCCGCAAATGTTCCGGCCAAATGCAGCAGAAATGTTTCCACACGCTCGGTGACGTCATGAGACAATCTGGGCGTGGCTGTGCAAATTGATTTTCGCATCAGGCCTTGGCACAGCGGACCAGGCCGACGAACATGTCCACTCCACTTTCGCATCCCGAACAAACACGAATGAATACGACCGCTTCGACCATTTTCTATTTTAATAATTCCTCATCAGTACGTACACGAACCTGAACAAATTCCTCATCGGGTTTCACTTGTCGGATTTGCCATCATGTCCGTTCGCCTTGGATGGCTGATGAAGAACGGATACCCATCACTTACTTTGGTTTTTGGTTTGATCCTCGCGACATCATTGCATTGGGAAAATGGATTGGGCGGGGAATTTTGCATTTGAGTGCTTATTGAAAGAGAAAATCTGCTCATACCCATTGTACGAATGTTAATGTTGTACCTTTTTTGTAACTTGATATCTCGAACTCGATCCTTTTTCATGATTCTGACGATGATATGAAAAAAGATGTGGAATACGATTTGAGAAGAATTGAATATTGATTCAGCGCTGGTCGCTTGAAGAATTTCTTATATACAACGCTTCGATGAAAGAAAGGATTTGATTTCTTTTATCAATAAGTCAAGAATGTCAAGAATGTCGTAATGTCCAAAAACTGATTGCAATGTGTATTTTTCCTTGCATGCATGCCCTTTTTCTTCGTCTATCAATGTTGTTGACTTGGTAAAATGATTTCTTTCAAATTCAGTCTTGTAGCTTTGAGTATTGTAGCTTTGAATATTGTAGCTTTGAGTATTAAGTATCAGAGCCTCCAGTCCAATTTTCGCTTCAAATGGACACTTTGACACTTTAATGAGATTGACGAATTTTATCAATGGGATGGATTATTTCAAGGTCGTACGTTTTGTCCTGGGGTTTTTTGTGGATTTGGAGATTTTATCGAGGTATAGATGGAGATTGATAGTTGCGGTTGGGAGTATTGTATTGTAGAAAGAGGGGACTTTGTTGTTAGTTCTCAGTCGGGTTGAGATTGTATTTGGTAGATATATGCCATTGTGGATGTGTGATATATGAAGTGGTAGATATATGATGTCGTAGATATATGAAGTGGTAGATGTTTGATGTTGTGAATATGTGATGTAGTGGATAGACGACAAGTCGCTGTGAGATGAATATGTGACTGGAGCTTTTACTAGTGGAATTTGCAGGTGTAATCGGAAGGAGGTGAGTAGTTGCTTGATCTCTATAGGGTGCTTGTTCTTCTTGGCGCTCGGCTCTTTCAATTCGTCTCTTGCTCATTTTTGTCTTCTTACATTTCTCAACGCGAAGAAACCATCGGAGAAGATATCCAATATATACATCATACGACTATACCTGGAATACTCTCATTTCAATGGTAACAACGCACCACGTTGGAGTGGTGTCTTACAATGCTGGCAGCCGAATTGGTCCTTCTCAAGTCGAGCGCTGCAGTAACGGTGTGTCACGGTTTAGAGTTGATCATTAGTCAGGTACAAGACGGGAGTGCACGGTATGAGTTTGCTGCGTTTTTCTTGCAGTTACCCACGATCTTGGGCAGTCGCATTGCTTTGCTTTTCACACATCATGAAGCGTGCCGTGTGTCAAGCATTTCAGCGCCCATCAGATATACAACATGTGAGGCAACGAAACAGTGCCGGTGTCGTGATTCGACCAGCACGGAAAACGTCTTTCGAGGCTCTGGGAGCCCGAAGCTATCAAAACTTGCCCAGAGAGGACTGATCTCGATTTGGAGACCAACATCACACTGTATCAATGTCATCCAGCTTCATGTATCAGGCTATTCGGCGGGGCGAGACTGCTGTACCCCACACTGGCGAACGCCTGCAGCTCCTGCAATGGACGAGTAACAGGGCAGGACTCAAAGCCATAGGGCCACGAAGAGCCGCAATGGTGTCGCTAGCGTTCCACTCCCGAAGAACAAACGAGCTGGTGGCTCTGATGGCCCTCATCGGCTCTCGCTAGCTGCCGCATCGCGTGAGGAGCTAGACTACTATGCTCATGTACGGTGCAATTGATCAGCTCTGCACACGGAATCGCGTCCACGTTGTGCGGTCGTCGATATTATTAAAACCGTTCCTGGAGGCGGCGCTGCTGGTCGTCAGAAGCCACCCCTCTTTTCGAATGACACATGATCGCTACATCATTGGCTTGAAGGGGCATTTCTCCACTCTTCTCCCCTCAGACGCCTGCAGCTGCGGGCGGGCATGGCTTCCAACGTGGTCGTGTGATGTTCTTGAGCTTGGGAGTACCGCCGTCTGCTGGGCAAGCGACATGAGATGTGACCGGACGGTTGAAGTGGTGCACGACGACTACGAGAGCCGCCGTCACGGCATTTTCGACTATATTGACGGTCCATGTCGGCGGCCCAACAACGCGAGGTTATGTTGGTGAGGCTTTGGGAGCTCCACATGAGCGCTAGCCGCGGACCGGGGATTGCTTCTCAGGCCGCACGCACAGGCCGCGGCCAAGTCACAGCATGAGGAGCTGAGCTTGGGTTGAGGGGATGAAAGGAAAACGCCTTGGAAGAGGACGTCCTGCTCGTCATGGAGGTTGGCCACCAGAGCTGATTGGCGCCGGCTTCAGTTGGCAGCATCCTCGTCCAGCAATGGAGAGGCGATGTGGCCGCTGCTCTCGTGACGGGCGACGGGCAATGGCATGCATGTTGCATATTGCAGAGTCCATCAGGCGTGGCTCTACTCTACTCCGCATTGCGGCACCCCTGACCCCGGCCCCGGCCAGCTTGGACTGAGTGTTTAGTGTCGCTATGTAGAGTACAGTAGTCGTCTCTAGTCGACGGGACTGGCACTGGCACCGGGACTAGGCCTCGCCCCGAACCTGTTTCGAGCCTGGAGAGACGGACACTCGGCGGGCATCAGCGTGAGATTGGATCACTATTATATATTCCTCTTAACTACCCCAAGTGCCACTCCCATCCAAGGCCTCGTCCGCGCCGAGCCTCATCCCACGCGACTTGCTTCCGTCCAAAGTATATCGCCGCCCGCCGCTTCGACTCGCCCGCAGAGCACAAACGAGGGGAAAGTTCGCTTCAGCGGGACTCGACAGTTCCGAAGAAACAGCACCAATCATCACCCGTTGCCAGTTGGCTCGGAGCCCTTGGTTTCCCCCACAAAAGCCCCAGGTCCGTCCATCAACTCTCGGCGCTGAATTGCCCACCAGCCAGCCATCTTCACCATCGTCCCTGTCCAGCTCCCAAATCTCCCACTCCATTGTCCGTCGCAGCCGTGTCTCATAGCAGCACGGTGACAACCTCCCCCGGCATATCAGCTTCGACTGTCCTCGCCCAGAGTCGTCAGGTCCGACACCAGACGAAATCCATCCTGAACCTGAACCTGAACCCGTCGCGCCATCATCCCCACAATCCGCGCACGTGTGCCAGCTTCTGGCGCCAACGTATCGCATTCAGTCCGGCAAACACGCTGAACCTTGGAGAAAACACAGCTCAGCCTCCATGTGAGGGACCAAGAAAAGAAACCCGAGCACATCCTCGACGCCCGATTGTTCTGGTTGGTGGATTGCGACGAAAGCTAACAAAGGGCGCTGGAGAATGAGACTAGGTATGGACACACACCAGACGACAAGACGATGCTCCAAAATCATCCACGTTGGACATCGTCATGCTCAGACCCTTGACACAACGCAGTCGAAGCTGATCCCGCTTGTTGCTGCAGATTTATACACATTATAAACACCCCCCAAACGCCTGGTTTCGGCATGTAATAGTACCTCACGGCCGTTAAACCAAGGTAAGTTGGGAGACAACACTGAGCCTTGTGGGTTGTAGAGCCGTTTGAACTGACTTTTTGTCCAATAGCATAACATCTGTTAGACATAGAATAGAGGCTTGGACGGCTGTTACGATTAAAAGTATTTGTTTTCAGGTATGTGTTGAAGCTTTCTCTTTCTGGTTTTGCGACTCGGATCTCAGGCCTGCTTGGTTCTCTCGATTGGCAATGAGCGACTCCTCGGTTGTCTCGTTCGGATGCGCGATTATTGAAAACGGGTTGTCTGCACGCTGTCCCATCTGAATTCAAAACAGCGATATCGATCCCCTGAATTCCTATGTTTGCGACGGGCGGCTGAATGTGTGGAGTTCTCTTTCTGCTGAAATTGGTGATGATGCGAGGAAAGAACGACTCATTTCAGCATCGCTCCTTCTTTGCTAGTCCTCAGCAGATTGAGCTTCGCAAACGGCTCGAGTCGGATATTGGCCTCCCATCAGCCATCCGATAATCATCAAGATGCTCTCTGCTACTGCGCAATCCGATCATCTTGTTTGTCCGGATACATCATCATCTTTTTACTGACTCGTGAAAAAGTAATTTAGGACCCGACCACAATTTGTTGTTATTTTCTTCAGCACCAACAGCCGAGTCTCCACAATGAACGTGAGTAATCGACCCCTTTCATTTTCTAGCAATCCAAACTTTTGCGAAATTGATGCTGATGAATCCAACAGCCTGCTCGCAGAGCCACGCCCGACTCCGAGGCAGTGGCCTCTTCCGAGGATGAGAGACCATGGCCATCGTCTACTTCTTTTGGCAGTTTGCCCAGGAAAGAAGGAAGTGTTCCTGGACTTCCCGGTGGGATTTGGTCGACGCAAAGACGCGGTAGTTACAAGTTGTCTGATGCTCCTCCACGAAACGTAGCGCGTGATTCCCGACTTGGGATTTCTACCCATGCGCAAAGTGCCCTGAGAGCAGAAAGCACGCCTTCTCCAGCGGCTAGCGAAGGAACAGGCACTCTACCATTTTCGTTTCCCTTGCAGCCAACTTCAAAGACTGTTCGCTCCTTGTCACATTCGCAAGGACAAAGGGAGGCGCCTCAATCATCGGGAAATGGTTCCAATGGTCCAGACCATGTATTGCCTCTCGGACTCCTTACAGAGGAGGCTGATGCAGACACCGAGTCCGATTTCGGCACCACTCTTACTCATACGATGTCTCATCCTCCTCCTGGCTCGCTGCACCGTACTTCCACCTTTCCGTTGGCGTATGAACACACTCATGGTTACAATAATGGCCATGATGTTGATCACCCCCTTTCTCCCGACTCGAAAGGCGAGAACCGCTTGGAAAATGCGTTTGCCAATTTGGCTTTCGGTATGTATGCTTCATTCAATTCGGTGTGAAACCGGACCCATAGTGTAACAACAGTCGAGATTGTCGCTAACAAGTTCAATGTCAGATCAACCTCCTCGTCGAGCAGCGCAGTGGCAAAGTCATCTTGGCTGGGACGATTTGCCTAACCAAAATGAGTCCCGTCGTCACTCGCTGGCTGATATTCCTACGCGTCGCGGATCTCTTGTAGGTGCCTCGCCCTTGGGGAATGGTGATCTTCTCGGTAATGGTTTTGGTCGATCGCGATTTGATGGTAAGTCTTTGATTCCTTGTAGTGAATGGTGTAAGCCCTATCGAAGAGGGTTGTTTGCCTGGCAAAGAGACTTACGCAATATCGTATGCTCAATGTCGAGTGACGCCCGTCAATGTGGCTCTGCTGAGCTTCCAAATTAACCATGTGACCCCTCTGACGCGGGTATAATAGAAGATCAACTCCGCAGCTTCGGCTTCACAAACGAACCCACCACCAATCGTGGCCTCGGAACCCGTCCTAACGATCAAGATTCTCAGAACAACATGGTGCGATACAACGAAGCAGGTCCAGGTGAGGCCTTTAACATTCCAGCAACCTACAAAGTACCTTATGTCGATATCGCCGAGTCAGAGCGTCCAGCCGACGAAAAGAACCGCGAAATAGATAATCGGCGTGACTCCATCGGCATGCGTCTCTATCCATCTGGCGCTGTGAGGCCTCGCAAAGTTCTCATCATTGTCAGCTTCAAATGCTCGCGAGTTGACGTCTTCTATCTGCTTGAAAATACAGGTCTTGTCTTGAAATGCGGCGATATCGTTATTGTCGAAGCCGACCGCGGTCAGGATTTGGGTACTGTCCAGCACGTGAACGTCACACCCGATCAAGCTCGCATCTACAAGCGTAAATACGCCGAAGAACAATACAAATGGTTGATGATGTTCTCCGAGAACAACTCGGGAACTAACGTGAACCCAAACGCCATGTTGCTTGCTAACGCACCCGCCACTATGCAAGGTTTGCCCCGCGACAATTACAACAATCTAAAGCCCAAAGCCATCAAACGTCTCGCCAGCCAGCATGAAATCAGAATGCTGGCCGAGAAAGAAGGAAACGAGGCCAAGGCTAAACGAACATGTCAGCAAAAGGTCGCTCATCTACACTTGCAAATGGAGATTTTGGACGCCGAGTGGCAATGGTACGTTACAAGAAAGTACTGGTGAAAATATCATGTCGGGTGACTAACTTACGTCAATAGGGACTTTCAAAAGCTCATTTTCTACTACTATGCCGATCACTACATCAACTTCAAAGACCTCATCACTGATCTCTATCGTATTTACAAGACGCGTATCTGGCTCTCCGCGGTCAACCCTGCATCATTCTCCCAACATGCCATAGGTCAACCACCAAGTGGCATCGGCCCCGGCGCCATTACAAACTATGGTCCAGAGTCCAACACAAGCTACACCATGCGCTACGGCCAAGATCCCGATCCTTATGGTGCTGTTCCACCGTATCGTATTGGATACGACACGTACACTCCAAACTATCCCAGCATTCCTGGTGTCCAGAATAGCTTCGCACCTCAACCGTTCACTCCGACGGCCAACAATTTTGTGCCCTCTGATTCTGTCCCCACCGTCGGTCCTGGCACCTCTTCGACTGGAAGCATCAACGATTATCACCACTTTTACGATCGAAGCGGCAGAAACGACCAGATCAGTAGCGTCGGTGCGTATCCTCAACGCGATACCATGGAGTCTCCCACTCTCCGCCAGCCTGGTTGGCAAAACTACAATCCAAGCGGAGGACAGCAGTATGGCAATGCGCCTGGAATGGGTCTTATGAACAATCAGCCACCATCGTCTATGCAATGGTCATCGCCAGCTGAGCGGTCTGCTCAAGGTAATGCATCCTCATTCGGAGCTCGCCACGGTCAATTGCCCCAATCTCAGCTACCATTGCCAATTGGCTCGCGCTCTTACTCCATCAGCGATGGAAGTGGTTTCCCACAGTCCTCTGTTGGTAAGCCTGGCGATGGAGAAGCAGAAAGACGCGTTCAAAGTCCCGAAGAAAGCCTCGCTTCCAAACGCATGTCCGGTCTTGGCCTGAGCAGTCCACCTACTTTTGGTTCATTCGCAGTACAGAACTTCGGCAACGGCAACAACATGGGTCCGTCGGACATGCCGAACCCGCAAAGCCCAACAACTCATGTTCTTCCTCGCAAAACTGCAGCCAGCAAACAGACTCAGGTCAACAATTATTTGCAAAACCTTCCTGAATCAACATATGCGGACGACATGTCTCGTGAGCGTTGAACAGAATCCATAAACTTCTGTTACAGCAGCAATGCAATCTCGAAACGTCGAGGCATTTGACCTCTCTGGCTACGGCTACCTCCAAATGGAAGACATCTATCAGACTGAACTCAAACCTATACCCAAACCAAAAAAAAAACCAATGAATGACAGTTAGCGATACTCATCACGGATGTAGTTTGACTTTTATTACATTTCAATTTCTAAAAAAACCTTCGGAGGAGGAATCGGTTTAGTTAGTTACTCGGTGCTTTGTTCACTGAGTCCTCATTTCGGCATACCAAAAATGAGTGTTATGGATTTTAACGAACAATGTGATGCATACTGTCTGGTCCGTAGAGGAAATCAGAATAGTTGCGAATGGCTTTCTTCATGACCCTGTTTTTTTTATTTGGCTTGCCTTATCTTGCAGCTTTGCTTGGTGGCAGTGCTTGGTGCGTGTAATGTAGATGCGCTTGGTTTTTTTTTAAAATATATTTTTTTTTCTCTCTGGATCAAGACTGACTTGTCACGTGTTTCTCGCCATTTCTTCGTTGTGGGTTTTGTGCGTTTTCTTTTCGGAGCATTGTAATGTTTCATCGCTTTTCATCGGTTTGGTTTCTGTGTTTTTCTTCTCTTTAGATTTTAAGGTGTTCCTGGGCATTTCCTCTTCTTTTTAATCATGTTTTCTTCTCTTCAGACTGTGACCTGTTCCCGGCTTTGCCTCTCCTGTCCTTATTTTCCATGTTTATTTCTCTTTAGATTGTATCGTGTCCCCGGCTTTTCCTGTCCTTTTTCACATTCTTCAGATCGTCATATTCGCTTAGATTGCGATGTTTTAGCTCTGGTCAGGACTGTACATATGGTTGAAATTTTATTCATGTTCGAAAGGGTTCCGTTCGGTGAGGTTTCGCTCGATCAACGCGATGAAGTCTCTGCCTTTTCAGTTGGACAGGACAATATTGACAGTGTCGTGGGTGGGATACGACATGTAGCGAGGCGAATTTGCCCTTTGAAGACGGTCAATACCGTGTCGAGCAGTGTTCTCTACGAGTTGGCGCGTCTGTGAAAGAGTACTAGCATGTCGTCAGTGATAAATTACCAAGTGTAATCAAAAGCACATCGATGATACAGGTTATGTAGTGGAAGAAGAGCATGTCAATTGACATCTTCACGTCTAATGGATCGTTCTCTGTATTTAGACCTGTCAGACTATCTGCTCAAAGCTGATGTGATTGTTTGTAGAGTGCTAAAGGAGCTAGATTGCGCGCGCGATTTAATTGCCTTTAGAGATACGTACCTTGACTTGGATTTGGTGCTGGGAGATGTAGATTGCGCGCATGATCTATTTGCCATCAGGGATGCCTTTAGTTAGATTGGGTTCTTAATCTGGGTTTCGACGCGGTCAATTTTGCTTGAACGATCGAAAGAAAGTAAATTACCTTGACTCAACCGTGGTTCTGGTCAACATTTCAGTCCAGCATGATGTGGTGTTGCTTGCAAGGCGCGTGCTGTATCTGCTACCGTGACCCCTGAGAACATGTGGTGTTAAGCTGTGGAATACTTGTTATTTGAGACTGTAAAAGGGTTTTGAAGATCGTTTTTTATCTTTTAGAGAGAGATCGATCTCTTGAGCGCGTAGTAAAGTGAGCTGTGATATGTATGGTCTTCTGAAGCAGCGTCTGCATTCGAGAGCGACTGGCGGCAGAGGGGAAAGAGCGTGGCTGCCTGGATTGAGTGTTCAGTCCTCGTACATGATTCAAACCTTCTTATCATCACTGCACTCCCATCATCTTCGATATCACTGCGTTCTTGACATAGAACGTATTCATGATGAGAACTGCCAACGCAAACTCTGACGACGAAGACACTGGTCGCCACGACAGCGAGTAAGCACAAAAGAGTCATCCTCTTGCCCGACTTTTTTCATCACTTTGACATGTTTGACAGACACAAACTTCGCAACAAGACGTGGAGTCAATACCTCGACGAAGAGAGCGAGATGGTTCAGCATCGCTACGACGAGGTCATGGAGACCATTGAAGCAGTTATGAACAACGCGTATGAACCATGACCCACCCCTTGATACTGCAGAATTTCAGTTGACATCTCCTGAACAGGGAATATGGCATCAGAGACTTCGATCGCGCCTTCGAAAAGGCTCAAGACGAGTTGTTCGCCGGCGACACTTCTTTCACCTCCTTTTCGGCCTCGCCACGCGACAGTATCCTCGCTGACCTGGCGACGAATATCGATACCCCTGGCAAACTCTACAAGAGCGCCAACGAGAACATCGAGAAGGCTAATCTCAACGTCGAACTCGCCTACGACTGGGATGACGAACGTAAGAAGGCGAAGAAGTTTCTCGGTATCGGAATCAAAGAAGTGCCTGGAGAAGGCCTCAAGCGTAACAACAGCAAGCGCGCTTCTGGCCTTGAACGCACCCTCAAATCGATCTCGAATGGTGTCAAGAAGATGTTGAAGACTACATCTGAGAATTAGGATCACGATGGTGATCGAAAGACTCTCTCCCTCTCTCTCTCCCAGTAGCAGGGCTGAGGATTTGAAATGGCTTCACGATGAATGGAATGATGCGTGTATTTACACAATAACCAATATTTTGCGGTGGAAAACACGTCGCTAGATGGAATGAAAATGTTTTCACGACTCATTTTTGCTCACTCTATGGAGGCTCGTTGTCTGTAATCAATCTTCTGCTCTCGTAACGCGACTTTTGGTCCAAATTTCCATTTCATATCGCCAAACGCAAATGATGGCTGTCGTTGTTGTAGCTTTTGGGCGTCGATCTTGTCATTTGAAGTCTTTGTAACTTGCTCAAGTGGTGTCAATGAACAGTGCCGGGTGACTGCAGCTTGTCAGCGGCGTATAGGAAGGTGTGTACGCCTCTTCGAAGAATAGTTTGCCAGTAGCCGCTAGAGTTTGTCACGCCGCGTAGATCGATTAATGCTTATTGGTCCACAACGAGAGAGACGTCTTCTTTGATGAGCTTCCGATGTCTACTGTGATGCCAGAGGCGTGGGACGTGATCCGTCAACTAAGTTACACAACGCGCTTCTCAAGCTGGGCATCATGGGTGCGAACACTGCGCTCGTAGACGCATAGCTCATTATCAAAGTAGGACAGGGTGATGATACTAGGAGGCCACACGCTCAATTGCAAAGGCGGTATGATTCAATAGACCAATCGATACGTCCTCGCCGCGAGCTCCATGCGTCTTGAGGTTTGTGGACTGCACGTTCGTCCGCACCAACACAGCCTTCATCCATCCAGAATTACCACAGTACAACAAGGCACAACCACGTAATGAGAACAGGAGAGATGCTTCTTCTCCAGGCTCTGGCACAAGGCCAAAGAACTGATGAAAAAGGTGCTGCTGAAGGCAGGACGACCATCAAAAATTGTGCAAGGGGGTCCGGCGAACCGAACCCCTAACAGATTCTCACCGCGTAGTGCAATGCAGAAGATTCTGTCAGCGCCCGGGATGCTTGTGCCCCGAGAGCCTTACAAGGTAAGTATGAAGAAAAAAGAAGGAATGTTGGTGAGTGATGGAGAGTTTTATATATCCCATGAGAGCCTCTCACGGACCACGATTCTTACATAATACTAGCTAACCGCTTTGGACTTGCTCCCAGGATCACGAGCTCCATGTCGTCTGCTGTAGTTAGTCGAAGAATCACTTCGCCTCGCATTCAATTTGTCCCGTCTGACAATTAGCACAATGGCTTCACTCTTTGCACGTAATACTCTGCATACTACTGCTCAGTTCTCTCGCGTTTCGTCGACGTCGTTTGTCACTAGACATGCGTCGCCCATCTTCCGCAGATACCTTGCCACCGAGCAGCCGCGTATTCGCTTAGGCTCCGTGGCACCCAACTTCAATGCCAAAACCACTCATGGCGATATTGATTTCCATCAATGGCTTGATAACAAATGGGCCATTCTCTTTTCTCATCCTGCGGATTTCACTCCAGTTTGCACAACCGAACTGGGTGCGTTTGCTAAGCTGAAGGATGAGTTTGAGAAGAGAGGCGTCAAGATGATTGGTTTGGTGTGCAAACTCTGGTGAAATACGATGTCGATGTCAACTAATTTGTACGACCAGAGCGCGAATGACCTTACGTCTCACGACAAATGGATCGAGGACATCAACGAGATTGGCAACACCACTGTTCAATTTCCAATCATTGCCGATGCCGATCGCAAAGTCGCCTTTCTTTACGACATGATTGATCAACAAGACCTTGACAACATTGACGAGAAGGGCATCGCTTTTACTATTCGCTCCGTATTCATCATCGACCCGTCCAAAAAGGTCCGCCTGACGATGATGTACCCTGCGTCCACCGGTCGCAATACAAGCGAGGTTTTGCGAGTGATTGACAGCTTGCAAACCGGTGACAAGAAAGGTGTCACTACACCAATCAATTGGAACGTTGGCGATGATGTGATTGTGCCACCAACGGTGAGCACAGCGGACGCGAAGAAAAAGTTTGGTGATGTGAGGGAGATCCGCCCATATCTCCGATACACGACAATTTAAGTGGACATGATGTAGAGATAGAATGCACGTTATTAGAAGCGCATAAAGTATCAAGAGTATTGATTATGCTACTTTGATTGTTCTTTCCTCCACGATATGATGAAGATGATATTGGGTATTTACCACTGCGCCTGCGCTCTAAAAATTTGGCCAGTCAATCGTCGAAATCGCAAAGGTCTCCATCGCGTAATTTTTCAGATCACGTATTGCAAAGCTCACTAGTGATGAAGCCTTGGATTCTCTCCAATGGCTCTGCCCAGCCATACCGGACCGTTGTCAGCCTCTCTGGTATTTTCGTCGCCATCTGCCATGAGTAACACCTTGGCACCATTCGGCGAACTTTCAATCTTTTGCAACCACGGCTCTACGGAAACGTCCCTGCAGGAATTCTCAGTACTAACATTTCAAAGAATGAACAATTCAACACTTACTCCGGCAAGAGGTCGTCGTGTAGGCGGAAATCGCCTCTCAGTACCGCTGCTATACCAGACGCCCATTTGAGTCCCACCTTTTCAGAAATGAAATCCATTCGGCCCAGAATCCAAGCACATTGGGCAGAAGCTGCAGATGTTGGATGTGCACCGGGTCGTAAAGATGCATGTTTTTTCTCCCAGCCGCTGGTGCCTATTCGCTCCAGAGCACAAGTTGCCGCGAAGAACAAAGGCCAGATTGAGCCATATGCTGTCATAAGAATACAGTTAGAATTCCACGCTCCCTTGGCGTGACCTAGCATACATGGAATGCCTGCACAGATATCTTCAGTCATTTGGCGCCGAACTTTCCGGAAGTATGCGGTCTGCTCGTCGCGTTCTCGCTGTGAGAAATCTAGACGAGAGCAAAGCAATTCTTGCGTCCGAGTAACTAGAATTCTGATTCCACGCCAGGTATTCCACACACCAGGGCCGAAACTACCGTAGTAAGAATGTATCGTTCCGTTCCAGACATGAGGAGAATCGGGTACTTCCAGGTTGGTGTATCGCCAGAAAGGTCCGTTGGCCATAGTATCAATAGACCATTGGATCATGCGTGTATCAATATTAAAGCATTCATCTGCAGCAGCGGCATCGGTCATGGTCTGTGATTTCATAGCGAATCGGAGAACTGCAAAATCATAGCATATTCTTGTCAACACATCTGCAGGCTCTGTCAATGCAGGATCGTTGCTCGCTTTGGCGAGGTCGGATTGCCAATCCCACAGGAAAGACGGAGGTTCACTGTCTTGCCAAATAGCGTTGATGAGCTGGAATACGGTTAGTTTTGAGAAGAAGCAGGAACCATGATGGGAGTCATTTGTACCACTTGAGCTCGCGTCTCGCGAAATAAAAGTCTACCGACGTCGGTTTTGAATTGTGCTTTGCCACGAAGCTTAAGTAATTGCGTAGCGCCGTTAATGTGTGCTTTCCATGATTGAATCGACTCTCGACTATCGCAAGTAAGATTCTGTAAAACAAATTAGTCGCATACATGGTCAAAAAAAAACAAATTGCCTTGCCTCGTAATAGCCAAGCATCGCGACAGCAATTAGACTTTCATCCTTTACACTCCGAGTGGGATCTCGTAGTGCAGCGTTCAGCAGTCCTAATGCTTCGACATACATTAAGCGTGAGTATTGTCTTCCCATGACCGCATGATCAACATTATCCATGGCTGCCATGCCACAGGCGCGAATTGCAAGATCGAGACAAGGGTCTAGGCGGGCTTTACGCGCGTATTGGCGCATGAAGCCCCAATGACCAGTGTCTGCTGTAAATTGGTCGAAGAAGTATTTGATAGCCATATCGTTTGCTGTGGGTTTCATAGTGAATGAGAGTGCACCAAGGGAGAGAAACCCGAGACTCGATCCATAGGATAATCTGGACTCATGAGGACGCAGAGCTTCACTCCGATGTGCATCTTCCATGTCGAAATCACGCTGAGAGAGCTCAATGGTACCACCGCTTGATGACGAGGAGTCGCTATGTGTTGTACCTGGTGTCATTACACCAAATACCGGACTCTGGGGATTCGACAAAGTCGGATTTTCCGCGGCCCATTGGACAGAAGCTTGCTGCACTTTCTGTTTCGTTGCTTTGAGAATTACAGCTTGGCTCTCGTCTTGGATCTGGAGGGAAGTGGTGTCCCGGTAGCCGGTACATTCTTTCTTCAGCTTCACGCATCTTGAACAAGCCGGTTGTTCAAGACCACATCGCTTTTTGGCCTTGCGGCAGTTCTCGCAGCCAGCACTAGGTTTGCCACGATAGACCATTTGGTCGCGAATAACTCTGATAAGTCGGCGGGAAATTCGAGGTCCTCAGGTGATAGCTTGCAGCAACCCAATATTTGGTCATCAGCAAACCTAAGATGACGTGGCGGCTTCAATAGCTTTCAATTCAATCAGCCAATCCTATCTTATTAAGAAGCCAATAATTTTTGCGGCCTGAAACAAGTGTGCGAGCCTTGGGAAATGAGCTGTTGAAGAGTGAATGCCTGGCGATGAATCCAATATCTACTCGAGCGCGCAACAATAACCAATTCTGGCAAAACGACGGCGACGCAGTCAGCACTGCCACGAGATGCACGATATAGTTCGGTCACTCCGCGGTACGAGGAAACAGCTCCAATATGGTCCGATGCCGGCATCAAAACGACTAACAAATTGCTTAAGCAGCCAAGAAGCAAGTAACAAGAACAAGGGTGTTCGGTCATACCCTCGTTCGACACTTGTTCGTAATGCCATTTCGTTCAGATTCAGCTCATCCAAAATTCCAAGTCACGTGTAAAATAATTAGCTTTACACTAGCTACTAGTTGCGGGTATTTCCGCACTCCGGCCTTGGCTTTCACACTTTCACGTTTCTAACAAGCCGTGCGAACTTTTGCTTGCGATTGATCAGAGTAACGACGTTCTCGACAACCAGCACTACTAATCGACAAGGTATGTCGCCAATCGAAGATCACGAATGCATCCGAATGGCATGCGCATTATCTGGACTCCAGTTTTGTGGCATTGGACATTGCGGACGCACTCCAAACATCCTGCGAAAGTCGTTCGAAACAGCCGCTAACAGGTCTTTTTTCACAGATGGGTGCTCACAAATATCTCGAGGAGCTTCAAAAGAAGAAGCAGAGCGATGTCATGCGCTTCTTGCTTCGCGTTCGCTGCTGGGAGGTATGTTGAGCGGCATATGGCGGATTGCAGGACCACCTGCAAATCTTTGCCTGTGCCTTGGTCGTACTCGTTGAACATTTGCTGAGAGTACATCAATTTAGCTCCGCCAACTGAACGTTATCCACCGCGCTTCCCGCCCATCTCGCCCCGACAAGGCCCGCCGCCTCGGATACAAGGCCAAGCAAGGTTACGTTGTCTACCGCGTCCGCGTCAGGAGGGGTGGCCGCAAGAGGCCTGTGCCAAAGGGTGCCACCTACGGTAAGGATAATGGATATCTGCGGAGAAGAAGAACGATTTACTGATGCACTGGATAATAGGCAAGCCCACCAACCAGGGTGTGAACCAGCTCAAGTACCAGCGCTCCCTCAAGGCCACTGCTGAGGAGCGTGTCGGCCGCCGCTGCGCCAACTTGCGCGTCCTCAACAGCTACTGGATCAACCAGGACAGCACCTACAAGTACTACGAGGTCATCCTCGTCGATCCCCAGCACAAGGCCATTCGCCGTGACGCCCGCATCAACTGGATCGTCAACCCCGTCCACAAGCACCGCGAGTCTCGTGGTCTCACTGCCACCGGCAAGAAGTCCCGTGGTCTCAACAAGGGTCACCGCTACAACAACACCAAGGCTGGCCGACGACACACCTGGAAGCTCCACAACACTCTGTCCCTCTGGCGCTACAGATAGACGGGTGGCTGATGATTACGAGGAATTGCGCAACGGCGTTTATGTCCTCAATGGTGTTGTCTGCAACAAGCTTGGTGAGCGGATACCACAAAGAAGGGATCTGCTGGATCATGGCCCAGCAATTACTATACGCACAATGAATCGAAAGTTTAGCGTGTTCACTCTGTCTCTCGTTTTCGTAAAATGTCTTTGTGCAGGTAGAACCCATTCCCCGACACGAACGACGGCATCAAGAATATTTATAGAAGATGTGGATTGCTCTACGCCCGCACGCCGATATCAGTACATGCAGTAGAGACAGCAAGTCGTAAAACAGTCGCCCACTATAGCTCACTCAGTCGCCTCTGTCGCCGAAGCAGGCCCGCCCGGCACATAAAACGAGAAATCGAGCCGGTTGCCGACAGCCACTCCAGACGTCAAGTCAAGCCCAGTCGATGCGGGGGGCTCGTATACGAAAGTGAGACGCCTTGGCGAACTCTCGACCATCAACTGTTGTTAGTCGTTCGGCTCTGGCGCTCGTCATGCCTCATACCACTGCCGGCCTTCCTGAGGAAGCTGTTGACATCGGAAAATCGAGTTACGACCAGTCCTCCACGCCGCCATTACTGCTTACTGCTGCTGAACGCGTTCCTAACCAGAAGGAGGAACGACTGCTTGACATAAGGTAACCATCGTCACTGCTTCGTAGCTCAAGTTGCCCAATTACCCGCTGTGCTCAACTCAGCCTTTAGACGATTGTGCTAAGGGAGCGCGGTCCACGCCTTTGCCTCTCGCCTCTCGCCTTCGTACGCTGGCGACTGCGGTACGTTGATCGAGCATCGGTGCTCTTGCGAGACTTTGAGGCAGCAAGCCATGCCCAAATGACCGCTACTCATGCCTCCGTCCTGGTCAACCCGACTGCTGTCGTCTGGCAATAGCAGCAAGTCGGCTGCCCTCGATAATACTTCAACGCCTTCTACGCCCTTGTCCTCACGAACCAAAGACAAGACACTGCCGCGACTGCCTCCAGAGGCAGGCCAGTCCGCCTTCGACCCTCCACCGACACTACATCCTCCTGCTCGACATGCGCCGTCCCCATCACGATCCCATACACCTGGGGGAGGCTCTCGAAACCACCATAACAGGTCTGCGAGCCATCCTCTTCCAAGAATCTTTGGACGAAAGAAGAGCACACGCGACTTTCGCGACGCCGATGTTCCTCTCGATGATGATCTTGTGCCGGTACTAGACGATAGCCCAGCACCGAAGCGAGTCATAAGCGGCAAGAAGGGCGTAAAGCTTGATGATGAGACCAACAAAGTGGCGAGAAAATGCATGTGTTGCGACTCAAAGGTCTCGGTGCCTAAAGCACTTGATAAGTTTAGGTGTCTTGTATGTCTGACAATCAATGATTTGAAACCAAAAGAAGAGCAGAAAGATTCGGATATCGAAAATAACAAAAATTCAAACAAGCGTCCTGGAGGACTGTTTCCAGATGGAAGCGCAGTACCGGTTTCTCTGGAACGGACCCGGGCAATCATTGATCGTTGTTTAACATCATACCTCGAGGCGAGATGTAGACAATCACGAGAGCGCATGCCCTCTCCAACACGGTCGGCAATATCATCCCTGCCATCCTCTACACAGAATGGATACCTTCAGCCACCACCGAATGACCTTCAGGTATTGGTTGATGCCTCATTGCCACAGTCAACCGCCCAGCTTGTTACAGACAAGCAGGCTATTGCAGAGGCTGTTGTCCAACACGTTGCCGATATGGACGATTTTTCATACACTAGAATTGACACGCCACCTTCAGACCTAAATTCAAATGTCCCTAGTTCTGCTGGTGTGCCAAAAGAGGCGACTCGCAAACCTGTCCCTTTCCCAACACCGACAAGACCTGACCGAACACCTCCACTTCCTCCTGGAAATACGTTGCGGCGCACATCCTCGCATCATCGAACTCCAAGCGATGGTCGGATACCTCCAGCTTCTCCTCGACGACAGTTGAGTTCAAGAGTAACAAACCCCGAGATGGACCATCGCAGTCGTTACGATCGAGTCAAGACCATTTTTCGTCCCCTTGAAGACTACATTGTTGCCACCTTTGGCGACTACGCTTGTCTGAGTTCATCGTTTAGCACACTGCGACAAGCCCCTCGCGGCCGGACACGCAGCGAAAGCAACTTACCATCACCACCGGCTGAGTTTGCCACATCCGTGGCAGCTCCTTCCATTCCATTCGAAGGAATTTCTGAATTAGATGCGAAAACTCTGTTGTTGGGTGATCTTGGTGAGAATAGCTCTTGGTGGACGGGCAAGATGGAGAAGTTGAAAAGAGACAAGTCCTTGAGAAGAAAGAAAATTGGCGAAGTGCCGAAGAGAGCCGTTTCGTCACGGTCACCAAACGTGAACTGGAGCGAAGTGCAACAATGGTATCACATAATCCATACAGCCGGGGAAGACTGGCAAACGAAGGCTCGACAGTTGAATCTAAATGACCCCAGCCATCCGACGTTGAACTTGGAAGGACTTGTCAATCAGGAAGAGATCAACGAGGATTTACAAGAGGCTAGGGAACACGCTGTTCGGACGTTGCTCAAAGTCACAGAAAACATCTTGAAAAGACCAACCCGACCACTAAAGGATCCAGAGAATTTGAGATTCCTGCTCATTCTTCTAGCTAATCCATCGCTATATCCATCGAATAACAAGCCCCACTCTGCAAATTCTGGTATGAGCCGTAATGTTAGTCAGTCGAGCTCAAGAAAGCAGAAGTTACCACCGTCGAGCCCGAGTCAAGCCTCGCCAGGAAAGGCTGCCAAAAAAGAGGCCAGCCAGCATAACGGCATTTTAAAACGCATCTTTGGGCTGCTTGCACATTCTTCGGACAGCTGTCATCGTTACACTGTCTGTTGGCTTGCGAGATTCGACGAAATACAGTTCACTCATATCGTCGATCTGGTAGCAAGTTTTGTGACGTATCGCATTAGCAGATCCTCGATGCATCGTAGTCGCGACAGACATGCCATCGATGACAATGGTCTAATCCCGGACCTATCAGGATCAGCGATGAACACTAGCGCGCAATTACGTGCTGCGATGGGACTTGGAGGCTCTGTCAAGAAACTCAAAGATGATCAAGAACAGGATACAGATTGGGCAAACGATTGGCAGATCAAAGCCGGAGCCAAGGTCATGTCTCTTCTATTTGCCGCAAACAACATTTGGCAAGGAAGACGCCAAGATGCCAACTCGTCGCAGCCAGACAAAGGCTCACTCCATGGCCTGAACATGACTCCGGCAGCAAAGGCGAAGCGCAGTGGTCAGTTGCTGCACACATCAAGCTTTTACAACACACTTCTGGATTACCAAAATATGATTGCGGACTTCAAGGTATGGGAAACCAAACGAGACAAGTTTGCATTTTGTCAATATCCACTATTTCTCTCCATGGGAACGAAGATCAAAATCTTGGAATATGACGCACGCCGCCAAATGGAAAATAAGGCGCGTGAGGCTTATTTTGATCAAGTTATTCGGCAAAAAGCTATCGACGGGCATTTTCATCTTCGAGTCCGTCGGGAATGCATGGTTGACGATAGTCTGCGACAAATTAGCGAGGCTGTTGGCACTGGGCAAGAAGAACTCAAGAAAGGATTGCGGGTGCACTTCACGGGAGAAGAAGGTGTCGATGCTGGAGGACCCAGAAAGGAATGGTTTTTGATGCTGGTACGGGAGATTTTTGACCCGGATCATGGCATGTTTGTCTACGATGATGAATCGCGCCTATGCTATTTTAATCCAAATTCCTTCGAGACGTCCGATCAATACTACCTCGTTGGAGCGTTACTGGGTTTGGCAATTTACAACAGCACCATCCTGGATATTGCCTTCCCTCCATTCGCATTTCGTAAACTACTCGCGGCCGTCCCACCTTCCACCGGCATCAACTCTTCAAATTACTCCTTGCTGCCAGGCGCAAAGGGTCAGATGACTTACACCATTGCGGATCTGACTGAGTTCCGCCCAGCGCTTGCTGCAGGGCTGCAACAGCTGCTTGACTTTGAGGGTGACGTTGAGACAACATACTGCTGGGAGTTCGTTGCTCCTGTCGAGCGCTATGGTGCAGTGATCAATGTTCCTCTGATACCCAATGGTGAAGCAATTCCAGTAACCAATGCGAACCGACACGAGTTTGTCGACGCATACATCCGCTATCTCCTTGACACATCTATTTCCCGTCAGTTTGAGCCTTTCAAACGCGGCTTCTTCACTGTCTGCGCAGGGAATGCGCTCTCCCTGTTCCGCGCCGAAGAAATCGAACTCCTTGTCCGTGGTAGCGATGAAGCACTTGATGTTAGCTCCCTGCGTGCGGTCGCAGTATATGAGAACTGGAAGTCTAGTAGACCGCCACATACTGCCATTGCCAAACCGGACGAGACTGTGTCTGTAATTATTTGGTTCTGGGACATCTTTGCTAAAGCCACCTCTGATCGGCAGCATAAGCTTCTTACCTTCATCACTGGCACTGACAGAATACCTGCTGTCGGTGCCACAAGTTTGATCTTGCGTATCGTCGCTGGCGGCGATGGGACTGGTGTCGCGAGCAATGAAGAGCGAGAAAGATTCCCTATAGCTCGAACCTGCTTCAACATGCTAATCTTGTGGCCGTATGAGTCCCACCAGGCACTGGAACGAAAGCTTTGGATGGCTGTGGACGAAAGCGAGGGCTTTGGATTGAAATGAGCGAGCGAGGTATCAACGACAATTCTTTTTGTTCTTAGCATTTCATGGGTATCGTAATTGTGCAGCACGGCCCCGAAGGCTAGACACAAAACGATTAAAGCACTTGGCGTATCAGAGTGGACTCTGGATTAGTCGAAGTCTGACACGAATATCAATAGCATCGCATGCATTGAAGCTCCTATCTCGCTTTCAATTTTCTTTCCGCTCCGACCTGAATCTGGACAAGGAGGTCGCTGCTGGCTCAGCGATATCGCACTTTCATTTCATCTCATAAAGCGTATGTGGTGTCTCCAATGTGCATAATTTGCTTTTTCAGGCATTCATGTGATCGTCGGATCTGAGCCCACTCTGCGTGGAGCCAGATCTCTCGAATTTGATTCATATCCAACCTACGACTCATACATCCTCCCTTTATAAATCCAAAGTTATTTTGTGCGAGCTTCATGCGTATTTCGTAGCAATCTGTTACTTCGTAGGCCGAGATGGGTCCTGATTTCATGACGCTGCGGTCAATTGACCCTTTTTCTTCTCCCATTCCTCCAGTGTGAAACATTTGGGTGTCCAGGCGTGAATCACAGCGATTTCTTCCTTGAGCGCGGCATTAACGAGTCTGTGTCGCGCAAGAGTGGTTTTTTTTGCGAATTGAGGGGAGACAATGATGGCTTCAAGCATTTGGCCACAACCACCTGGAGAATCATCCAGTCAATTAAAATACAAATTGAATAACGATCAAGATGCTCACCACTAAGATCTGAGATCTCAACATGCACAGCGCCCAGCCTTTCTTTGATTGCGCTGGAGATGTGTTCAGGTGAGATGACCAAGCCGTTTGCGACCGGGAAGTCTGGCGCCGAGCCTTGGACGTGGGAGTGTGTAGATGCGCTCATTTTCACAAGTACCGATGGCCTCGATTGATGTGCCCAATATTGACCGTGAAAGGTGCGATTCGTGGTCGAGATGAGAGATGCGAGATGCGAGATGCGAGTTGTCTGTCGGATCAGATAACGAGGTTGCTGCGAGTCACAGCACGGCCAAAAGTCAAAATGACGTGGGGCTAGAAATAGACGGCTTCTACGCGTTAAACTGGGAGACAAAATACAAGAACACACCCCCATATACAAGCCTTGCTTCGCTCTTTTCTCTCTCATTTTGATTGTATTGCCACTGTACTGATTTGGCATCCGTTGATTGCAGGATTGTTTATGTTCTCCGTCACTGCCAGACGACTCAGTGCCAGGATGTCTACTCGTCCTGCCGTTTCGGCTCCCTACACCAGGGCCGTGGTTTCGGCCATGCGCAAGCTGTAAATTCATTCTTGTATCCTTTCATGTGCCTCATGACCCATCACTAATGTCCCTTCTAGATATCCTGATGCCCTTGCCGACAAGAGCTTCGACAATACTGGTCGTATGAACTACTCTTCGCCTCCAGTCTATCTGAACTGAATCTAACAATTTTCCCCCTTTAGTTCTCCTCGAAGCTCCTTTTGATCCTCTACGGCGTCAAATGAACTCGGTCCTTCTCACAATTGACTTGACTGCTGCTGTCGCTGACGAGGCCATTGAACGTAATGATTCGGCCATCATCGCCTATCATCCTATCATCTTCAGAGGGCTGAAGAGCCTTACCCTCGCGGACACACAACAACAGACCCTGCTTCGTCTCGCAGCAGAAGGAATCAGCGTTTACAGTCCTCACACTGCAGTTGACTGCCAGGTCGGAGGACTGGGTGATTGGCTCGCCGATATAGTCACCGGAACTCCAATTAAAGCTGCAGTGGCCGCAGCAGCAGCTTCATCTGCGGCTCCAACTCCTGCGAGCGAAATGCCACCTGCTGCTTCACCATATAAACGTGAACAACCTCTAGCTACCCCATCCTCAGCGACTAGTGAATATCCTTTCCCGGAAGCTGGCCAGCGACCAGTATACATGCTTCAACACCATCCGTCTCAACTCTCTCTGAATGCGCAGGCCCTTACTCTGGCCAGTCGACCACACAAACGCTATCCCATTATTCCCACTTCAGTTCCAGGTCATGAAGGTGCTGGCATGGGTCGAGTGGTGCGCCTTGCACAGCCCGTGCCTCTCCCTGCGATCATTGATCGAATTGGGTTGGGACTAGGTAACCCCAAGGGGTTCCCAATCGCTATCCCACAAGGCCGACAAGCCGCCGACATGATGATTCGTACAATTGCAATCTGTGCAGGTAGCGGTGCTGGCGTCTTTGCTGAATTAGATAAGCGTGGCGAAACAGATATTGATCTCCTCTTTACTGGCGAGCTCTCTCACCACGATGCTCTGGCTCAGATTGAGCGTGGGCGTGCTGTGGTTTGTCTCTTCCACTCCAATACTGAGCGAGGCTTCTTACACGGAGTGCTGAAGCCGCAACTCGAGGAGACTATCAAGCAGGAATGGAAAGCGCTTCGCGCGGAGGAGAGGGAAAAGCATCAGAAAGCGGCGGATGCATCCAACAGCAATGACGACGAGAATGCAAATGATGCTTTCTTGGAGGCACTCGCAGATGAAAGCGTTGAGGTTCATGTGAGCGAATTTGACCGAGATCCATTCGGCATTATGATTTGCAAGGAAAATTGACCGTGAGAGAGGGAATGCGACAAGCAGGAATTTAAGAATGTACAGTAGAGTGTTTTCTCACCAAAGGCGGGTGAGCGACACAATACTGTCATTAGGTTCGATGATACCCATTTAGTTGATATGGAGATTCATTACCGTCTCAACTGCTACATGACTCTCGAACTCCGTGGTCAGCTTGAAGACAATAGTAAAGTGGAGTCAAATCCACAACCATCATACCACCCACCTCGACACTCCGCAAAGTCGTCTTCATTGCATCGTCCAGATATTCTCCATACAAACCATGACTTACCAAGCAATCCATCTTAGTTCTAGCGAGATCCATTCTCGTACCAGCGTATTCTTCAATAATTCCGAAGAAAAGCTGGAGGGCAGTCAGCATCAGCACTTCGATCCCGCAGTCGAGCGCTTCCACAAGACGTTTCCAGGATATGGAGAAACACAACTCCATGCGCTACCCGAACTGGCACACGAATTGGGTTTGAAAAACGTGTTTGTCAAAGATGAATCCACTCGGTTTGGGTTACCGGCTTTTAAAATCTTGGGCGCGTCGTGGGCGATTCATCGTGCCGTCTGTCAACGTCTGGGTCTTGGAGAGCAGAGTCGCGAGTTGTCGCTCGCTGATCTCGAGGCATCTCTAAAGTCTGGTCGGTTTGGAGGGGAGAAGGTCAGGCTGGTTTCTTGTACGGAGGGGAATTGGGGTCGGGCGACTGCGAGAGTGGCCAAGTATCTCGGGGTGCTTGTCACGATTTATGCTCCTGGTTATATGAGCGAATATACGCAGAACATCATACGCAGTGAGGGAGCGAATGTTGAAGTACTCAAAGGTGCATCGTATGATGAGACGATTGAGGTTGTCAAGCGTGATGCGGAGACGACAGGTGCATTGCTGGTTATGGATGTTAGTTGGGACGGCTACGAACAGATTCCACAGGTAATAGTTTCCCCTGGTCGCATCGCTCTCAACGCGGCTCTCACTGACATGGTATTCTCTAGTGGGTTACAGAGGGTTACAGTACTATGTTGTATGAAGCAGATCGACAGGTGGCTGCCGTGAGCGGAGGACAACGGCCAAACATGGTCATCGCATCTGTCGGTGTTGGATCTTGGGCGCACTCAGTGGTTGCTCACTACAAGGCACAAGACCCAAAAATCAAAGTAGTTACCGTCGAGCCAGACACTGCTGCATGCTTGAAGGAATCGTTGCACTGTGGCAAGCCCGTCTCTATCAAGACTGCAGATACCATCATGGCTGGTATGAACTGCGGGACTGTGTCTAAGATTGCCTGGCCAGTCCTTCGGCATGGCACGTATGCAGCAGTCGCTGTCAAGGACATTGAAGCCCACGAGTGTGTTCAATATCTACAAGCTCAACAAATCAATGCCGGTCCATGTGGAGCGGCGACCATGGCGGCATTGAAGACGCTGTGTGGGGAGGTCGAAGCACACGACAGGAAAGACACGGTGGTGGTGTTGTTCAGCACTGAGGGCATGCGAGACTACAAGGCACCTGTCTGATGCTGGACATAATAATAATAGTCATGAACAAGACCTATTTCTCCCACCGAGGTACGTACAGAGGCATGTACATCTGTAATTGCACGTCACAACGCATGGTCCGGTCGTCACCCGAGACCAGCGGCGGCTTAAACGTGCCGCGTGTGGAGGTGTTGCCATCTGCCGACCACAATGCCCAACGATCGCCACGAGAGCCATTGGACGTCATGTTGTGGACGAAGGCATTGGAGGTGTTGAACAAGCCTCGCTGATGGTTTTTGCCGTATCAACGCTGTCCCAGCAGCCATACAGTACCTATAGGGGGAACAGAAAGGCTGTACAAGTACACAACAAACGATGTCTGCCACCGGCCCAGGCGAGCACGTGCTGCGAGTGCCCGGCCGCTTTTGGAAGGCAGCGCCAGAAAATAATGGAAGGAGCGTCTGGGTGAAGAACGCAAAATTGCGCCATGGCCAGGAAAGACCCTTCGCCCGCGCTAAATCGGCCCCCCAGCGCTTTCCTCACAATAATCAGACGTTGCTCCTGCCTGACCTCGCCCGACCGCCTTCGCTCCTGCTTCCTTAGTCTGGTCCCGCTCGCCTCCCTTCCTCCCTCGTCCACATCCTCCTTCTCCTCTTCTTCTTCTTCCTCTCCCTTTCTGTTCACACCTCTCCTCGCATTCCATCACCACCACCCTCACACACATCTCTCATCATGGTTCAACCAAACGGCGTCGCCAAGAATGGCAACACCTTCCTGTACGTTAACCTCCCTTGTCCACACCCCGCCATAAATTTTCAAGGCCCCCACTTCCTCTCTCAGCAGCCAACTGACACCATATCTCAGCTTCACCTCCGAGTCGGTCGGTGAGGGCCACCCAGACAAGATCGCTGATCAGGTCTCCGATGCCATCCTCGATGCCTGCCTTAAGGAGGACCCTCTCAGCAAGGTCGCTTGCGAGACTGCCACCAAGACCGGCATGATCATGGTCTTTGGCGAAATCACCACCAAGGCCCGTCTCGACTACCAGAAGATCATCCGTGGTGCCATCAAGGACATTGGCTACGATGACTCTGCCAAGGGTTTCGACTACAAGACTTGCAACGTGCTCGTCGCCATTGAGCAGCAGAGCCCCGATATTGCCCAGGGTCTGCACTACGACGAGGCTCTGGAGAAGCTTGGTGCTGGTGACCAGGGTATTATGTTCGGCTATGCCACCGACGAGACCCCAGAGCTCCTTCCTCTCACTGTCCAGCTCGCCCACAAGCTCAACAAGGCCATGACTGATGCCCGCAACAACGGTTCGCTCCCATGGCTCCGACCCGACACCAAGACCCAAGTCACCGTTGAGTACGAGCACGACAACGGTGCCGTCGTTCCTAAGCGTGTTGACACCGTCGTTGTCTCTGCCCAGCACTCCGAGAACATCACCACCGAGCAGCTCCGCAAGGAGATCCTCGAGAAGATCATCAAGACCACCATCCCCGCCAAGTACCTCGATGACAAGACTGTCTACCACGTACGTCTAATTCTCTCTCTTGTCTTGCACTTTCAGACACTAACAATCTACAGATTCAACCATCTGGTCTTTTCATCATTGGTGGCCCACAGGGTGACGCCGGTCTGACCGGCCGTAAGATCATTGTCGATACCTACGGTGGCTGGGGTGCCCACGGTGGTGGAGCTTTCTCTGGCAAGGACTACAGCAAGGTCGATCGCTCTGCTGCCTACCTCGCCCGCTGGATCGCCAAGTCCCTTGTCAACGCCAAGCTCGCCCGCCGTGCGCTCGTTCAGCTTTCCTACGCCATCGGTGTTGCTGAGCCACTTTCGCTCTTCGTCGAGACCTACGGCACCTCTGACAAGAGCTCCGACGAGTTGGTTGAGATCATCCGCAACAACTTCGACATGCGCCCAGGTGTCATTGTCAAGGAGCTCGATTTGATCAAGCCCATCTACTGCCAGACCGCTAAGAACGGTCACTTCACTAACCAGGACTTCACCTGGGAGAAGCCAAAGACCCTCAAGCTTTAGGGTGTCTTTTTAAACTGTGCGCGAAATTTTCAACATATACCCATGCCAATCGCTACGGCGAGCGGCAAGCATGGAAAGGGCTCCATCTCGCCACTCTTAACTCGGCGAGCATGTCCCTTATTCCGACCGGCGTTTTCAACATGGGCAAACAGACCCTTCGGCGTGTTTTTTAAATATCAAAAAAAGTTAATTGATGGAAATGGAAAGAGATGGGAGATAAACAACTCGGCAGCTAAGGATGCAATTCCACGGCAGCGCCTTGCTCACGGATAATGTGATAAAGATGACCATTCAACATAGATCCTCTGAGCGAGGAAAAAAAAAGACTTGGTCTGGGCTAGATCATTTCTCTTTTAATGTTTACGTTTTGACGGGTATGGAAAGGGTGATTTGGATTGATATTTGTTTTGTTCTTTTAGCGTCGGCGTTCTGGAGAATGATATTCAACATTCATCTCTGCTAGAGCGTGTACGACGTCGAAGGAAATGATCAAGCTATGATCGAAGATAGCGTAGGAAAGAAAGAAGTACTGTAGCCAGTAAATCTATTTCCATCAACTTTATTCGTTGAACTTCACCATTTTCTCGTCGGCCTTTTAAATTGTACAGATGATCTTTCCCTTGGTCTGATAATGGCTTGTCAGCTATACAGTTCATATACAGATTGGAGGAGTTGACAACTCACCTGGTTCGACTCCATCAATCGCTGTGCATCTTGGATCTCGGTCCATGGGAACACTTTTTCAATGTGGACCTTGAATTCACCCTTCTTGAACTTTTCTAATGCGTGATCCACTAGGTGATTACGCAGACGACCCTGATAATCTTCGTCTCGGCTGCGAAGACTGCTACCCTCGTATCGCAGACGCTTGCGTACGAAAGCACTAAAGTCAGGCGCTTCCGAAGATTCCTTGAGCTTGGGACCGGAAAGAGCAGCAAGATTGACAATGCGAGCGTCTTTGGCTGCTGCGCGGAGATCGGCGGCGAAACTGCAGTCTTGTTCTCAGCAAAGGTACAGCTGGATGTTTTGCTCTCGTTTCACTTACGTTTCTGGACCGATGTAGTCGACGATAATGTCGACTCCCTTGCCGTCGGTGGCTTTGAGGACTTCAGCTGCCCAGTCTGTTGTTGTCGTGTTGTACGCGGCCGTGGCGCCGAGTTGTTTCACGCAAAAGTCGCATTTCTCGTCAGATCGGGTGGTGGCGAAGACGGCTGCTGCTCCGTTGCCGACGCTCAATTGCTGGCCTGCAATGGAGACGCCTGAAGCACCGGCATGCCAGAGAATGGTCTTACCTTGGCTGAACTCGCCAATCATGTACATGGCCTGAAGGGCCGTGATCCACGTCTACGAGGTCATCAGTCTTCGCTCTGTGCCATGTCGGGTTCATTCATCATGAGAGCAATCTGACCTCGGGAATACCTGCTGCTTCCTCCCAGCTCAGTTCATCTGGCTTGTGAACCAACATGTGCGTCGAGACGGCGATGTACTCTGCATAAGCGCCACCATACGCAAGACCGAATACAGCATCGCCCTTTTTGAACCCACTCTCGCTTTCACTAGCCAGCTCTTCGATAGTTCCGCTGAATTCGACACCCAATGTTGCGGGTGCTTGAGGCGGGACGGGATACTTTCCCTCACGCTGGAGCAGATCCATGCGGTTCAGACCAAAGGCCTTGATTTTGACCAAGGCTTTGGCATGGTCGATGTTTGGTCGAGGCGTTTGGTCATTGATGAAGAGCGCGTCAATGCCTCCCTTGCCGCCTTTGATGTCTGCATGTGCTCGTCAGTGGTGTGTTTAATATTGAATAGAGTTGGGACGAGACGCACCGACAGCTCGCATAGTAGCCATGTTGGCTTTGATTTATATTTCTGAGGTGAAAGGAAGTGGAATTGAATCTTTTTGGTAATTTCGAACGATTAGAAGAGCGATTGCGGGTTATCTCGCCAGAAACAGGGAATTCGTTTTCGGCATTTTGCGCTTTGTAATGGTTAAATGTTGATGGGTCTGCGGGGCGAATGACGTTTGGTGGGGGGAAATGAAATGCTCGTCGACAACATAAAATGCATCAATTGAATAATTCTGCCACGGTGGACTTTGAGAAAACTCATGCTATACAAATTGGAAGGAAAGGGTATCACACAGAATTTTCATGACTCTTCCACTTTCGCCTTCTTTCCATTGCTTTCACTCTCAGCGTCTTCGGCCTTTCGTTTCCCTTTGCCTTCGCTTGCGCCATTAGTCGCGGCCGGAGCATCATCGACCTTTGGCTTCTTGCGATGCTTCACCAAGCCTGTCAAATCATTGGCACCTTTGGTGGCTTCGGCGATTCGCTTCTGTTGATCAGCTTTACTCTCGCCTAGCATAGCACCAAGCACGCCGCGCAAAGGATCGCTACCATCTGGAGCACCGGCTGGTCCACTTGGACCTGCAAGCGAAACGGCCGGATTACGTAGATCGATTAGACGTTGCTCCATGTCACCAACCATTTCGCGCACGTCGACAATTGTTCGCTTGCGTTCGTCCAATTTGGCGCCTTCGAGAGACGCAAGTGCGGCCTCTTCTTTCTCGATGCGAAGTTTGCAGGAAGCAATGGCTTTCTCCATTTCGACGGCTGCCTCTTTACGAAGACCCTCATCAACTTGAGCAGGTTCCTCGTTGGCGCCCTCTTCAGCATTAGCAGAAGTAACAGAGGCGAATTCGAGGGCTAGAGAGAGCTTGAAATGCGCTTCTGCGACCAGACTGTTTTCTTGGGGAAACAGTTCGAGTTTCAAAGCAAGCGCATCGCGAGTATCATTGATTGCATCGTGGAAGCGTTCGTTTTCAAGTGAAATCTCCGCTTGTAGATCGTGTGTGTCTGCCAGACGTTCCTTTACCTGTCTGACTTCAGGATTCTCTGTTGCGCTCTTTCCAGCATTCTCTTGTGCAGCTTCCAGTGTTTTACTAAGAAGAACGCGAGCTACATCCAAAATCTCATAAGCAATCGCGAAATCATCTTCCTCCTCTTCAGCCTCTGCATCTGCGTCGTCTTCCTCATCATCCTCGGAATCCGTAAAGTTCTCATCGCCAGTGATTTGGAAAAATGGGTTTGATGTCGCCATTGAGTTCTCCTTCTTCATGCCGTGATTGTCATCAACGACTGCCTCGACAATTTCCTCTGCTTGTTTTTGTTGTCCATCTTTCATTGCACCACCGATGAGCCCTGAAGATCCGGCAGCTGAGCTACTTTCTGCCTCAGCAGCTAATGCGACCTTTCTCTTCTTGCGCTTGGGTTCTTCAGCGCTCGCGACCTTGCCTCCAAGAACGTCTGAGTTGGATACAGCAACGTGGTAAAGACATCGGCCGTATTGGTACAGTAGATCGGCGTTTGCGATCGACATTTCACCATTGATCTCATCTTGGACTTGCGCAGCTTCCGAGTAAAAGTCGGCGGCTGCAGCGTAGTTTTTGAGCGAGTATTCCTTGATGGCGGATGCCTTGAGCTGTTCAAACTTGGCAGTGAGCTCCTCGGGCGTCATAGTCGCGGGAACAGTGGTTTCTGAGACATCCATAGTGTCGTTTTGCGGTGAAATGATCGTGTGAATGGGTGGTGTAGTTAGAAACAGGCAGACATATGAGAGGCAGAAGAAGCTATAGTGATTCGCGAAGCTCGGACCATCAACGCGTAACAGATCGCGTCGCTACACGAATTCCATTTAGTCTATTTGGGCTTCGAGTACCCATTGCCAACACTGACTTCAGTTGACCTGTAATCAATTATGGATTCTCTTCGTCGCCCGCCGGATAGCAACACTTTCTCATCTTCCCCGGCCTTTGCGACGCCTCTCCACCCTCTGCCGTCTGTAACCCGGGCTCCTCCTCCACCGCCGCCTGCCTTCAATGCGCCTGCTGTCTCCGCCGTTCTTCCTGTTCTTTTGCCCCCGCCTACATTGCGACCTCTGGCTTTCCGGACGTTTACCAAGAAGCATAATCTCACATTGAATGCATTGTCACTTCAGGCTTTGGCGACTTTCATTGGCAAACACTGTGGCTCTGGATGGCGCGAAGAAGGCACCGGCGAAAGAGTTCTAGATGAGGCGGCGAAGCTATGGAAGGCAGAAAATGGTGCCGTCATTGTAGAAGATGGGCCACGGCTCAAGGCCATACTAGCAACTCTGGAAAGTTGTATGGTAGGCGGCAAAATTGGACCAACCAAGACTGGCAGAGACCTCAGCAGACAGAATAGCTTTGCGTTTGGGAAGAACGATAGTGCCGTTGATCTGAACTCCGGAGGTATTGGTCAGCTTGCCTTGAGTCGACAAAGTAGTATCGCTCAAGGACAGGATGCCGAAGAACAGGACGATGCAAGCACCGATCCAAGAGCTTGGTTGAAAGTCGTTTCGGCTTTCGAACAGCCCCGATTACGATATGATATGGAGAGAAAGCACTTTGTTCAGCTCACCAACACACCTTCACTGTTTCCACCAGCGTCAAACAAGACTGCTCTTCTCAGAGAAAGATATAATATCATTTACCAACGGCTGCTTCGCAATGAAGCCTTCCAAGCGCCAACATTCTCAACTAACATGCCAAGTCTTACGCGGAGTGACAGTACAACAGCTCAGCAGTTCTACAAAATTACACCAATTGCTAATCTTTTGGGTCGTGGCGGCTCTACTCACCTGCTTCTGGGTATGCTGGTCATTGCCCCGACTGGTACATTAGCTCTCAACGACCTTTCCGGTAGCATCTCGCTCGATTTGCAACACGCTCAGCCACTTCAAGGAGTAGACAGTGCTTTCTTCGTGCCAGGCATGATTGTTCTGGTGGATGGTGTCTACGAAGAGGACTGGTCTGGTGTAGGCTCGAGTGGGTTAGGCAGTACAGGGGGCGTGGGTGGTACTATTGGCGGACGATTTCTTGGTTTCAGCATCGGCGGTCCCCCTGTTGAAAAGCGAGATGTGTCCCTTGGTATCAATCTCTCTGCTGGAGACGTCGGGGGCGGTGGAGGCTGGACTGATTTCTTGGGCCTTGGGTCGGAACGTGCAGTTGGCGGTCGCATGCGACGGCTAGAACAGCGATTACTAGGCCCAGAAAGCCTACACGCCAGTGAATCGAGAAGAAAAACTGCGATTCTCTCCGAGGTAGCGCTGGATCAGCCATCCACCCTTGTCGCACTTCGCACTGTGCTCGAACAGTATGCTGCGCGACCTGATCCACCATTGTCCTTCATTCTTACTGGCAACTTCTGCTCACATGCAGTGATGGCTGGCGCAGGAACAGGATCCATTGAGTACAAAGAGCTCTTCAACGAGCTCGCCTCTGTTCTCTCCGACTTCCCATCATTACTCCGATCCAGTACATGGATTTTTGTACCTGGCGATAACGACCCATGGTCTTCTGCTTTCAGTGCTGGTGCTAGTGTCACACTCCCTCGATCAGGGGTACCAGATATCTTCACATCAAGAATCCGACGAGCCTTCACGTCTGCCAAGTCCGAAGTGGGCATTCGCCATCGCGAGGGTGAAATGGACGGCGAAGCAATTTGGACAAGTAATCCTACGCGAGTCAGTCTGTTTGGTCCTGCTCATGAGCTACTCGTCATGCGCGATGACATCTCTGGTCGCTTCCGTCGTTCTGCTATTCGTATTGGCCAAGCCATAGACTCAAGCGGTGACTTGGGGCCGTCTGGCCGGCAAGACGCCGCCATCGACATTGACTCGGACAATGACACTCCTATGATGACTGGCGCTCTGCCCTCAACTGAGCAGGAGCTTGCCGCTCTTCCAGCTGTTCTACAGGCGGATTCATTCACAACAGCATCAGCCAAAAAGACTATTCTTTCGTTGTTGCCCCAGGCTACCCTTTCTCCTTTCCCATTTAGCATCAGGCCTGTCAATTGGGATCGTGCTTCGTCCGCATTGTCACTTCACCCACTTCCACACACTCTTGTGCTGGCAGACGCTGAGGCGGATGCCTACGTCCTGACTTTTGAAGGATGTCATGTTTTGAACCCTGGTCGACTCGTACCTGGAGGTGCTGGAAGCAGAAAGGGTGGCAAAGTACAGTGGGTGGAGTATGATTGTTGGACCAAGAGGGGTACTGTAATGGAAGGATGGAGCGGCTAGGTGATAATGTTTAAGGCTTGATGGTTTCAGGAAACTCTTGATGATGGCGTTTGATGGTACGATTTACGGGATGATGCATTTTGCATGGCGCTGGAGTTTGTGATCTATTTCAGAGTAAATACTCGAGAATTTTTGGTTGTACGTCACTTTAACCGTTGCCGTGTTTAATCGGTGCTTTGTTGAATCGTAGACGAACTCCAGCGGCACGTGATATGTGTTCCGAGTTGTACGGGCAGCGCCAACAACACAATCTCGGCTGGCTAAAATGTACATATCATAATCGCAGATTAGATGCGGCGAAACATCCTAGGACGTTTGTCTCAAAGTGAACCCAGCATACACAAGTTTGTATCAATTTGAATCGAATAAATACAAGGTGCAACTTCGGGTTGCCGACTTGGGGTTATTGGCAACCCTAAGGATTCGATGTCGTACTCTCGCTGATCAGCCCAGCATTTGGTACAGGCCAGACTCGTAGGGCGTGGAAATACGAGATGTGTATCGTTTAGATAATTAGATATTGCTCTCGCAGGTCTATCATCACTTGTTGCCCTTCTTTCTCTGTGCGAATTTCTTGTCCACTACATGCGATTCAACAGATTGATGTCCTCCCCACGTTTGCGTCACTTCTCAAGACTCGATTAAAAGTCCGATATGGGATGCTCTGCAGTAAAACAATTATTATTCAGTGCGGACGAGGAACGCAAAAACTCAAAATCTACATTGCCCCGTTGCGAAAAAGCCGCCTCCAAGGAGACGCTTCGAGGTTTCCATTCGCTGGAACTATGGCAAGGCCAGAGATGACCAAGCGGGGAAGTGACGCGAATTGGAGCCAATATGGTGGATGACTCTGGATCTGGCGCTTGAGAACAGCAGAATAGTCCGGCTACAAGGGACGGCTTCATTTCGACATAGTTTTGCTAGAGAGGATTCTAATTTCAACGTGAACACATGCTGACTCGATTGAGAAATCAAGCAAAAAGTGAATTGAAGAAAGATTGGACTTGTTACAGGATTATGATGTGTTTGCTATCACTCTAGTATTGATGACGAGAATGATAAAAAAAAATATGTAGAAGACTCAAAAAATGCCACAAATCATCAAAAATGTTTAGTACAATATTGAGAGTGTTGTCACAGATCATCATCTGGTGACGATTCGATGGCTATTCTATCTAGAGTGCGTTTGTCGAGCCTTCAACTTTGGACTACGCAAGTCAAATAAGTCGTTTTATATTTTGATGACGATAAGAACTGACGGCGTGGTAACATTCTTCATCCACACCACTCTAATCACAATCGTGAAATTCTCCTGTTATCGTACACGCCCACGAATCATACCTGTAGCGCTCTTGGTTTAGTCTGATTGCGAGATTGTCAACTTGTCAGATATTTAAAATTCATATTAATTTGATCAAAAACGAGGTTTAGCCCTTGTTTAATGGTGTTATCGTTGGTGATAGGAAAATGTCTGACCAAACGTCGTTGGAGAACAGTGAATGGATCCCAAAAAGGCTTAGCGGTACGTTTAGATCCGCGATAACTGATTAACCCTTGCTACACTAAATTTCTCGAGACAACGATTTCATCGTCCCCTCTGGAATTTTACTGCCATGTCCTAATGTCGCTATGGTATTTATCGCTGGGTAATTCGGACAAGGAGATTTTTGCTAACAAGATCAACAGAAAATCAAAGCGCTTTCCCGCGCCACGAGCTCCTATCAGGCGCCCGGCAGCGATGTCGCTCGCCAACCTCGAAACCTCGATCCCGCTCTTCATCCGTTTGAGAGAGCGCGGGAATACACCCGCGCTCTGAATGCCACGAAGCTAGAGCGTATGTTCGCGGCGCCATTTGTCGCTCAACTCGGTCGCGGTCATGTTGATGGTGTGTACAAGCTGGCAAAAGACCCAGCATCTTTGGAACGAGTGGCAAGTGGATCTGGAGACGGAGTGCTGAAGGTCTGGGACTTGCCAAGTCAAGATGAAGTATGGCAAGCCCAGGCGCATGAGAATCTGGTCAAGGGGATGTGCTGGACACAAGATCAGAAGCTTTTGTCATGTGGTACGGACAAGACTGTCAAGCTTTACGATCCGTACAACACTCCGTCAAACAGTGCGCCGGTAAACACTTGGATGGGCGAGGGCGCATACACAGCGATCACAAGGCACCGAACACATCCAAGTTTTGCCGTCGCCTCTTCAGTAATCTCAATCTTCGATCTCAACCAGCCCTCCTCGGTGCCGACTCAAACCATGCAATGGCCAACATCAATCGACACAATCACCGCGTTGTCGCTCAATCAGACCGAGACTTCCATTCTTGCTTCCACTGCCTCGGATCGTTCACTTGTTCTTTACGATCTACGTACCTCTTCACCGCTCCACCGAAGCATTCTCACCCTCTCATCCAACGCAATCTCCTGGAACCCGATGGAAGCCTTTAACTTGGCGATTGCCAACGAAGACCACAACATCTACCTGTTTGATATGCGCAACCTGTCCCGTGCCCTTAATATCCTCAAGGATCACGTAGCAGCAGTCATGGATGTAGAGTTCTCCCCAACCGGAGAAGAGCTAGTCTCTGCATCATACGACCGCAGTGTCCGTCTCTGGAAACGCAACGAGGGACACAGTCGCGACATTTACCACACAAGCCGTATGCAGCGTGTATTCACCGCATGCTGGACCCCAGACAACAAATACGTTCTTTCCGGCTCAGACGACGGTAACGTACGATTATGGCGAGCTCAAGCATCCGCTCGTTCAGGCGTGCAGTCTGCTCGCCAACGACAGAAACTTGAATACGACGCCGCGCTCAAAGAGCGATACGCACACATGCCTGAGATCAGACGTATCGCTCGCCACCGTCGTGTACCCGCACAAGTCAAGAAAGCAGGTGAGATCAAGTCGGAGGAGATCAAGGCTCTCAAGCGTCGTGAAGAGAATTTGCGCAAGCACTCCAACAGAAAAGATACAAAGCGGAGAAGTGAGCGAGAGAAGATGGTTTTGGCCACTGAAAAGTAGATGTCCAAAACCTGCCTCGTCGATGTTTGCAGTTATGATGATGTACGATCGAGACAGACTTCTTCTACTGTCTTCAACATTAGGGCGTTGCAAGGAGTCGGGGAAATGGGAAGACATGCACCTGCGTATAAAAGGGCGTTCGTATTAAATCAAATTCAATTGTACAGTGTGTGCGCAAGGTTCCAAGCATAATTATCTGTTCACATAAGAACAAACTGTCCATTCGAGGTAGCCAGATACAGTCGTTTAGTCATTCTCATAGTTCCATCCCAATGCAGTTCCCAAAAGAGTATATTAAGCGCCGCCAACAACAAAGTTCACCAAAGCCCGGAAAACTCCAAAATTAGAATTCATTAATTCATCTCATCAATCAACCCCTGAGCCTCTAGTTCTCCCCATCCTTTGTCGCTCTCTGCCACTTGTTAGTCGAACTGGGCTGCTCAAGGGTACTCCAAAGTCGTCTTCTTCCCATTCTTCGCCTCTTAGATCAGCATCGTCGATGTCGTCGGCATCCACACTTCGCAGGTCGAAGCTTCCAGGAACAACCTTGGCTTTACCGGGTGGAGATTGTACTAGCAGCGTATTTCGGAAAGTTCCCCCAGCAAATCGAGCGGCGATGCGTAACATGATGGCTACCAGATTAGCGGGTGGTCCAAAAACAGTTGTACACGCTTTTGAAACCAACGCACGACTGAAGGCTTGATGCTGCTGTTGATGGTGTCCTTGAGAACGAAGTGAAAGAGAGGATTTTGTTGAAGACAGCGATGTAGTTTTTGAGAGTGAGGCGGATGGTGGAGGGCGAGAGGGATGGAAAGCATTTGTGGAGCCCCCAATCGATCGTCGGGCCAGTATACGGGCCTGAATGGCTGCGAAAGGATCTTCAGCAGACTTTGATGTTGACCTCGACGACGACGATGATGATGATGCGCTTTGGCTGGAAATAGGGCGAGATCGGTCTTGTGAAGCACTGCGTTCAATAGAAGCAATTTGCTCGACAAGAGCGCGAGGGGAGGGACGTGTCGGTAGTAGATCGGGAAATTGCTGTAGCTTCACCTCATTTGAAGTGATTTGTAATGTTTTGGTCTCAGGGACGGGTTCAGAAATTTTGATGCCAACTTGTGTGCATTCATCGTCAGCGTTCAAAGTCGTTCCAGCTTGAACATCTGGGACGTTTTCAGCAGCTTTGACTGCAGGAATGGCTATGGCCGCAGATTGATTAACCCATGTCTCAAGGCGTGACGAAGGCTCGCTGGCTTCCAGACCTGCACTTGAATCCGGTGGAGATGGTGGCATATGTGTTGGAATGACCTGAAAAGTCTCGAGTCGAGCTGGATCAAGTGGATTCGGCGGTTCTCGCTCTACTCGTGTTGTGTCTTCAGCTGCTCTATCTGGAAAGACCCTTGTCTGCATCTTCGAAGGTGGAGTAGATCTTAGAGTCAATTGTGGAGGGGCCGTCAAAGACCGCATTCCTTTTAGTCCACGGATTTTAGTCGGCGTGCTGACTGGCAACTCACCAAGATCGTCGGCAGACTCAGACGATCCAGCGACCTCACTGCCCTCCCAACTGCCTTCTTCACGAGCACTCTCGTCCGTCTCTTCCCCAGAACCGCTCACACTGTCCGCTGACGAGCTTGGTGGTCTTGGTGGCTCCTCGCCGTCTTCAGGTTTCCAAGTGTACGCACGAGCGAGCTTCCATTTTTTCGCCGGGCCCGAAGTTTTTCGACGACTCCTCCGAATCTTGGGGGTTTCTTCTGGGATCTCGACGGTGAAAGTGCGCGAAAACGGACAAGGTGTGCGCTCGTAGTACAGCACCTTTTTCCAAGTCTCTTTCAGTAGTTCCACCTTGGCCATGTCTTCCTCAGTGTGTCCGGGTAGTTCAATACGATAGTATACGTCTTGCAACACGCGAAAAGCAAACTTGCTCACCCCGTCAACACACCAACACTGGCTTCGGGGGAGAATGGCATGTAGCAAAGTACCCGAATGGAGAAACGAGACGGAACCAGGAACTCGGTAGATTTCCAGTGGTCCAGCAGCCATGGTGCGCTCGGTCGGGGAGGCCCATGGTAGAGTGCCGTGTGGGCCATCCTTGGAGTCTGCGTCGCGAGGAAGTGATCGAACGCCAGCCGTGGAAAACTTGACGACGTTGGCATTCGGGATGCTGAACAACGTTTCGATGCCTTCTGCAGCGCCAATTTCGACGGTGGGCTCACGTGCCGTGTCGAGCCTGGAGGGCAGAGTGAAGGAGCGATTGATAGCGACGCGACGCACATCCGGGGGAGGCGCGATGGGGCTGGAGGCCATGGCTACGGCGACTGCATGTACGGTTTGCTCAGCAGGAGAAGGGGTAGTCGACAAACGGCGGCGCGGTGATGGAGGAGGTGGTGCTGGTGCTGGGCGCACTCGCGCAAACGGAGCGGAGGTCACAGTCGCTGGTGGACAGCTACAGAGCTCATCCACGCATCTGTCGCAAAGTAGTATCGACACGTACTGGGCCAGGGTCAGGGTCAATCTGCGCTTTAGCAGCCGGTGGCTGGTTTGTTGGACCAAGTCCCACGTGACAGGTTGGCCATCGTCTGTCTATAGAATTGAGTATCCATCATTTCCAACTCATGGCACAATAAAGTTGAGCTTTTCAAGATGCAGTGTGTAAAAGCGTCATCAGGTGGTACAGAATAATAGATTGTTGCTTGCCTTGCTCATTGCTACAACCTCAGGCTGCCATGCTTCGGACCACCGTGCCGCCTTCACCCCACAGGACGACGTCACTAGCATTTGACGCGTTCACCATACAACTATTGCTTTTCTCCCTTTGATGTGTTCTTGAGACCATTGTCACTCATCATGACTTCTTTTGAGCCAAACGCCATCTTGAGGGGCGCCCAGCTCACTCTCGTGGGCGCCCATCGTGCATTGCAGAACCCCCGTCTATTCACCAGCGAGCATTATCGTCAGGCAGCTCTCGCCGTCGCAGCAGGAATCGCCATTCGCCTCCTCATTGCGATTCCAGTAAGTTTCAGCTGTCTTGATAGAACCCATCAATATGCTAACCCATGAGCAGACTGTTGGCATTCGCCTCTTGATCCGTTTTGCTGGCTTGTTCACCGATCTCCAAAGCTCCAGCTGGGATGAAGATATTATTGATGGCGTTCACTTTGTTGAGCACTCCGTCTTGCAAGTGCCATTTTTCATGATGTCCTTTATGCGCTATATCACACCCACTCTGGATCAAATGTTCATGGATTCTCTCGCCTGGGTTGATCAGACTTATGTTCAAAAGCACAAGAGCGAAGATCCCTCCGGTCTCCGCGCCATGTACTACCCAAACCTACGCATGTATAGCACTCACGGCGATGCCAAGCAGAAGCATCCTAAAGAAGCAATGTTTGCATTTGCCTTGCGATTTGGACGTAGGGCTGGCCTGAGTTTGGCTGTGTATGCCCTCAGTTTCTTGCCTGTGGTGGGACGTTTTGTTCTACCAGCTGCAAGTTTCTATACCTTCAACAAGGCAGTTGGTCTTCCACCTGCGGTCGTGATCTTTGGCAGCTCTTTGTTCCTACCAAAGAGGTATCTTGTCATGTTCTTGCAGAGCTACTTTTCCAGTCGCAGTCTGATGCGCGAATTGGTATGTTCAATTGCGATATTGTATTAGAATTTTTCATGTCTAACCTCTTCAACAGCTCGAACCCTACTTTTGTCGAATTCGATATACCAAAGAACAGAAGAAAGCTTGGTTCCATGATCGTGAAGGCGTCCTCTACGGCTTTGCTTTGGCATTCTTTGTCTTCCTCAAGGTTCCGTTGCTTGGTGTTCTTATCTACGGTGTCGCTGAGGCATCAACCGCGTATCTCATTACCAAGATCACCGAACCTCCGCCAGCACCTTCTGATGCCGAAGAATTCAAAGCCAAGGATGTAAAATGGGTGAACAAGCATGAGTTCTTGGGCTTACCGTTGGATTCACTTGATAAGTTCAATGCGAAGCTTGACGAGGTGAAGAGTCGTGGAAAGACTGAAAAGGACGAGCTTCGCAAGCGTTTTACATGAGAGGATTATATCATACTACCAAGTCGCATGTACTTTACCGTAAGAAGGGGTACACCCCAAGTAGATGCAGAATAATCAATTCAGCTTGAAAGTTGCCGACTTGCACATCCTAGAGCAGTGTAATGTGCGTCGGTGCGTAGAGTGCACCTTCGAGATGCTGAAAGGGCAGACAATCAGCAGAAAAGTTCCGTCGAAGCCGTCGGGGTTAGTGAAGACCAGCATTGGTGTAGATGAGATGGTGCTTTTGATTGTGCACATTGCATATTTAATGATGAATGGTATCGAATGAAGCACAGTGACAACAAGCCAGGAAGAATTCGGCGTTTGGTGTGTGCTGTGAACGCTTGACACTAAACCCTTTAAGGAAGCTACGTCTAATGTTTATCAATCGCTCCTGCCTTATTAACGTCGCTACGCAAACAACGAAAGGTACGCATTTTGGCTTGACAACCCACCATAGCCACGTATTCTCCCACCATGAATTTCGAATTGGTCGTTTTACAACTATGACGCCTTCGTTCACCAACGTTGTTCACCATCTTTCATTCTCACGCACACATAGAAACATATACGCACACAAACGCATACACCACCACCACCATGATGTCTGGGATACAGGGTGACTTGGGCAATGACGGACGTCAGCATCAGTTCGTCGTCCAACACGACGACTCCAACCTCGGAGGAGATGAGGACATGATATTAGCCCTGCAGAAGCCACATGTGTGCTCCCACAAGCACAACATCGACGACACGATTGTTGTGAGGGACGGCTGAGATTTTGTCCAGTGCAAGAAGAACGATATTCCCCATATCTTGTGCCCCGATTGCGGCGTGGTCCGCTGCATCGAAGACTGGAAGTACCGCATGCGTACTTACCACCACAACCGTCGCAATCATAAGCAGTACCGCGCTGGATACTTCAAGAACTTCGGCGGTCACTCAAATGCTCAGCCCAAAACTTACCACCGTCAGTCAGGAGGGCGGTGGTAAGTTGTGGGCTGAGCATTTGAGTGATTGGCCAAGACCAAAGAGAGACGGCAATGTGGGCAAGAATGTGACTGTGGTCTTTCCTGCTGAGCCCCCAGCTTGGACGAAGCTCGGTGGAAGACCCGCTCCTCCTGTTGCGGGCTATGATCCTGAACTGCCTTGGGACCAGCAAGTCCCCATTGGCTTGCATTTACAGTAGAGACTGGTGCGTTTGATTCCACGAAAGGTGTCGAGGGAGTCTCGTCCCAGGAAAGAGGACGTGTCGTTCAAGGGGTGGTAGCGTGTCGTTCACATCATTTCACAAGGAACAAAGTCAAACATAGCAAGGGATATTGCCACGCGTTATGTAACGATGTCGTAAATGATAAAGAAATTATTGTGACAAATCTCCTGTGTCGCCTGGTGTTGATTAGTCTCTTGCCAGTGTCTTGTCTTTAGTCGTCATAAGCTCAAGTCGTGTGATATAGTCAAGACTTCGAAGTGTATCAGTACGATTCCGCATTGCTGAAAGTCTGCTGCGGAAATCTCTGGCCCATAACCAAGTGAGCGGTTTTTCCCTACGGAGGCTAGCTTTAGGTGCGAATGCAACCATAACAAAGCCTCCAAACAGAAAACACTGCTTACACGTCATGAAGCTGTCTGAAACTATTAGTAAAAGCGACTATTTTAAGGGTTGTAAAGGTGTCAGACGCAATAGGCTGCTCTGAATGCACGAGGATGATAAGTGGCAAAATATGTCAGGAGCAACGCCCTGATCATCATGGCGCAGAGGCGGCAATATCATTACTTGCAGTTGATAATGCCATATCCGATCGCTTCCACCGCTGACGAATCACCTACGGTCCAATAACAGCTCGGATGAATAGTTGGTGTTTGATTCTGATGTGAGACTCGGGGCTTCATGTGGAAGGGAAGTTTCGGCTATTTTCCATACGTCACATTCTGGCACGTAGCTTTCTTCATGCGCTACATATTTCGTACCGTTCTGTTCCGTCCGATGTGCCGTAATGGCGCTCTGGCAGTGGGGACCGTGGTTTGTCGGCGGCATGTGGTCGGAAGCGAAACTGGCAGTAGCAGACTCTAGGCAACGTGGAAGAATAGTCTCTCAGTCTCTCAAGTATTGTCGAGGAACGTCAGGGAAGGACAATCTAAAACGAACGTTATATACAAAGTTATTCTCTATGTGCGATTCATGCTTTATTATCATGTATGATGAAGGGCATTCGACAATCAGGAGCGAGCCAGATGAAGTAGCCTCACGACGGGCTGTTGTTGGTGATCGTCGTAACCCTAAGCCGTCGTCGCGGTTATTTTCGTAAACTCAACGTTGGTCGTCACCTCATGCTCCTGAAACGAAAATTCTGCACAAAGTTATTGTGTATGTACGATTCATGCTTTATTACCATATATGATGAAGGGCATTCGACAATCAGGAGCGAGCCAGATGAAGTAGCCTCACGACGGGCTGTTGTTGGTGATCGTCGTAACCCTAAGCCATCGTCGCGTTTTTTTCCGTAAACTCAACGTTAGTCGTCACCTCATGCTCCAGCGAGTACCTCGCATACTTACTACGACGATGTATTTACATAGGCACAGAACCTTTAGACAACGGCATATTCAGCGCGTCCGTTTTTGAGAGTAACTTACGTCCATTTGAGAATGTCTACTAAAGTGTGTCCTCTTCTATGATGCCCTTTATAGTGCATCATTTGCGTTTCATAGAATGTCCATTACAAATCCTATTCCGAATCCTAGTAGACTACATGGTTGTCATGTGTCCGAACTGCCACCAGAGTTCGTGGACAAATTAACAACTGCGATTCGCACACGCTCGAATATTCGGCAGGCACGCAATTTGCATAGAACGCTAACATCATCAACCATATAAAGACAAAAGGTGATCGGGATGCTAACATCACACCACACGACAAACACTTCAGACCAACATTAAACTAACGACTTTTCAAATGAAGCGTGAATTTGCGGCCAAAAATTCGTCTCCAGGCGACGAAGTTGGCTACAGTAGCTACGTACCAGCTACCTACATTCCACTCCGCTCGAAGACTTGTCAAGTCCGAAAAAAATGCGCGCAAACACGTTCGTGTACAAAGTAAACACTGAGTTATCAGCGGTTTCATTATCGTCCGCGAACGAACTGTATAATACGAAAATTAGAGCATCGCTCTACCGATACAAGACAAAGAAGCCGTCACTTCGATGGACCATCCCCGCATGCGCGAACTAGAGTTTCAACATGCCATTTAAAGGGCAGCGACGAGACCGACCAAAGCCATCATGCCAGCACCGGCGGCGCCAACCTTGCCAGCGGCGTTGTGGATTGGGACACCAGTGGAGGTGGCGGCGCTGGTGGTTGGGGCAGCGGTGCCGGTTGGGCAGTAGGTGGTGGAGGTAACGTTGGAGGATGGGTATGGTGGGGCAACGCTGGTGTAGACGGAGGCACTGCGAGGAATTGTTAGCACATGTGATCTAGTATCGGCACTTGGACATCATCGTAAACTGGATGGTCTGTACCCGCTGGAGCATGAGGTGACGACTAACGTTGAGACTGGCTTGGTCAAGGTGCATGGGCAGTCAGTGATGGTGAGGGTCTCGCTGGCGGTGGCGGTGTAGGTCTTGGTGCCGTGGGTGATCTCGGTAGACTCTGGGCAGTAGGTGGTGTAGGCGGTGACGACCTCAGTGGTGTACACAGCGGCGGCAGAGGAGGAGTTGTAGGATGGGGCCCAGGAGGCAGCGGCAAGGCCGGCCATGGCGACAACGGTGGTGGTGAACTGCATTTTGAGTGATGTGGTTGGACTGAGGTTCAGCGTTGGAAAAGCGAATGTAATCGGTAGGACCGGAGTGTTATTAGATTGTCTGCTGAGTGTGGATGGGAGAGGAAGAAGAAAAGAAGCCGGGCGCGGCTCTGGGATTTAAGGCAGGCAGGAGCGAGGGCGCGGCGCACAGGACGCCTGGGACGGTTCACTGCCAATCAGCGAGCACGGCCCCTGGACCAGGATATGAAGTGGTTCGCATCGGCCATGCCCGAATGCGTTAGGCGAAAGCGCAAGAACGAGCAGCCGTTGAGCTCCGGCCGATCCATCCCATGCGAGGCCAGCGTCACCATGCCGCCGCCAGCGTCGGCGCGAGATTACAACGCAGAATGCGCCGTGGCGGCGTCGTCGCCATGGGAATCTCCTCGTCGACTGACCGCAGGCTCGTCGAGTCGTCGTTGTGTGTATGCGACATGGCCAGCCGGTGGTCGCGATAGCAAGCTCCCTGCGCACTCAGACACTCACGCCAGCCAGCCAGCCAGCACCAGAGCCACCCCCCCGGGGCACATGCTTCTTCGAGGCGCTTGTTATCTGTGCAATCACAATGACCGCGCTGTTGGTCGTGGGCTCCACCCTCGCCGTCCACTAGTTGGGTCAGTCGCCAAAAAAAGCAGCGCATTTCCCAACAAGCGGCCCTTGCGAAATCAAACACCGACCCGCCTGGGAAAGGAGGCCTGCCAGCCGGGTGACCCATCCCATTTCCCATTGTCGCATCGAAGAAATCCCTTCTAGCGTCCCCCCGATCCGTGTTACCATTTGCCCGCTGTCAGACGCGTGGTGTGGCGTCCAGGTCCGGCATCATGAACGAAATGAAAGTGGGAGCCACTAGAGTTGTGCTGCCACTGCTAGGCCCTACTGCAGGTACCGCGTCACTCATGCGGTGACTCGTTCTGCACCCCACGATTGGTGGTACTGTCGTTGCGACTCGCCTCGTGTCGGTGTGACACCCTACCCGAATCGTATAGTTAAATTACATCTTGCTCTCCCCTATCAATAGCGTCGTTGCATAGCGCATCCGAGTCTAGCGGCTTTACCGTTCGCACACACTTTGTTGTCGCAGCGGTCTGCCAGAGTACCTTGCTTGCTCCCGCCATGTCGAGTACAGGAGGTAGACGGCCCAAGCCACCGATCGTGTGCAATTCGATTGTGCGATCTTTGAGACCGGGTTCGTGGGGACCGTGCGAATGACATCAAGATATGAACAGCGGCGAGCCCTCCTGTTGCTGTCCTCGTATTCAACCCAAAGTAACTCTGACGGTGCGCGAATTGACGGCTTGTCATGGCTCTCAGCTTTTTCCTCCGTTGCGCCCCGGACCGACGAGATTGCAGCGTTTAATTGGGCGACAGTGGGGCACCCCCCAACGTCGCAACCACACTTTCATAACAAACTCCTTGGCCAATTGTTTGGATCGGGCTGCCATACGTGCCAGCTGTTATACCATCGTAAGTGTAAGAACCATGCTTTTTGCACCCTGTAATTTATGGCTAATGCCAGATATCACGTCCTCATCCTGCTGTTTGTTTTGGTTGTTTCGACACTGCTGCATGCCTCGCTGTGGGAGGACTGCCTGAATTTGAGACGCTCAATCAGGATCGAGATGCGTCAAGATGAGTCTACACCAGAGTGGATGCCGCATATGGTGGTCATTTTCGGCTACTTTTTCTTTCCATCCAGACCGAGGCGAGGATAAGGCGAGATAGTCACCCGGAAGCCACCAACGACCATGCGTGCAGAAGATATGTATTTCAGAGACCTGCACATCTGAGACATCATCTTTCTCCTCTCCACTGGTGGAACAATGACTGATAGGTAGGCGGGTTCGAGTGTCTTCATTTTCGGAGTCACGTGATGCAGCACATGGAAGGTCCACATCGTCGACGCCACGTTCGTCATCATTCTCGGGAACTTGTTCGAAGATGAGTATGCCGTTCCGACACCACCGTTTGCCGAATCTTCATGCTCTGCCGACCACGATGAATTGTTGTCGATGTATGCAGGTCCGGGCGGAAAATTTGATGGGCGAGTGGGATTAAGGAGGATTGGAGAATGAAAGTTCAAATTCTCTGCCTAGTTCATCATTGTCACTTCCTTCACACCTGATACCTCCTTCCACTGACATTTCCGTTGGCCTGACGATCGACTCGCAACAAACACTTCTACCAAAGCACAATTTATGTCATTCGCTCTTGCATTTTGGACTCTGGCCAATCCCGAATTCGCCCTGACGCCTGCGCAGGCTGCCACCTACGTAGCCATTTCCGTTTCTTCCTATTCAAGGAAGGAGGCATCAAATTCACCTTATCTAATCTATGGAATGACCGAACACGACCTATCAGTATGGCGTCAGATACGGTGCATGTCCATACCCGTAATCTCATGCTCTGTGGCCAAGTGCCTCGGATATTTTCCTGGCTACTCACAGAAGATCCTACGGTGACGAGTCGCATTTGGGGTTGCCTTCATCGTCGCTTCAACAGCGACGACTATGGCCCTCTCACCTGTGCTCCGTGTTCGTGAAGCTGTATCTTCTACATTTGAAGCTCGGGAACCACACTCTATACGCCCTGCGAAACACCCGTGACAGGATCAAATGTTTTGACGTTGAGGATTCTCGGGCTCTGAAGATGTTTGTATATATTATAGAGCGTTCATGGATAATCTGTGAGGGAGAGGACGATGACGGCGGCGAAGACGAGGAAATCTTGTCGGCTGGTGTATGGGGTGTTGCCAAATAATAAGCCGACAAGTCGCGATATGCTCACTGGGCAAACATGATCTAGCAGTAAATAATTCCAGCAGCAACTGTCATTGATATCTACTTGCGAGCCGTTCATGATTTAGTCGGTGATTTACCTCTATTGGTGCTGAGAAGGGATGAAGTAGACTAAGGCTCCTCGCGGACGGTGTCTGACGGCCATTGAGCCAGTCGGTAGCCGAGAAAATCCCTCTACAATAGCCGCATGCTGTTCACGCCTCGTCTGGCACCAAGTCGAGAAAACAAGTGGCACATTTCCACCTCTACGTAAATGACAATGGAGTTGCCTCCAAATTGCAAGGCAAGACTTACACAACCCATACTTGACATGTTATTAACACTCACCAGCGCATTTCTCGTGAGGAACGCACTATTGCGTCAAGCTCTACTCGGAGCAACGCATTCCAGCCGCATTTTGCCGTTTACGATGACGAGTTTTTGGACATCATAGGCCCTGAGCCACAGATTGTCCTTGCTATTGAAAAAGACTTCCCGTTCTCCCATGAAGCTGGAGTTTTTGACCCGACCCAAAATGCTGTCTATATGACTAGCTCGCAACTCGGCTCGAAAGAATCGCCCAACATCAAAATCACGAAAGCTGTGAAACAGGAGCACGACGGCTTATGGCGCAGCGAAGAAATTGCTACCGATGTTGTGATGGGCAATGGAGGAATCAACTACCGATCGGGAATTCTTTTCTGCTCTCAAGGGACGATGACCGAACCAGGAGGATTGGTGTATATGGAATCCAAGCCGCCGTATGCGACTAAAACTCTGATTGATAGCTACTACGGGCGCCTGTTCAATTCATTGAATGATGTGGTTCTTCACACTGATGGAAGTATTTGGTTCACCGACCCCATCTATGGCCACATGCAAGGTTTCCGTGGTAAGCCCCAACTGCCTTGTCAAGTCTATAGATTCGACGCCGAGACAGGGGATATTCGAGTTGTCGCTGATGGGTTTGGACGCCCGAATGGTTTATGCTTCTCACCAGACGAGACGACAATGTACGTCACCGATACGCATATGGTTCGTGGGGATGGCACTTGTGATGAGATGAATCCAGCCACCATCTATGCTTTCGACGTAACAGAAAGACATGGCACGCAGTTTCTTGCCAATCGAAGAGTGTTTGCCATGGCGGACAATGGAATTCCCGACGGGATCAAAGTGGATTTGCAAGGCAATGTGTACAGTGGATGTGGAGATGGAGTCCATGTGTGGTCCCCAGCCGGAAAGCTCCTAGGCAAGATTATGGTTCCGGGAGGCGTTGCTAATTTTTGCTTCACGACGAAAGGAGCTATGGTTCTTTTGAACGAGACCAAGTTTTGGGAGGTCAAGATCGGCGGGGAGCGAGAGGGAGCGCTTTTGGCGAACATGGGCATTAAAATATAGATGGAAATACGATTGAGACTGTTCAAAGTTTCCTGAACACGAATCCAGCATAAGCTCAGAGGGGTCAAACTCTGTTTGGGGTGAGGAGTATCTAATAAACAGATCTGATGCACATCCGTCTAGAATAGCACCAAGCCGTGCGCGGTGCGGAGCAGTGGATGCTGCTGATCTGGGGTCCCGGCCGTGCTGGGAATGAGCCGCTGCCGCCTCTGGAGGTCAACGTTCAGGCCTTGGCCGGTTGCGCCTGTCGCCGTTCTGTCCACCGTCCTGTGTGTGCCGTCGATATTATTCCCTCCTTTCTGCCCTTCGCCTCGAATGCGACTGGACGTCTGCCATGGCGTCGGCGATGGCGGACATTTCGCACAGCGACCTGCGAGACTCCGAGGCGTCCGACGCAGAGCACAGCTCGCCTGAACTGCCTCACAAATCCGCCACGAAACGCAGCGAGCGCGAAAAGAGCGAGCGCGAGAAGCGCACATATCGCGCCTGTCTCCACTGCCGACAGCGCAAGTCTAGATGCGACCTGTAAGTCCTGCTTTGTGTGTATATGCCCCGACGACATCCTACATTCCACATTCTACATCCTACACCCGTTTACTGAACTCGTCGTCTCGTTCACCGTCTGCAGCCGGCGCGGTGGGTCGGGCGGCGGCGCGAAATGTCGGCTATCATCTCTCGACAAAGGCACAGCAGACGCCGTCGGTTGACGCCTGGCAATCAATCAATCGTTCCCCGTTGGTCCCTTGTCGTATCTGCGGTATATCGCATGGACTCCTCTTTGTGCACTTACTGAAATTGCCGGTATAGTTACAGTAGCGGGGAGCCTGGCCGTCCTCCCTGTGAGCGATGCATCAGAGAGCAGCACGAATGCATCCTGGGAGGCTCCAGACGAGGAGGCCGGCGTGTGAAGCGCACCCAAGCCGACCTCTCTGCAATCTCGACTCCTCAGCAGATTCCAAGTCTCGACAGTGTGATGCGACCTTCGCCACTGCAACCTCCCCGGAATGAGTATCAAAGCTCAAGTAGCAATAGCGAAGCTCGTCTCCCTCTCTGGGGTGGACCGGACAGAGAGTCTCGTCTCTTGCCTCCTTTGCCACAAGAGCCTCCTGTTCAGGGTGGTACGCCTCGCCCCAAGCTCAACGTCGACGACACTGTCGCATCTACCGACTTGCAGAATCCTGCCGATGCCCTTGAATTCCTGGCCCATGTTGCTGAGAGGAACAGCGGCACTAACCAGCTTCCTCCCATTCAATTGTCGTCTTATGGTCACGGTGGTCACCAAACGCCAGTCATGGCTAACAACATGTACGACAGCGGCTCGAGAGCGGCCGAACCCATGTCAGCTTCTGCCAACGTGGTCGACTATCCTCCCCTGAGCAAAGGTCACATATCGCTTGACATGATACGGACTCTACTTTTACGTTTTGAGGAAAAGTATCATCCGTTCTTCCCTTTAGCCAATCCATCAGCCATGGACGTACAGAACTTGCCGACAATATCGACCAAGGAGCCACATCTACTTGCTGCTATTCTCACTGTTGCTTCCAAAGATGAAAAGGGCTGGTGGCATATCCACGAAACTTGCTCTGCTCATATGCAAAAACTCATCGCGGAGCTAGTGTACAGTGGCAATGGCACAGTCGAGGCAGTCGAGGCGATGTTAATATTAGCAGAATGGGTGCCACGTCGAACGCACTATGTACCTTCGGTTGGCCGAGGTGAAGAGGATCAAGCTGCTTGGATGTATGTAGGAACTGCAATACGGCTGGGCTATCTTCTTGGCATTGATAGAACAGGATTCCGCGTGGCCGAGGAAGGCCAGTCTGCAGAGCTAAATCGAAAGCGGCTTGCATGGGCAGCTTGTTACATGTCGGATCGGCAGATTTCAGTTCGACTTGGCAAGGCATTCTGGTCAAGAGGACCCGTAAGTGATTGCACTTCAGCTTTTTCACCTACTTCAATCATGTTGACATTGATGCAGGGTCCCATGACAGCTTTGAGAGCTCAAGATTTCCCCAGCCTCCATCCCAGGTTACATCAACATGATGATTTCGCAGCCATATTCCAGGCAAACCTCGAACTGACACAATTGTTCAGCAATGCTCACGATGTTCTTTACGCCACGAAAAGTCGATCGAATCAACTGAACTTTGGAGGGGAGTACGTCAAGTACATTGATGATTTCCGCGTTGCACTCCGATCATGGCATAGCACTTGGGGAGTGTTTTCCGCATCGTCACCATTAAAAGCAAGTCTTATCCTGTCCTACGAATACCTTCGCTTGTATATCAATGCTTTCGCGTACCAAGCAACATTAAACCGCTTGGTCGCTCAAGTTCAGGCGGCTTCTGCCAATGGTCAGCAACCAATTTCACCTCAGGCACCATTTGCGGATATAGCGGCAACACCAGACGCTCGATTTATTTATGATTCAATCGATGCAGCAAAGTCATTGCTCAGCACTGTAAGATACACACCTATTCCGGCTCTGTTTCCCATGAGTCCTTTGCTCACTATTCTCACAGTTCAACTCTTTCGTTGATCCAGTTGAAACTTTCCGATTCATGCCACTTCGATACTATCTGTATGTCATCTATAGTGCATGCTTCCTATACAAAGCCCGTTCGACAGGTGTGATGGCTGGCGATTCACGTGGAAGTATCAAACGCATGATTACAGATACGATTGACAAGCTCCAAAAAGCCAGTGCTTGTGCAAATGACGTTGGAGATCGATATTCTCGTCTCATTCGTCTGCTTTGGAGGAAGCCACCAGGTCGAGCTGGCAGCATCATTGAGCCTCCAGAGATTATGCGAACGGGAACATCGGTTTCTCATGTCACTGGCATTCCTCACCTGAATAACAACAATGGTGGCACCCCACATGCTGCTGATCCACACAACGGACAGTCAGATCAGCAGATGTATGACCAACCGGGTCCAAGTATCAATACATTCTCATGGCTGGACTTGCCCGCTGTTGGAAACTTTGCGACACAGAACAATTCCATTTCCGGTTCGATGGACGGCATGGATCGCTTCGATGACAGCTCGACGGATGGTTTCGGCGGGTTTGATCAAAATTTGATGAACATGCAACAATTTCAGTGGAATAACCTATCACCCTCCGGAATAATCTTTTGAGGTTATCGATCGAAAAGCAATTGTCCCCACATGAGTACAAGTCAGAAGCATGATTTTCCACGAACACTGACGGCCTGCTCATCTCATACCTCTCCAGTGGAGCCTTCTCGTCGGCCATTGAGTCGACTCTCAGAGGCGAACACGAGTCATAAGCATCGCTTTTCAATCGTTGCATCCGATTGATAAATGGCCCCAATGCCCATCACACAACGGATCCATCTGGCAAATCTCACAGCAGGACATTTTGGTCCATGAAATGGAACGAGCCTCCCGAGAGAGAAGCAATCGTCTAGCCAGCGCATACAGCATTGCAAACTTCAACACCGCAAAGAACAATAACACCCGACGTGCGAAAATGGAGATTCAGGGGCAGGGCACTTTGAACAAGACCCACCGCCAATTTATGACTCGCAGGAAATATCCTTGTGCCAAAAGCAGATCTTGAAGAATCTGATTAAGAAGCCCCTGCATCATGCAATACCGATTTTCCTGGACAGAATAAGGTGAAAATGTGGGTTGAGTCATTACGGTCGGTGAAGTCATTACCCAAAGGACGATTTGAGCAGAGCCGAAAAATTTAGCGTTAGAATTGCTAAATTCTGCTTTCATGTGGCGAAAAGGTCTCTTATGAAAGGCCATACTAAGACCCTAAGAGACAAAATATGGTGACAAAGGTCGAGGTCGGGACAAAATTGTTATGGAAATGATTTTGTTTGCTTTGCTCCAGGACACACGTGAAATGCTGACAGATTGCAGCGTGATGGCTGGTCATGTTAAGGAGACGACAATTTGGGTGATATTCTCATGACAGCGGTCTTCAGTCTCAAGAAATCCAATTTCCATAACTACGTGGTTGACCCAGTCAAGTTATCGTTTCTTCCAGCATGTGAGACTGTAGGGGTGTTGCAGATTTGTAACTCACGGATCACAAAATATGTTTTCATGTGGTTGGCCAAACTAAAAATGAGAGATGGCCCTGGATGATAATGTTGTCTTGATTTTCACTGATGTACGATCAAGAGCAGAAGTTGAAGTCATTTATTAACATGATTTCTACAATTTGAATTCTCTACCTATCGATCTCTGCCTTTCACCGTACGACAACAGACAGCAAACCATTAAGCGGCGATATCACGCTTGCCCTTGACATACTCGTCAAACCACTGGACATGTTGAAGGAAAGCAGCCTCTTTGGCAAATTTCTCTCTTGGCTTGGATGGGTCGCCCCTGACGGCGAAACCGTGGACAACATCGGAGTAGATCGTGATCTGGTAGGGGATGTCCATGTTCTTGAGAATAGTTTCGCTTTCGTGGCGCTTCTCGGCTGGGAAGATCTCGTCGGTTTCTGAATTGATGTGTCAGTAGACTGATAACGGCTCATTGTACATATCGGTCAAGACTTACCGGCGGCAGCAATGGAGAGTGGAGCTTTCATTGCCTTGAGCTCTTCCGGTTGCACGAAGCTTGGATGAGCCATGGCGCCGACATCAATGCCTTTTCCTTCTGCTGAAAAGCGTGCAACATATCTAGCACCAAAGCAATATCCAACAGAGCCGATCTTCTTCACGCCCAAGCTGCTCTTCATCTCCTTGATAACAGCCTCAACAATTGGATCGACCTGGTCGGGACCATGGCCCTTGCCCTCAGGGCCACCTTTGTTGAGCCAATCCATAAGATTGAAGCCCTCAGGTCGGTTTAGTAAGACCGGGTCACCCTGAAAGAGATCAGGCATAACAACGTAGTAACCGTTGGCCGCGAATTGGTCGGCGATCAACTGGGCATTGATAAACTGATGGCCAATGACATCGGGAAGCACTAAGATGGCGTTGTCTGTTTGACCGCTCTCTGGCTTGGAAACATAGGCCGGAACTACAACATGATTAGCTTATGGTGTGTATGCTGTTGAAGGTTCATTTCCTACTGCCGGCAATCTTGATCTCCTCGCCTTTGGCTGTGCCTTCGTGCTTGACGCCGATGGTGCAGCAACGTGCTGGTGGGTGAGAGGCCATTTTGATGTATCAGAATGAAATGTATCGAAATATCGAGGTATCAATTGATATCGCAATTGGACAGGTGATGATGTTTCTTTTTCCAAAGTGTTAATAATCGCCTCACTGAATTGACCCCGCAGCCCCTCTTTCGTCATCGCAGGCGACGGCGCGATACCCTTTCCGGCGTTGTGTACCTGGCCGTCACCTGGCGACAAACACTTTTGCCTGAATCTTGTCCTCTTCTATATTCCTGTCAATCACTTCCCACAGCATCTCGCTAGCTACCAATCATGGCGACATGCAAACACGTAGCGAGCGCTACGCTGCACCCACCGCTTCCATTTCATTCAGTCTATCGCGACGACTGCACCATTTGCTTCGACAGCATCGACGATCCAGCTGGCCTTGATGTCTGCCTACACTGCTTCAACGGAGGCTGCTCAGGCGAGCGATCGCATGGAAAACTGCATGCTCAGCAGGGCCACCATCCACTAGCAGTCAACATCAAGCGTACACGTAAACGTAAGCAGCGAGCTGACGGAGAGCCCCCGGAGAAGATCAGTAAACTCGCCATCAAAGCCGAGACCGACGAAGATCGCTACGACGTTCAGACAGATGTCCACTGCTTTGAATGTGGAGTCATTGGCATTGAAAAGAGTGGCGAACTGGGCAAAGTGGTCGATGGAGTTTTGAAGGCAAACACCTATGCTAGGCAACAAGAGGTACAGGCTTGGGAGCAAGAAATGATTCCATGCGAGCATACACTGTGCCTGGACCAAGAGCCTGGAAACGTCATTGCTTCTGGAGACCTCAGTCAATGTAGCGGCTGTGACTTGAAAGAGAATCTGTGGCTGTGCCTTACTTGTGGCAACCTGGGTTGTGGTCGTCAACAGATGGGAGGGCTGCCTGGTAACTCTCATGCCAAAGCACATAGTCAATCAACAAATCATCCGGTAGCTGTCAAGCTAGGATCCCTTACAGCAGAAGGCAACGCAGATATCTACTGCTACTCATGCGATGATGAAAAAGTGGATCCAGAATTGGTCTCGCATCTTGCGAACTGGGGAATCGATATTGCTGGACGCATAAAGACGGAAAAGAGCTTGACAGAGATGCAAATTGAAGAAAATTTGCGATGGGAATTCAGCATGACCACAGAAGACGGTAAAGAGATGAAGCCATTGTTTGGACGTGGGTTTACTGGATTGAAGAATTTGGGTAATAGTTGCTATTTGGCGTCTGTTCTACAAAGTTTATTCGCCATGCCAGAGTTTGCCGAACGATACTACCGACCAGAGGAAGCTGTGTCCACCGTGGGAATGCCTGCAGAAGATTTGGAGATTCAATTACGAAAACTTGCGGATGGTCTGCTGTCAGGACGATACAGCAAACCAGACAGTGACGTGTATTCGTCGGAAGAGACGACAGAACAGCCACATCAAAAAGGCATCGCTCCGGCCATGTTGAAACACTTGATCGGTCGTGGTCATACTGAGTTCAGCACAATGCGACAGCAAGATTCATTTGAGTTGCTTCTTCACCTTCTCAAACTCATTACTCGATCGCAACAAGCTTCCCAAAGTCAATACAAGAATGTTACAGACCCTGTTCAAGCTTGTCGTTTCGTCATGGAGCAGAAATTGCAATGTCTGAACTGCAAAAAAGTACGCTACAGACAAGATGAAATGGAAAACCTCTCGGTTGCTGTTCCAATCAAGCGTGTTGAGTCTCCAAGCTCTGACGCTGTTATGGTAAACGGCGTTGAACAGAAAGACGTCGTCAAATTTGAGCCGGTCACACTCAAACAATGCCTGGATGATTTTACGAGGGCTGAGGCTGTCGAGTTGACTTGCTCTGGATGTAAGAGCTGTGGCTTCATCAAACAATCGCTATTCAAGACTTTCCCCACCATTCTTGCCGTCAACGCCAGACGATTTGAGATTGTTAATTGGGTGCCAACGAAGCAAGATGTGCCAGTTATTGTCGGCGATGAAGTCCTTGATTTTGAAGCTTACCGTAGCAGGGGCAAGCAGCCCGATGAAGAAGAGCTTCCAGAAGACCAAGGTGCAGGAGAAAGCAGCAAGAGCGGTGCTTTTGTACCTAATGAAGTGGCATTGGAAATGTTGATGAGCATGGGCTTTCCTAAAGTTCGTTGTGAGAAGGCGTTGCATGCTAGTGGCAACGCCGACCCTGATGTCGCAGCCACCTGGCTTTTTGAGCACATGGCAGACCCAGATATCGATACTCCACTCAATCTTGGAAGTGGTGCTGCGTCTTCTGGTCGCGTTGTCGGAGCCATTGATCCGGAGAAGATTGAGTCCTTGGGGAACATGGGCTTCTCGGCCCCTCAAGCTCGTCAGGCTCTGAAGGAAACTGGCGGTGATATGGAACGTGCAGTCGATTGGCTTTTCAACCACCCTGACGCTGTTGGTGACTTTGGTGAGAACGAAAGTGCCGCCATCGAACCGTCTGTTGCTCCCGCAGTTGTAGCAGTGGAGGATACCAAACCTGCACATTTTAAACTGAACAGCATTGTCTGCCACAAGGGAACGTCCATTCATGCCGGACATTACGTCGCTTTTGTCAGAAAACAACTCAAGGAAGGCGGAGAAGGTTGGGTCTTGTTCAACGATGAAAAGGTAGCTTTGGGAGCTGACGCCGAGGAGATGAAGAAGTTTGCTTACATCTACTTCTTCCGGAGAGAAACTGTCTAGGAAAGGACGACGTCTTTGTGATACTATAGAGGGGAATGGGGGATGGTAGTGATGAGCATGCTATGTATGTATGTCTCCGCATTGCATTTCGACCGGGCCAGCTGCTATGTAAGCGAAGCGAAATAAACGCACAGTCAAACAAGCCAGAGGGTGAAAAATAGGTATAGAGTAAAACGACAGAATACGACCAATGTATTTATTTTGTTCTCATATATCGTCTGTGACCTGGCTCCATACAATTCTCAACTCTTCTGATAATAACACCGTAACGAGTCTCAAACATTGATCGATCTCGAGTCGCAATAAACAAAATTATAAAAACGGGTGGCAAGAACCATGAATTTACTACGAAGAAAAAAGTAGAGAGGTCGACTCTCATAATTCATCTGTCACTGCATTTAGTCTAGTTCATACGCCGTCAAGTCATTCGAATGTTGACCGATGTCGCCTGAAGCTTCTGCGAAGCATGCGAGGTTCTTTTCGCCAGCTTGCGAATCACGCCTCAAAGTACACAACTCTTCGACATCAGATCGAGCATTAACAAACAAGAGATCATATTTCCATTCGACAAAACATCAGACTCGTATAATTAAAAAATGGCCGTGGCCGCTTCGCAGCGTGATGCTCAGCATCTCTGGGCTCTCGTCGACATGGGCAGCAACGGCATCCGCTTCTCGATATCGAGTTTACAGCCGCCCACGGCTCGAATCATGCCCACGCTTTACCAACACCGCGTAGGAATTTCTCTTTACGATGCTCAGTACTCTGCTTCGGGGGAGAGAATTCCAATCGACGACCGTACCATTTCGGCCGTGTGTGCCTCATTCAAGCAATTCCAGCGGACGTGTACAGATTTCGCTGTACCGGAACGGCAGATTAGAGTCTTGGCTACTGAAGCTACTCGCACGGCTGTGAATTCAGAGGAGTTCAGAAAACGGATCAAGGATCATGTAGGTTGGGATGTAACGATGTTGGCCAAGGAAGAAGAAGGTCGAGTTGGAGGTATGGGAATTGCCAGCTCTTTGCCCGAAGTCGCTGGTCTGGTGATGGATTTGGGCGGTGGAAGTACTCAACTCAGCTGGCTCATTAAACGCAACGACCACGACGACGTGCGTATGCCTGAGAATGGTTCGGTCAGCATGCCTTATGGAGCAGCGGCCATGTCGCGCCGTCTTGCCGAGGCCGAGAAGAACGGTACCAAAGACCAACTCAAAAACGAAATCAAAGAAGCCGTTACCAAAGCCTATGAGACGCTACAAGTACCACAAGAACTTGTCAAAACTGCAGAAGCTCAGGGTGGTTTCACTCTATATCTCTCTGGTGGCGGCTTTCGAGGCTGGGGGTATGTGCTCATGAGCCAGCATCGTGTGCAGCCATATCCCATTCCCGTCATCAATGGCTTCAAAGCTTCACGACGAGAGTTTCTCGACACGGATGAAGTCAAAGAAGCCGCTGCTGCAACACTCGACGACAATGACGAAGATGCAAGCATCTTCCGTGTTTCGGACAGACGAGCCGGCCAAGTCCCTGCTGTCGCTATGCTTGTCAATGTTCTAGCCGAGGCACTACCGCAGATTCGAGAAGTACGATTCTGTCAAGGTGGTGTAAGAGAAGGATATCTCTTCTCCTCGCTATCTCCAGAAGTGCGATCTCAGAACCCTCTGGTCGTCGCCACCCAACCATTTGACAGCCCAACATCATCCGAGCTAATGGCCAAACTGCTCTTCTCATCTCTACCAGCAGATCCAACAACCAATGCCAAAGACGATTACAAATCCGTCTTCACTCTGGACCTTCTCGACGCCTTTTCCAATTTAATCTACTACCATTCCAGCCACTCCAAGGATCTACAAGCAACAGCTGCCGTCCGAAGCACCACATCCGGCGTCTTGGCCGGCGTGCACGGCGTATTACACGAGTCACGAGCTCTGATCGCCCTACTCCTCTGCGCCAGATGGGGCGGTGACGTCCCACCCAGCGACGAGACATTCAAAAGAAACCTTGAGACTATAGTTGGATCGCCATTCACGCTATGGTGGATCAACTACATTGGTGCCGTGGCATCTCTCATCGCCAATGTCTACCCAGCTGGCGTGAGCAAAGAGGACCCGGAGCGACTTGGTTTCAAAGCCATTTGGGATCGAGATGAAAAGGGCCATAAGGTCTTGTCATTGCGCGTTTCCATCGCGGAGGGCTCAAGTGCGGCTTCTTTGGAAAAGGAGCTTCATAATATTGAGAAAGTGGGAAAGAAGAAGCGGTGGATTGGGGGTAAGGATGGCGTTGGACACAAGATTTTGATCGAGACGTGAAGTGTGCTACATTCTGTTGGGTTTGCTACATGCAGCCAAATCCTCTGCTTCGATCAAAGAACAGCATAGCGACTAGGACCTCATATTCTTCGTTCGACTGTCAATAGCCTCACGTATCGCTCCTTTTCCCTTTTTTTAGTAGGGACTATACTATCGTCATCTCTACCAAGTCGTCATGACAGATGGATAGTCCTTGCTACTAATTCCCAGGTCGGCGAAGATGGTGTCATCGCCATTTAAATGTTCAACGCGCACCTCGTCCTCACCCTCCAATTTCTCCAATTCCTCCTCTGGCGTCTCCTTGTTCTCATCTTTCTCATCTTTCGGAGCCGCATCGAGATTGCTACTATCCTCAAAATTCTCTCCGATCAAGAGGATCTGTGCATTAACATAATCCAAATGTTTGGGATGAACAGGCATCCATCCACGGCCACGAAACTCTTCAAAAACGTCATCCGGGTAATCAGCGCCCTGGGGGAGTTGGGCATTGGCTGGGCCCGACGATTTAGGGTTCTTGAGGCTGAGAACGAAACTTCCTTTTTTCTTGATTCCCATGTCGGTTTGTACGTCGCCGATTTCCGAGGGAATTGTCAACATGTATGCGAGATGAGTGACTCCTTGTCCACCACCCGTAGTGGTGATAGCATAGACGCCTTCACCGACAGGAGTGACATCAGGAGTGTGTCGAGTGCCGAGAGTTTGAGTGTTGTAATCAGAGCCAGAGAAGAACTCTTTTTTCAATGTTTCCATGCTAGTCTTCCCTTCTGTTGCAAGAATGATAGTCAGCATGTGATGAATGCAATCCAAGTCAATGGATACTCACTCTCTACAAACGCCATGAACTTGTCTTTGCCACTTTTGGGCCATACTTTCTTGGGGAGAGCCACGAGTCTGTTGTTATTGAGATCTTGGATGACACCATCGGTGAGCTTTGCCCCAGCTGGAAGGGGACGAAGGACAAAGTAGCTGCGGGCCAGATCCTGAACGCTGTCTGGGTTGTCGACGCCAACACGTCCACGGGTGAAGAAGTATATTATACCCTTTTCCAAAAGATTTGATGGCTGTGCATCCTCACGCTCCGTGTCTTCTTCAATGGCTGCTTCTTCGATTGTATCGCCATCGTCCTTTGACTCAGTCTGAGTCTGGCGCTTATGTTAGCGTGCCGTAGTGCTTTAATAGGAACGGTCATACCTTGCTGGTCTTTCCATCCTCACCAACATCTGCTTTGACGTGGTCAAATGCAGTAGCTTGATCACCATTTTTGTGTTCACTGTTGGATTCTTCATCCGCCTTCTCAGCCTTCGAGGAATCGCTCTCCTTGTGAGACTCGCCATTTGTCTTTCCATTGGCGCCATTCTGGTGACCATTCTTCTCAGGCTCGACATCGTTCGTCTCGCTTTCAGCCTGATTGTTCTTCTCATCGGTGAATGGCATAGTCTCCTCCAGAGTCTTTTGTTCCTTGTCAGCCTTGGAAGGGCGTCCACGCTTCTTCTTGGCCGATGAAGGACTGTTACTGTCGTCGGCCTTGCGTTTGACGGCACTGCCTTTGTCCGATTGAGTTTGTGGACTAGAACCTGGTTGACTGCCAGAAAGGCGAGCAGAAGAACGTGTGCCTGGCATGATAGTCGTTGGTGCCTGCGCGTGAAGTTGTGGATTTGTCGTGTTCAGCGTGGATTATATCGAGAGTGATCAAGATAAATGTAAGTGGGTTGGAGGTTGAAATAGTCTACAATTACAGGTTGATTGAAAACAGGAGAATGAAGATGATGGAATTACAGTCCAATCAAAGAAATCGATCCAAAAATGAACTTTTGCAAGCGAAGAGAAAACTGGGCGAATTGCGAAAAGGGAGGCAGCCATTGATCGTTCACGGGAGGACGTGAAAGCGCGATCAACATGTCGTCATCGACACGATTCAATCGCGATCAAATTCCACGAGACCAGGGTCCAAGCATCAACTTTCTCGGCGGTAAAAGCAGTTCCAATTTGAAGATTGGGTGAACAAAATGTCAGAGCGAGATGAACGATTGGAACTCGAAATCTCTCTCGTGGAGTCAATGTACCCCGATCAAGCCAAATACACCGTCAAAGCACGAGAACTGAGCTACAAGTCAGAAGCAAGCGCTGTTTTCACTTTGAGGCTACCGGCTGGATATCTGGAAGATGACCTACCAGAAGTCCTGTCAGCTCATATTGGACGGATTGATCTTCGAGAACAGCTGAAACAAAGGATTCAGACTACATGCATGCCGGGTGAAGAAGTTCTCGACTCCATCATCGTCGCTTTTGACGAGATTGCGGAGAGCTTCACGCCAGAGCAGGATCATGTAGCGGGACATAATCTGAAACCATCAGCGATTCAAGACGATAATGGCAAGCGAGCAACTGTCGTTGTCTATCTACACCACCTTCTTAATACGAATAAGCGTAAACAATGTCTTTCTCCGCCGTCTTCAGTTGCTGGCGTGACCAAACCGGGATATCCAGGTGTGCTGGCTTACTCTGGCCCATCACGACCAGTACACGACCATGTCAATGAGCTGAAAGCATTAAACTGGCAAGCCTTTCAAGTACGCCTCGAAAGTGAAGAGGAATGGACTTTTGCTCATGGCTGTGGGGTTATCGAGGTTGAAAGCATGGCAGAAGTGGTAGCCGAGGTAGGCGATTCACGGAAAGAATTATTTATGGAAGCAATGAGAATAAAATGATTTTGATCATGTTTAAATTGCAGTATCATTATATAGGCCGTGATATCTTGTCCATTGTCGTACACTTGGTCATTAAATACAACTACTAGATCCACTGCGCGGCAGTGAAGTCGTCTGTCAAAGGCGCAAACGCGTCATCCCAAGTACCCGAGGTGAGACGTGCATTGAAAAAGTTGAGCTCATCAACACTTCTACGGTGGGCTCCAGCAAATGCAGCAATAGCACTTGCAGATGCTGTGATGTTCTCTACTGTCATAAACTTGAGTTTGGGAAAGAACATGACAGGTCTTGAAGCCTTTGTCTTTGAAGACGGCACTGGTTTGCGAGGCGGGCAATTGGTCGCGATCTTGATTGGTTGCGGCTTCCGCGCGGGGTGAACGCCAGTCAAATGGTGACGATCATCGTTATGAGATGAAAGAGACATTAGTTTGTCGTGATGCTGGACGGGTAAAGGGCCTTTGTCGCCAATCCAGGCAAAATTGAAAGTCTGAACATTATTTTGAAAGGTTCGCAGGTACGTCTGGAGAAGTTTGAAATGATCCGGTTCACCACAACGTCGAGCACCGGGTGGAAGATAATGGGAGTGGATGGTCAGTGTTCGAATTTGTGACCATACTTTGGCCGAGCGAGGCGTGGCAGCGTAGCCGAGCAATGGGGAGAGACAAAGTAAGCCACCTGGATGAATTGGAGACAGAGTGAGCGAGTCCAAAGCATTCAAGCGATTTTGTTCGATCGCGATGCGAAGGGAGATCAAAGCATAGTCGACTACGCTTCGGCGATAACTGACGGAAGGATCATAGCCTGGACATTTGACCTTGATGTGGCTGAGATTTACGAAAGCAGAAAAGGCGCGGACGAAGGCGTAAACATTCGTGGCGGCATGAAAAATGGGAGGATATTGTCTTGTGAGAATCGCAGTCGTCTCAGCATCGCCGTACCTTGGCCGGCTTGGAGATGGGCGTTGAAGTTGAGGCGTGTAAGTGAAGCTCAACTCGGCACCCGTCTCTGGTTCCACTAGTGGAGGAAGATAGGTGTCCGCAGTGTGAGGTACCTTGAAGCGTAAAGTTTTGACGTAGAAGCCCAATCGGTCCAAAGCCGCAAGGCGAGAGGGCTTAGTGAATGTGTTGGCTCTGAAAGTGATGCTCATATCAGAGAACAGCGCCGGCGCAGCCCGCACGCTGAAGTCATGACAGGCGAGTCGCAGATTCGCCAGGTCTTTCTTCGGCACATAGGAAAGGAAGTTGTCGCGGCAGTTGTCATTAAGCCAGAATGTCAAAAACGTGCCGGAATCACACAGCACGAAGCTGCAGACAGATGCGTAGTACTCGGAAGCTGCAAGAAATGCGGGTCAGACATTGCAACCAAGAGTGGTGGATTGACGGAATGGACACGCGTACATCGATCGCTGCTGGTATCGATCTCTCCAAAGAGGAGCTTGCTTCCTCCACTGCGCGTGCTTCCAGCTGACGTGGCCGACGCGGCGGATGAAGTGCTGGAGTGTGACTTGGGATTTGCGCTAGCAAGGACGAACGCAGTATGTCTGTCCTGCTTGATGGCCATGGTCAAGCAACACAACCATTGATCTCAATCGACAGGACGGGCTGGCGATGGGATTCTTCGACGGCGAGAGAGAGAGAGAGAGAGAGAGTGAACGGACTGAGGCATCGCTGCGACCGCGGGCCTCCAGTACCTTTTACCTGGCAGTATCAACGCCCGCTCCAGCAGTCTCCGTCTCCAGCTAGTCGCACGGCACTTCTGGCCATGTCCACGAGGCGGGGAGAGTTCCAGGACTGCAGACGGTGCATGGAAAATGAGTCACGGAGCAGCGATGAGTGGTTGAAAAAGCGCAAAAGACGAAGCAGTGGTGTCGCAGCTAAAGAGGCTGGTTTGGACGGGCACAACACGCTATATACACGAAAGTCGAACGTTGTCGACGTGATGTATGGCCGCACGATGGAAGCGATGCGGCCGGGGGCTCTCCAGGATGAATGCACCGGTCCGCCTCTTGCGTTTCAGCGTCGACAAAGGCGAACAGCGGCCGGTGTCATTGGGTGTGGGTGTTGGCGCTTATGCACACGAAAGGCTGGCCTGATGCACGCTTGAAACCCGACTTGGCGAGGTCCAGCTACTTCTCGCAAAGTACACCAAGTCGCGTGGACTCGTCGCACGAATCGCCGTCGACGCGACCTATTTCACCATAGACACGCGCAATCAAGGTTTACGACGTGTTCGGTCGTGTTGTCTATTTGCGCAGCTCTGCATCGGAGACCCCTTGCTTGTTCGCATGCCGGGCCGAACCTATAGAGAGATTAGAATGACTTCAACTCACGAATGCAGTAATAAACAGCAAAGATGAGGCACTATGACCACGTCTTCTCGTCGTCAAACGTCACCGGTTTCGTGGCATCCGTCTGGAGCAGGCTTTCTCTGGACATACTAATCTGACTGCAACTGCAACACCAGCCCACGACCGTTAAAGGAATTTAAACAAAAGAAAGAGATTGATTCAAGAATAAGAGGCATTCGGCAAGGTGTGTTTTGCCGACGATGCATTGAATGTTAAAACTTCCGCCACTCTCCATGGCACTTAGAATGTCCTTTGGCCGACTCAAACGCCAGCATCAAACCCAGATCGCCGCTTAACTCCATGGTTAGCTCCCAGCTTTTTTACATCATCCATCAAACGCCATAGAACAAATTAAAATCGTACAGCATTAGTATATAATTCAATTCGAATGCGACGGTTCTGTTGCGTGACCGTTCATTTCTTTCTGTTTCGGAGCGCTATCTATACCCCCTTTGACAGTCCCCGCAGGCAGTTGCGGCCCATTTACCATGACAATCGTTGTGTTGCCGAGAGGCTCCGAGGGTAGTATAGGACTTGTATCTGTTGTTGGAGGAGGTGTGAGATCCTCGTTCTCCTCTGGTATAGGAGCGCAATACTCCTTAAGCACCTTCTTCAGTTGCGGTCTGCGGATAGGTTTAGAGCTGCGAGTATCGGTTAGTGAAACTGTAACACCGGGAACACGCCAACTTTGACTTACAGAAAATAATTCATGCCCGAGTCCATGCAGTCTTTGATGTTACTTTCTTCTGCAAAAGCTGTGAGAGCAACAATAGGCGCCTGGTAGCCAATTTCACGAATGAGCCGGGTACTCTGTAGTCCATCTACATTTGGCATTTGAACATCCATGAATATCAAATTGAACGGCCTTCCATCTTCGGCGGTCATTGACTCTTTGACGATATCCAGTGCTTCTTGCCCATCTTTCGCCACCGTCACATCGTAGACGTCTTCAAGTTTCAACATGCGCAAAACAACTTCTTGGTTGACTTGGTTGTCTTCGGCGACTAGCACTCGAATTTTGCCACCTCGTTTAGCCTCAACTTCAATCCGTTTCATTGCTCCAGGTTGAGAACCAGGCGATTCCATTGGTTGGCTTGAGGCGAAGAAAGGTTGACTGAGTCCGACCAATCGAGGTTGAGAATCTGCAACGGCCGCGGTGGATCGTTGGGCAGAGTGTGACGGCGAAAGATCGCGCGAGCGTGCCTTGACGTCTTCCGGGTCATCGGAAGTAGTCACGCTCCGTCGAGAAGGTATCCGATCTTTGCTTTCCATCGACTCGCTTCGTTTTGGAGCATCGGAGTGGAAGTCAATCGTCGAGCTTGCGGAGCTGTCAGCATGCGTTTGGAGATGTTTTAACGGCATCCGCATTGTGAAAGTGCTGCCAACGCCGACAGTGCTTTGTACACCGACGCTGCCGTTCATGAGCTTCGCCAACTGCGAACAAATGCTCAACCCCAAACCTGTTCCGCCAAATTTCTTGCTGAGACCAAGGTCACCTTGTACGAACGGCTCAAAAATCTTGCTTTGTAAGTTTTCCGGTATTCCAGGACCAGTATCATTAACCTCGAATTCGAATAATAAAAGTTTCCCAGGAGGAGGTGAGGCAGTCCGCTCCGATGATGCGTTGAGATGAAGCTTGCCGAGTGTTCGAGGTCTTTCACGGCTTTCGCGGGGGTAACCTGAGTTCGGCGTGGTCGGTTTAGAGAGTGAGAGAGTATGGGTCGATCCTCCTTTTCGAGACGATTGCTGTATCGATATTTTGGATTGTCGGGACGTCATTGATGCTGTTCTGCTGTCCGTTTGCATCATATCAGGCAGGCATCGTATGGTCAAAGTTACAGTGCCTCCAGGAGGCGTGAACTTTAGCGAATTGGATACTAAATTGATGACAACCTGCAAGATTCGATGAATGTCGCCCCAAAGAATCATATCTTTGACACGGCCGAATCCTGTTGGTCCTTGTGACTTTTGGTCGTGACAGGAGATATCATCCACGCCCTCCCATGCGATGCGTAAATCAATTTGTCCTTCTTTAGCCTGTTTGTCGAAAATCGCCAAAATTTGTGAGCTCACGTCTCGCAGTCGGAATTCTTTTTCGTCCAGGGACAAATGTTGACCCACTTGATTTTTGCTAAAGGTCAAAAGATCTGTAAGGAGATTCAACAAGAGATCACCGCTCTTGTAAATGATGCCTAAAGATCGTTTTAATCTGATGGGATCGTCTTCTTGCATACAAACAGCACACATTCCCAGAATACCATTCAGCGGTGTCTTTAGCTCGTGAGAAATGTTTGCTATGAAGAGCGTTTTCGACTCATTTGCAGCCTCGGCGGCCAGTTTGCTGGTTTCTAGTTCTGCTGTTCTCTGCTGAACACGCTCTTCAAGCTTTGAATACTGCATCATCAACTCGTCGGACATTTCGTTGAAAGTGTAAGTGAGATCCGAGAGTTCATCCTTAACCCAAGTCTTGCGTTCTTTGACTTTTCTGGGAATTCGAAACTCTTGTTTACGACGTCGATCGCTTCGAGCATCGTCTAATTCTGGAGACTTACGCCAGAAAAACAGACCTCCACGATGACGATGGCGCATACCTTCCTTACGGGTAAGCGCCGATGTTTCAGCAACACCAAGATCTCGAGTACCATCATGAAGTGAGCCAAACGAGCCTATGCTAGATCGACTTGCTGGTATACCAGGTGGCTCGATCGACTTTGTCGTTGCCTCTCGCAATCGTCTGATGGGCAAGCTGAAAAAGTGGGCTAGGGGAAATGCCACGATAGCCATGAAAGCTGCCGTGCCAAAGACACACGCCAATAGGATATTACGAAGGTGGTTGATCGGCGCCCAGACCTCACTTCTAGCCTGCTCGATCACAACCGCCCAATTCACCATCTTGGTCTGGACTAGAGCATACCCAACAGATACATCCATACCAGCCTCGTTTGTTGTCTTGATGTTGGCTCCGGAGTTGTCGGTCTGACCCGTGGACATGGTGAATGCATCGAACACGGCAGGATATTGTGTGGCGTTAAAAGACGCGCCCGCCATTCCTAATGTCTTGTTTGGATGTCGCGAAGTTTCGTTACCACTGACGGGTATGATGTAATGCACCGGAAAGTCGGCGTGAGTCGAGCGTCGGTCCTTGGAGTACAGCACGTTGCTAGTAAAAACGTTGCTCTTATTGACTGGACCAACAAGCAGTACTTCACCGGTTTGATCCAGACCCTGGGTTGACTCAACGACATCTAGAACTAGAGAAGCATCCATGATCACGGTCAGCCAACCTAATACGTCAACAGCGCTTGTGTTATTAATGATTGGCAGCGTAATGGAGATGAGTGAAAAGGTTTGGTTGAGTTGCCACGGTCCAATGAGCAGACTGGAACCCGGCTTAAGGGTCACACCCTCGTAGTTTGCGGTTGGGATCCTGAAAGTGCTGTTGTATGGTTCGGTTGAAAAGGTCAGGTTGGGATACATCTGAGGAGGATAGCCGAGGTTGTTGCCACAGGCGTTGTTGTCACCAAGATACGCATTGCTGCCATCTGGGCAAGTGTAAGGCAGCTGCAGGGTATTATTTGCAGTGCTCAGCGTTGCATTGAGAAGGCCATATGGTCCTCCAGGTCCAGAATCATTTATGCCGAATACCATGGCCTGCAGTAAGACAGCTGCGCCGAGTGATCCATCGCCACCAATACCAGCCTCCAAATCGGCTTGAGCCGAAATCCAGTTGGCTTGCGTATTATTGCCATTGTGATTATATCGAGACAAGGCCCGCTGTATAAGAATTCTTGTGGTGACAAAATTGACCGAATTTTGCATGAGATTGAGGTTCGATGTTAGTTGCGCCGCCTTCAAGGATGCGGTCAACGTCAGGCGAGACGAGCGAACATTCAATGTGAAACTTCGTTCAGTAACCCATGTTGCAATTGAGACGACCCCCAAACAGATGAGCGAAGTCAGAAAGATGATTCCGGTCAGCTGCTCGCGTATTGGAATGCGCATGATTGCCGTGGTCTCCGATTGATCGGGAGGTATCCCTGGTTGTACAGAGAGCTTCAATTCAGCCAGCACCACTCTTCCAGAATGAGTTCGTCGGAAGTCAAGTCTCAGTGGCTCCACTGAAAATCCACAGCTTCAGTGGCGTGGCCAAAGAAATCGCCAGCGCTCGGCTCGAATCCCATATCAGACAGCTCTTTCAACCCCCGTCAATCGACATGTACTCTCGCGCAATACTCGGAAGGAAATGATGCGCAACCAGGCTGGAGCGCAAGTGGTGTAGGAAGGTCGGATCCGACGATACTAGGGGTTGAAAGAAAGAAAGAAGAGTTCGTATTCGCCTGAGTGAGCCGCGATGTTCCGGGCGGGGAGTTGAGCTGCGGAGGACGAGAGATCGGGAGTGCGGTGGAGATGTTTGTGCAACTCGAGGAGGGCCGAAGTGAAGACACAGTAAGAGAGGCCGTAGTAGGAAGAGAGAGACACGAGGTTGGCCCTAGTGGCGTGAGAAAGTCCGGTTGTGTGGAACGAGGCGTGCAAGCTCGTCTCAGGCATTGATTGCGCGTTGCAGGCTTCGGGCCGTTCAGGTGTGCGTAGACGTGGGCTTCTGCGTCCAACAATGAACAAGAATCCATGAACAAGAATGCAGACGACCCAATTCATCGAGCAATGGAGTCGCAACGAAGATTCAATATGCAAGCGATTGCAGGGCTTCAGGCGATCGCCGTGCTAGAAGGCGCTACCTAACCTAGATGCCTTTGCGGCTCAGCGGAGCCGAACACTCGTTGTGGAAACGTGAGAATAATAATGAACGGTACTATATAATAATCAGGCCGGTGATGCTGTCTTCGTTGCTTGCAAGACGTCGATGGCTCGTTTGACGTGTGCTTCAACGGTCCAACAGCCAGACTCAAAGACGAAGACGACGGCCGAAAACGTCGTGATGAGCTCGCGGTTCTACATACTGTACCCGCCCAGTCTTCGACCCCTTCTGTTTCTGTCACACGGAGGCGTTCATGTAGCCGCGAGACCGTCTTTCGTCCTTGTCACGATGGACCACAAAGCGAAGGGGTAATAGTTCCACGAGCATCGTTCCTCGCCATTGCTGTGACTCGTGACATTCAAGGTCCCCATGGCACGAGATTGATGGATTGATAAATATCAGCATGCAACGACACCACAACGGTTGGGCAGGGCTATGCACGGCGACCACCTCGAGACCCAACGCAGCGCAACACCAATCTTGCCGCAGTCTACACCCACCGCTGGAGCCGCAATATACGCACTGCAGACCGGCCATGTCTATCTCTGACTGCGTAATAAGGTGGACGACGGAGCGCAGTTGTCCATGTCGGCAACGGCGCCGACGGTTAACCCACCGTAGACTGTCGGTTATTGCGGGCAGCGAGCTGGAGGCTGGAGCGGCCGACCAGATCGGCTGCGTGCGGCTTCCGAGACTAAATCCATCGAGGCACGATCCACCACCGACCCCGAGTGGGACCCCAGCTCGACAGTCACTTATACAGAGAGGCATTGGCCGCCGTCATGCTGCTGGCCAGCTCCTCCTCCGCCACCACCAAACACGCCATGTCTTCGTTCAGAGCTACCGTCAGAGCCTCGGGCTCGCTCACTTGTCGGACATGCAAACGCCCAGCGGCCACGCTGAGGCCGTGGCAGGCCCTGATGTCGCGCAGTGTTTCCACCGATGGACAGCAGGTTGGCCACTTGGACGAAATCGCAGACCGAGTATCCAGCTGACCGTTGACATAGTTGCTTGCCGCCCACCTCCAGAAGGCTGATCCCTCAGTCTACGACATCATTCAAAAGGTGTGAAGCCCAGCCATATCATGTATGCAGGATCAGGTGCAAAGAATTCGTCTGATATAAGAGTCACAGGAAAAACGGCGGCAAAAGCACTACATCAACTTGATCCCGTCGGAGAACTTCACCAGCCAGGCTGTCCTGGATGCTTTGGGTAGCCCCATGCAAAGTATGCAAGTTTTTTCGCAGACGAGAAGGATTGTTCACTGACCATTGGCAAAAGACAAGTACTCTGAAGGATACCCAGGCGCGAGATACTACGGTGGTAATGAGTTTATCGATCAGGCTGAGACTCTCTGTCAGCAGCGCGCACTCGAGACGTTCGATCTCACCAACGACAAGTGGGGCGTGAATGTACAACGTTCGTAGCTCAGACGACGCATTCTCTCTGAATATAACTGACCTGCCTGACAGCTCTTTCGGGATCTCCTGCAAACCTCCAAGCTTTCTCCGCCGTCCTCAATGTCCACGACAGAATCATGGGTCTCGATCTCCCTCACGGTGGCCACTTGTCACACGGATATCAACTCCCCACCAAGAAGATCTCCGCCATTTCCAAATACTTCGAGACGCTGCCGTATAGATTGAACGAAAAGACTGGCCTTATCGACTACGACAGGCTTGAAGAGATGGCTATGCTATACCGCCCTAAAATCATCATTGCTGGAACGAGTGCATACAGCAGACTCATCGACTACAAGCGTTTCCGCGAGATTGTTGACAAGGTTGGCAACTGCTACCTTCTCAGCGATATGGCTCACATTTCTGGTCTCGTTGCTGGCAAGGTTGTCCCATCTCCATTTGAATACAGCGATATCGTCACTACTACCACGCACAAGAGCTTGAGAGGACCAAGAGGCGCCATGATCTTCTTCAGGAAAGGCGTCCGCAGTGTGGACAAGAAGGGCGTGGAGCAAAAGTACGACCTCGAGGGACCTATTAATATGTCTGTTTTCCCAGGTCACCAGGGTGGCCCGCACAACCACACCATCACTGCCTTGGCCGTAGCTCTTCACCAGGCACAACAGCCAGCCTTCCGTGAGTACCAGCAATTGGTTCTCGAGAACGCCAAGGCGCTTGCCGCTCGATTGGGAGACAGCAAAGAAAAGGGTGGTCTCGGATACAACATTGTTTCTGGCGGTACCGATAACCACCTTGTACTCGTTGACTTGAAGGACAAGGGCGTTGATGGAGCTCGTGTTGAGCGTGTACTAGAGTTGGTGGGTGTTGCCGCCAATAAGAACACTGTCCCAGGAGATCAGTCTGCTATGAAGCCCGGTGGACTCCGCATGGGTACACCAGCTATGACGACCCGTAACCTCCAGCCTACCGACTTCACGCGTGTGGCCGACATCGTCCACCGTGCCGTCAACATCACCAAGACTCTCAACACCAAGGCCAAAGAGGCTGCTGAGAAATCTGGTCGCAAGAACCCCGGGAGCATCAATGCCTTCAAGGAGTATGTCAAGGACGGCGAAGAAGTTGTCGAAATTGTCGAGCTCAGGAGAGAGGTTGAGGATTGGATCGGCACTTTCCCATTGCCATGGGACCCGACGTCATAATTTCTGTGTTCTACGAGGCGTTTAAGGGGAGATCATGATGTGAAAACTATAGTCTTTTCAGATGAAACTACGGAGCTTTTTGTTTGACAACCTCCCTCACAATTTATTGATTATTTTGTTCTCTACAGCAGCGAAACTACTCGATTTGTGTCAACGAATCGGCTCAATGCTTATGAACACGGCCTTCTTTCCTATTTGTTTTTGAGATTTGTCTCGGTGAGGAGGGAAGCTTGTCATAAGCAAGGAGTGCGGTGCATTGTTCATCAGCTGCTGCTTTGGATTGGGTCATTTTTTCTTGAATGAAGAGAATTCATGGAGCGACTATGTGACGGCGTTTGCTCCTTCCCGTTTTGTGGATTTTGACGCCACCCATCTTTCGCCACCTTCACTTACTTCCTTCAAATTCAACTGCGCGACTGACTTTCGACGATGGATTATCTTTCAGCCCGCTTCGATTTACACTGATGAGCAAAATGATCTGAACCCGTTGCTCTTTGGCCCTTCACGACTGCACCTCTGAGATCCCTCTCCATTCTTTCAAAACCAACACAAAAAAATCACAATGCCGACCATAAGTACGATGACCATAACCTGGAGACAGGTGGTGGAAACCTCGCTGCCATCAACATTCCCCCTGGGGTATCTGGATCCATTCGGTGATGACTATTCCGACAACACGAAAGGTCTGGCATGGTTTCAGGCGTCATGGGCCACACCTGCGCTTCATGCGCTGATCATTTACTCGACGCTTTCGTTCGTTCTCTTCATCTATCTACGTTTTCGAGGCAAATTGGACAACACTTGGAACGTGAGTTACTTTTGAATCACGGCGTAGCTTCACTTTCTGACACTCCTTTTTTTCATAGTGGCGTTCTGACTGTGGAATCCGGCGCGAAATCGTTGTCATCCGTCATCAGAGCAACTCCAACCTTGAAGAGGTACCGGAAGAGGACGTTGTCTCGGGCGTGGAGCCTCTTGCAGCCGTCCAATCAATGCCACGCGAACGTATCTTGCATCGTGCCAGACAGGACCCAGCCATCGACCTTGTCTTGAACGACCAACAACCTCAAATCGAGGCCGGAAGGAACCATCAAGAATTGTAACCGCATAACACCACCCGAAAAATACTTCAAGCTGGCGTGGACAGTACTCGCGCAAAGCAACTCAGTCCGAGATCTCATTCGCTGCAGAGACTGCTCTCTCAGCGCCGGAATGGAAGTCACACCGATCTATTGAATGTTTTGCAAGCGGGAATGAGTTGGCTGTATACTTCTCAACCTTCATCTAATTGATAAGGTCAATGAAGATAATACCGACCCCTGTTGAACAGCCTTAGTAGCCGAAGATGCATACATGGTCTCAGTCCGATTCTGGACACTGCCCATTCGAAATTGGTCTTGACTTGCAGGCGATTGCTGGACGAGTTTACTTCCACATTGACATTTGTAGCATTCTGCTGATTGTAATCAATTCTCATCAAGATTATTCGATCCACGCGAGTAAATGTAGGAGAGAAGGTATCATGAATATCGTCAGAGAATAGCTCAGCGTGGAAATCAACGCTATTACTAAAACTCTTGATATTGTTATTTGACCATTCCATTTAAACGGATGGAATGTAGGGTGCGTGCACGAAACAAAAGACGGCAATTATGAGCACGATGGTCGTTGACTACTACAACATGTCGAGGCCGTTGACTCGTACAATGTCGTCTGTGAATCTCCATACAGCAATACGCATCTCTCGTGTCTTTCAGAGGCAAGTACTGAGAAGCCCACTTTGAGACTTGGCTAGCGCTTTAGAAATTCTCCTCCAAGTCTCCGCGGCTGCGGAAACATTGATGGAAATCGGCCAACATTGATTCTCTGAACGAGATCGTAATGGCAATACCGGGCAAGTGCATAAATGTCATCCTGGTGGAGTTTCTCCCATCTCTGTTCGTCGTCTTCGTCCAGTAGATCTTTGAGCGATCTGTGGGGCATTTTCGTTTCGAGGAATATTTGCGTCAGCATAGCCTGTCCTGTTAAAGTCTTTGAACACGATTCGAGGACAGTGAATAGGGACTTTGTAGTATCTCGTTTTGAGATAGATCTTCCCCTTGTTCTCAATAAGAGCATTGTAAACAGACTTTAGGCAATTCTAGTTGCGCACACTGAACTATTGGGGTCCGAAACAGATGTTGCCCAGAGTGTCATCTTAGTCGCTGCCGGGCGACTTAGGATACAATATCGTGAAGCCGCTTCGCAAATCCAGCCGTGATGGCAATGATATATGGATATGTAAAGAGTATGCTTTAGGAATGGAGTCATTGGAAGACCAAGGTGCTCGTCTGCGCCGCCATTTCCAGATATTGCAAAACGCATTCAAGCATGAGTGTCTCGGCTGTATCCCGAGTCGAGTCTCTGTAGTTGCACGTTCTTCAAGCGGTAGAGGTGACCAGTCATGAAACGGCACCAGCTGAACCACAGCCAGCTTCTGGGCATGTAGTGTCTAATGACCGGGCAAGGCGTGCCATCAGAAGCTCGCAGAAAATTCTTGCGATACTCCTTCCACTTGCTAGACGAGGCATCGGAATACATTGAGTTGTTCATTCAAGTCTCCAGTTGGCATAAATGTTGGGGTTTGATCTTAATCGTCATGGATTTGCATGGCTAAGAAGAAAGGCTCCGCGTCGTCTGTTTTGAACATTGGATGAAAATCGGCGTTCGACGAGCTTTGGCAAGCTCGATGGACCAGATGCCGCCTGGCGAGCTGCCTCATTTTCATACAGTGAGATTTTTGCCATGGAAAAGGAGCTGTTGGTGTATTCTCAAACGAACGATACTCAGCTTTACATCCTGGTGGGCGAGATGAGGTTCAGGTGCTGATGACTTCGGCGATCTTGGCCAGAAGCGTCATCCCAGATCTCTGTCATTATTTCAACAACTAGACGGAGCAATGAAGTAATAATGGCCTGCACCTCGGCTTATGTGGTCGCCTTCTGGATCCATTGGTTGGGGGTGGTAATTCGCATCTTCTCCAGCGGATCGCTTTAGCAGTACTCGGCAGCCTCCTGCTTTTGGTGAAGATGATGCTGCAGTTTTCTGCGGCAGATTTGCAGTGGCAGCAGTTCTGGAGCACGCTATACGCGCTTGAGTTGGACAACCAAGTAGAAGACGATCAACACCATGAGGCATCGGCCAAGGGAAGATTTTGCTGTTGTATTGCATCCTGGGAAGAAAGCCCTCGTGGGAAAAGCCTTATTGAAACAAGTCGTCGTTCGACGACCGCGATATACCATCGCACGATGGAATTTTCGTGTAAAATGCGCCCGACCAGCGCAAGGTGTGACCAGAGCAATAGACAGACAAATGAAACACAACAAATTACTTTCAATAAGTCATCTGTTATCGATGGTGTGGAACGCGACCGTGTTTGCATCGAAAGTCGGCGCCACGCCAAGGCCGAAGCGCGGGATCATCCGCATTTCAATTTAGCGCACACAAATCTTTAGACCGCGCAGTACTACATCACAACCACTGCTCTTCGTCTTTTCACCCTCCCATTTCACGACAAACCGCAACAATGGGCATAGACGTCGAACGCCACCACGTGAAGAGCGGCCACCGCAAGGCCCCAAAGAGCGAGAACCCGTACCTTGCGATCCTCCACAAGCTCTATAGCTTCCTGGCCCGCCGTACCGACTCGAAGTTCAACCAGACCGTCCTCCGCCGCCTGCGCATGAGCAGAATCAACCGCGTGAGTTTACGAGCGAATACACGGAGCGAGAAGGATATGGACTAATTGGTTAGGCCCCGGTTTCTCTCAGCAAGCTCGTCTCGGTCACCGCCAACAGCCACTCCGGCAAGGCCTACGAGGGCAAGATCCGCGCCATTGTCGCTACTGTCACCGATGACAACCGTCTCTATGAGATGCCCAAGATGACCGTGTGCGCTCTGCGCTTCACTGCCACCGCCCGTGCCCGTATTGAGAAGGCCGGTGGTGAGTGCCTCACCTTCGACCAGCTCGCCCTCCGTGCCCCAACTGGCAGCAACGTCGTCCTCCTCCGTGGACCAAAGAACTCCCGTGAGGCCGTCAAGCACTTCGGCTTTGGCCCCCACAAGAACAAGGTACGCTTAATTTTGGATATGGGTGTATCTCAGCACTCAACTAACAATCCCTACAGAAGCCATACGTCGAGAGCAAGGGCAGGAAGTTCGAGAAGGCTCGTGGTCGCAGAAGGTCTAGGGGTTTCAAGGTTTAAAAGCTGTCTACTAATTATGTGGACGGAGGTGCATGGCGCGGCGGCGCAGACGCGTGCTAGTCAATGGTTTCTCGGAAAGGTCATGGGACAATTGATGGCACCGGTAGCTTTTACCAACAACGCAATGCTTTTGGCGTTGTATCAAGCAATGCCGATTAGCGACACGAAGGAAATGTCAGTTCTTCAGCAGAATCAATCTTCATCTGTCAAAGCATCTCTCATAGGCTGGTGCATTGTGAAGTCAGAGTGAAATGCGGTTCTTATGAGATACACGACAATTGTAAATGTTCAGATGCAAACAATATATTGCTGCTGCTGACCTGCCTTTTTGGGTCATTGTTGCAGGTAATGAGAATGACCGTGGACTGCATTGTTAAAGTGAGGTCGAGCTGAGAGTCCCTTTGCGGGAAATTTTTGAAGCCCTGGCTGGCTGGAGAAGCCTCCGGACCCGCCAAACCTGAATTGTTCCACATCTTTTGCCTCGCGACTCATAGTCATCCATCAATTCACGCATTGCGCCCTCAATTCTGCAACCGTTATTGCGGCAAAAATATCTAATCATGGAAAAAACCGTTGGCGTGCTCGGCGGTGGTCAATTGGGCCGTATGCTGGTGGAAGCCGCGAATTTGCTGGACATTCGAGTCAACTTCTTGGACGCTGCCGGATCATCCGCCAAACAGGTCAGTAACCACGATGGCCATGTCGAAGGTTCATTCAAAGATGCCGAGTCAATTCGGAAACTCGCTGCCAAGTCTGATGTTGTAACTGTTGAAATTGAGCATGTTGATACCAAGATCTTGGAGGAAATCGCCGACAAGGTCGATGTTCAACCCAGCTGGAAGACCATCCGCACTATCCAGGACAAGTATTTGCAAAAGGAGCACTTGCAAAAACATGGCGTTGCTACGGCACAGTCATTACCTCTTGCTGAGCCAACTATTGCCGAACTTGAAAAGGCCAGCGCATCTCTTGGTCTACCATTGATGTTGAAGTCTCGCAGAGAAGCATACGATGGCCGCGGTAACTTTCCCGTCAAGTCCAAAGATGATTTCAAGGCAGCCCTTGAGGCTCTTGGTGGTAACAAAGATTTGTATGCCGAGAAATGGGCCAACTTCAAGATCGAGCTCGCGGTCATGGTTGTCAAGACCAAAGATCAAGTTCTCTCGTTCCCAACAGTAGAAACGATCCACGAGAACAGCATTTGCAAACTCACATATGCCCCCGCTCGAGGCGTTTCCAGTGCTGTCAACAAAAAGGCTCAGGCGCTCGCCCGAGATGCTGTTGGTTGCTTCTGGGGCAAAGGTGTCTTTGGCGTGGAAATGTTCCTTCTGGAAGGCGACCAACTGCTCATCAACGAGATCGCACCACGACCACACAACTCCGGTCACTACACAATCGAGGCCTGCCCAGTCTCACAATACGAAGCTCATCTCCGGGCTATCCTCGATCTACCTCTTCACGCCGAGGATCTCCAACTGCGCGAACCATCCATCATGCTGAATATTCTGGGTGGCGACTCACCCGACTCACACTTGCAATTCGCCAGAGAAGCCATTAAACAACGCCGAACAAAGATCCATCTCTATGGTAAAGGTGCAGCACGTAAAGGCCGCAAGATGGGACATATCACCGTATGCGCTCCAACCATGTCCGAGGCCGAGTCCATCATGCAGCCTATGATCGACTACGTCGACAAAGACAAGCCCAAATCCACACCATCCAAGGCACCGCAACCACAGCCCCTCGTCGCCGTAGTCATGGGCTCCGACTCCGATCTCCCAGTCCTCCAACCCGGCCTCGCCATCCTACGCAAGTTCAATATCCCATACACCACGCGCATCACCTCTGCTCACCGCACCCCATCCTGGATGGCCGAATACGCCTCCAACGCCTCATCAACGAGCATCAAATGCATCATCGCCGCAGCCGGCGGCGCCGCGCATTTACCCGGCATGACAGCAGCGTATACGCCCCTACCGGTCATCGGCGTACCCGTCAAACCCACCATTGGCGATGGCACCGACAGCCTACTGAGCATTTGCAATATGCCCAAGGGCGTTCCCGTCGCGACGGTCAGTGTGAACAACAGCATCAATGCCGCTTTGCTTGCGGCGCGGATTCTCGGTGCATCTGATATGGGCGTTCGTCAGCGTGTAGAGCAATACATGGCTGATTCTGAGGCTGAGGTGCGAGAAAAGGACAGGAAGTTGGATGATATGGGCGCCGACTCGTATGCGGCGAAGTTTCTAGCCAAGAAGTAAATGGATGGATGATTGGATGGATGGATTCAGAAACGTGTCAGCATCATTTGATAGAATCGGCAGTGGATTAAATGAATTTGCAAATGTGACGAGTCACGGGGTATTTCATTCATTGTTACATTATTCGAATCTTTGTTCTAAATACAGGAAGAAGAGAGTCGTCAAATCATGTCATTTCACACTTCGCCCCAGCCGCCTAATCCAGAGCTCAATGCAGGCCCGCTACCGCTGCCTACACTACCTCCGAGATCCCAATAATGCCTTGAGCTACCACTCTTACTCCGTCGGCTGCGTTTCGTACTCTGGCTGGCGCAGCTGCTGCTTCCAGCACGCTTGTGCATCAGATTTTGCATATGATGTCTTCGTCGTAGCGAATCGCGGCGAGTCACTTGTTGTACGGCTCTCTCTGTCGCTCGTGAGACGAGAGGGTGTTGTCTGCGAATGACTTCGGCGCGGCGGAGACTCTCGGGTGTATTACCTAAAGCAGAGACGACGGATGTTGTCCATGCAGCAGGCAAAGGACCGCCCGGTGGTGAAGGTGAGGGCTTGCTGTTTGAATCAGAGGCGAAGCGGGTCTTGAGATAAGAGAAGATCATTTTGACATCAATGTCTTGCTCCCAGTATTCACGTTGGTGTTGAGTAGAGATTGTTTCGTCGTCAGTGGCTTCTTTCTCGACGCCCCATACAGATGCGTCGCTTGGGTCGGTTGTCGATCGTTGAAGAGTTGGCATGAAGAGGGAATCGGATGGAGCTTTGGTCGGTGTGTCGGTATTGCGTCGTCGCTGTCTGGGAACAGAGATTGGTCTGGGCTGGCGCTCTGACGTTGGGATACCTGCATAGTCTGGTGTCTGTTGTGTGCGAAGATATGTGCTAAATGCATTGTCATGTTCCGAAAACTGATGTAGGAGAATCCCAAGCTCTCTTGCGACGCGCTCTAACAGCTTGGTTTCCCAACCTTGAGCAGCATCGTTGAAAGCTACTCTCGATTCCTGTGATGCAGCTAGAGCGATAGGTGAAGGTTGTGTTGGTGTTGGTGACGGATCTTCTGGTAGCTGTTCTCCAAAAATCACCGACAGAGTATTCTCATCCAAGCCAATGAGATCTTGAATTACCCGCCTCGTAATACGCTGCCAAAATGACTCGTTGGCAGTGGTATCGGGTTCTTCGGCAATGGTTGAATCAATCCGTGACAACGCTCTAGCCGCAATAGATTCTGTTGGGTCACACCTTGAATCAATCGACGCAGTCCTGCTCATTCTCAGTCGACGTCTCCTTGTTTCCCTTTCAATCTCGTCTAGAACGGCCTTGCTCTGCTCCAATCTCCATTTCTCGATACGGGCGGTTCGCTCGTCTTCGTCGTCTACCTCGTCTTCCTCCAATACATCCAAGGTTTGCTGAATGCTACTTCGTGTTGTGACATGCCGTCTACGTTGAGGGTTGTGTCGTTCAAACTGCCACAAGTGTTCCTGTAGTGCGGCTGGAGTGGGGAATGTGCCCAGACCATCGTGAGTGGGTAGAACAGCGCCTCCACTTTGATCGAGCGGGCTCGATGAAGTGGAAAAGGGATGGTGAAAAGCATGTAAACCATCGTCGAGACTGTCTAATTCGGCGCCATCGTCATCCACTTCGGAACCCAAATGTGTTAGATCGCCTTCTTGTAAGCTGTCCGAGGGCCGCTGGGAGAGAACGCGAGTCTCGAGAGAACCGAAATCCGACAACTGAGTAGCGGTTCTAGGCGTTTGTGTGCTCAATGTGGTCGAGTGACCATCGCCGTGCTGTGCAGGTGAGAACAAGATCCATTCCTGGGACTCGTCGAGCGATCGTTTGCGAGCGGGTGATAGCGGGGCGGGTTCGACAACGGCACGCGGGGCTTGCAGCGGTTGTGGTCGCTGGTGAGCCTGCTGAAAGGCCATTGTGTGAATGTTGAAGGTTGAAGTCTTGCACGCAGCCGTCGATGCAGCTCAGGAGAGAGGCGGTTGGGCTCGTGATTGGGTGAGGCGTCACGCGGTAGGGGCGTCGTTGGAGGAGACGCAATGACGTCCACGGGCGATAACAGCGACACGAACGACGCCGTGAGCAGCACGCAGAGAATGGACCGAGCTGCGACTGATGGGAATATCGAGGTAAACACAGAGCTAGCAGCCAGGAGCAGGTGAGTGAGTGAATGGATGGACGGCGGAGGAGCGGCAGACGTGGCAAATCGAGGTGGTTGAGCACGTCACGAGTCGAGTTAAATGAAGGCTCCCCCAATCGTCGGTTTCTATCTAACTTCTCTATCGCAGCATTATCTTTCGTCTAGTTACCAATAACAGACAGTCCATGACGATCGATGATTTTGATTGATGATGCTGCAAAATGACCATGTACGGCGAGCGTGTTTGCTGCCCTGTTTCACCGCCACCGTTTAACAAGAGGCGTTAAGCCTTGCAGTGCGACCCAATATGTATGTGTATGCATATATGTACGCTACATGTAACTTATACGTGGATGATTGATTCGACGCTGCCGTCGCATCTCTCGCCGCCCCTTTCCCTCCCCTCACAGACATTCCCAACACAATTCACATGTTGGTCAATCAAAGCCCAACAATAATGCATGCCAGGCTGGTGCTTATCGTGCGTTGACTATCTTGGGCGCGAGATTCGCCATGCACTCCACGTCGCATTGGAGTCATCAGTGCAGCTCGCTTGCTCATGCATGCACCACTTCAAGACCGTCACAAAATGGTTCAGAGATACGTCGTTCAAACATTGCATTCTTATTCGCCATGTCTATATAGGGTATTTGTGCACCTGTCTCTAATTTGCTTCGTTGCTCAATAAAATTCGTCACACATGTTTGTCGCTAATCGTAATCAGGGAGGGTATCATAAATGAAAACAAGAACACAGCCAGCCTTGCCGTGGCAAACATATGGCCCAAAAGAGATACAACATTAGGTCAATGTCTTGTCATCGGTGGAATTGCCTCCAGGTATTCCACCTTCTTCTTCATCACCGTCGTCGGGAAATGGAAGCATCCTGGATCGTGACCCACCGAGCCATTTTCTCACCTCGCAACCACTCTGGCTGTTTTGACACACGGTGCGTCGACCCAGATTCTTGAATTTGGGGCCCGATGGTCCATTGACGTAGTGGTATTGTCCAGCAAAGCGATACTGGCGTGGGTCAGATAGAGGGTAATATTTGTCTCCCCAATGGCCGGCGTAGTTGAACCATCCGACCGGCGCTTTAGGGTTGCGCGTAGAAGATCGAATTTCTTGATTCGTAGAATTATATGTGAAAGACCGGACGTTGAGCGAAGGATCCCAGAGCGGTCCACGGTCGGTTTGGTCATGCAAAAGGCCCCATGGTAAAATGTACGGGTGGAGACCAGGCGTGCCATACATCGCATGTGAGCCCACAGCCGAGAATACTACTGGCCGCTTCGCAGCTCTCGCTGCTGTAATATTACTAAAAGTGCCCAACATGGTACCACTACCATCGGGATTTGGCAAATACTTTTCCATCGCGGACCAGCTGTATGCTTCGCCAAAAGTGTGCTCGGATAAAAATACTTCGTGCGGCTGGCCATCCTTGAAGCGGACCAACGTATGCTCCCAGTCCCCGACATGATTTCCAAATCGAATGTTGAAAACGGTTTGTCCAAGGTTGTACGAGTAAAAGAAGAACCAAAAAGCATCGACCGTCCCATTACCTTTGTCGACAACGACAAGGATTGCAGGTGCACTAGATCGACCAGCTCTATTAGGGTCATGTTGCGTCTTCTCCAACTTGTCGAGTCGACGTTTACGCCGACGCAAATCAGGTCTCGGACCCAATGCCAAAAGGTCTTTGCAGTCTCCAGCCAGCGGATCACAAAGGTCGTCACAAAACAACTCTGAGCCACCACACCATCCATGGATACTACAGCATTGGCCAAACTGGCTTCCTTTGCACGTATACCCGCTATTACCTCCACATCTTCCATTCAGGCTTGGGGTCCTCTCAATCGGCCATATAAAGTTTGCATCCGCAACGTGCACGTCTTGATCAGATTGGTCCACGTTCTGTTGCTCATTGTTGGTATTGTGCAGAGCCTTCAAGTCTTCCGAGTTTGGCCCAACACCATGAATCTCGTAGTTGTTTTCAACTCTGGGCGAATTAGGAATATTTTTGTCGCCTGCGAGCCAAGTAGGACGTTCTTCAACATTGTCGTTGCTTTGGAGATAGACGTATCGTGCATGCATTCCGCTTTCCACGTCGTTCAACTCGTGAAGATTCGAGAGGTTATGTTTATAATCCGCATCGGGAATCGCAGAATAGTTGAGGTAAGGACTGGTATGGAGGAGATGCTCAGGTAGATCACATGGCCAGAATTGCTCTCCCGAGAACAAGTGCACATACGGCGCATGTTCGAAGACGTAATCGGGGATCGTCCTTTTTTTAATCTCCTCATCCGACCACGAATCTGGATCTTCTCTGCCTGAAAACCAAAATCCGCTCACATCCTCGATTGGACTTGGGGTCGATTTCATGTCATGCTTCCATGTCCATCCAGCCTCTCTGAGATGTAAAGTTCCGCACAGCCCAAACCATATGCAGAATTGTCGGTCCAGCCAGTATTTACTCGTCGCAATCCATTCCTTGTTCTCGGATATCTTGATAGGATTGGTGCCTTGTGTGGCATGTGCACCAATGCCGCTTAAAATGAGGTAGGCAAGGGATATGGCGAGAAAGGCGGCCAGACACCTGTAGGCGAGGGTCTGCATGGGCCCGTCGGGCTTGACGGGGCTGCCGCCAAACTATGAAGTCACCGGTGCAGCCGACGACTGCTTCGACATGGAATCGCAATACAGACTCGATGATGCAGAAGCCAAGGGGCGCAATGCAAATGCGTTGAATGCAGGACAAGCAGTAAATCACGGCCGCCCGGCGGCAACGGAACTTTATCGGAGGTGGAAGGATTCCGATGGTCGGACGAGGTAAGGCGATGTACCTCTGTCACAATTGGTAATCGGGCTCGGGAGGCTGTGTGATTGGCGATGGACCGGGACGAGTGATCTGCTACGAGGGCAGCAATCGTCGGGTCATTGTAGAGAAAGGGGAACAGAAACAGTAACAGCGAGAGACGGCAGCAGAGAAAAGAAAAGGTTACGCGGCGCCGGCGCCTCGTTTAATGGATGCGGCGTTGAAGGTTGTGGGGGATGGGAATGGATGATGGATGGATGGATGATGGGCTGCTTTCGGACCCTGAATCGGCTTCTTCCTCGATCTGCATTCGAGTTTGGGCAGAAGCCGAGCGCCGGACGATGTAGCCTTGAGAATCCTCCAACGCAGCCCAATCACTTGCACACATGCACCATTCGACCACCACGACTACACCACAACGCTGCATGTTCGTCCACCACCGCCTCTGCTCTTATTGTGTAGCCAACTCCTTTGCCCATCACACGCACACGCACACCACGCGCTGCACCACCGTCGACCGCCAGATGGAACACAACCAATAGCCTTCGCCACCCGCGTGCACGCCGTCGCCCCGTTGCGCTGCTGGTTATCATCATCTCATTCTGCTGCTCTCGCGCTGCCCGCTCTGGCACCACCATTTCGCTGCCATTCGCGCACATGGCCGTCGCCAGCGTCGCCCAGGGGTTCGCGGAGATCAGCCCCGGACTGCATCGCGACGACGACGAGTGGGAATACGAGTACGATGCAGACGAGACCGACCACGTTTATTTCACCCTCGATCTCACCAATCACGACCTCAGTGCGCTGCAGGTCAAGGAGGTCTCTCTCAATGGCAAGCCGAAACCCATCGTCATGACAGCCCCCACCGACCCTCCTATCGGTGAAGGTCTTGGTCTCAGTTCAACTCGGGAGTCCTCGACGACGAATACCAATCCCGACATTCCTGTGCAAGACGCGAAACCAATCCAAATTCTGGACTTGCACACGCCCAAACCATATGTCAAGTTTGGCACTTCCATCTATAGCTGCTATTGGACCACCGACCTTGGCTCCCAGTTTTACGTCTCGCGTCCTGGTATCGTGGAGGATCCGCTTCGTCCAGGCAATGTCGTTGATGTGATTGCCCTCTCACGCGCTCGCCTCATCGGTAAACCCGTGGCGCTGAAACAACGTGTAGACTTCAGAGAGGGTGCATCACACCAAGGATCCGCATCCTCCAACGCCATTGCCATCGACGATGATGACGAGCCAGGTCCTGTCCAGTCTACCAACGGAAATTTACAAGACTATGGTCCTGGCAAGGAGTTGGTCGTGCCCCTAGAGCTCATCACTGACTCGGCCTCAGAACAGCAAGCTTCATTTTTGGAACGGCTATCGGCCATCAAAGTCAAAAGAGGCGAGACAGATCTGGTCCCCACCAACGCTGTTCGATATTATCAACCTCCCAGGAATATCAAAGAGATACGTGAGCGCGCTCTTGCCGCCGATGCCGAAAAGGCCAAGGCTAGAGGTCCTACTAAACTTCCAGAAGCGCCTCCTCTCAAGCGCAGACGCTCTCCATCGGACGGGCCAGTCGCGGGAGCGGGTAAAGGTGGTAGACCAACGAACACAAAGATCAAGTCTTCTCTTGGCTTCCAAGACGACGAAGATGACTCTGGATGATGATGAATTAATGAGAAAGTTCATGTTTCGATGAAAAAAAAAACAACTATACACAGGCTGAAAGATCGGCCTCCATGGCTTCCCATAAACTGAGCGATTTGCCTTCATATCCAAACAACTTGGCTGCTCGGTGTGCTCGAGTCCGGGAGTTGGCCGCAAACATGTATGTGCCAAGATGGGGAATACTCCACGAATCCAGCATAGTGTCGACTTCTTGGTCGGCGATCTTACACGGCTCAGCATCGCTCAAAACGCCTGTTGCTTTGAGAATCTTGCCGGCGGCCTTGGCAATGTCGACCTGAGAGGCCTCCTGCGTCGCTGCAAAATAGTAACCCTGTGGCGTATCAGCATCGACAAGCCACATTTTCAGCACAGTCCGTGATAAAACTTACATCTCTTCCCCAATCCGCACCTTTGCCACCATTTACTGCAGCCTCGACAAGCTTCAGATAAATCACCATCAGATCTTCAATGTGCACCCACGACCTCGTGTTGGTGCCATCGCCTGCATAGAATGGCCTTCCAACCGCCCTCGCCTGCTTGACAAACAGGGGGAAAAATACACTCTGCGTTCGTCCTGGCCCGCGTCCCGTTCCATAGATATCTGGTGGGCACACGATAGCTGTCTTGAGCCTGTCGCCGTGATCAGAAGCAGCTTTCTGGATGATCTTGTCGACATTGCGGTGTAATTCACGGTCTGGACGAGAGACAATCTCATCCAAGTCGTCGATATCGTTCCATACTTTGGGATTGAGCTTGCCCACATACTTGCCCTCAAGCCAATCGGCTACAATTCCTGTACCACTGAGATGGATGAGGAATGAAGGCGAACCACGACGTAAAAGACCAGCGATGAGCGCATTGATACTTGGCTCGTGGTCTGAGTTGCCATTATCTATTTGTACCAATAACACAGTCAGCGACAAAATTAATAGTAATGATGCATCCCGTGCTTAATCCATCCACTCACTCACGTACGTATGACAACATTGGCATTCACCGCTGCATTCGAGATCGTCTCGCCACTATCATAATCCCCCATGACAATCTTGACATCGGGATATCGTCGCACAAAATCCTCGGGTACATGGCGCAGCAAAACGCTAATGTTGTATTCCGGATGTGTCTTGACCAGCGTATCGAGCACGGTTCCGCCAATATACCCCGTGCCACCTGTTCTATTTCGTTGTATGAGTATGCTTTCGGTCTTTTCGCGATGTAATTGCTACTGCAGAAGTGGCAAGGATGACATGAGAGTAGCAGACTTACAGGAATAAATGCGGCGCCATGGAATCGAAGTGGAGATGAAATGTACTGAGAATTGTAAAGTGTTGGATACGAGTCAAAGACAGGAGAAAGGAGACGTGAGGCTCAATGCGAAAGGTGAATGCAGGACTAGACAGGCGTATTATCAATCAGAACCATCATGTCATGACGTCGAGTAGAGGTCGAGAGGCGCATTGCTGACAGTCAACCCCTCATTTAACGAAAAAATGTCTACCAGCGGACGGAAAATGCGATTCGCTTTGATCCGAGGAGGTGATAACTTGTAAACAGTTGTTTTAAATCAAGACTTGACTTGGCAGTCAAGCTGATGGTATCCCAAAGAATAGAAACACGATCAAAAGGACGATTGCAGAGATGCGTCTGACACGATCATACGATGACATAAATTGTGAATCAATTATACCAAGTACTTCTTTTCGTACATATGTGCCTACAGCACAAAGATTCTTTCTAGCTACCATTTCTTCTTTCTCGTTAAAGATCGCAGCATGTAAAGGGTCGCAATGGAAAACCTGATCATTAAACAAAAAGGCTGTCAGACTCTTGGGTAGCATATTGATTGATGAGGTCGGCCAATTTCTTTGACTCGCGCGTGAAATCGAGCGGATTGGCGTATTGAACTTGGTATCGCACTCTGTAAAAATGAGTCAGTCATCAAAGTTAAAATCTTCCAAACTGTCCAAGAGTTCTTACCTCTGCTGGTCTTGGAAGGTGTCCATTTTGGCCTTGCATTTGAAGATGAAAGTCTTGCAATTGGCATCTTGGAAGGCTTCGTTGACGGCTTTCTCATCTCCTTCTTCTCTCATTCTCATAATATCGTTGGCTGGCATGCCCATTATCTGAGCGCCCACGTCGTCAAAGCAACTCAACCAAATCTGTCCCGTGTGATCTGAAACGTTGACACTCATGATGTAGCGATACTTGGGCTGCTCATGTGTGACGTTGCATTTTTCGCAACGCCACTGACCAGGATCCTCTTCGATGACCTTCTTGTTGCAGTTCTCGCTCGAGCAAGCTGGATAGGCAACGTTGTCTTGCTTCACATAGATGATTGTAGCCTTGACGCTGAACCAGTCTGCATTGTCGGACAAGCCCAAGTTCTCGTCACGGACTTGTGCAATTGTCTTGGTCTGATCTCTGCCGCCACCAGACGTCATCGCCGACATTGTGGCAGAATGTGACTGGAACTTTTCATCACGTCCGCTACCATCATACCATCCTTTCAGCTTGAAAGCCTCGTCAATATCAGGGTCGACAGTCATCGTGCCAGATGAAAGGAGAGAAAGCGAACGACCACCAAAGTCCGATACTTTGACACCCTTGAATGCAATGACCGATTCAGTCTGTGCATCGAAACTCTGTGCACTTTTTCCCCAAATGGTCAATCGAACGTTGAAACCGGTATTGTCGACCAGGGTAAGCTCGCGCTTGCTGTAGGGCTTGCTGGTTGACTTCGATATTATCTCATTGACCTCGCCAACCTCCGATAGAACACCAATGCAGTCGATCGTAGAATCCTTCTCAATGGTCTGAAGATCGGCTAGAGTAGTGAAATTGTAGCGTACCTGTGGTACTCCATCCATGTCTGGTGCGAGTTCGATGGAGGTGTCTTTTTCAAAGGTTAACTCGTAGTCGTTGTTGACGTTCGAGAATTGCTTCTTCGCAATTTGCACTCTGCAAGGGCTTGTAATGTAGTACACAGAGCCCTCCTTTAGCATATCATACCACTGATCCACCGCGTCGTTAAATCCTGTTGCTCTAATTTCGCCAGATTCATCCAACAAATTAACACTGAAAAGTTTTCCTTCTCCATTCTTATTGTGCCACGTCTTGATATCGCCCTTCTGGGTCACGCGAGCTTTGATTGTCCATTTGTGGGCATACGGTGAGAGGGAGTCGATCGCGGCGATGTTGCCGTGTGCGCTGCTTCCCGATACGCCATTTGGGCGGGAGGGAAGTGACTGCTGTGGTTTCTGTTGGCTTTTCTGCCCATAGAAGTTATTGCCTGTGATATTGCCAGGTTGCGCCTTGCTGTCCGTTTCCTCCGCCTTTGGGGCTTCGAGGGCGACTGGCATGCCGAGTTTCTCCGGCTCGCCATACTGTTCGAGAATGTCGATGTCAATGATGATGAGAATGTGTTTGTCTTTCACAAAGTTCGCTTGATATTGTTTTAATTGGCAGATGCTTCCCTTCTGGAGTTTGTTATCAATGATGAGATGGTTGGATTCTGTGGACAATACAGTCAGGTGTTTGAAGGACACATGCGCCTGGAGGTGAATGACTTACGCTGAGCCAGCATACCCTGGATGAAGTTGACGCTGTCGTTCATAACCACACGAAATCGCTCTTGGCCATTCTGACTTGCCATAGGCTTGATTTGAACGCACTGCAGGATGGGATTTTCGACACTTTCGTTGGCGGCAATCTGCCTCAGACAGCCCTGTGTGAGGGCGCTCATGGGGTCCGACATGTTTGAGAGCTCACTGTATTCGCTGTGCAGTGTGAAAGCGCTGTTGGGCGAAGTGGATGATTGTGTGTCGAGCAGGATGTTTAGTGGCAAGTCCAAAGCCCCGCTGCGTCGAAAGGCAGACGCGACAAGAAACGACGTGACGCGCGAATTATCATTGGCCCGTGCTTTTCAATATATGGCAGCTTCACATGAGAATTGATTCTCTGATTCATGTGGGGTGAAATACTTTATGAAGAGGTGCATGTAAATTTTCGAACTTAGAATTCACACATCTCGATTATATACGTTTCGCAGATGTCTGTTGCTTGGCAGAAAGAGTACCGCAGATTCTCTTGCCTTCATGTGTATATTGGTCAGCACGCTGGCGTCCTGCTTAGGACACGAAGAAGATATATGCACTCCCATTTTGCCAAAGTAATGTGCAGAACAAAATCTGATTGGCTGTCTAGATTTCATTCGTCTTCGATCAGGGTTGTTGACTCAGCCAGCTTTAGTCGTTGTTTTGAGCAGTCTCTGTCATGGCTCATGTGCCTCCGCTTCCAGCTGCTGGCATGCGGCAGTGATGCTTGGGTTCTTGTCGAAGGGCCAGCACGGTACAAAAGTTTGTGCTGCCATCACGCTTCATCCCATTTCGGGCTCATTCATATCATCCATAGGCTCGTTCGGCTCCTGTGCTTCGTGAAATTGAATAGCATCGTCGATATAGCTGAGCACTGCACCAATACTGTCTTCGTCTTGAACGTCGAGCTTCAGGAAGGACACAAGGCTAAAATCGTCGATCAACTGGCCAACTGCACGATTCAATCTTGCGAAGGATTCGCCAGTCACCACACTGTCCGCCTTGTCATTTTCGCCATTATCCACACCTTCTTTGTACTCATATACAAGACCGCTCTCTGGTGCATCTTGTAGCAAGCTTGTATCGGGATCAATAAATCTCTTCAGCTCTTTCCGAGCCACTTGCCCTTTGACCAGATCCATTTTGCTCAAGATATTGACATGCGGTATTTCCATCATGAGCATCGCACTCATAGCGCTCAGCGTACCAGAGAAAAACTTTGCACGATCGATGATGAAGTTGCTCTCCAAAAGGTACGCTGCACACATGCTCACATTGAGGCTGCCTCTTGTGAGAGCCTTGATCAGATTTGGTACGATAGGAACGTGAGTATAGAGCTCAATTTGGCCAGGCATATCGATGATGATCAAGTACTCCTCAGTCACATTCTCGAGCGGATCCGTAATGAAATCAAGGTTCTCGAGGAGAAACTCAAAGCAATAGATCAAGCCACCGTTCGGTCCCAGGTGGAGCTCCTCCATGACGTCCTCCAGTGAAATGAGCTCCTTGATATCGACATCTGGCTCGTACGCAAAGTCTTCTGCCGCTGGATCTAGATTGATGTAGAAACAGGACCGTTTATTGTTGCGCAGATGCTGGATCAGGGCAGAGCAAAATGTGGTTTTGCCGGCGCCTGCTGGGCCCATGACAATGGTGCCATACTTGGAGCCCATGTTGGCCGGAGACCTTGCACTTCAAATGTCGAGTCTGGGTCGGTCGGGGACGACGGGAGTGTCGGAGGTTCGCAAAAGCGCGAGGTTTCTATTAAAATCTACAAGCTATTGGCGAATGACATCACGTGCACGTTGACAGTCCAGGTCATTTTTCGCTGTCCCACACTTTACCAGCCACCTTTTGAGCCTCGGCTTTAGCCACAATGGGGGTTTAGTCCGCATCTTATGTTAAGTTAGTCCCGAGCCAGCAATCGACCTGCGACATTCCTTCTTCGTCTTTGTTCAACTCAACAGCGTGTGGTGTTTCTCAGTCAGATGACGAAGCTCTATTCAATGCGCAAGTCCCTTTCGTCACATCGGCCGACCATCAAACGATCGTCCTCGTTGGCGGCCGTCACGCGATTGCAGGGCGGTGTCACCCCCATGCCTCGGAGAAAGAGAAGCTCTGGACTCTGGTTGACACGCGCAAACTCTCCAGTTCACCGGGCGAACCGTGGAAAAGAACAGCGGTGAAGATTAGCAGAGGCGATCAAGCGATGGCAGAAGCCTCGAGGGAGCGTATTGGTCGAGAGCGGCCGTCGGTGGATTCGAGGGACGCAGGCTGTGCAGCGTTAGTGGCTATATCATAGAGATATTATAGGCATGCCTCTGCCCAGCTTCACCCATCAGAACCACGCTCTCCGCCCCTTCTGCAACGGTCCGACGTCGGACACGTGTGATGAACGGCGCGACCCATCCTTTGCAACGTCTGCCACGTTCCATTGGTGTTCGCTTGCCGAACGAGTTTGCACCGGCGGAGGAGTGAACGCATTGGGCGACGTGGTGGTGGCCAACCGCAGTACGCGCGACAGCTGCTGTTCGCCGGCCCACCCATAATGGCGAGTCCCATGGGCGGTCAGACGGCGTGCTGGGCGGGCGGCACTGGAGCAGACGCTCTCTCGTGGTAAATTAGCACGCGAGATATACAGGACGACGGCTGAGGTGTGGTAGCGTCAACTGACCCAACTTGCAGCCGGCCGCGACGATAGCACACATGCGTGGTATATATATGTATACTGAAGTGCATGCAGACCGCCACTCGCTCCACGTCAGTCGTTTGCCTGTAACGTATAGCGCCGGGCATTTGCTACTACTACTTCTGCTACAGAGTATTGCCCTCCTCCAGCGCAGGTACTTCTACATGCTGGGTCGTCGCTTCTTTGTCTCCGTTTGCTCTTTCCTCGTGCGTTCTGGCCCCATCGCGCCTTCCAAGACTTCGCTCCACTTCGCAGCCAAGCACCTCGCCAGCGGAAACTTCCTCCGCGACCACTTCCACCATGCAGTCGCCGTGCTGCAGCCCTCACACTCCTCTCGGGATCGAGTCCTCACATTGCGTGCCGCTGAAAAGCATCGAACAGTACGCCGCCGCCATGGCCAGAGCACAGCACGCTCGCTCGCCCAGTTCCGAGCTGGGCCCTGGCGACTTCGCCGTGGACTACAACTCGCGCACCGGCCGGCCCAACAGAAAACTGCGTGCACCAGCCCATTCCCCGTTCTTGGACTCGGCGCTTGCTATGAGCGACGGCGAAACCGAGGAGGAAGAGTGCGGTGCCTCTCGATCCCGAAAGCGGAGGCGATCGCCCTCGCCAGCACTCCCAGTGTGCCCCGACGAGTACGCTCGCATGTCCGGGACGCCTGATATCGACACCGACGACGATGCGATCCAGGTCCACGGTCCCGCCAAGTTCCCTCAGCTGCCTGCACAGCAGCCGCCGCAGCAGCAACTGGTGAGGCAAATCACCATCAAGGACGTAACCATCAACATTCCCGCTGGCCATCAGGGTCCAATCATGCTCCATCTCGATGCCGGCTTGGCATGTTCAACGACTTTCCCAACTGATAATAGTCAGGAAATGCTCCTACAGCGCACAGCTCATGGTCCATCTAAGCGATTGCGCACACAGGACGTAGACGTCACCAGCGCCCCGAGACCTAAACGCGCTGGATTCTTAGACCTACCAGCAGAGCTCCGAAATGAAATTTATCGGATGGCCTTTGTTCGCAAGAACCGTCTCAACTTTGGCAGCCCCAAAAACTTCTCACGCAGCGCTGCGTTCCTGCGGACATGCAGCCAAGTCCACCAAGAGGGTCGTGAGATTCTTTACGGCGAGAATGAATTTTATTTCAATCGTCGCACTTCTCGATATGGATCCTTCTGGGAGGACGGGTGGCGCGAGCTGGGCTTCAAGAGTGTTCGTCAATTTGTGAAATCAATTGGAGTTACCAATCTTTCGCTCATGCGTCACGTGAGCTTCCAATTTGACGACGCCACTCCCTGCCTCAACCCAGGCAACATGACCCACGAAGAACGCCGTTTTGTCCACGATGATGTGTTGATCTCGATTTTGCGTCACCTCGGAGACTACGCACAACTCCAGCGATTCGATATGAACTTTCACGGTCGCCGACGCGTTGAGAGATCCGACGACAGATTCCTTGATTGCATGAAACGCATCCAAGCCGACGATGTTAGATTTGTTCCCTATCCAATTGGTCTCCAGACAGCTTACGCCATGGAGTCCAAGCAGGAGGAGTCGGTCCGCAAGATGCTGTTGAAGTCGATGATTCGCAAGACTAAGCTCTACGATCAATGATCTTCTCACTTGCAACGAATTCAATTCTCGTCATATTTTCTCGCTTGCATAGTCGCAATGAATGCACATGGCATATTCCGCTGGCGGCATGGCATTGACGATGCGTTGATTATGGATGATCACGTTTTACGAATTTACGCACTTATAATGCATTTGACGGTTTGAGGGGGCACACCTCATGTATGATTTTAGACATTCCAATTCCATAGCTAGAGACACACCCTCCTCGCTCTTTCAATGAATTAACTATTACATTTATGCTCATTCGTCTCCATGTTCTACTGCACAATACAATACCTAGCTCAGTTGCTTGTGACATTGGGAAGTATATTGCTTCTGACAGCGGTTATACCAAGGGTGGTGTGAATGTTTCTACACAAAAAGAGCTATTTACATGGTTGTAGATATGCTAAAAGCTTCTCACCCAAACGCCAAGCGCAATGCAAAGAAAGTCTCATGAAATCGATCTATAGCTTTTAGTGTGTCGGTCGTCCAAACCCGAAATCAAGAGACGGATGGCGCGGTTGCCGCTCGCGTGGCGGGCTCCGGCTGACGCTCATGTCTCTTTGGTGGCCCATGCTCGCGGCGTCGGATACCAGATTAACGTGGTCACTATCATATCGGTAGTGGGGAGGGCGGCTCAGATTCCTATCGTGGTCAGATGGGACAGCATCGTACCGACCCTTGCGGTCGTTAAAGTGCGACAATGGTAATGTGGGCGATCTGAGGAGTGAAGGAGGGTTATACGCCGTTTCGGTAGTGTGCATTGGGCCCTTGTGGCCCATGGGTTCCAGAAGCATGGAGTTGCGGGCATCCAGTGCAGTAAGGTTGTCTGGGTCGTTGTTGAGCTTGAGCTTCTCCATCTCCTTGCGTTGTTTGCGATGCGGATTCTCGCGAATGCAGCTGATGATGGCGTTGACTGCGATGAGGATGGCCAGGACGCAGGTTAGCACACACTGAACGACGATGAGGATAACGCCCGTGATGGTCTTGGTGGTTTGGCTGATGCCTAGTTCTTCGACAAAGACTAGAATGCAAACCACAGAGAGTACACGAACGACTTGGATGAAGATGTTGATCCACACACCACTGGGTCGTTGGTAGGGGCGCGTCCAGATCAGAAGAATGAGCATGAGACCTTCGACAATTAACTGGCCACCAGTCTGTACGAGGCCATGTCCATTAGCGCCAGCAATAATGGCACCGCGAGCAAACATGTAGACGATGGTGGGAACAAACAGCCACCAGTAGCCTTTCTTATAGTTTTCGTAGAAAAGACTGTACTTGATCCATGTCTCCTTGTCTTCGTACAGCTTCTTGGTGTCGCCCTCCATTTTGCGGTACTCATGTGCCTTGGTGTAGATTCGCCAGGTAAAGAACATGAGTACAGCGGTGAAAAGTGCCAAGGTGATGGCGGCGAGTAGCTTGGCGACCCAGGAGTCGCCGTTCGTGAATTGGTAGATGCAATACAGCGTCCAAGAACCATAGAGCACAAGAATCAAGTTGGTGAGAACTTTGGCCAGTCTCCACCAGTATCGCTTACGCCATGATTCCAAGGAGTGTGGGATGTTACCAAACATGCTCCATGCCTCTAGGATGACCTTGAGGAGAAGAACAAGAACGATAATGACAGCGACAGCACAGCACCAGACAAGCAGAACAGTCATAAAGGTGTTGGCCTTGGGAATGGATAACTGCTCGACGTATGCTTCGATTCCAGAAACGAAGTGCTGGTATTTTGGGTTGGATGAAGTCGTATTCGCCTTGCCCGCATCGCCGCCGATGTCTGCAGAAGTCCCATTCACGCTAACTTCAGTGCCATCTCGAGCCCAGAACTCGAGGGAGTCCAGTGCTCGTTTGACGTTGCTTGTGTTGTCTGCGGAGTCGTACACCAATGTTACATTTTTAAGATATTGATAGCTGGCATCTGTCAAATTGCCTCCAGTATTTGCGCGGAAATTATCTATGGCGGTTTGCATGGAGCCCCAAGGCACCAATCCAGTTGAGAATCCAAAATTTGTGGTGAAGCTGCGGTATACGTCGGGATAATGTACGCTCATCATGCCGTTCATAGCCATGCCCTGGAACCAGCCAAATACTTCGGTAAAGGTTGGCGAGGGTGTTGATGCGCCGGGGTAGCCTCCAGCTGCTAAGGCCGAGACAGCTGAAAGAGCCATAGCCGCTCCGGCAATACCAGCAGCAACGTATGACACGGCTGGCAATGTAAGGGTGTGGCCGTTTGATACAGTGGAGCTAATGCATCCAATATCCGAGCCATCTTCTCCCTTGAGTTCCAACTTTACAGTTCCATCGAGGTCTGGAATTGAAAATGCGATCGACGGAATTTGGCTGGCGTATTCTTCGGGGATCGTCTGTTCGCCATGTGAAGCAAAGGTACCTACTGGGACTTTTGGGTGATTTAGCTGATGAATACCAAAGTAGTAGAAGTCATGTCAACTTACGTGGACACATCTCCGACATGCCGTAGTCACATGGGCTGAAGCTTTTGGTGTATACCTGTCTCCCATACGCTGTGACAATCAGATTGGCTTGCACCTTTTGGGATTTTGAACTTGACCCAGCAACGTTGAAATCAAGTTCTCGTGTGTTTTTGTTGTAGGTGACGTCCAAGGCCTGAACCTGGACGGTTCCGTTGGTAATACATGACGAGAAGCCACTGGTGGATAAAATGTCGCCTCCCAGTACACTGACCGGCAGCGTGGTGAGTAAGGCCAGAGACAGAAGCCTGAAGGGTGCTCGGAACGCAGGCATGATGTGGTAAAAGAGGCGCTGAGCCTGTTCAAATGGGGCGTGGTGTGCCGCCGGAGTCCAATATCACACCAGGTTTTATCGGAGTCCGGATTAAAGGGTGGGTTTAGAATGACATGCGTAATGGATCGAAGTGACTATGGAGGTATGGATTCGAGATGCAGTCGGCAAAAGGAGGCGGCAGGCGACAGGCAGCGGTGGGAAAACGAATGTGGAGGTGAATGCCGGGCAGGAACGAAAGAGAGCAACGAGATGAACAACGACAAAGTACACAGCGAGGCGGGAAAAGCAGAGAACAAGCAGGATGGTGACGACGACGGCCTCGAGGAACACGAGACAGAACATTCGACAGCGAAGGAGTCGAGCGGGCTTCGGCTGGGCGTTGGAGCCACGACGCCCTGGCCCGTTCACGCCGGATGCCGGGGTGATTGGGCCGGACATGAACGTCTTTTCGCACGGGACCAGGAGGGCCTGGTTGGGGGCAGATAAATGGGGGCTCTAGTTCTACAGTAACTTAAATAGTTGATTTGTAGTCGTGGATGGCGGGTGTGAATGGCGTGTAGACGGGGTAGGATGTAGGGGTGTAGGCAGAGGCACAAGGTGGCGTGTCGGGCTTGTGTTTCGGCGGGCGCCAGCAAACAGAGGCCAAAGACGCTCCCTGCATGAGAATGATTATTGCCACTCGCACATGCAGGTGCAAGATACACCGCATTTGCACCCGGGCAATTCTCGACCGTGTGAGAGGGGAGGAGAGGGGAATCAGATGCCAACTGCTTGATGCTCACCCTCATGTTGAAGCATCCTCTTGGTCCTCGAAGCCGTGCCCGTTCAGGGTATAAACATGACAATACGACTCGACTTTAATTTTAGCATTTGATGACCCACTGTGGGCGCTCGTGTCCACGCAGCGTGGCTGAGTCAAACATCAAAGTATCTAGTTGGTTGAGGTAACTTATCTACTGTACTGTACTATATCTCGTCCAGGCTCGATTCGGAGAACTCCACAGCACATGGCACGCGAAAATGTGTATCATTGATTCTTCTCGGTGTACAGATAGACTCTGTACGACGAGCCATCCATGATCCATTGGGCGGACGTAGCATACTGCAGTATTACCGACGTGGACTATCACTCCCTGGCTTGATTCGAAGAAATCCAGAGCGTGCCTTGGCCGTTGTCATGTCGTCAACTCATTTCGACTCATTTCCTTTCACGTTGCAAGACCTTGCGTGTTCAGAACATCTGCACCATATGTGTGTATACATCGACTCGATCGCCGTGCTTTGCTCAGTGGTTCCCAGGCCTTAGGAGCCGTTCGGAGGACAGCCAGCCGCCTTGCCTGAGACTTACGCCGTGTACTTTGAAATTCCCGTCCATCTACGCGTCTCAACTGCGCTTTGTTCCCGTTAGTTGGATTAATGATTGCTGTCATATACGTGTGCCTCGACATCTCTTCTGTGGCTCCTTGAAACTCCATCCGCCCAAACTGTGATGCATCTGGCAGCATTTGCCACTCTGCTCTGGTTATAATACCTCTACTTCACAAGCTTTCGCGCCGTGTTCGTTTCGCATTCGCCCCAACCTCGCGACGCCACCGTCTCGTCCTTTGCCCATAGTCTACCTCGTTGGCGGCAAACCCAAATAGTGAAAACATGCGTCTCTGGGCCATTGCCGATACTCATATATCCTTCAAGGCTAATCGCGACGAATTTGCCAAGCTAAAGGGCAAAGGTCCCAATGACGGCTTGATCCTTGCGGGAGATGGTAAGCTGTCGTCTTCACGCCCAGTATCAATACTAATCAACGCAGTTGGGGAGACTCTCGAGCATCTCAGCGAAAGCTTTGAGATTGCAAAGAAACATTTCAAGACCGTTTTCTGGGTGCCTGGAAATCATGAGTTATACAGCCCGTCGACAGCTGCCGCCAGCGAGGCACACCTCAAGGGCGAGGCCAAGTATATGGCCTGCGTTATGATGGCGCAGAAGCATGGTGTCTTGACTCCAGAAGACGATTTCATGACATGGGTCTATGAAGACTCTGAAGGCTTTCAGGTGGCCGCCGTGATTTGTCCAATTTTCACACTATATGACTACAGTTTCCGCCCATCTGATGTACCTCGCGAAAACGCTTTGGAATGGGCTATGGAAGAAGGCATCAGAGCAACTGACGAAGTCTTGCTTCACCCAGACCCATATGCAACACGAGATGAATGGTGTGCTAGATTGGTGTCACAAAGCGAAACAAAACTAGAACGTGCTGCCGAGGGTGGTCTTCCACTGGTCATTATCAATCACTGGCCTCTCCGAGAAGATACCATCTTCATTCCAAAGGTGCCACGCTTCAGTCTATGGTGCGGTACCAAGAAGACAGCCGACTGGCATACAAAGTATCACGCCAAGGTGGTTGTGACGGGCCATCTCCATGTCCGAAGAACAGATTGGATCGATGGCGTTCGCTTCGAAGAGGTCTCGTTGGGATATCCTAAGCAGTGGCAGGAGGCCAAGGCCGAAGGTCATGATATCAATTCTCTGTTGAGAGAAATCTTACCGGGTCCTCCCCTTCCCAAGCCGGGAAATGTTCCCACAACGACTTGGAGACGCTTGGGCCGCGGTTGGAGTCTCAGTCATGGCTCCACTGGATGAGCGACAGAATGGTGTTGTACGGCTTTTTTTTTTTGGAAAGCCGATGTTTGAATGACATGTGATGATATGTTTGAGACCGTCCAGCGAATGTGAAGCCTTGCTTCTGACGAATGTTAACGATCAACGCTTCCTAGAACAGCAGGCCCGGCGAGAAATAGTCTAGTCGACACTCTGCCATTACATTCCCATTTTATGCTCCGGGCAGAAACAAGTGCAGAAAAGTTCCGGAGGAAAAGTTGTGATGTGTAAGGGCCTAGATTGTGTCGTACTGCCATCGCGCCCACATTCACTGCTTGACAATGCTCAACCTCCAACGTGAGACCGTTCCAACGCGAGCTTGGAACATCTGTGCCTGGAGTAATGGCCGATGAATGGTGCACACAGCCCACCTTGCGGCCGATCGATCAAGCATAACTTCCGAATGACCAAATGGACCTTTGTTTGACATTAGGAATCGCATGCATAAAGTGCCTGTAAAAATTGTGGTTCAACTATGAGGTTCGCCGCATTGTATTGTGACTTCATCATCCGTGGCTCGCGGCAAGCACTGGCCAAGCATGCGCTTTCTACCAAGAAACACTTACCTTCCTTGCCCGCATAGCACTACACTCCACCAAGACTCCTATCTGCCAGGAAAACATGCAGGCGCAATTTGAAACCAGCTATCAGCGCATGGAGCAGAGTCTCCAACGCCTGACCGATTCAATCGCCGCATACAATCCGTCTGTGTCGGCTGCAAACGATCTAGCAGCCGCAGACGATGCTGTAAACAAGAACCTTGATCAGCGTAAGGCCTATTTGATATGCGACATGACTTTTGTTCTGACTGTCTGCAGTCGTCGAACACCAACGGAACCACACACGCATCCAAGAGCTCAAACGAGCGACAGAAACGATGGACGAGACCTTGAAGAGCCACTTCAGAATGATAATTGACCTCCGCAGAGAGCTAGCTTCAGTACCGCCCAATGACTCAAGCGATAATGTTTGCCCAGAGGTCAGCATCGAAGAGCTACTTGCATACGCGAAATTCATAAGTAAAACCACGGTGCCTCCGACCTTCCGCAAGCAAGACGTGCCTCAAAAGCTAGTTACGGGTACTGCCTTGGGTACGCACATTTCAAATGGCATTGCGACACCACCGTCAGGTGTGCAAGAGACCAGCAGTGGAAACCTACAAACAGAGAACATTGGTGTCAAGGCGATGAATTCACAAGACAAGGCTTGGTTGGAGTCGGCAACGAATCTGCCATTCGAGCCTTGGCCTTCATTTGATGTCATACAAGGAGGAACACTGGCAGAGATTCAAAGAATGGTAGAAAGAGGTGAGGATCCGGCCAAGAAGCTAAGTCCTGAGGAGCAAATCGAAGCAGATAGACGAAAGCAAGAGGCAGATGAGAAGGAAAGACTAGTACAAGAGGAGGCAGAGCGTCGCCGCATGAGCATGTTTGATGTCGCACGGCGCAGAACAAATACTCAGGATGATGTGTTTGATCCAGACGCTTGATGCGATGGTAAGAAAAGAACCAAAACTGCTCTACGCAACAATGGCCCGAGCGACACGATAGATGAAGCTGCGAGACAAAAGTCTCGGCGTTGTATTGCATATCCTTCAGCCAAATATTCTCCACTTTGAGTTGAACCTCGACTTCGCATGAACTGATCATCGGTAACATGCGAATGAGCTCGGATGTATGAAAGGTTGGATGGATGTCATGGGCCCAAAGATCCGAACAAACCGTTGGTTAATTATAGCCGGCTTACGCACAGCGATTCTCAAATACTCTAATAAACCGCTCGAACCAAAATGATCGAGTTCTGATGCGAAAACCCTCGGCCTGAAGCCACTGTGTGGTAAAAGTATGCTCAGTATTGATCAATTGGCTGTTTGGGAGTGGTCGATTCTCTTCTACAAGCAACGGGCGCTCGTCACATTCTAAATGCTCTAGACCTTTCTACTGATCAGACGATCTTTCCGAGACACTGAATGTTTTTGCATCGCACTGACTTGTTCTGACGACTACAAATAGGCGGTGCTTATGCGGTGAAGACCCGGAATTCCGTCTCGGCTTTCCCCTCGCAACTACTGCAGGCCTAATGGGCCACCTCCTGGAACATACAGCTCGCGTACCATCTTTTGTGCTCAACTATTCGTCGTCTTTTTCCGTGTCTGCAGACTTTTCACGATACCGGTGCAGTAGTAGTCTTAGCGGCACCTCCGTCACAGGAGCCGCCCTGTCTGTTAACGCTGTCGCGATGATGAAACATTCCAGGAGAACGCTTGTCAGCCAATATCGACCGACACATGTTGCGCGCCTCTCACATCTTGCCTCCAGTGCGATGCAGGCCATGTGCCTGTATGCGCTCTCCATTTTGCTAGGTCAAGTAACACCCGCTATTGATTTCTTTCCCGTCTTAAGACGTTCATTTCTTCCTGCAGGGCTATTCGCGCTGTTTTACGATAGTTCAGCCTTCTTATGCTGCGCCAGCGCCCTCGCCAGTCCCACTCCGTGCCCCTGTCCATTCCCTCATAACTTAGGCTCTGCGCCCAATTTTGCGCCCTCGCTTTCATCGTTGGACGTTGATATCGTTCTGTCCGGGCGAACTGGTGGGGCGAACCGTTGCACATGCTGGAGTGAACCAAGCGCGAACTACGATGATCGGATCACCTCATTATCAGTAATACTTCGGCCTCTTCACAGCAAAACGACTTGATCCGAACAATTAGACGTACTATTAATTCTGGGATTGCGGATGCGAGACATCGATGCGGTTTTGAACTTGTCGAGACTGGATTCCGGCGCTTTTATCAACCATATCGACGACCTTTGGACGACTAGCTCTGTCCTCGTCCCTCAGACTTGGTCATGTCTACAACGGACACAGTGCTCATCCCGATATCAACTCTTACCATCCCGACGGTCTCGCTGGAAACGGTGTTCTGGACTGTGACAGTACACGCTCCCACTGCCGCTGTCACAAACGGCATAAGATCGTCCTCTTCCAAATCGGATTCGATTGCCTCTACGACTGTCACAGTCAGCTCGTTTGTGACTTTACCACCTGTAGTCATTCCAAATGCTTCAGGTGATTCCTCGTCGTGCAGTCACGCTCCTTCGGTTACTTCCTCGGCAACTCTCTCGGCATCTCCTTCGACAACAAACACTCCAACAGGAGCCGCTGCAACTTCTTATCATAAACACGCCATCATCGGTGGGCTCTCGGGGGCGATTGGCGGCCTGCTGCTGATAGGAGTAATTTTGGGGCTTTTCTTACGAAGAAAACGGCGACGCTACGAATGTGAGCTTGAAGATGAAAAGCGCAGCCTCGGGGAGATTGCCAATCGTAGATGGAATGATGGCACTGGAAGTGCGGGTTCTTTGGGATCAACACCACAGATAGCACGGATTGGGTCTCCAATGGCCGTAGATGAGGATGACCACATCATACGAATGAGTTTTAGTCATTGGGTTCGGCCATTTGCTCACGGAAAAGGCGAGGGTTGGCGCGATTCAACTATCCAGGGCCAACTCCGAGTTACGAATCCTGATCTGTCCAGACCTGTTACACCAAAGCCAACACCTGATGAGGGGTCTCCCTCATTCTTGAAGCATCCACGATCAGCCCTGGCCGCTGTCTTGGGCGGTCACAACCGCTCAAGAACCAACTCGAGGTCAGATTTGAGACCAACACCACCAATACCTGAGAGGATCGTCCCACACGCTCCCTCTCAGGAACTTCTCATACCCAAATCGAACCCCTCGTGCCGCTCATATCCATCAGCTCCATCGCTGGCAGTTGTCCGTCAACGACCACCTGAGGATCCTTTTGCATCGTCCGACGATCAACGAATTTGTTCAAAAACGCGCCAACGATTAAGCAACGCAAGTGCCACATCGCTACAAGGGGCCGCAAGCAGAACCGCAAGTCACCTTGGTGATTTCCTCAACTCAATGAAACAACGCCCGCAAAATTCGGCCGAATCCAAATTGGCCATCCACACGATCCGCCAGGTATCTCCTGGACCGGCCTCCTCCATATGCACTGGCGGCTCGGGCCCACATACAGGACGCTCTGATCCTTTTGATCTCAGCATTTCCGAAAATGAAGGAAATGGCGAACGACGAAACACTTGGAGAAAATCTTCAACGTGGAACAATAAACGACCTTCATTTATGATGAATTACTCGCCTTATGAAGGAACATGATACCCTTTCCGAACTGTACATATTTTTCTTTGTTTAAATTTAGCCACTTCGAATATACCCAAATTGATTGTATGACGATACTCCAATCTGATCTCAACTTTGAAAATAGTCATGACACCTTTGAAGCAGTTCCTTTGTTTTGATTCGATTATAGCGATGAGTATTGAATTAAGTGAGTAGAAAGTACCAGTGCGAAGTACAAGACGGAAGATTTTGGGCATTTCATTCAAGAGTCCTCCTCACTTTTGATAACGCTTACTTTGGCTTCCGAGTTGAGAGAATATATCCGTAATCCCAGCACACATGTAGCATTCCAAGGATCGTCTTTAAAGATTTCGTTTTTGAGACTTCGGCTTGATGGTGATTTTTCGTCTTCTGTGTCTGGATATACGGAACCATCACTGGATAAACAGTCAGTATGTTTGCTTTTGTCTTTCTTTAGATGCCGAATCAAGGGAAAGGGGGGAACGGACATTTCGGAATCCCAGTCAAAATCGTTGTCGGTAAGTTCTTCGGGAGGTTCAAGCGAGGGTGCGTATTCTTCGCTTTCGTCGTGTTCGAGTTCGCCCTGTCCAAGACGTTGAGAATTTTGGTGGCAGATTTCGTCTTTGACGTTCGATGCTGAAGCTTGCTGAGCGTTTACCAAGTCGTCGGAGATTGCCCTCATTGGTGCTCCAGGTTTTTTGTCGTTTGCACTATTATTCTTTTCTTGGGAGCTACTCTCAACTTCTGCGTTATCCTCTGCTTTGGCAAACACAACAGCCTCAACGTCGGATTCGGGTGTGCGTGCGTTCATCGTCCCATTTGACTCGCTGTTAGTCTCTGTTCTTGATTCGGCTTGAGCCTGAGTCGACTCATTATCTCTGTTTTCAGTTACTCGCGATCTTCTCTTGGCCGTTTCACGTCGTTTCCCTTCAAAGGCTTTTCTCTTCTCTTGCATGGCACCATCAATCCGTTTCTTCCTTCTGTTCCGACGCTCCTTTTCCTTTTGGGCAATCTTGCGTCTTCGTTTACCCTCGTCATTATTCCTGGATTGTCGCTTTTGTTGGTTTCTCTTCGCATTGGCTTGTTCCATTGCTCTTAAATTGCCTTTGGTATGTGCGTAGTCGAAGCGACGACCGACACTGAGCAGCTTCTCCTTGCGTAGAATCGCATGACGTAAAATGCTTTCTTCGGCCGTGGGAGTGATATCATTTCGTCTGGCAGTAATTTTGAAAATCACATTGTATGCTCCAGGTGACAGGTCTTCGATTTCAGCTGACACGGACCGTGTAAAATCCAATTCACTGCCGCTGTTATGCATCGATCGCACGATATATCTATCGTCTTCTTCGCCCTCTCGGTAGACTCTGAAATGCAAGGCGAATAAGAAGCGCCCTCGCAAGCCATAGAAATATCGATCGTCGGGTTGAGACAGCACGATCACCACTGGCCCTTGCTTGGATATTGTAAATTGAAATCTTGTGTCGAGGTAGTCCACTGTCCATGGCACGTTGACGCATGTCCATTGCTGAGATACTTGCCATTCTCTGCTGAACAGTCGTACCCGATTGATGGAAGGGAAGTGCTTTAAGAAATCTTTGTAGGATATCCAAAACACTCCATCGTCTCCAAAAGTGTGCTTCTAGTCGAGATGTTAGCTTGTCCGTTTGATGTGATCTTTGTCGCATTGTACATACCAATTTGGTCATCATATCTGCCGTCCATAATTTGCTCCCATCGCTCCAGTCGCCTTCCCACTCCACTTCTCCCCATGGATTTCGAAGTTTTAGCAGTTTCAAATCGCCTTCTTCCCACGCTTCCAGGACAGCATATGCATGGCTTCCGATGAAACCTTTGGAGCTGGTAGGTTTTGATCCGCCTCCGAAAAGATACTTTTTGTTTACTTCGCTCAACTGCTCGCGCCAAAATCGCTCCTTGTCCATGATGTCCTCGGGATTCAAGACGACGCCAACGCCACCAGTCAGATCCTCAATGCCCTCCGATGCGAACCCGCCTTCAATGGAAGAGTAATCGCCATGGGCTTTTGCATAGGCTTTCTCGATCAGGGGCAGCCAGGTCTCGCTTGACTTACAATGCGAGAAATACAATGCCTCGCCACCGCGCTGCAATTGATCTTTGAGTTTGTCTTCATCGTGTTTTAATGACAACCCTTCCTTTTTGTCCTTGTCCCAATCTCTTACAACGCACAAATCATCGTCATCACCAACTTTCAGGTAAAGCTTGTCATCAATCACCTCGTAAATCCATTCGCCGTCTCGATAGAAAACAAACCCGTATACTCCCACTTTTTCGTCTCTTGCCACGCAGAGGTTTTCAATGAGCTCCTTTTTGGCAGTCACGGCCATGAGTGAGGCCAAAAACCAGCAATCGCCACTATTGCCTTGGTGGACATCCGTTGCCGTGGCTCCGTCGATGAAGAATTGGGGATTATCAAAAATGTCTTCGACACGTTTAATCCAGGGCGGTGGATCAATCTTTTCGACAGCTTTTGGATAACGCCCAGTCAAACTCTGCATACAGTATTGATTTGTTTCGATGTCGAAGACTGCATCTCGATATTTTTGATTCAGTCGTTTGCATTCTTCGACAATCGCAGCGACCTTTTGCCGGCATTCATGAGCTGCTTGTTCCCAGGATGTCGCGGCACCCTCTTTGACTTGCAACCCGTCGCCTTCGCTCTTCTCTATTTCTTTCTTCTCCTCCTCTAGCTTTCTGGCCGGCGTGGATGTCTTCTTCGCTCTTCGCGGTTCAAGAGCAAGAAACTTGTCCCACGCTCCATAGAAGCGATCATTCCGTTTCCCTGGAGGTGGATCTTGATTTGCAGGGCCCTCTCCGCCAGCAATGCTTGCTGGTGGCGGAGCAGGATCAGCGACAATGCGAATGGGAATTGGGACAGGCTCTGGCGGCGGATCTAGATCGGCCAACAAGGGCGGGAGGACACGCACGAAACCAGACCGCATCATTAAATAATTCACTTCTCGCCCAAACGGTTTCAGTCAAGTTCCCTGCCAGAACCGCGGTGCCAAGGACAATGAAATAGTGCGCGAGCGACAGGTATAGATTGACCAGGCGAGGCACGCCTCATGGCTATATATATGCATAGTTTCATCTGGTCGTCCCGCGCGTCTCAGGTGATCTCCAGCGCCAACCGGATGTCTCGTCGGCATCCATGAGGATTACAAGGCGCACGACAATGGCAGGTGACAGGCTCGATGCAGCGCCACTCAGGCCGCTGCTTCGATAGACGCAGGCGGCCTCGCCGCCCTCTTTGTACATTCCGACTTGGGCTGAAGCTTCCCATGTCCCACACTTTGCCGTTTTGGTTAAGGCTCCTGATGGGATGCATAGAGTTGCTATGTACCTGGAAAACCGGTGAACTGGATGGTGCCTTTGTGCGGTCAATCATTGGTATCACATCATCGTCTCAAGTCCACATTGCAAGATATTCCATAAAATTTAGTTGATGCTCAGTAGAGTTGTGAGCTTCTTTGCCTTTGAAATATGTCGTCACGTTGCCGAACAAAAAAAGGAACAAGATCTTGAGAATTATCCTCCAATTTGATGATTATAGTGCGTAATTGCACGACTACTTAAGTAGTGTCGTATTAAATGAATATTTCCTTGGCCGGCTCTCCCACTGGCGCAATGGCTCTAATATATTTCAGTCGCTCAACGCTACGACATAACCATGACATAGCTTTCATGATCCAAACGCAAATAAATAAAAAAGAAAGAAAAAAGGCAGATATCTGTGTGTCTGCAGAAGATGACATTTTTCTTACGGTCGCCATCTCGGCCTGCCCTCTTGGCTGCGGGATGGAGTGCGACCGCTGGCAATTCGAGACTCTGATCGAGCAGTGTCGCGAGTAGGAAGCATACTACTCCTACGTCCACTAGCAAGAGAGTTCATTGATCGTCTATGATGAGAAGGACTCTCGCTGTCAGCCTCATTCCCGTCCACGGTCGAATTTGGCGAGAGCAAGCTACTTCGACGGCCACTGGCCATTCGTGATGCTGTTCGAAGGGTAGGAACTGATCCTTTAGAAAGAAGCGTACGTGCAGGGAGAGGGGGAGGGGGATGATGCGTTGGAGATGTCACGGTGGCGATAGGAATTGACGATTTCCGCTGCGAAGTGTTCCCTTTCGGTGTTTTTGACAAAAAAGACACTGTTGGGGCCGAGAAATTGCGGCTTGAAGTTGGGTGCGGCGGCGCAGAAGATGGTGTTGAGCTTAGATGCACGCTTGAGCGTAGAAAGTTCGTCTTCGGTGTCAATGGCGTCTTAGCATATGGAGAGGGCTCTGTCGCAGCCAAAGGGGGAAAGCTCGAGATTTCTGTTTTGACAACAGATATCCATCGAGGTCGAGAGTTCAGTGATGCGTCAGGTCGTGCTGGTCGCAGAATTGACCCGGAAGATGAGCGAACAGTCGAAGGTGTAGAAGGTATTGAACTTGGGCTGGCGACTTGTCCTGGGACTGGCACCCTCCTAGGGATGGAACGCCCAGAGGGGAGAAGACTGATCCTCGGGACACTCGGCTGAGTACCGCTGACATGCCTTGCCTCATGATAGGTGAGGGGCGTTGGTGTACGGGAGCCCTGGAAACTATTCTTTCTGCTCGCTCCAACGATACTACTGGCAGGGGAGCTGCTTGGAGTATCAATTAGACTGCTCGCTGGGGAGCGTTCATTAGACATGACCGTGGAGACCGACTCGCGCAATTGAGCGTCTCTATTGTCGCTCTCAATCTCATCTAGAAGGAGATCCATACTTCGCATTTCTGCTTGAATTGTCGTCCATTTGTTCTTCATTTCGCTCTGGAGTCGAAGAACTTCGCCATTGACCGTCAGCCTGTCCAGCACGCCACGATCAATAATAGCCAGTACCCTCCCAATCGCAGGCCCATAATGTAATTTTTTGGCTCGGTAATTCTCAGTCTTTTTCACATGCGTAGCGACATTTGTATGTTGTTCCCCGGCGTCCATGCCATCTTTCAACTTCTTGTAACTTCGTTCAATGGATTCACACATCTTTAACGCTTGTCGGCCAGCGTTGCGAAAGACTGTGATCCATTTGTCTTCGCCCAGCTCTTTGCGCAAAGACTCGGCATCAGACTCAAGCTTCTTCCATTTGACTTCAAGTTGATCTTTGCGTTGCTCCAGGTCCCTGCAAGCCGTTGGGAAAATTGCATTTCCTCGAATGTTGAAAGTGTAAAGGCGCATAGGTAGGAAGTCGAGGGAAGCGCGCATTGGCTGCATGCGGGCAAATAATCCGAGCAGATTTGAATCGTGAGAGTCATGTTTCATCGTCGATGCCTGGTGGATCTGGGCTGACAGTGAGAAAGGGGCAATACTGAATCGATTAGTTTGGTTCGAGTCTGCGCCTTCTGTGGCCTGATCCTCGACAATTGTCTCGAGTTCGGCCAGGTCAATCGTCTCCTTAGATCCGAAGAGGCTCTGGCCGCCTTCGTGTCGCTTTTCTTCCATTTCAAAAACCAGACGATTAAGCTGATCCATCTCTTGGGCGATTTCACCAAGTACGGTATACCAGAGTTTCTCCCATTCCAAAGCAATCTCGACTTGGTCTTTGACAGCCTGTAGGGTTTCCTTGACTTTTTGCCATTTTCCAATGATTATCTCCATTTGCTTGACACTTGTGCGCAATTCAGGCGCCGGTAAGTCCGCAACATCTTGTCGACATTCCAACTGTTCGATGGCCAAAACGTAGGCGTCCACGAGCCGTTCTAATCTATTTACAGCATTGTCGACATCTTGGATACCTTCTCGTCCTCCAGCAGCCGCCCACTCGACATCGTCCTCGGCATTCAGTCCTTCGAGTACGTCTGATGCCTTGGATATCCACAAATTGATCTGTTCCGAAGCATCTGCAAGTGTTTTAGCCGCTTCTTTTGCGGTTGGAATTGAACAGACGATTTTTGCCAAAGTATTTGCATCGGGTAAACGCATACTTGTAAGCTGTGATAGCTGTCCGGTGAAACTGACCCGTGAGATTGTGTATATTGAGCCAGATCGGGAGAGCCCAGATGACATGAATTCGCTATCGCTGACATTGTCCGCACTGCTGTGTCGGCTGTACCGTGGGGACTCATACTTTAGCGGAGAATCTGCGTTGGCCGCAGAGTGTGTTCGGGGAGTAGTCGGGGTTGAATCGCCTCTCCGGTGCCTCGGAGATGGACTTAGAGGATCCTTTGTTCGTATGTGTAACCTTGTTTTCCCAATGTCCGGCATTCGGTACTTGCAGTTGTCCTGAAATTCATCTCGATCATCTTCACTCTCCGAAGCCACTATACGATCGCTGATGCTTATGATCGAGGAGACATCGCTCTCCATGACCGACGAGTCTCCCTCCGGCTCGGAGACGGCTGGACGTCCATCCAGCCTGACGCCGCCGGGGATCGGCATAGCTGTCTCCAAAAGACCTGTCCACGCCCGTCCCCGTCGTCGACCGTCAATCACTTGTTTGCGGTGCAAGGCCTCGAGATCCTTGATCTGTTCTTCGGAAATGCGGCCAATATTCGTCTGTCGATTATCCGCCTGGTTCTTTTGCTGCTGCTCTTCTAAAAGGCGTAGTCGCAGCGAAAGGCCTGGGGCAAGGCGTCTCTTAGGCGGAGGTTCCGGGGGCGGTGTGGTCACCGAAGTCGAGCGCGTCGGTGGTTGGAGGTTGTTCTTGGTGCAATTGGCGACGACTGGGCGCAGCAGCGAGACTGCCATGGTACGATTAGCTGGACGTGCACAAAGTGACCCAAGACGCGACTGGAAGACGTCTTTCTCGAGCCGGTCGAAGGGCATTCGACAGCAGAGGAGGCAGTGGGGGGCAAGACAGCAGAGCAAGCAGCCGCAACATTCCCACGAGCGCAGTAGTACTCACCACACGGCTATTCCGCAGTCTTCCAGGGAGGATGAACTCACACCTGCGACTTTGGTCTTGGTATGGTATGGACCTGGGGCCTCATTGTGAGCCCTGTACGCGAGCCGGACGCCAGGTTAACGGGGGCTAGCCTAAGGAGCGTGTTTCAAACATGGGGGGCAGTAAATAGACGAAACCTTATGACATCAACAAGACAGGCATCTTCCTTTCATTCCGGGCCTACGGCAGTCTGTTCGCATTATTATTATTGCTCCGTCGCGGAATCTCCGGCTGGTCTGTCTCTACATCAGCAGCCAACGGTCACGACGAGAAGTGCCACGCGCCGCCAGCTTACTGTATCGGCGACGACGCTCCAAAATGGCCGTTGGTGAAGTCTATTACTCTAGACTTGTAGTTAGTTAATCAAGCTGACCGGGGCTCCCTCAGGAACAAGGACGGGCCGAGAACATTCTTGTGCTCCCTTTGAAGTAACAACTATTGGCTGGCCTTGAGGAATGCTGATATACGTATTGAAACAGCGTATCGTTCGCGCTGTCGTGGTCCTACTGTTCGACAACTTTCGTGCGCCTCCATGTCGCGCCATCGGCGTAATGCGATGGACTAGCCTGTTGTCCGTTTGATATCAATCCGTTGATATAGCTGGCCGGTCGGGGTTCGCACACGTCTACCCGCGTTCGATACTCGTGCGTAACCTTCTCTCACCAATCCGATCCACGTGGAGCATTGATCGTCGACGACTAGATGGTTCAAGGCCTCCCGGTGATGAAACCAAGCTCGTATCAGTGTGCTAACCTCTCTGTTCGTCGCCTTCATTGGGGACAGCACCTTGTTCTCGGGATCAACAGCGGCGACATGGCGCGGGTGTGACAACCACATCCATCATGTTCACGCCGTTGGACGAATGACGAGGAGGTTGGTGCGCCAGGTCGGCCGACAGTGATTCGCGAAGACAGTTGGAGTGGCACGCCACGATCCAATATATGTCTCGACGCCTCTCCGGCCATTCGAATGCCGCGACTTTCACATTGTACATCGTTCCAGTCTTCATTTCTTACCTCCAGCAATTCTGTGCCTGAAACTATGCGCCGTGTTGTTTTCGCCCTCGTTATCCCACTGGCTACTGCTCACTATCCCATACGCAGAGACACGACCAACTTCGGGTGTGACCCTTCGCACATGTACGATCTCTGCTGCACCGATTTCAGTGGCTCAAGTTGCCAATATGGTAAGCATCTACTTACGGGCCTCGTGGGTCGATCTTGTTGGCTAAATTTTTGTGTCCCATCAGCATCCATAGCTGGGGCGGCAAATACGACGGTGTCGTCGTGCAGTAGTGCTCAATATCCTAAGGCGCTCTGTTGCTCGAGCGTGGCGGTAGGTTGATCATCTGCGCTCGATTGATTCAACAAACATGCAAACTGACCTTAGCGACATCAGATAACAGGGATACCAAGTGGCTCAGCGTCACGGAAAGGAAGTAGCTGCATAGCTGGCACTGCTGTAAAGTAGTAGGCGAATATTGTTGTGTTCACGGAAGACTGCTGTTGGATGCAATGACAACGATGATGTTACTTTCTGTTCATAAAGTCATTAATCTGAAATGCTCATTCACTCAAATGACAACCGAAATGATCTCAGTAAAGTCTTCGCTTCCATTAGCTTCTCAGGATATTTGAATACCATAGTCAAGCGAGATCCCTCAGTATCTTGTAATTTCTCTAGACTGTTTCAATTTGTGTGACGCCTTCCGCTGCCGTTTCTTCGGCCTGCAGTTGTTGTTCGTGACAGGGCATGCGCGCATTAGGGGCAGGCAGCTCCTGTTCATGGGCGCCGTCTATGTGCCTTGTAGTCTTGTGTTCGGGCTGCTCCTCATGAGCCACTCGCTGAAAAGGCCCACCATCGGCTTTAATGCCATGGATAGCATTCCGTACCGGACCTTCTTCTAGTGGCGTATCATGATTCATATTAATCTTGACGGCCACCTCACCGTTACGATCCGCTGTCTTCTGTTCTTCCACATGGGTTTCTGAAATTTCAATTTTGAGCTCTGGAGGCCTGCGAGATGGTGACGAGCGGATCAACTCTTGTCGCCACTCTTCCGTCAACTCAGCTCGCACGCCCTGAGCCCACTCAAAAATTGCATTATCGAATTCTCTCCAGGCCTCTGGCCCTTTGTTGTTGACGACATCAAGTGCAGGCACCGAAATCTTGATTTCCCAGCGAAGTTCGGCGGCTTTGACCCAGTATCGCAAGTTGTCGGCCATGCGATATGGCTTGGCCACGTCATTATGCCACGTCTTGATTTCGTCGAACTTGCGCTTTGACCGAGCGACGAGAGCGTTGTGTAGTTTGACCAGTCGTTGCCCATCCTGAAGTGCCTTGAGAAAATCGCTGGGAAGTGCTTCATCGTTGGTCGTTTCGGGCCATTTGGGCAACGGTGGTTTGTCCGCATCAAAAGACTTGAAAAAAAGCCACTCTCTTTCTCGCTCTCTGCCAGACCAATCGCCTTCGCGCCACAACCAAGACTCCCGCTCGGCAGCCTCTTGTTGCTCCTGAAGATCCTCTTTTTTGATCAATTTGTCGATGCTCTCGATCCATGTTATGATATCTGCCAGCTCCATCAGGCGCAATCCACCGCGAAAGTTTCGAGACGCCATGCGTTTCAGGGTATCCAGCACTTGGTACAAATCTGATCGCACGATTCTCTCTGAACGTATCGCGTAGAGTTTCTGTGGATTTGCATGCGCAGTGTAATAGTTCTTCGCCGCCCGAATCGCCAGGGTGATGATATCGAGGACGTGTATTCCTTGGATTTCATAGAAGCTGTTATTTTCTTCTGTGCCACTCTTCGCGCTCTCCTCTTGCTGCTTTTGGCACTCTTCGAGCACTTTGCATGCGTTCTGCAGGGCTTCTTTCAACTCTCGCCGTAGACTGATCATGTCTGGAAGTGGTTCGATGTATGGCGGTTTCTCCTTGTATGTGCTAACAGTTGGAGGAAGCATTATGGGATCTGACGGGTTGGCCCAGTCGTCGCCACTGTCATTCATCTCAGTGGGGCTGTCAACGACGCTATGATCAAGTCCGGAGTCAGATATGGCGTAGTTGGATTGTCCGTCATGCAAGTACATTGACTGGATCATAAGTTCGTCGGAATTGGTGGAGATTGATGGATCGACATTTTCCTTTTCAGTTGAGCTTTTCTTCCGAGTACCTTCTTTAGCCAATTGTGCACCCTTGCCGTCCAAAAGCCCTGTCCGGGCGAAATAGTACTGCATATGCGCGATACTACCCAGGCTCATGACACTGTCCCTATTTCGCGCGGAGTCGGCGAATTCGGTGCCCTGCGGACGCATGTAGCCCCGTCTTTTGATGACCGAAGCCGCGCCGTCGGAGGCTCGTGAATGTCGGGAGCGATTCGAGAGGGTGGAGAACGACGAGTCGGACGGGGTGGAGACAGAGCGAATGAGTTGTGGAACAGAGTCAAGGACTCGAGATGGAGAAGCACTTGGTGAAGGCGAGCCCGGCCGCGGCTCACTCAATCTGCCGTCGTTATCTGCACAGGGAGCGCCAACAGGAGTGTCGGCCATGGTGGCGGTGGTCAGAAGCTCGTGTCGGCAGATGTCGGCATGAAACGACAAAGGAGGGAGGATGCACCACGTGGAATTAGCTTTGCGCTGCAGAATGGCTACCCAGACCTGAGGGGATATCAGTTTGTGGTGCAGTGATAGTAGTACTGCCGTAGGTCAAGAGGGCATGTAGTGCATGGTATCAGGGGTTCCCCGTTTGCCGTGGTTACATAGCATATAACCTAAGCTCTGGACTAGTTTGACGCGCACGGAGATTAACGCGTCGTTAGTACTGTCGACGGCGATCCTGTTCGGGCCGCCAACTGCGCCAGGGTCGTGGGCAAATATGAGCCACGGATGACATGAGAAGCGAACAAGACAGTTCTCTCACCAACAGAACGAGTTGATGGTTCAGCCATCATCAAGTACTCGCCAGACTCGTAGCAATCGCTGAAGAAGGAGAAGAAGAAGAAGAATACCATCTGAGGGGACTCTCTCAGTCTGCTGCGGCCACCATGTCGAAACGAGTCAGATCTACCCTAGACACGATATAGTACAGCACATGTATTCGGCGGCGACTGATGGCTAACGCGTTTCAGATTGCTTTCACTGTTCAAGGCCGCGTCCAAGGCGTGAATTATCGGTATCAAGTTTCTGCTCTCGCGTTCCACTAGTGAGCCTCTAATGAATTTCAGGGCATGGACTGCTCAAAAGGCGAATGGTTTAAATGTGACTGCCTACGCAAGGAACGCCGATGACGGCACGGTACGACCGCCGTCTACGACAGCTCTACTAGATATGACTGAATACAGCACAGGTTGTGGGAGAAGCCCAAGGCGACGAGAGCTCGCTAGACAAATTTGCACAGTGTCTCAAGGTGGGACCATTGCATGCTCAGGTTACCAGTGTCGAGCAAACGGACATCCCGACAAAGAACGGGGAGAGCAAATTTGATCGGTAAGTGTCTCTCACACACACTCTCTCTCACATGGATCAAAAGACACAGTGCCTAAGACTGGCCTGCACCAGATTGTGACCGCGAATGAGAAATCAGCAATCCACGGAACGCCTCGTGGCAGTCGCCAATAAGCATTGCAGTCGATTGGCCGGGAATATCGCGAAAAGCTGAAGCCGCGCATTTCTGCGCAGTCACACGGTAACAGCATGGACGACAACGTGCTCAAACGATCGGGTGAAGACGACACGATATGTGTTCGTGTTTCCACAATAGAAGCCGCAGGTCGAGTCAGCGGCCAAAATCAAACACAGCTCTTGTGATGAAGAATGTGCCCCGTCCTAATCCTTCCGAACATCACGTGCATAAGTCGTGGAGAAGGTGAGGCTCATTTCAACCGTATTAATGGAGTTCCACGCGAGAAAAAGCCCTGATCTGCATTTCGTGAGTTTGTCTCTCTCTATTAAATGTCCAGACGTTCATCTCGACCAAGATCAATTGCATAACGAGAGGCATCGTTAAAAGACAATCGCGAAATCTCCAGCACGGGCTAGAAGCGAGTACCGAGCTGCTGCAGGGAAATGTCGGGTCCATTCAGATCTAAACTAAGCTCACTCCTGGCAATGCGAATGCGAGCTGGCCATCTGTACCGCGTCCGATCGCAGACGTAGCCCGCGGATCGCATGACTGATGTAAGATTTTTGGCCGTCATGTCTGTTAACTTCAAGGTATAAGAATAAATTTTTATTTGCCTGAATTGCTCTTTCCAATCCTCTTCACTCTCCACAATCTCATCGAACAACACAACCTAGAATATCCTTTCTATCATCTGTCCCCAAACTTAAACTCCAACCACTCTCGATTGACAACAACAACCACAACATTCCAATGACATACATACGATCAGTCGGTTCCACGTCGACTTTGGGCAAGCAATCCGCTGCTCAGGTCCTCAGATCGCTCAATGGCCGAATCGCCGTTCAGGTATCGCGGCCAGGCTTTATCGGTCTTCAGCGGCATTTCACTACTTCTCGAACAACAATGATAAAAGAATTCTTTCCAAAGCCAGATTCTCCGAGCATTCGGGTGACTGAAGCTGCATGGCCTCATCCGGTCTATACCACCGAACAAATGAACCAAGTCGTGGTCGCTCATCGCAATGCTAAAAACTGGTCAGACTGGGTTGCATTGTCCATGGCACGAATTCTGCGATTTGGCCTCGATTTGGCCACAGGTTACAGACATGATCCGAAACTTCCTGCTGCTACGCAAGACGGCTCCAAGGCTGTAGTACCGAAAACCTTTATGACGGAGCGCAAATGGCTAATCAGGTAAGCAAGTCTCTTTCTCCTCGTTCGATTCGCGAATAGCGCTGACTGGGCTTCTTTCAATAGATGTTTGTTCCTTGAGTCGGTTGCCGGCGTTCCCGGCATGGTTGCCGGTATGCTTCGCCATCTACACAGCATGCGCCGCATGAAGCGTGACAATGGTTGGATTGAAACCCTTCTTGAAGAAAGTTACAACGAACGACTCCACTTACTCGTGTTCTTGAAGTGCTCTGAGCCCGGATGGTTCATGCGATTGATGGTCCTCGGTGCTCAAGGTGTCTTCTTCAACGCCATGTTCATTTCCTACCTCATGAGCCCACGAACATGTCATCGCTTCGTTGGCTACCTCGAAGAAGAGGCTGTACTTACTTACACTCGCATGATCAAGGACATTGAAGACGGGAAACTGCCCATGTTCGCCAAAATGCGAGCTCCCGACATTGGAGTTCACTACTACAATATGCCCGAAGGTCAACGCTCGTTCAAGGAATTGCTCTATTACATCCGAGCTGACGAAAGCAAACATCGTGAAGTAAACCACACGCTGGCCAACTTGGATCAGAAGAACGATCCTAATCCCTATGTCTCCGAATACAAGGACGAGAGCAAGCCACATCCAACAAAAGACATTTCGCAACAAAGGCCAAAGGGATGGGAAAGGGAAGACGTTATTTGAGAATTCGTTCCTGTTTTTATTCGTGCGCTTTTCCTAGCGACGTTTTGGGCAAACAGCATGCTTTAGATCTCCTTTGTTTGGTTAAATAGCGGGCGTTCGAGACGTACGATTAGCGTCACAATACGGATTACAATTCAAAAATACAAAGTAAACAACATTATTTTCGGTGGAGGTGCATTCTCTTATCGTGTCGTATAATTTTGCGTAAATTTATCATGTGTAGTCGCGCTGTCTCTGAGCCATTCACGGCTGTTCCGTTCCGAGTCATTTTGGAGAGACGCCTCAAACGCCGTCGCTATGCCGATACCGTGCCTACTACTTCGGGCTCTCAAAGCCCTTGTCTTAATCTCTCGCCCAGTTTCTGCTTACCAAACTGGTATATTTTCAGCAGTCCTTCTTCACTCAAATCAATGCCTTGCATGTTCGGTACGTCCTGCTGTGGTGGTCGACTAACTCGGCTGGCTATGATTACTGGATCGGTTTCAAGGATGATGCCATCGTCAACAATTTCGTCGATGCATAGAGATGCAAGGTCATAGTTCTCGATCAATGTTCGCTTATCCACAGAGTTCCTGCACCAAAGTTAGTCGAATCAAGTCGTGGCAGCATAACGCAGAGCATACTTCAGCAAAATATTGAGCGCATCCCTCAGAGCCAAAACAACGTTGTAAAGCATAATCTCGTTCTCGTTCGCTCCACCGACAACGTAAAGCATGACATCTGATTCCATCTTGAAGACAACGACTCGGTTGTCGTAGAGGATGACATCGCTTGTTTGCTTGGCCGTCTTCTCCAAGAGGCCCTTTTCAAAAGCCTTTTGCTCCTTCAACGTCGGGTATGGCTGCGCGCCGGGATAGTTGTTACCCTGAACGTTGGCGGGGATGTGCGGTGGAGAGTAGTACTTGGTGAGGACGCGCGAGGAGTCGTCGGCGGCCAACAGGAGGATCGCATTGACCGAGAAAAGAGACATGTTGGGAGCCATGGTTGCTGCTTTTGGCGATGTGAAAGGAGAGGAACACGTCCAATGTTTGCGGTGCTGCTGAATGTTGACGTCGTTTCAAGTAGAATCGTGTCCAATCGACTATGGGGGCTTGGCAGAAGCTCCTGGGACATTGCCGCCGGGGGTTATGTACTTTGACACCAGTGCTGGGCTAGTACCAACATAATTTCTTAGATTCTCACACTGTAGACAAACATCTATCGCAGACGCAATGAACATCTAGATTCGATTTGCATTCTGATCGCTCCATTGATGCTACCTCTACCTCTACGTACTCTTGGCCGCTGCCAAGTGACGTTCAAATCGCATCGCCACTGGTTCACAGCGTGCCGCACCCGCTCAAAGCACACCAATGCATCCATAAATCAACCAAAGAGCCGCAAGAATAGCCATGGAAATTACCTGGCCCAACAAACAAAAGAATATAAGGCACGGGTCGCTCAAAAATCGGGACGCCCATCCAATGAAGTCAGCAGCGAATATGCTGCGAACGTTCGCCTTTCAGCAGCACTCAACGACAACGACCTGGTCGCCGTGTCTAGTGCGCTCCGAGACATTTTGGCCTTTCAAAAATCTCTTGCCAAAGATCAGGACTTCAGAAATATTTCGATAAAATTATACGATCGGGCTCGGTTCGAGAATAGCCTTGCAAAGAAGGAAGGGCGCCATTCAGACCACGGTATCCTTACAAAAGTGGCGGACGATCTCGTTGCCGCCATCATGAACGGTTTAACGAAACCAAGTGCACTTACTAATCGAAAACTCCTTGTCTTCTTCAACGAAACTGGCGACAGAGAGAGGGGAACACGTTTTTGGGATTGGGTTCACGGCCAGGGCGAACCGCACATGGATCGATCTGTCTATGGTACAGCAATTGAAATGCTCGCTGCGGATGGTAGGCCACTAGAAGACCTAGAAACCCTCTATGAAGAAGCGCTACAGCGCTTTCCCGGTGACTTTTTATCTTACCACATGTCCCCAGAAGCCATCGTTGTCAATCGAGACCGAGCTACCCCGGTGCGCGGTGTTTCCAACGTCCTTCTAAATGGCATTATGACTGCTCGTCTATACAACGCACATACTCGAGATGCATACTTGACTTTGGATACCATGGTGCGGTTGCATCCTGTACTCGCCCCCGCGCCTAGCTTTGTCTTGTTTGCTAAAGAACGGCCTCCTAATGAGGCTTACACGGTCCTCATGCTGGCGATGCGAGCCGGGATTCGAGTTCCAATGGAGCCTGTCGAACAAATGATACAAACAATTATCAAGCGCCCCAAGCATACCTCTCATGCTGCGCGTGTCCTTTCCATTCGCCAAGCATTGTCTCTCATATACATGCATTATGGCTCTGGAGGAACCCTACGCAACAGAGTGATCAATAACCTGATCGTTAGCGTTACACGATTGATGCAGCTAGATGGTGTTTCAGGGCTTGAGGAATCGGAACTACAGCGGCTTGTAGCAGGCATTTCGCCGGTCATCAGCAAATTAATGGAAAAATTGGCCATCTTTGGCCATCTTCCCAATAACGTTGCTTTCAGTTCCATCATTGCAAACTTGGGAGGCATTGGTCGTTCAAAGGCCACTATCAATGCGGCACTGAAGGACTCGGAAACCTTGGGAATAACATTGAATGCGAACAGCAAACGGGCAATCTTGATCAGTGCTGGACTTGTTCGGGATGAAGAGTTTGTCCGCAGTTCTTGGAAGGATCTGGTGCAGAGTAGGCTGGATGTTGATGAACTACCTCTTGAGACTGACATTCACGCTTTGATACAATCTGCAAAACAAACTGGATGTCTAGAATTCGCTGAGCATGTTGCTGAGCATGCCATTGAGACTTATCTCCCCCAGGAGACTCACGAGGGCATTCGCGCACATATTACAGCGAAGGAGATCGGGCCGGCAGATAACCAGCCTCCGCCAAACGTGACCGCCGTTCTAGAGGAATTGGGTAAATTCGATGCCGATTTGGATTTCATATCAGCACGAAAGGGTTCTCCTGGTGGTCTGCGGGATTTCGGTGATGTGGATCTGCCAACCACCCTCGAGCTCCCGTCCGCTGAGACCATGCTGCCGGAGTCAGAACTTCGCAAGTTTTATGATGAACTCACAACAGAGCAGTCTTCTTCAACCTCGCCAGCTGAAGAGCACGCGGAACAGCCCATAGCAGTGGCCGAAGGTGAAAGTTGCTTGAGTTCTGCAATGACAGAGCTGTCAGTTGTCGAATATTCTACGACGAACATTCGACTTGGTGAGCTTCGCTACGAGAACTGGAAAAGCATCAACTACCTGTTGGCGCTCGCGGAGAAGAATGACAACGCCTATCACAGCTATTTTGAACAAGCCATTGCGGGTGGCGAAGCCATGCCTCAGCGGCAGCAGAGCATTTTCTATACGCAAGATCCGGTCAGCTTTGGCTTGAGCGACTGGAGCACAGTTCGTGACCAGCACGAGCAGCCAGTGGACCAATCTCAAATCCAAAGGGCTAGGGCTGAGATTCTTCGATTAAGAGGAAGACTTCCGGTCACGAACAATGCTGAAAGCTCTCTTGACTAAGTGATTGGCGCGGCGTGTCATATGGTCAAGTTTCATTCATAGATACCCTAATCATGTAATCATGTAAAATTCGAGCTGCGTCTCGGTGTATCATAGGTACTGTGATCCAGTTCTTCGTTTCTTGTCGGTGTTCAATCATGCAAAGCCTCAATCAATGTCGGGGCGCCACGACGCTTAGACTTCTTGTAGTTGTTTAACCCAGACCCTAACAATGGCAAAATACAGGAAGATCCGAGAATAATTGTGTATTAAATCTTAAAATTATATGTATTTTTCTGAGCGTTAGTGAACTTTGTGCTGTCTCACAGTCGTTGTTGGCGAAAGGCGATCGTATGGACTGTTGACTCGTGCTGATCTATATACCGTTCACGGCATTGCGGACCACCGTCCGACACCAGTACAATTCCACCAACTACACCGTAACCACTGGAACGATTACACCGCACCGAAGACAACCATTTTAGCATAAATGATCGACTTAAATACACCAGTATCCCTTGACTGCCGCTGAACAAAACGTTTAGACCAGGCCGTTTAAACCATGTACATAATCAAGGTAATTGTAATTACATTCATTCCTATGACGCCAGTTATAAAATGATCCGCTAAAATCGACTAGTACAGTATATATTGCATGAATCGTGTTTACTCTGTATCGGCCATCTCAACATCACCATCAACATCTCCGTCAACATCTGCATCAGCCTGTGCCTGCAGAGGCAAATAGACATCAAATCCACCAGTACCGACACGACCTAGGCGACCAATAACGATGCGAGCACTAGGATTTGACAAGTCGTCTGCATCGCCAGTGAGAGCAGCATCTCGGAGGAATCCAACAGTCGTCTCGAATGACATCTTCATGAAGGGCGATGGATTGGCTCGATATGCCATACGACTGAACGCCCGATAATCACCAGCACGGGTCATATAATCGCCGATGAGCGTCAAATGACGAGCGTCGACAGCAATGCCGTGACCGCCAAAAACCGCCTGCAATTCTTGAACAATGGTCGCGCGAGCGGCTTCAACACCATAGTGGGTGAGCATATCATGAACACTGTTGGTATAGAGGCGGTGTGGGTGCACGATGTGCTGGTACTCCCACATAGCTGGGATGTTGACACCACTGGTTGCAACAATAGGGGCCTTGTCAGCGTCCACTTTGGCATTTTTGATGGCTTCTTCCGTGGCTGCCTCGTCAAGCATGGCGGCTGAGACCTTAGGTACTGACTGGATCAAAGATGCGCGAGCAGCAGATTCCACGAGATGCAGCATGAGAATCTTTGCCGTAGACGCGTCATATTCGAGGGTGAAAGCGCAAGAATCGGCCTTGCGGTCATCGAACGAGAATCGTGCAACATCCGAAGATTTGCGGTCAGACCGAATGCGGTTCTCGCGGTCTTTGGCAGCCGATTTCAGAGCTTGCTTTTTGTGAGAGTCATCGTCTTCTTCGTCGTCGGTTTGCGAAGACGAATCAGCTGGTCGCGGACTTCCTCCGTAAGTCTCGTCCTCTTCGCTTTCATCATCAACATCACGTCGGTTGCGCTGAGCAATCTCATTCTCTTCATCATCTTCCAATGCGTCATAGCCTGCCTGCTGCTTGTTCGATTTGGCTTTGTCTCTCGTCGCATCGTCATCGCCTTCGTCGTCAGAATCATCTTCTCCGCCCTCCTGGTCTGCATCTGGACGAGCTCTCTCTTGTTCGATCGTTCCCGATGATTTACCAATTTCGGGAACCGCATCCGTTGCCTTCTTCAAACTCTTTTCCTCTCCTCGCTTCTTCAACTCCCTGCGCGTTGCTGCTTGCAGTCGAGGCAAGAAACGATGCTCGATTGTGCTGACGATGTCATCGACAGTGACAGCATACTCCTTCATGTATTCGTCCTTGGGGAAGAACTCAAGTTTGATGTCGTACCTCTTGGCTTCACTATATGAGATGCCCTTGCCCGAAGATTCGGTAACGGTGACCTTGTCCAGGACCTCTGCAAGTGATAGTCTCGAGATACCCTTTGCGAACTTCTTTCCGTCATCTACAGTCATGCCTTCGTTCAACCTCAAAGTCATGGTAGGAGTCGCTAGGTTCTTAGCGGCTGTCATCACAATTTCTCGTAGTCGAGGAATACCGAGAGTGACGTTCTTTGCCGCGTGACCAGCCAAATGGAAAGTGTTCAGCGTCATCTGCGTACTGGGTTCACCGATTGACTGACCAGCAACAACACCAACAGCCTCGCCAGCTTCAACAACCGACTTCATATATCGCATGTCTAGGATGGATTGGAAGTTCTTCTTGGTAAGGCTTCCCACGCCAGCAATATTCTTCTTCTTGTCACGAATAAGTCGGTCTGGGTTATCTTCCGCGTATTCCTTGGCGCTTCTATACACTTTCTCGCTCATACTACCCGCATGGCTTGCAGGGGGATACAAGCTAAGAGCCGGCTCTGAAGCTCCGAGGTCGCCAGTCTTGCGATATTTCTTTTCCGCATTCTTGGTATGCTCACTGGCCTCTTCTGAAATTATCTTTTTGAAGTCATCGACGACTCCGAGGCTTTGGAAAAGACTGAGGTGATTCTCCGAGGTAAATTTGAAGTCAGAGAGGTACTTTGCCTTTGCAACGTCAAGACCATCTTCACCGTAGAGGAATTGGACAACGGAGCCATCTGCGTCACGGACGGAAGTATCGTACTCGACCTTGAGACCTTCCATACCCTTGATGAGACAGCGCTGAAGATATCCTGATCGAGAAGTCTTCACAGCGGTATCGATCAAACCTTCGCGACCAGCCATTGCGTGAAAAAAGAATTCCTGTGGACGGACACCAGTCAAGAAGCGATCGACGATGTAACCTCCAGCTCTGACGGATGACTCGAAAGGTTTGAAACATGGAAGGGTCTTTCCGCTGACCATGACTGGCACTCTGCGGCCTTCAAGAACTTGTTGACCGAGATTGCAAGAAATCTGGTTTGCGTTGACTTTGGAACCCTTGGCACCAGACACAGTCATAGTCTGCATTTGGTTCTTTGGGAATGGCTTGATGAGAGCCGCAGGCAAGCATGCATTGGTGACAGACCCAGAAAGAGCAGCATTTGCGCCGCTAGTCAATTGGTCCAAGCCCTTTTGCTTGTCGTCGTCACGAAGTACGTCTTCCAGGCGGCGTTGGAGCTCACGGTCTTCATTCGTTGGCTTCATGTCTTCCATTCCAACATATTTGGCCGCGACCTGGAGACCGACGGTGGCCGCACCACTGAGAGCTGCTCGTCTGTTTGCTTCTCCTTCCCGAGTAAAGATGAGATCTTCAACACCGCAGCTGAAAGCGCGCATGCTCTCGAGTCTAGTTAGAAGACGTCCAAGAACGCTGAGGAGTCGCCCAGCAGAGGTGTGACCGTATACTTCGTAAACAGAATTGACGAAGCCTCCACTACTTGGACCAATTTGTTTCTTGTCGAGAATACCATGACAAAGGTAACCGTCCTTGAATACGACTATGGCCTCGTCGTCCTTACCAGATGACCCCCAAAGAGCTGGAGCGGTAGTAGACTTGCCCGTCATAGTAAGGCCTTCATGGCTCTCCGGTGTAATGTTCAGGAGGACGCTTGTGATTACTTGCTTGCCACTCCACATAGCCTTGGGTTTGATTATGGCTGGTGGGACGGTCTCGATTCGACCACTTGCACAATGTCCATGTTCAGGTCGAAGGGCGGCGTATAGAAGCTGCATATAATCTCCGCGTTCGAAAAATGTATCACGGTTGGTCAGCCAAACGCTCATCGAGATATGGTCTTGAATTAGACCACGCAGAGGATTGCCTGCAGTAGCTGACAGATACTGGTGATCTGTATCTGCAATGCTCAATGCTTCTGCACGAGCGTTTTCGTTTTGGGGAAAGTGCATATTCATTTCGTCACCGTCGAAATCCGCGTTGTAGGTGTTGCAGTTGGCATAGTGCATGCGGAGTGTCTTCTCACCTGGAAGGACACGAGCGCGATGACACATCATGGACGGTTTGTGAAGGGTAGGTTGGCGATTCATGATAACGATGTCACCGTTGTTGAGATGCCGATGAACTTTCTTAGGTCTCGTGCCCCTTGTGTTGCCAGTGGACGAGGGTGCAAGCAACTGATTAGCCAAAGCAGTCCTCTCTTCTGCGTTTTTTCGTTCGAGATTCACAACCTGTCCAGTTTCGCTCTCGATTGCAACGGCGCCAGGCCACTTGTGGGGTCCATTCCTGACTGCTTCTTGCAACTCCTCAACGTTCCATTGCGTGACTGGTTCCGGGTATGTTAGTTTTACGGCGAAGACAGGCGGTACACCAATTTCATTTGTTTCGATGTTTGGATCAGGCGAAATGACTGTGCGAGCGGCGAAGTTCACTCTTTTACCCATCATGTATTTTCTGAACATTCCCTCTTTCTTCTCGAGCTTTTGCTTAATGCCGTCTGGGTTGCGTCGTCCAGCTGCACCTTGGATTGGGTTTCGGTCGCGGTCCACCAGGCTGTTAACGGAGTCTTGCAGAATGGTCCAAGTCTGTTCGAAATCAACGTACGTTCGTGCGCGATATCTAGAGTCCTTTTCTTGTTTGCCTCTGAGTTCCCTCTGGATGTTGCCCAGAAGATCACATGCATTCAAAATTGCCTTGTAAAGAGTGTTTTCCTGTGCTTCAGCAATCTCATCACTTCCGGTTCGGGCTTCAGGTCGATAGCGATTAGGAGGCACCAGAACATCTTTAACGAAGAACATATCTGGAGTGACACCAAGACCGCTCGTCCGGTGCTTCTCTACACCATACACAAGTGCAAGGATGTCCTGATCGTGTTCGAAGAGCTGAGTAAGCTGCGCGAGCACACGCTCAGGGTTGAGATATATTTCGCCTTCGGTTTTTGATTTGGAGCTCCGCTTCGGGGCGTCTCCAGCGGCATCGTCTAGCATGGTTCCGCCAGCAATTTCGGGCTCAAGTTCGGATTCGTCTTCCATATCTACATCTTCGTCTTCAGCCTCGTCTGACATGCTGAGATCAGCAACGCCTTCGTCGGCGTCCCGCTTCCTCTTTCTGCTCTTCTCGGCCCTGATTCTTTTTTGAAGCTCCAAGATGGGATCCTTTGCTTTGTGGCCGCTTTGTATGACGGCCAACCTGTCCTTCTCAGAGAGTGGTTTTCGGAAAATTTTGACAAAACGATCTTTTCGGTAGGAGGGGTTAATTCCAGAGCAATTTGCACATTTTTTTCCTTGTGTAATTCTCGCCATAAACTCTGCAATGACTTCCCTTCGGGCATCGATTGAAGCTTCCGTCGGTTTGTTGCAGATGGTGCCATTCGCCTTAGCGTTTTTTATGGCCGTCTTAACAAAGCGATCGCGGAGCTTAATTAGTCCTTTGGTATCGGCATCATTGTCGGACTCGGAGTCATCATCGTCATTTCCAGTAGTGACATCGGCTCCTCGAGAGCCCGTAATCTCGTCAATTTCTGTCATCTCTTTCAAGAGTCCATGCTTCGCCAGTCTGAGCTTGCAACTCAGCCTGTTGACTTGGACTCTGCTCAGCTTCAGTTTGTTGCAGTATATGCACGTTGCCCGCAAAAGCTTCAGAATCTGGTCCATGAAAGTTGGGTGGTAACATGGCACAGGCAGTTCAATGTGACCACAGTGGCCTGGGCATTGTGGATTCTTCAGACCACAGGTTGCGCACGCATTGTCGCCAAATTGGCCGAGCTCGGGGCTGTACAATCCGCCGGGAACAGGATTGAGCAGAGTGTCGAAAGTGTTGGCGGAGGTGATCTGTTTGGCCGATAGACGGCGAATATCGGCCGATGGCAGAAAGCCAAACGACACAGCGCCTATCTGACTCGAGACGGGCTGTGAGGTGTTCATGGTTGGGATAACGCAGGACGTCTGCAGCGCCAGTAGCTCTTTCTCGCTTTCTCAAACTTTTTGTCAATGGAAGGAGCTACCGGCCACAAAATCTCGCCAGAGCTTGGACCACCATTCCCGCTCGGGTCGGCCCTTTCGCTACTCTGTCCAACGCTCGACTCTAAGGCTCTCACTGTTAGCAAAAGATGCTTGTATGAGATGTGACACTAAACATCCACGACAACCTCACCCACCAAATTGTCCTCGTTGGATGTGGCCGACACAATGAACAAACGGCCATTAGACTCCAGTGAGAACGATACCGATTCGAAACGTGCGCGATCCAACAACGGCTCTCCTGCGCCAGCACCCGCCACAAATGGAGCGTTGGAGGAGAAGAAGGCAGAAGCAGCAGCAAGGATAGCAGCCGTCAAAGCTAAGTTGGCGGCTTCCAGGGCCAAAAATGTTAAGCAGAACGTTGCGCCACAAGCGGCTGCCCCGGCTGGAGATGTCGAGATCGAAGCAAGGAAAGCCGAATTTGCGAGAAAGATACAGGCGATGAGGGCGCGCATGGATGTAAGCAGGAATCAAGGAGTCTCTACATCTCCTGTTGGAGGTGCAGAGGCAGCGCAGCCTCATTTGAGTGAGAAAGATGCGAGAATGGCTGAAGCACGTGCAAGAGTCGCTGCGCTTGCCCGTTCTCGCTCTGCAGTGCAACCAAATGCTGCTGCTTCACCACCTCGAGTGCATTCTGGGGGCACTGCCAGGGGAGGACTGGGCATCGGTTTACATCCTTTGTTGATAAGCGACCTGAGCGCCCCCAGTTCAAGAGGAAGAGGCGCTCAAGGACCAAAATTTAGTACCACAAAAGGCAACAAACAACAACAAGCCTCGAGAATCAACCCTTACTTTACACCGGATGACGAAGATACTCGGCATGATGAAGAAATATATGACCCAAGTCTGATGGCCAGAAAAGGTGGCGACAGGAAGAGCAAACAGCTCATTTTCAACCAAAAGGGCAAATTCATGGCTCAAGCAAATGCGCTGAGACAACAAGCCAAACTTGAGGAGATGAAGCAGCGTATCGCGGCAGAAAACCGAAAGACCGAAATCGAAGAGGCCTCAGATAAAGCCTTCCTCGTACCTGAGCCTCCAGAAGTAGAGTGGTGGGACGAAGGACTGGTTGATAAGATCGACACTGATGATACCATTGTCACTACTTTAGTTCAACACCCTGTCATTCTACAAGCGCCACAAGATAGACTACAGTCTGCTGCCAAACCCCTGATGCTCACTAAGACGGAACAAAAGAAGTTGCGACGTCAACGAAGAATGGCCGATATGAAGGAGGAGCAAGCCAAGATTCGTCTTGGTCTTATTGAACCACCGCCTCCAAAAGTTAAGAAGAGCAATATGATGCGCGTTTTAGGCGAACAAGCGGTGAAAGACCCTACTGCGGTCGAGGCTCGTGTGAATAGAGAAATTGCACAACGAGCAGCAGACCATGCCAAATCGAATGCAGATCGCCAGCTCACAGCTGAGCAACGTGCTGAAAAGTTGAAACAACAGCAAGCCGGGGACGAAGCTAAGGGTGTAAAAGTTGCCGTGTTCCGCGTAAAGAATCTATCCAGTGGGAAACACCGATATCAAGTGGACGTGAATGCAAAACAGAATGCGCTTACTGGGATGGTCATTCTGCACCCGGAGATGAACTTGGTAATAGTGGAAGGTGGTGAACACAGCATAAAGGCCTACAAGAAACTGATGTTGAATCGTATTAAATGGGCCGAGAACACACTCCCTCTATCAAACAGCTCTGGACCTTCCACATTTACTGGCGCAAACGATGGTACCAAAGTTGGTCCTGGTGGCCACGAGAACAAAGCAGCCAAGTGGCTCAACCCAATGGATGAACGCGGGGAGCTCAAAGATCTTGGAGACAATGAATGTGGTCTTGTGTGGGAAGGTGACGAGAAACAGCGAAGTTTCAAGAAATGGGGGTCCAAAGCCTGCGAAACAGACGGCGAGGCGAGGGATATTCTAAGTCGGAATAAGATGGAAAACATGTGGACACGAGCAAGGTCAATGGATTGGGAGAAGTGAACGGTTTCCAATGCCGTTCAATACAACGCAGTTCAGGTTGTATTATTGATTCATTCAACGCCTTACGTGGATGTCAGTACTTGACATTCACAAAATTGTAGTACTTATAGTTTTGATTTATGTCGGTACAGATCATAAGGCTCTTGGCAGCCCTGATTCTACATATTTGTGACACTAAGATCAGGGCGAGATGAATGCTCTGCTCAAAAGTTCTTTTTCTAGCCAGCTACTTGTGCGTCGAGCTCCATCATAGCAGCATCCATCTCGGCATCCACGTCCATCTCATCGACGACGACCTGCGCCTCAGCCATGAACTGGTCTCCATGAATTGTCTCGCCGTTGGCCGCTCCACTGTCGAGTTTCAAATGATCTTCACTCTCCATTTTCGCCTTGTGCTTCATAAGGTCTTCGTAGCTCCAAGTGCTAACACCTTCTTGCATCTTGATGGGAAATGGTTTGCTCATCGTCTTCAAAAACTTCTTTGCCGTGGCAACTGCCTGATCAACAGATAAGTTCGCGTCAGACTCTAATAGGGCACTTGAAATCCACTTAGGCAGCTGTGTCCGCTTCTTTGCAAACCGCTTATCGGCCATCACCATTATCCCATAGTCGTCTTTGCCACGTAACACTCGTCCTAAGCACTGAGCACAGTGTCGCATGGCATCGAAAGACAGAAAGTCATTTTCCCGGATCCGATAAGTCTCTCGAAGGAATTCTAGCCGCGCCTTCAAGATTCGAGATTCAGTATACTGAAATGGTACGCCAATGCACAACACAGTCCGGCCATAATGGTGATCGAAATCTATTCCTTCCGATACTTTTCCTCGAGCAACACAAAGTAAGACTGCTCCTCGGCCATTACAACAAGCAGTGCGGTAGGTCTCTAGGGCTAGAGATGTCTCTTGGCTGTCGGGCGTTTCAACCAGGATCAATTTGCTTTTCCAAACTTGGTCCAAGATCTCCATTTTCTGCCATTTTGAGATCACACTTTCCATGTATAGATATGACGGGAAGAAGACCACAATACCATCCGGAGTTAGTTTTGAGAATTCGATGAGCAAATTACCATAATTTCGGATGACCTGAGGATCGTTGCGAGTTTGAAAGCCAGACGAGACTTGCGCCTGATCAGATCCTCTAGTGACGATCATAGGCAAGAACGAACGTCTGGCAAGGGTCATGCTGTATGATTCTTGTACCACAGTCGAAAATCCAAGCATTTTCGGGTACATCTCGAGAGGAGAAATGGTACCAGATGTGATGATGACCGAGCTGAAACGATCAAAGACGGGCTTAATGGCAATGGCAGCGTCTAGGCAAGTGAAATGGAGAACGGGATTAGGTACAGTCGCAGTGTCTGACTCGAATGGTTCCAGAATTAGGAGAAATCCTGTGTCATACGTAGCAACCAAGGTAGCAAAACTTGCGACTTCTTGTAGAGGTTGAAAATCTTCAATATTTGTGAGTTCAAGCGTCCTTACTAAAGACGTCAGACGCTCCGCACAGAATCGAAGAGGTTTACTTTCGATGAATGTAAGCTCCTTCAAGTGTTGGAGGAAGGAAGGCGGAGTTTCTGAGATGACGTGGAGAACCTTCATCCGTGTTTTCAAATATTCGATGAAGCGCTTGAGGAAAGCAGTGAAATGTTCGGCCCGCCGAATGTTTCCTGGTATTGCCTCTTTCAGGAGGTCGTCGGGCAAGGCTGGGTTTGCCATGAATGCACCCTCGTCTCTACCCTCGTCTGCTTCTCGTAGTCCTTCGACCAGTTTGGCGTACTCATTCTGTAGCTTTTCTGCGTCTGTGTCCTTCATCTCATTGATTCTCTTTTCGAGGTTCGCTGCTCCTCTTGCAGCTTTCCTGAGCGAGTCCTCTGTCAGATCAATACTTAATGATTCGATGCATACGTTGTCGATATTGTGAGCTTCGTCAAAAACCACGATACAGTCTTTAGAGAGCTCTTTTGAGACTCGCTCTGCAATCTTTGGATCGAGCAAGTAATGATACGAGTAGATGATGACATTGCAAAAGGGCATCATGCGTCGTGCAGTGAAATAAGGGCACTGCTTCTGTTGTTCACCATATTGAAGCATTCCGTCCAGAGTCCAGACTCCGGCGGGAATGAGGTTATGTGGCTCTAGTAAGTCGAGGTTGTCGTGATAGATACAAAGATCGACATCTTCACCTCGTTCTTTCTTTTCTTTGACAAAACCTGCCGTGAGGCTACGGCATCTTGAGTCAACAACCTGTCCGCTTTTCTCGCGTTTGACCGAGGGATGGAGGCAAAGATTCTTTCGACTGGTCAGACCAAGTCCTCTGAACTCTTCGACGTATCCTAGTTGATCTGCTCTGTACTTCATGAGAGCTTTTAGTTCAGCCAGGGCCTTCTCAATCTCAGACATGGTACGCGAACAATAAATCAATTTGCGGTGCTCCGGGTAGAATTGTTGATACGCGACAATGAGGGATAGCAGGGAGACTGTCTTTCCGGTGCCTGAAGGCATCTCCAGTACGCAATGTCCGCCATGGTCCAGAGTCCGCTTTAAATCACACATGTAGGCATATTGCTCTGGGTATATCCGGGGATAAGGGAAAAGCACCGGAAGGTCTTCGATGAAGAACTTCATTCTGGCGGTTGCGCGTTTGTCATATCCGTCTTTTCACCAAGTAGTCATAGGACAAGCAGTATCCACCGGCACAAGATCGCTTTCTCTGCACTGCGCCAAACAGACTTATAGCAGTGCGTGCCGTGTGATAATTTCACAAAGTTGCCACTCAAGGGATGAAAACGAGGGTGCTGCCTGAAGTATCACGAGCGTCGAACGCTGGCACGTGACCGTGCATCCTCTGCCCCAAGCACAGAGCGCAGCTCGGCGTTTCCTTCCAAATCTGTCCCCCGCCATATGACAACGTCATATGAAAAGATATCCATCTCGTTCAAGCCGCCAAATCGGGACACCGTGTTCGTTTCAACCACCATTCATTTCACTGCCGACATTTTCAAACCTCCTTGTATGCTCCAATGACAGCAGACAACACGACATGAGCAAGAAACTGTTCAAGACATCGGCAAATAGCGCTCGAGCAGGCGTCGGCTTCGGTGGCTTTGGAAACTCTGGCGCCGGGTTTGGTTCGTCAGGCTCTACGCTATCCTACGTTCAGGTGCCCCCGGATTACACTGCAATCAGCGATGCCAAAATTGTAGTTGCATTCAAGAACTTGGCCAAGAAAGATGGCATAACGAAAGCCAAGGCACTCGACGATCTCCAAGCATATCTGTCCCCAGCGGAGGCCGAAATCGAAGACGGTGTATTAGAAGCATGGGTGCGTCAATCTTGTACAATAGTGATGGCAGCAGTAGATAGTGACAATTATTCTCTTAGGTCAAACTTTACCCTCGTCTCTCCATCGATAATGGCCTTCGCGTTCGCCAACTTGCTCACACTCTGAATGGATCAATATGCTCGAAATGCGGGAAACGAATTGCCAAGTACCTACCACGGATAGCAGGACCTTGGTTAGCAGGAACCTACGATAGCGACAGATCAGTGTCGCGGTCTGCCCAGGAGGCCTTGGGAGCGGTATTTCCAAGTGCCGAAAAAGTCCATGGACTCCGCCGCGCTTTTTGTGGAAATCTTCTGGAATTTTGCAGAGACGCTGTGCTCGCCGAGAATATACAAACATTGAGCGACGAGAGAAGCGTCAGCCCCGACGATGCAAGTGCTACATATGCTCGTGTCGTTGCCACAAGCTTAGCTCTGATCTGTAGTCTTGTGCAGGATTTGCCTGAAGACCTACAGAAGCAGCAAGCTCTCTATAGCGAAATATTTGGAGATTCTAAATTGTGGGATTTTGCAATATACTCAGATCCCAGTGTTCGGAAATCAATGCATCGTCTCGTGCAGACTACCATTGAAAAGCAGCCAACGCTCATTGAGCCACATATCAAAATGGTCAGCACTGCATACATTTACAGGGGAATGTCTTCGGAGCAAACCGGATCTGCAACAGAATTTATACGCACCGTGAAATTTATCACCACTGCGATGCCCTTGATATGGACCGATCAGTACAGCGGCAGGGAGTCGGCCGCATCCCGCCTTCGTCAGTGTTTAAAGCATGGCTCGCAGGCATCGAATGGATTTTGGGAGCAATTGAGTCAACTCCTCCGCAAAATTCCTTGTGAAATTGTTCAAACGACGTTTGATGAAGTCTCAGATCTTGCTGTAGCCGCCCGAGAGGGCGTCACAAGGAAAGAAGAAAGGAACAATGCTTTTCAGGCCTGGTCGGCTTATTTCAACCTTCTGGATGTGGGATCCGCAAATCTATCAGACGAAGACTTTGCAAAGCTGCTGGAAAGTTGCCTCATACCCGTGATCAAACAATATCTTCAACCTGCTCCGGATACAACTGAGTGGAGTGTAGGTGGGTTGCAAAGTTCACTGATCGTCTCCCAAGTGGTCACAATTCAACGAGCGCATGAAACGCTGGCCAAAGAATGGCCAATGTTGATTTCGCAAATCATCGAAGCCGCAAAACTATCACAACCAGAACAGTCAAAGGACTTCCAGAAATCCCAAATGGAAGTAGCTGCCATCGGCCAAAGATGGGCTGAACTACAGCGTAACGTCTTTGCGAAAACGAGCTCACAAGATCTGATCGATTCGTTCACGTTATCCAATGTGAAACTTCTGACTGGATGCATTGAGCTTCTTGAATCGAGAGAGGGCAAGCCCTTTGGAGCGGCTGCAATAATTGCAGATATCGTCCGAAGTTGTCAAGCTCATCTTTTGAAATGCGAAGACTTCAAACAATCTCTAGAAGCTTACGTGAAAGACGATGTACACAGGTGGATGTTCACTCCTTCCAGGGAATACGCACTTGTGGCCCTTCACACCATTGATGATGAAGCAGTCTTCTTGGCCGCATTCAATGCTGCAATCAAAGCCATACTAGAATCCATTGAAAACAATGTCAAACGACTTGACGCTGTTCGAGATCTTTTACCGCAAAATGCTTCTATGAAGGCCATAGAAGCCGCCAAAAGTAATGAGGACTTCCAAACCTTCATTCGACACTCAATGAACTTCAGCAAGGGCGAAAGCGATATCTCATGCTTCAACGATTTGGCTCGTCTTGGTGCTCTGTCGACGAAAACGACGGACGCAATCCTATCTGATTTGACTGCATCTCTCTCCGTCGAAGCCCAGTCCGACAATGCGCTTGAAAGGCTCTCGAAGACCGATGAATCGACGGTTAGAGCTTTCATGGAGAGATCAAATAACACTAGTAATCAGCTCTTGCCCGCTGTGTTACGTATGGAGAATTCGTTGAATGAGGCTGTGGCAGATAAAGCATCGGCACTTTCCGCACGCCTTTTGTCTGCAATCGGCGAGTCTGGAACAAACGATAAATACAGTCTGATTGTGTCAAATTTGGAAAAGTTGGAAGGAAGGCCTATGCCGTTGGATGAAGTCTTGGATCTTGCGAATCGTATTCTCGGCTCTGATGAAAATGTCACTAATCCGCTGGAGATGCTTCCGAGACTCGACATATGGGAAGCGTCTCTTCTGAACGCCATGCGCCCTCCGATGCCATCCATGTCTGTTTCAAGCCCACTGGGAGGGGTTCTACATCTTGTAGACCCACAGTCTGATGCTGGAAAAACGAAAGCAAAAGTAGACTCAGAAGGACTCTCTCAAGCACTCAGGATTGCCATTTATGTTTCCAGATTGCTAACCACCACCGACTTGTTGAACGCTCTCCAAATGCACGATGACTTGAGAACCTCTCTCCTTGCTCTCTTATATCTCACCAATCTTTTGGCAGAAGATTCGTTGAGTGTAGTTGGCTTCAGCGATCTATGGGACTTATCATCTAATGTTGATGCACAGCTCATTACCATGGAATTCATCACAGAGGTTAATGCTACATTTGCAAAGTACTGGCAGTCTCTACCTCCAGAAGTACCACTGATGTTGGATGGGTCTTCCGAGTACTGCCGCTTTTTCTGCGCTCTTGACAAAATCCGACGAAGGAGCGCTTCGAATTCTCCCCCACAATACTATTCGGCTTTGGCATTCAGCACGGCGAATGCCAACCTCTTTGAGATACATGGCCACAATGCGCAGCAAATCAAAGCAAGCGATCAAGTGTTGCGAGAATATCGTTCCGCGAAGGATGTGTTGCTCACATCTGCCTGCATCGTTGGTCTTCAACAGCCACTCGCCAGCACAACTTCACTCAATCGCTTTTGCAATGAACTTATCGCCGACCTTACTGATATCAACACCGCTGAGAAGTCACAGCAGCTCATCGAGAATCTCCTGCTGCTCAACGTGATCCTCCAGACCCAAAGCGATATTGTCAGAGAAGTACCAAAGCAACGATTAATCTTCTTTATCAAGGCTATGATATTATTGGTGGAATCCGGAGCCCCCGTCATAATCGTAGCAGAGGTCTGGAAGGCGCTGAATTTTGTCATCCCAAGTGTAAAAGACATGTATGGCGAGCATTGGGAGCAAATTTTGTCTACTATTCTGGCTTTTTGGAACGCAATCGAAGAACATTTGGAACATACTCCATACGACGAGGGCCGCGTTCTCCTGCTAAATTCTTCTCTACGGCTTTTTGATTCTCTCCGGAATTTGACAAGATCGGAAGATCCGAATGATGATGTGGTAGAAAGTATGGCTGGGAAGAAAAACGAAATCACTAGCAGCCTGATCCGGCTTCTCAAAGCTGAAGGAAGCGCCGTTGATGTCGGTCACCAACCGCTTTTCGTGACACATCAACGTCTCGTTCGCGAGATTGAAAAGATATTCTCATCAGTGGACGACGCAGAGGAATTATATCCATTATTGTATTCGCCATCTCCACCTGTGCGACAGGGAGGATTCGATTTACTTCACAGACATATTCCAGCCGCACAGGAGCAAATATCTTTCGATGCAGCGTTGGATGATAAGACTGCTCATCTCCCCGACGAATTGATATCTATGATACTGGAAGCTCCAAAACTGGACTCTCTAGTATTTACGTCGTTTGAACGAGACATGCCCACTTCACTCCAAGGCTATCTGTACAGCTGGCGCCTCGTGTTTGATCATTTTAACGGATCCAGTTACCGTGTCAAGAGCGATTACATCGATCAACTGAAAAAAGGCGATTATTTGACCCGCTTACTGACTCTGTCATTCGACTTCTTGGGACACACTCGTGGAAGGCCTGTCGATGCATCGAAATTCGATATCGAAAATTACGTTGCGGACTTGGAGCAAACGGTAGAGAAAGATGTCCAATGGCTCTTGGTTCACCTTTATTTCCTTGCATTAACGCACATGCCTAGCTTGGTCAAAACCTTTTATCTAGATATACCGTTAAGACAGACGTCCCTAGCAGTTGAAACGTGGACCGCGAAACATTTCAGCCCAGTCATAGTCAGTTCTGCTCTTACAGCTGTTGCTGTGTGGGCAGACAAGACTGTAAAGGACGATGTTGAGTACGAAAAGATGAAGGTTAATGTGGGGATGCGAAGCCGAGAAGTCAACATCAGCTACGTTGTCGATGAACAAGTCATGGCAATCAAGGTCATTCTTCCCGAGGCCTACCCTCTGGCGTCTGCACAATGTATTGGCGTCAATAGGGTGGCTGTTCGTGAAGAGAAATGGCAAAGTTGGCTCCGCAATTGTCAGGGAGTGATTACGTTTTATGTAAGTTTTTTTCCCCATTTACAAAGCATCGGTGAAGATATATACTAATTTCGCTGCAGAATGGCTCAATCATTGATGGTATTTCTGCCTGGCAGAAGAACATCAACGGAAGTCTGAAGAACCTCGCAGAGTGTGCCATCTGCTACTCTATTGTGGATTCCTACAAACACTTGCCAACCAAACGCTGCCTGCAATGCCGTAACGCATTCCATGCTGGTTGTTTATTCAAGTGGTTCAAAACAAGTGGCGCCAGCACATGTCCTCTTTGTCGGAACTCGTTTAGCTTCAATTGAGGAATGTAGAGGACAAACGAATAGCAGAGCTTGCGTAGTGATTTCAATGTAGCTGGAAGACCGATTCAAATACATTTAGAGACAGTAATTCGAACAACCGACTTGAACCCACCATATGAGCCATGGTAAAATTAGATCCAAGTTGATCCTTCGTCAGCTGTAATGACCGATGTTAAGGCCATGTCTGGGGTATTCCTGTGGAAATTACCACAAGAATGGTACTGTAGGGAAAGGAGCAACAGGGCTGGAGAATGACCGATAAGCTCGCGGCGTACCTGACGATCTACAAGCTGGAAAGGCAATGCACATCCCTTTTTGAAACGCGAAAAACGTAGGTGACGCTCGAGCTTATCGAGAGCCTCGTATGACGGTCGCGCGGAGACCAGTGGTTTTCCGTTCAGTTCCACTTTGAAATCCGGAATCTCTGGACGAACGGGACGCTTAGGAGTTTGGTATGCAGCGTGGCGGTTGAGCCAAAGATGGGTGAGATTGCGGCAAAGTTTGGTTGACAACTGCCAGGGAAAGCAGATCTATCGCGCCCGGGTGTTCGCCAGCAACATGCCCGATCCGACGACGCAGAAAGGCGCGATGGCCGGATATTTGAGTTTATAGAGATGGCCGTGTCGGTTGCGATGTATGCCAGCAGGCAAGATGAGCATATGCGGCGGCAAGCAACAACACGAGCGCGATGGCGTAACAGCCGTCAATGAACTTGACGTCATCTTACACGGCGGACGTCGATGGGCGGCCATCACGTGCAAGCGCGTGACGGACGCATTCTCTCGGCCAACTCTGTTGACGCCGAGTTTGTTGACCTTCCGCGTGCAACCACCACCCTGGGGCCGATCTTACCAAAAGCTGGCGACCAGCTCCGGCCGGATTGGCGCTGCTTCTGGCGCCAATCGACGGCTGGTCCACTTGACGCTCATCATCGCCGTCGTCGCCTTCGTCGTCGTCGTCGTCGTCGTCCAGGCTACTACAATCCACTTGCTAAAAGCGTCCGCTCCTGCACGCTTGCTGCACGGATTATTGTTTGCGTGAAACCTTGACCGGCGCCGACGACGACGACGACGGCAACGGGGCTAGACTGCTTACAAGGATGGCGGCACGCCTTTCTCGTCAAAGGAAGCGACGGCGCGTAACAAATCGAACCCCCGTAGAATTGTCACGAAGACCAAGTTGAGTTTCGACGCGAGGAGCTGGACGGACGGACGGACGAGGCTTCAGAACCGAGTGGAGACCGCAGTCTGGCCGGTGCACTGCCTGCGTCAGCCATCTCATGATCACTCAGAGACAAGACATGGCCCCGAAGAGACTTTTTAGAGTACTCACCCCAAGCGACGACGAGCCCGTTTCTCAGCTAGTGCAGCAGGGTCCTTGTCATGAGCCCCGTTGACGAGGTGGTAGTTGCAGGAACGACCATTTGGCGAGCTTGAGCTTGGGGAAGGATAAAAGGTCGACGATATATTAATACCATACCGATGTCTGCTCGGTGGTCAGCATTGGGAGCGTCGGACGAACGGCCCAACGTTGCCATCTCCACCGCTCACAGGCTCCTGCCCGGTGACACAGTTCATCCACGGGCACACATCAGATTATTATTGTGTCGACCTGGAGGCTTATCGGCTGTGCCGAATGGGAGATGAGGCCGCGGTCGAATCAGACGACGCGGGCTGTACAACATCAATGTTTGACGACTGCAGGCAGTGTGCCACGCGAGGCCCTGGCCTGTCAGGAACGCATTGTGGGTGCAGCTATGGTGGATTATTATTATTATTGTGGTGGTGGTGCAGGCCCATGGGCGCTGCACGCAAGCATGGCGTCGGCAAGGCTGAGGCGTGCTGCCTCGGCGAGCGGCGTGCACGGGGCCAGGTCCAGCAAAAAAGCGTGCGAAAGAAGACAGGCAGAGAGCAGCTGGGAAAGCGGGGTCGCGGTCTCACGGACGTCTAGACGCCCTTTGTTTTTCTTTCTCTTTTTTCTTCTTCTCCTCAGCAGGAATGTTTCCCGCGCTCGTTGCTTGTCACGCGTAGCTGGCGACGAATGAGATGGAGGCATGTTGCTCGCAGCAACGCATCGCAGCAACGCATCTGACCGCCGACGCGGGCGGCGCAGATAACAACACAACACAACAGGTTGAGACGTGAGTGGAGCTGCGGCTGGGGGACAGAGTATCAAGCGATCGTCTCCCCGATACAGTGTTATTGCATGGGCTGGTTGTGCTACGACAGCAAGGTACATGAACGCGCAGGATTCGCCTGAGGGCAAACTAGGTACAGGCAGGACGGTACAGTGCGGTGCGGTGCGGTAAAATGCAATATGCGCGGTCCGGTGCAGGCACTCGGGGAGTTTAAGTTGGCGGACCAGTAGGCGCGGGGGAATTGCAGCGGCCAGCGAGCAGGCGAGCGTTGTGATACATCGGGGTTGCGTTGTGCAGGGAAGCGATTATTTCACGGTTGCCAAATTGGGACGTTACACAACCGGGAAAGATACAGAGTCCAAGCAAATCGAGTGATGACGCCAGGGTGCAGCGGGCAACAGAGAGACGATTGGAGGCCCAAAAGGGAAATAGCAGTGATGGCGGACGATCACGATGCACAGCCATAGTACCAAGTGTCGAGTTACAGAGTACGAGATGACGACGGGGGCATGGCGTGCATATTGATGGCGGCCAGGGCGTGGTGCAGCTGGATGCGGCTCTACTTTGAGGCTCGAGGAACAAGACATGGCAGAAGCTGTGATGCGCTCCAGTCGTAGGAGTGGGAGTCGTAGTATTTGTCGTGGTTGACTCGTCATAGCAGAAGTAGATTGGGAGGCGACGCTCTGGCTTAGCTGTCTTATTTGATACAGGTCGGCGGCTACGCGCGGCGGGCCCAGGGGAACGAGGGGAGACTCGGGGGCGTGGGACGAGCGACGGGCGACGGTACCTTGCATACGAGCCGAACAATGGAGCAGCAACGCGTGCGTGTATTTTCCAAAGGGCAAAGGGCAAAGGGCATGGGAGCGAACGGTTTGCGGGTGAGGATACTGCTTACCGTCGTAGCCAGCAGCCAAACTGCCAGGCACAGGCACAGACTGCTACTCGTAAGTCACTACTTCTCAGGCACCGTCGTTAACCTGGGAGCATCTCGCATCTGCCCTCACAGGGTCCAATACTAACTCGACTAGCCCTCGCTGGCCATCGCCGCACACCGGGCGTATCGAGCGATGGCGGCACTGCGCGTCCAGCAGGATTGCCGCCATGACTGCCAGTGACGTCGTGGCAGCCTCTGCATCGACGACAGTGACTGCTAGTACTTGACTGCGACTCGACATACGAGGCCGCATCTGCGATGGAGCTCCTGTCGGCTGGCCCGGCTGCCAATCATCATCATCATCATCACCACCACCATCATCATCACCATCAGCCGCTGCATCACCGATGGATGATGCAGCACAGAACAGAACAGTGCACTTCCGTGCCGTGTCGTCTGCCCAGCCTGATTCGCCCGCCGTAGACGCTGCTGCTGCACACGGCGCGTACGGCGTACACACAGTTCCTGGTCCTGGCCATGGCGGGCTTTGGCTGGCTGCTTGCTTGCTTGCTTGCTTGGCCGGCTCTGGCTCTGGCTCTCGCGCTCTCTGGCTGCCACTGGCTGGCTGACTGACGGGTTGGCGGGCGGGCGGCCTGGTCTGCCCGTCCGTCGCACCTGCCTGGTCCCACCCCGACCGAACCTGTCGAGCGTTGCCATGCAGCAGCACCTGCACCTGCCCATCTCGAGTGCATTGGCCCCTCGCTAAGGTTTGCTCGGCAACGACCAGCTGCTCTGCGTCGGAAGCTGCAACTGTCTGTCGCTCCAGCGTGCTCCTGCTCCATCTATCAAGAGCCCTGTCCCTGCCTCTGTACTCCAACCTGTTGGCCCACCTCCACCACGTTCCTCGATTCTTCTCTTCCCGACAACCACAACCACAACCACGACATCGACGACGACGACGACGAGCCCCGGTGCTGGTGGTCGAGTGCTATAAACGCCGGAAACAGCAGCCCCGCCTGCTCTGGCTCACGCCGACTTGAACGCTGCAGTGCCTCGTCTTTTTCACCCCGTCCGTCCACTTGAACCCTCGATTCGCAGCCCAGCATGGCTTCCGCCTGCTAATATCCGCCTGGCTTAAACCTACGACGTCGACGGGGAAATCCAGCACTTGCTTGTTTGCAACAGCTCTTCGCCAATTCGACCCATTGAATCCAACGAGGATATTCCGCACGCCTCCCCCAGACATACGACTTGTTACGCCTCGTTACGCCCCAACCAACAACTCCATATCAACACCCACGACACAAATACCCTGCTGTGAAGCACTTCCATATAAATACCACCGCCATGGAATTTTCCTCTCCGCTGGCAGCCATGCGTCCGCAGCCATGTCCGGCTTGGGGCAACCGAAGAGATCTGCCCATGGGTCGTTCGTTGTACCACGCTTACCAGTATGGTCCCAACAGCTTTGACTTCAAGTCCATGAGCATGCAGGCCCACAAGCCCATCAAGAACGACTATTTCGCCATTCGACCCGTTCGAGGCTCTTCGCCGACTTCGAGCCTCACGGCCGATCTGGATGCCAACTTCCACATTGATAAAAGGTAAATGATCCACATTCTTCCGTGTGGCATCACCGTGCATGTGCTGATGTCTATACGCTTCTAGCCCGCAGGCCCCCACGCCACGCAGGTCGTTGTTCACGGCCAACTTGATCAAATCGCGAGATGACACGGGTAAGTGCGCTCGCTGTCTCAATGCCATGACCACTTCCTGCAACGGAACGTTGTTGCTAATTTGGATCCATGGCGTTTAGTTACTCCACCCGCCGAATTCGAAGGAGCTACCACGCCTCCCATAATCCCGTCGTCGCCCGGCATCGAGGCCATGGATGTCTCGCCGCTTCCCCACAAGTTGCCCTACTTCGCCCACAAGGTCACTCTCCCATCACCGTCGCCGGACGTCACTCCCAACGATGACATCTCAACCGATCTTCTATCTCCCCCTATCTCGGCCCCTCTCCGCCTCCCGTCGCTGTATTCACCGTCGACGTCTGTGCAGTTGCCCGAGTATGTTGACTTTCTCAGATCCCTTGAATACTCGTGCTGACTGTGTTTCCCAAAGACGTCGGAGCCCTGTAACGCGACCAAACTTGTCTCGCAGCAAAGGATACTCGGTTCCATACCTGCCGCGAAGACCCAACAGCGCCGAAACACAACTGCCTCCATTCCGCTTCGGCAATGTCATCACCCACAACCTCGCGAGCTCGTCGACACCGAGCCTCTTAGACAGCTGCACGGAATCCCCTGTAGAAATGTCGCCCAGCGTCATGCTTCCTCCTCCACCACGTCGCCCACCGCTCAACACGGGATCTCGGATGACAGGGTCGCCATCGAGCGGTCATGTCCGGAAAGCTTCTGCCGGCAAAACCGGCTTTGTTCGACCGCAAAGAAAGATCATGCGCAGGTCTCTGAGTATGTTCCAACATCCCGACGACGTGATGCGAGAGGAACAGCAGGAAACCTTTGATCACCTACCTAAACTTTCCTCAATCATGGACGTCGACCAGGAACACAGCCAAAAGCTGCCATACTTTACTCCCGATGATGAACCTGACAGTCTCCCACGTATCTCTCAGGATACCATGGTCGACATTTTGAACCAGAAGTACCGTGAACTATATGATAAGGTCATGATTGTTGACTGCCGGTTCGAATACGAGTACAACGGTGGACACATTGAGAGCGCTGTCAACTTTAATGACAAGCAATTACTTGCCAGCGAGTTGTTTAACAAGGCGTCTTCCGCCTCCACTCTGCTCATTCTACACTGCGAATACTCAGTTCACCGAGCACCACTAACGGCTAAATTCATTCGCAGCCACGACCGTCACGTCAATGCTGCAAACTACCCACGCCTCACATTTCCAGAAATGTACATTTTGGACGGAGGATATAGCAACTTCTTCGAGAAGCACCGATCAAAGTGCTTTCCACAGAATTACGTTGAAATGAGCGATCAACGTCACGAGCAAGCCTGTGAGCGAGGCATGGCCAAGGTTAAGCAACGACAAAAGCTATTCAGAAATCAAACATTTGCATTTGGTCAACACGATGACATGATTGAAGACTCCCCGACTGCACCTCAAGGTCGATCACTGGCCCACCGAAGCCAAAGTTCCTTCGAAGTCGGTGCTAATATCGCCGAAGGTATTGGACAAACCTACACACGCCGAATGGCATCATACTAGTTGAGCATAATTGCTCCTGGATTTTATTTTATTTTACAATACCCTCTCATGCATTTGCGCGGAGTTTGGGATTTCTACATTTTCTCCACGGCATACCCGGAACATTCTGCTGCGTTCTAGCGACCAATATCATCGGCATGTGGCCCAATCGCGCCCCTTCCTTTCGGGCGTGGCGTCGTTGGTATTCAAACGGGCCTATTTTGCATCTCTCTCAATACTCCTTTCCGTCGGAAGCCCCAATTGGCTCTCCTTTTCCTTTTTTTATCCCTCTCCAGGAGTATACATGAACGCCACCGGTCGACTGAATTTTTACTCACACCAATACGACCATGCTTTTCCTTGCACATATTTCAGGCGGGCTGGGAACTTGTAACACCATCGAATAGCTTCCAGCTCCGCGAATAGATCAAGCGCCATACTAAATGGCCTACGAGACACATTTCGCATCCTCACGACTTCCTTTACAGCACGGGCGACACTGCACATGGCCCTTTTTTTTTGCAATAGTGTCTTAGTGTAATGTGTCAAATCAAACCCTTGAACCTCATTCCTGCGTTAGTGCAATAGTGCCGGTCATGATATGCTTAATCTTATTCATCCATTCAGTGCCTCATCACATGATTAAATCCTGTCCCATGACTTTCTTGCCTTTTTTTCGGCCGAGACCCTCGGTCAAGCTTGCCGGTTCGCCGCATTCGGCGTCATAGTAATATCCGAGTCTTCAACCTCTTCCTACCAACGTCGTAATCGATCTGATAATCTCAACCTTGCTCTTGGATTCATCCACCACCATCAGCAACGCCTTCCTACATCAACAAATTTCATCAAAAGCTCGACAAAATGTTCAACAGAGTCCTCGCCACCGTCCCTGCGCAGGCCGGTCGCCTCATCGCCCCCGCCGCTCGACCCACCACCACCCCATTCATTCGAGCAACCGCATGCGCCGTACAACCTCCTTCGCGACGAGCTTATCACGAGAAGGTCTTGGATCACTATAACAATCCTCGAAATGTCGGTAGCATGGGCAAGAATGAACAAGATGTTGGCACCGGCTTGGTCGGAGCTCCTGCATGTGGCGACGTCATGAAAATCCAGATCAAGGTCGATCCTACTAATGACACCATTACCGATGTGAAGTTCAAGACCTTTGGATGTGGCTCTGCCATTGCGTCCAGTTCATATTTGACCGAGTTGGTCAAGGGCATGACCCTCGAGCAGGCTGGTCGTATCAGGAATACCGAGATTGCGAAAGAGCTGTGTTTGCCACCCGTGAAGCGTAAGTTGAACACTAAATGCATTTCCACGTGTCGTTGAAAGTTACAAAATGAGCTGACTGGATAACTAGTACATTGCTCCATGCTCGCCGAGGATGGTATCAAGTCTGCCATTAGCAACTACTACAAGAAGAATCCCAAGGCGAAGCAAACCGACCTTGGCGGCACTGGTGCTGCCATGCCAAAGATCGAAATTGAGAAGCTACGAGCCGACACTCCATCAGCCGCCACTGCTTAAATGTAGTGAAAAGAGTGTCTGATTGCAACCTTTCGTGAGACTTAGCGAGTTCTGGAGGCATATTTTAAGGCGTTTAGGTGGGGATGCCATATCTACGGCAGCAAAACATTACCCAATATCACAAAATGAACAGATCGTACCCCGAACAGATGACCACTTATATCAATGTGTTCTTGTATACGCTTTGTATCGTCTCCGGCCGTCGTGAAGGGACGACATGGGGGTGTCCAATCTCTAGGCCAAAAAACCGTGTGTGAGGATTGGTCTGCTCCAGTGCGTGCAGACACCTAGACTATTGCAAATCGATCATATGGGTATGTGTCTGCCTATATCCTACAGCCACTGTGGTCAAGAAAGAGGCAAATAGATGCTCCGAACGGTTGTTTCCAACTTTTGTAGGTCACGTGATACGGGCTTCGGCGACATCATCGCTTGTTCATCGCGACCTCGTTCTTTGTCCGCACCTTTCCCTCTCCCTACACCTGCTTCCAACATCCCTCCAGCGCATCATGTCTCGCACCCTTTACGTCACAGGTTTCGGCAGCGGTACTCGCGCTCGCGACCTGGCCTACGAATTCGAACGGTAAGCGATCCTTCAACTGCAACTGAATCTCTCGATGAACTGTCCTCCCTGGTCTTCATTCGATCACACGGCGCAGTTTGCATCGTGACAGCATCAGATAGCGATACCAGAAGAGTGATTCGGACAATGGCACGATTCGTGATTGGTTAAGAGGCATTCGTGACGGGACAAGGCCATCCTCAAGCCATGCGCTTCAATTACTCCAAGAGCTGCAGTCCAACCTTTCGAGCCTATCATTGCTGACCTGATTTCAGATATGGACGTCTTGTTCGTTGCGATATTCCGGCCCCTCGTACTGCCTCGAGCAGACTGTAAGTGAAGCGCGCTGAACACGCTCCATCAACCACTAACACTTAAAAAGCTTTGCTTTTGTTGAGTACGAGTCCCGTCGCGATGCCGATGACGCCTACCACGAGATGCACAATAAGCACATTGGTCGCGACGACCTGTTAAAAATTGAGGTATCTTTTCATGCATAGCGAAGATGTACAAAGCAATGGCTGACGACAATCAGTGGGCCCGTACACCACCATCTGCCAGCTGGCGCTTCGACGCAGGCCGCGGTCCACCACGCGGCGGCGACCGGTCTCCTCGCGGTGGCCGTGGAGGTGGACGTGGTCGCTCTGCTTCTCCGCCTCGCCGTCGCAATGATGACGATCGTGACCGTGACTACGATCGCCGTGATCGCCGCGACAGAAACCGCTCCCGTACCCCAGAGGACCGCGACCGTGACCGCGATATGAAGGACCGTGACCGTGAAGACGACCGCGAGCGTGGCGATCGTGCTGACCGCGGCGACCGTGAGCGTGAAAGAGAGCCTGAGCGAGAGTACGAGCGTGAAAACGGCACAAATGGCGAGGAACGCAAAGGTATGCTCGACAAAGCCACGTCTCACACTCACAGCGCTTGTGCTGACGATGGTCTAGAAACGACTGGAGATGCTGCTGCACCAGCAGTCCATGACGACCTCGACACCGCTGAGTAGTTTGCAGTGATGCCTAGCAGGCTGTTCCGTGGCTAACCAGACCAGACTGAGGGAGCCTGTCGAACAATGGAGCAAAGAGTTCACATCGAGTGGCCAGTAGGCTGGCAATGTACAAAATGGGTTTGCTTTGGAGAGTGAGCAGCGTGGAGAACTTACGCGGGAGTTAACAAAATTAGCCTACAGCACCGAATACCGTTCGAACGAATCGAAACGATCGGCCGACCGGTTACGCCGTCCTCTGTTTTACACAATTACGTTTTCGCAGCCCCCACCGTCCATCTCGATCGTGCCATCCCCAATTCGTCCTTTTATTCGACTCGATTTTCCCGACGACGATCGAACCCCCGAACTTGACGTCTTCGAACCTCCCCTTGCATATGCCGAGCAATGGCACCCACACTTGAATGCTCGAAGGTGAGCTAATTATGAATTTACGTGAGCCGTCGGTTTTTGGCGGTGAGATCTCTACTTGTAAATCGTGGCTAAAGTTTTCCGTCCTTGTAATGTGGGCGACAGTTTTGTAAATTTATACAATACACTATATGCAAATTCTTAATCAATGTTCTCTGGCCGCTTGATCGATCTGTTTAAATTGCGATTACTTTGGTTTTTAGCATTTCCACTTGTACCCTGGTGGCCAACATCTTCGTCGTCGTCGTCGGTGCCATTTTGATGTGCTGCAAACTCACGTAATGACGGCCCTTCAGACGTCGCATGCCCTAGAACGTCATGCTTTTCTTTCTGTGCCCCTTTCTTCATCTTATCATATTTGATATAGTTGTAGGCAGCAATAGATGCAATGGTCACCACGAGTCCGGAAATGTTGATCGGAGACAACTCATCGCCAAAAGTGAAGCCAGCCACACTGATGGTCAGAACTTCCTTGAAAATGCCACACACCGACAGCGTAACGACCGACGTCCTCTTGAGCAGTGCGAACTCGGCAGCCACCATAAAGAACGCTAGACAGCCTGGAAAGAACAGGAGAAGAGTACCAGAAAACGCACCTTTAGCTTCTGCTAAAGAGTGCCAACCATCAATCACGTTGGCTGGACCTTCAATCGGAATGGCTAGAATGAAAAGCGCAGCGAACATGACGGGCGTGAGGAAAAAGATGCTGCTGAAAGGATTGCTTGTTGCGGGATTGCGAAGCAGAAGAATTTGCGTCAAGGACCAGCGGAATCCAGAACAAAAGCTTGCTGTCATGACGAGTATGAAACCGTCGACACGGAAAGCTGCTTCTCCTGCTACCATCATGACCACACCCACCGTCATGAGCAGGATGACGAGACAGAGTCGCCATGTTGGCTTTTCAAGTTGGAAGATGAAAGCAAAAAGTAGCACGAATCCCAGGACTGAAGACTTGCACATAGTAAAAAAGGTTAGGCTGATAAATCGCAGACTGAAATTGCCCAGTCCAATATCGAGTGCTGTAGCTGTTCCACATGGTCCTATCCGCGTGAGATAGAACCACCCGCTCATAAGAGGCTTCGCTGGCGGGTTGCTCGCACTGTGCGATTCAGAACCATCCAGCTGGCTGTATCCCGCAGATTCGGGCTGTCGTGGTCGGAAATGGGGGAAACAGTAGAGTACTAGAGTTGCCAGCGAGAATTGAATGAGCATGTGCAGACTAGTCGTGAAGAGGGGGAAATGGAAGTTCAGATTTTCCTCGGAAAACATCCATTTGTTGTACACTGAGATGGAAATGCTGAAGCTGTACCAAAGTCCAATGAGTAAGGCGTTGATTATCGTGTCCCGCAGCAAAGCCGCCTGGGTCAATTGCTGCTCTTCTCCTCTGTCGGTATCGTTGGATGCTATTCGTGTGTCCAATTGCATGTTCCTCCTTCTCTGTCGGTCCCGCTGCCTACGCTCGGCGTGTGTCAAGCCCGTTTCCTCGTCATCATCGGCGCCGTCCACTTCATCGTCGGTAAACACGCCTTCCATTTCCATGTCGGAACTCGATGCCCCGGCTTCGTGCTCGTGAGCATCTGTGGCGCCTGCATGTTTCTGTTTGCCGTACATGCCGCCGGCGACCTGGAGAACGGAGCTACTCCGCCGTCGATGGGTTGGCATATTGTGCAAGGCGTCATCCGCCATATCTGCTACTGACGTTTTCGATGGTTGCCGGTGATCATTTGACAGCCGTGATTTAAATCTGGATGTCCGGGTCGGGCGACGAGTGAGGCCTGGCGATGTGCCTGCAATGATAGTACGGTGGTAGAGATACAAGAGCTGATGTCTCGCGCAAGTCCCCCTGCACACGTGCAGCCTTCGATTCTACCCACAGCGCGCCAGGCAACTACACACACGTTATCGAGTCTTCTTCGCGCCTCGCATTATTTCCTCCACGACCCTCACTTGAACATTTTGTCGCCCTCTGCTTAGGAAACATATGACAAAACGCATCTGATCTACCGCAGAGGAGACAGGAACGCCGCCCTTGGCTGCCAACACTTCGCCGATATCTCCAGCAAACACCAGCGTCATGGCGCCTACCACGGGATCCAGCGCAATGCGTCGCTTCATACGCTCAAACTTCACCTCGGCCCCCATCTATCCCTTGAAGGGCATCTACTACCTCGCCACTCATCGATTTCTACGCCCGCTGGTCAAATCGCGGCTGGTCCCTCTAACTCTGTTGTCCACTGCTGTCCTCGCACTGCTGTTCCTGACAATTTATATTCCCGTCGTTGCTTTTCTGGCAATCTTCCACTATAAAGGCAGCGCCTGGGTGAATGGCACATTTTTCATTCTAGGAATCGGCACTTTGGTCATCTCGCTTCTATTCGAGGCTATGTTTGTTGACCATACTCAGGTCGATATCTTCGATGCCGTCATGATTGCCGAAGGCTACGAGCACCTTGTCACTAGTAGGAGAGTCGTGACCGACGATATTGACCAAAGCGATCCCGTGAAAAGACTCGGCACGAGAGAGAAAGGAGCACAGTTTGCTCCGTTTTCAGTCAGGCAAATCATCGAATTTGTCGTCTTTCTACCACTTACGTTCATCCCGTTTGCTGGAGTGCCACTTTTCCTCCTCATTACTGGCTATCGTGCAGGCCCGCTTCTAAACTGGCGCTATTTTGCGCTCAAGGGATTCAACAAAAAGGATCGCAACGACTTCATCAAGACGAAAAAGCGCCGATGGGAATACATGTGGTTTGGCACAGTCTACATGTGTTTACAGCTTGTTCCTATTCTCAGCATGTTTTTCCTCCTCACGTCGGCCGTGGGCAGTGCTCTGTGGTCGGTACACATGGAGCGGGAAAACATTACGACACGCGACGAAGGACCGTATAATGACGAGGACGGTGATGACCAACCTCCTCCATATGCTGATGAGGTCTGACAATATGGCTTGGGCATGGCGGAAGTTATCAAAGCGTCCAGGAGAGTCAAATGAAGGGACTGATTGGCTCCGAGAAGGCTTCAACAAATAGATACAGACTACTATTAACTGCCCATTACAATGATTGCTAAAATTTTGCACAATTGCTACAGTATTATTTATAGCCACGAAAGTTAGAAATTACAAGCCTACGCCCGATTAAATATTCCTGATTGCCCCACACAAAGTCTGGACCTCAAGTATCGAAATTCACCCCGTAAAGATGTCTTGCTCACCATCAACACCGCTCAGCGGCCATGGCGAATGTGCTAGACATCCTTATTATGGCAAGACTTTGAATTTGTTACGCTGATATGCCATCCAAGGCGAAATTCCTCGCCGGGATCAAGGCTGAGAAGGGTGCCGGGAAGAAGGCTGATCTCGCACTCGCATCACTTCCAAAGAACTGGCCAGAAGACGTCGAATATCTTACCGACCTCACATTTTCTGACACAATAACCCCCGAGATCAGGAGGGGCCTAGGTAGAGATCCATCGGGAAACAGTCCATGGGTCAGAATCTCGTTCGAGACGGTCGCGGCCCCACTCAAGGCTGAGATACGCCTCATAGACGACGAAAAACACCCGGCGTGTGGGCAGCGAGGGCTATTCGCCGCTGAGCCTTTGGTCCCGGATTCATTCATCTGTCTCTACCTGGGCCATGTTCACACCAACAGCATGTCCGACACCGATCCTCACAGCGACTACGACCTAGCGTTGGACAGAGAACTGGATCTCAGTGTCGATGGATCCAAATCTGGAAATGAAGGCCGTTTCACGAATGATTATCGCGGCATTGCTGAGCGACCGAATGCCGAATTCCGTGATTGTTTCGTTCAAATTCCTTGCTCGAAGCGCAGCGAAGGCATGAAATGGGAACGCAGGGTCGGAATATTTGTGCTTTCAGTCGGCAAGGCCGCCAAACGGAAAGCAGGGATTAAAGCTGACGAGGAGATTCTCATCAGTTATGGCAAAGGTTATTGGGAGTCTCGAAAAGTTATTGCGTCATTCAGGAAAGACGAGGAGATGCTGAGAATTGCCAATCTGGCTCTTGATTGCTAAGTCTACTCATTCTGGGCACCATATACTGTTGATTTCCAGAGCCCCATTTCTAGATTTACAGTGACTACTGAAACCCAGGTTAGAACCTTTATCTATCGGCGTTGCTTCATGCAGACCGAATATAACAATTGTTGGAAACATGCGCGTGGAGGACTCTTATTTCGTGCAATTGCCACAAGTCAATCTGAGAAGAACGCTGGGATTCTTTGAACAACCGTTGAACAACCCATGTCAGGCGTTGTCCAGCACATATGGCGTCAACGGTAATATGTAATACCCCTTTGATGACGCCGTTACGTTTGAACTAATCATAAACAATCCCTATGCATAAGCTACTAACCGTGGCTGCTATATAGAGTACAAGTTGAATGCCACACAGCTGACAGCCAGGATTATAATGAATTTGTGTGCTCTGCCTCAGCAACAGAGTCCAGAGACATCGACATCGTTCTAGGGTTGCAACCAAAAGTCAAAAGGCGTGCATTGTTTGGTACCATCCTCGATGATAACAACTCATTCCGATTGATAAGCCTCGTAGTTTGTATTGAAGTGTAAGGCTTGAAGTTCTAAGCGTTTCACAATCCCAAAATTTGGAAGGGCGATCAAGGTCACCGCCGTATGTACCATGTGGAGTGTACGTAAAGCCCAACGCCGGCCCTGCATCATTCATCTATAGATCAGTCGTGCAACCAATAATTACAAACACATGGTGCTTGCATACGCAACGGTCGTTGCTCTGGGGCTGGAAGGTGAATCATATTATTCTTGCGTGTTGTCAACTACAAATCAATTCTACTTATCGTGCTGTATGGCCAGAGTCGACGAGCTTGCTTCGTTGGCTTCGATTTGAATCATACATTGGAACAACGCCCAATTGTCAGCATACAATCATCAATGAGAACCCCATTACCCCAACTGGATACGTGCATCAGCATGTGGTCAGATTCAAGAGAAACATATTCGCCGGCCCCATCATCAACCTCATCACCGACTCTGCAAGAAGCAGTCTCGCCGATTTTACAGCCGTCAACTCTCAATCTTTCAAGTCCGACTGAAGCGATGTTGATCGCCTCTGCTTCAGAGCCCTTCACAGCACTGCCAGAAGTTTTTGGAGTCAATCAAATTCCATCAATCTCGTTCAAAGCAGCAAAGTCGCCTGGAGAGACTAACTATCACGACGTAACAGTGAATCTTACCGACCTTCTCAACCGCGAGGCTGTTCGTAATGACCCTGAAATGAGATTCTGGACCCAATCACGCCTCATGGAGGCACAGCAGGAGCTGAGAAGGTTACGTCGACGACGTGTGAGTGCTCCCGTACGTGAAGCAAACGTCTCGATGGAGCAGATCAGGAAGGTCAGCTCGTAGCTGGATATTGTTATAGTGTTACTGCGTTTGAGCGATGCGGGCAACTAATGTCATCGTTGGAGTTATATCTGCATGAATAAGTACGAGAATCCTGATTGTTAGAAAATGAGAGGGAAGGAGTTCGAACTCGACACTCTAAGTTTACGCTTTCAAACATAGTTATGTATGGTCATAACCACTTCCTCCCCAATCATTAACAACCACTGTAAATGGTCTCATTGTCATATCGTTGGTTCTCGAGAACTTCAATCACTTTTAGTGGCTCCTCATCCTCTCAACAAGGTCAGCAGGGGTCTTTTTGCCAGAGAAGCCACTCTTCGTCAGGTGTAGCTGAAGACCATCCTCGCCGTCCTCGTGGTGGGCAGCTCCCTTTCCAATCTTCTGGAGGCTGTCTCGCATAAGCATCTCGTAGTATGCGGTAGCGAATAATGTCGCGGGTATATTGACCAAGATTGCAATCCAAGAATAGTGATGATAGCTGAAAACTTCTCTGCCATAAAAGATGGCAGCAACCATTCGAGTTCCTAGGTCACGAGCCAGATTTGTGCTAATGGTGATGTCTGCAAAGCCCCAAACCATGACAGCGTATGCAAGGCCTATGGCGAACGGCGCGCTTTGGGGTGATACGAACGGATTCGCCGGATCTAAACAAGCCCAGATGATAATTCCGATGTAGCTGTCCACAAAAAATTCGATAAAGAACAGATATCCCAGGCTCTGGTTCGGCGCTGGGATGGCACAGAAAACGCTGGCTGGGCCACCCAGGTATACAGTTCCAAGCCCTGCTGCGCGAGATTCAGCAGCAAAGGCCGACAATTGTTCCCAATACATGCCAGCCATCAAAAGAGCAGCTAAGAATGCTCCTGAAACGAGTTAGATGTAGCTGAAGAAAATGTCTCTTTCAAGTGCCCTTCACTCACCAAAGATTTGAGCAAATATATAATAAGGTACTTTCTGTTATTACGTCAGTCCGTCAAGTCTGTATAGAGTTTTGCAGTAAATCTTTCACCTTCCACGGAAACCCTTGCCAAACAGCAAAGCAAATGGTGATGGCCGGATTGAAGTGACCACCAGAAGTTGGTGCACAAGTAATAATGGCGAAAGCGATACCAAAGGCAAAAGCAAGGCCAACTTGGAATAGACTTCCAAAGGCGGCGTTATCTTTATTAATGGTGAAGTCTGTGGTAGCAGCGATACCAGGCAGAACGTAGAAGAAAACACCCGTGGCCTCAGCCATCATCTCTCGAAGCCAGCGTGGGCGGCCATGTTCAAAGTCAAGCTTGCGCTGAGAGACTGGTTTAGTAGCAACGACATGGCGGGCGTAGTGCTGTTGCACTGCCTCGGTGGCACCTATTTCAAGGTCATGCGTGTGGAGCTAAGATCATGGTTCAGATTTCGCTCTGTTGCTCCCAATTGGTATACCACTTACACGCTGTAAATTTGAAGAATCACTCATATTGAGTGCGTATCTGCTGTCTTGCTGAAATGAGAGCCCAAAACTTTACTCTGTCGTTGAAGAGATCCTGCAAGAGATAACAAGGAAAGAATCGACGAATAGGGCTGTCAAAGTCGAAGGGCGCAAGACGGGTTTCATACATGGGCAGCTAGCCGTCAGCGGCCCCTCCAGCAGAAGCACTTATGGCCATCACACAGGGGACCGGCCATCGTTTCTCCGAGCTCTGAGCGCCGGCAGATGCACATGAGTTACATAAATGACCATGGATCCACATAGTGGCGGCGAAATTGCAACTCCGCACGACGGATTTCTCATGGTCTCGGACAAGACTCTCAGTTCGAAATGGTGAGGTTCGCGATCTCTAGTGGCATTTTTCCTGGCAAATTCATGCCAACCGAGACACGAATTGAAATACCAGACGATCATAGAGTTGCACTAGGCTTCGGACGCCGGTTCTTGAGGACACTCATGCGGAAACAACAACTGACGTTGACATCAAGTCCACCAGGCTGACCACTCAGGTCTGGGTTCTCCTCATCAGAGTTTACGTCACGACTGGCGGCACGGAAGATCCGGCACGTTTTGTTCGCGTGGCGTAGCACTGGCGGAGCAGATCTGACGGCACAAAGTGCCATTTGGCGGTTTGCCTCGGCTTCTCGAATCAAACGTCCGGCGGCGGGCGGCGCGTATATACATAAGCGAGCGAGCGACACCGGCACGGCAATATGGATGTGAATGAGGCACGGTATCCTCATGCTTTGAAAAGACCCTGAACGTCGACGTCGGGGCAGAGTGTGGGGGGCCAACTCAATTCAGCGGGTTTTTTGCGGAGACATCATCGTTACTTTAGTGCCGTTGATGCTTACTTCACGTCCAAAATAGATGCGACACCCGACTCCATTAATTCTGGCATCAAGTGAGAAGCCGAGCGCATCGCTGGGCCATCGTCAATCAACGGGGCGATTTATCTTCCTGAAGACTGATCTCAAGCTACAAGACTGGGTTTACTCACATAGGGTTAATTTATAGACCGTCTCAAAAACACCAACTGCAAAGGAGAGCACATGGAAACGTTGGATCGCTAACTAGCTCACTTTTCGAGCCAACGTCAGCCTCGATGATAAATTGTCGAATAATTTATCTGGGTATCTCGTTAAGGAGCATTCCGTGTCTTCCAACATCGAGAGGGAAATAGAACCCCCGGTAATATCAGAGGAAGCTCGGTTCAGTCATCCTCATCGTCCGTTGCCTCGTGGTTCTTCTTCATTTTGAAATTATCCAGTTTACCTCGGGCTGCCATCCGGTCTTGCTTTGATACGATGCCGGTATCTTCTTCACTCTCTTCCGCATCCATACCTTGTTCTTGTTTGGCCACTTCTTCTGCTACTGTCGATTTGCCTTTCGCATCGTATCTTGGCCTCGGCAATTTGACACCTTGGTTTCCAAAAATGTCTTCAATGGCAGGAAGGAGCTCGATAATCGTAGAGAACTGGTCAACGGGAAGCGAAATACCCTATCGATACATAAGCAATTCTGACTGACCTGGAGAGAAAAAGGCTTTCGTGAAAAGAAACCATCACATAGGCATGACATACCTTCTTGCCTGGCAATGACCTGCCGTCCTTTTCGTAATACTCGCGGATGCTGACCATTTTGATGTTCTTGAAGGTTGAAATAACGACACGTTTGTTATTTGTTATCTGAGGGCGGAGTCAGGAACGACGATAAAACTTAGATAGTACTGGCCATACCTCCCAAAACGAATTGCCTTCGTCATCTTTTTGCATTGTGGTGCTCAGAATGGCGTTGTCCTCTTTAGTAGCCGTGCCAGCCTCACCTTTACGTTTCTTATCACGAGGAGCAGCCTCGATAAAGCCACCATCGAGATCATAGTTCTGGCGCTTAGGCATGTTCTGTTGTGTTGTGTTGTGTTATGGTTGTCTGGTTGTGGTTGTGGTTGCATATTCGACCGAGCTTCGAAAACGGAGGCACGCGCTGAAACGCGTTGACTGACGTCAGTTTCACTTTAGATATTTTGTAAGCACTTCAGCATAGGGTTTAACTAAGCTACATCTAGAACCCTTACAAACTTTTACAACACCATTTATTGTAGCATCTTCACACTTCTCAACACAGCATGATAACAACTAGTTGACTTCTCACTATTTATTCCCTTGTCTATTTGCGCTTGGATTTGCATGCATCGTGCTGGTATACATTGTTTCTATAGCAGTGCTGGTGGCCGGTCCACTGAATTGAACCCTTTTGTTGCAATTGAAGTTCGGTATCCTTCAACCACACTAGTTCTCCGTATCCTATCCTTCCTTCACAGAATGATCGCCCAGATGGTATCGAGAGAAGATTTTCAAAAAGAGTGAAGCCTGTCCAGGTATCTAACAGCCCACGCGGTCAGTTAGTCGCAGGCATGGCGGACCGACACTAGTACTGTATTTTCGTCTGCAATGTCAATGTCAAATTTAACCTTCAAGGTTGGTGGAAAAAATTATAATCCGCCACCAAGACTACAAAAGTATCCGTTGTGCCGCTGCTAGTCGTTGTTGTAACCCTTAATTCAGTTGGACAGACAGCAAATGTTATCGATGCTCCTCTGGCAGGCCACATCAACTCGGGTGAGTCCAGATAATGACGCTCAGCTTCACTGTTTTCAAGTATGTTTACGAACATCACCTATTAATGACATTTTGGTGACTCCCATGGCAGATCCAAACGTCGCAATGCAAATAACGAAGTAGAGTACAGGCAAAGAATTGTGTGCCCCGGTCTGGCTTGGATTGGCGATGAGATGACTTTCACAGCGAACAGTTTCGTTTACTAACTTAACTTGCTGAATTGAGGCAGTTTTGTGACGGGAAGTTTCAGGAGAAACAAGTTGTTGTACTCGGCACCTAAACTGTGCGTTTGACTCTTTGAATTGGCGGAGAGACAAAGAATTGTGACCCGCCGTTCGATTTGTGTATCAACAAGGGATAAACTCAAAAGAATAGCAAAGTGATGGTTGAGCCATGGGCGTGATTCGTCAACACGTTGCGGTAGTGGACGGCAGCACGAGCCACATCCGCCAGCCTCAGGTTCGTTCGTCGTGTTCCACGTCCGACGCGCGACTCCCACTTCGTTCGCAGCACTGGACTTCCGCCATTCCACCTCTACGTTCCCGCCCTCGCTCATTGGCAACGCAGTCGCATACTCGCCAACATGCAGGACCCCAGCCAGGGAGTCGCTCAGCCCCTAGTACTCCCCCCTCTATCGTCTTGTCTTCTCGCTGGTTGCTAACAGAGTCTCAGCAAAACCATGTCCATCTCATTTCGGGCTACAACTACCCTCGTGTCGCCGCTCTTAACCTCGAACAGGCCTTCCGACACCTCATTGATGCTCCGCAAATAGTCAAGCAGGTAGCGCCAATGGCCTGGACCTACGTTTCCGCGCCATTGGACGGTACCATCTGGTTGGAGTGGCTGCCCCCCAATCTGCCACATAATCGCTTTCCCAGTGACGGATATGTCTGGGCCGATGCGGAGCAGACATATCGCCAAGAAATCGGTGGCTACACAGTCGAGATCATGCAGCACGCGATTGGATACCGATATCAGTATGACCAAATGGCCACCCATGCGAGAACACGATACCACTTGATTCAGAAGAACCCCTCGGTCAACGCGGCATCGCCTGATCCGTTACTCTGGATCGTCCACTATCACCAAGCTGAGCCACAGCGAGTCCTCCCCGCCCAGCAAATTCCTCCAAATCCCCAGATGTTCCAGATTTTGAACGAACGGAAATGGCTAGAAAGCCAGGGCAGATTGGAGAAGAAAGATTTTATGCTACATGACAGTGGGCACTGGCCGCAGATCAATGTGCCAAGCGGAGGACAAATGAGACAGGGACAACCACCCAGCTTTCCCATGGCTCTTGGCCATCATGGCCGGCAATCTGTTTCGCAACAGGGCGGCGGCTATCCACAGGCACCTCCGCCAAAGAAGCCCCGCGTTTTACCTCCGGCGGCTCCTAATGACGGAGGGCTTGATACTAGCATTGAGGATGAGGAGAACACGACGCTGGGAGACTACTTCGACCATTTGACACCACGTGATATCAGCGTCGCGCGCTATACACAACACCATCGGTGGATGGAAGAAGTATTTTCTTCGCCGTATGCTTCTAGCCAAATTATTCCGGCCGATCTAGGTCTTGGTCTCATGGGCGAATTACGAGGTCTTACCGAAGGCATTCTGGAGCCTCCTTCGTTGGATTCACTAAACGGCCCACAGGTGAAGCCACAGAAAGCCACAGAAGCTCAACCTTTCACCAACTTGAAGAAGGAACAACTGGAAGAGTTCAACAAGAGAGTGGAGAAACATTTGGAAGACGGTCAGGCTGAAATTCAGCGTATGAAAGCTGAACATGCTGCGAAGATGCAGGAATGGAAAAAGACCAAGATTCTTACACAAGCGGAAAAGCGTTTGCGCAACGCCACTTGGTCAGGGCACGAAAATGCTGTGCCTGCCTACCGGTTGGAAGAGGTGATTCGCAACGCAAATGCAGGAGCAAAGGAGAATGTGGAGGATGTCATCAAAGATGTGGAGTTCCAACTGGGGATCAAGATTTCGTCTCACAAGGAAGCAGATATGGCTCAAAGGGGTGGTCTCGAAGACGAACCTGAGCGCTCTCAAGGGAACGCCATGGACGAAGATTTCGATCAGCAAGCAGCAACCCACTCGGGTGTGACAAACGCTACAAAGGTAGGACTAAATCAACAGGATTCGGCCACAGCATCGCAGAAGAATCTGGGACGCCAATCTTCTCTTGGACGGCATGTCCAGCCTCCAAGCCAGCAACCATCATCTGCTGTTTTGTCTGGTACTCAGAATGTCGGTGACGGATCGGCGACTGATTTGACAAATATCGACCTGAATGACGATACCATGATGGGGGATGTTGACCTTGATATGGATACTGGTGTTTTGGACTTTGATGCCAGCGGCCTCGATGGAATCAACGAGACTGGGGTATCAATGGGAGAGACATCCAGCCAGACACTTGGTGCGCAAATTACGAGCGAGACTGCGGCTCGGGCTCCGACTGCACTTGGTGATGCGAAGTCCCAGGCAGAAGCTGGGCATAACCAGCGTTCTGCACCACTCTCTGAAAACGCCAATAGCAACATGTTTGACGACACAACGTTTGATGACCTCGGTGGAGCTGACGATGGGCTGATCGACTTTGAGGGTGGCATGGGCATGGACGATAGTGCATTTGGCGACGCACTTCATGGGATGGAGGACGATGAAGGTGCTGGAAATGGGGCAGTATAGAAAGACCAAACGGTTTCCCTAGGTTTTAGTACGATGGGCCTGTACGATCAATGACTCGAGAGCCCATGATGTATAATATATATCCATGCATCACGGTGGTTTCTCTCTGAACATCAGTAACCCCAACGATTTGGTTGTGTACAAATTATTTTTACACAGCGCGATTCTGCACGGATTATAGGCTGTGATTTGCCGATATCGGCGTTGATTTAGTTTTCCACCAAAAAACCCCAGTTCTTTGTGAAAGAGATAGATCGATGCGAGATGCGAGATGCGGGATGCGAGATTGATACAACATGGGCAGTGCACGAATCTATGCAGCATGTGTCGAGTATTTTGTGTAACTTAACGGCACAATGACAGTGACACATGATGCAAGCTGTCTGCGGTGCAGATCGGCTAGAGGGGCAGAAACTCTCGACCTTTCATGGGTTTGCTTTGGCTAACGTGGGCTTGGCGATTTAGACTTTGATCCAAGGCGAGATTGATAGGGGGATTCTAAGGACATCAACGATGAAAGTCATGACGGCAATTGGGATGGTCCTCAGACGGCGTTTGTGGTTCTGATGATGCGATGACTGAGGTAGTATATGTAGCGGGTATGGGGAGGAGGTTGAAGAAGCAGTTTCGGCCACGGGGCTGGGCGGCTACGACGAAATACGACAGGACGAGAGAGATGGTTGGAATTCACCGACTGTGGCACAGGGCTTCTACTACTGTACAGTAGTGTGGTGTGGTGTGGTAGTGTGTGCTTCAGATGCAGGAGGTCGAGTTTTGTGAATACTAGCACAGAGTACAGTGGTGCTCTGTACGTAGTTAAGCGATGCGACGGAGGCGAGTGGATTTCTTGGTCGGTGTTGTTGGCGTTGGCTGCACAGCGGCGTCGAAGGTTGTGCGGGCCGGGAGGCCTTGATGCGTGCATCGGCCGTAGCGCTCTCTCGGCACACACGTCGGCGCTGTCGCGGTTTGGGTTGGTTTGGCATGCACATGCAGAGTTAGTTGTTGTCGTCGTCGTCGTCGTCGTCGTCGTAGCGAGCGGCGGGCAGCCCAAGTGGCGAGCGTTCCGAGTCGTGCCACGAAGGTATAATTGAGACGGCGCAGCCATATCAGCAACGACGCCTCGTGGATCGATAATATGCATGAGCAGCAGCCAGCCCGCACAAGCTCGGTGTCTGTGTGTGTGTGTATGTACAGATGTATGTAGGTGTGAATGAGGTGTGTCCTGTAGGTAAGTATGTAGTATGTAAGTAATACTGTACGACGATGGGGTGGGTGTCCGCCAGTCCAGTCCCGTAGTCCCGCACTTTTACTGCACTTCTGCACTCGTTCTGCACTCTTCCTGCGCTGCTCACGGCTCACTGCAGGTCCTCAAGACTAGTAACAGTTGTTCCCCACCCCAGCTAACTTACTGCTACATAGTTAGTTAGTCCTCCTCGTAGCTCGACCACGACCGCCCACATTATTATTATTATTATTATTATTATTACTACAGTATTTTCTTATTGCTCGCAGCATCAATCCAATATTGTATATTATCATGTGCATCTCCTGTATCTATCTATCTATCCATCTATCCATCTATCTGTCAATCTATCTATCCATCTATCTGTCAATCTATCTACGTATGTCTCCATCCACCCATCCATCTATCTATCTATGTACTACTGTTTACTACTATTTGGTCTGCCTGATTCTGCACTGCGACCTGGCCGTGCCTTGCCTTGCCTTGCCTCACCGTGCATTATTATTATTACTATTATTGTCGCGTGTGTCGTGTGTGTCGTGTCGTGTCGTTTGTCTGCTCTCGACTATTCTCTTCCCGTCCTTGCCTCGCCTGCCCTGCCCTTCCCTTGCCTCGCCTCGCCCGCCTCCACCGACTCCCATATTCCCATATTCCCTCTGCTCTCCTCTCTCCTCTCTCTCCTCTCTGGCTGCTCTCTTGTCTCGCAACACGTCGCATTTCGCCACCGTCCGCCTCTCGTTCCCGCCCGCGCCCTCCCTGCCGTGCCCTTGCCCGGCCCTGCCCACTTCTGCCCGGTTCTGCGCCCCCCGCCAATCTACCGCCCTGCTGCGCTGTCTGTCGCACATTCTCCACGTGTTGAGGGACCCTGGCTGCCGCGCCCTTTACACCTCTGTTTGCCTGCTAAGTTACTACTACTACTACTACTACTACTACTACCACTGTACCGTAGCAGTGCCTTGTCGCCCGTGCTACGGCGTCCGCTATCATTCTTTGGCCACCACTGTGCCGCCCGTCGCTGCAGTCTCGTCGACTGGCCCAGACCACCCCCCGTGCTCTCCTCGTTGAGCTCTTCAGCCTCAACCCGCCTTAGCCGTTTCTCATTGCAAACCACCTCGAAACGCTGTGTCGATCCGTCCAGATTCTTGTGCCCTGCACGACGACGACGACGACCACTTGCCAGTCCTGTCTGCTAGTCGTCGCCACTACCGCAACGCCCCGTGTCTGTTCGCTGAACAGCCTCGTTCTTGCAGATTAATCGACCTCGGCCTCCTGTCATCTCCGCGCCCGCTCAGCTTCACTGGCACCCCTCACGCGACAGCACAAACACGTCCGACGACGACCAACCTGTACGACATCATCTTCAGCCCAGCTCCACACGCGACCGTTAAAGTGAGGACCGAGTGCAGTGTTGCACCTCTCCACATTTCTGCGTTCCGCAGCGCACATCCCTTTAGAAAATGTCCCACAAAATGATGACGCTGTATAAGCTGGTGGTGCTTGGAGATGGCGGTGTCGGAAAGACGGCCTTGACCATTCAGGTACGTGTGGGTTGGTGTTGGAATAGCTCTTCCGCTGCTGATGTCTTCTATAGCTTTGTCTCAACCACTTTGTCGAAACCTATGACCCTACAATCGAAGATTCATATCGAAAACAGGTCCAAATCGACGACCAATCTTGCATGCTTGAAGTGCTAGATACCGCTGGACAAGAAGAGTATACGGCTCTCCGGGATCAGTGGATAAGAGATGGTGAGGGTTTCGTACTCGTCTATTCCGTCTCATCACGATTGTCTTTTACACGCATTCGAAAGTTTCATCACCAGATTCTTAGAGTCAAAGAATCCGCCTCTGCTGGCTCACCCACATACCCTGGTTCACCGCTCTCTGCAACTGCCCCCACCTCGGGTCCTGCCCCCATAATGTTGGTGGGTAACAAATGCGATAGGGTTACCGAGCGAGAAGTTTCGACTCAAGAAGGTAGCGCGTTGGCCAAGGAGCTTGGCTGTGAGTTCGTCGAAGCATCTGCAAAAACTTGCGTCAATGTGGAAAAGGCTTTCTATGATGTCGTTCGACAACTAAGACGTCAACGAGCGAATTCACCACGCGATAGCGGCAAAGGCGGACTGCCAGATCCCGAGTACGTGAGAGAGAAGAACCCCAATCGATACTATCCACCTGACAGAGCCGGCAGACCTACCAAGAAATCCCGGAAGAAGTCTTCCAAGTGCGTCATCTTATGAGCGAAAGAGACGACCGAACGGGTGGTGCCTTTTGCTGTGTGGCTACGTTACTTCTAAACGGTAACTCGTTGAGCGTCCGGCCCCACTGTGCACATTGCGTCCAGCGTCTTGCGTGCCGACCATTTTCTCTCGACGAATGCTATCCGATTCTGCAATAGAAACCAGCCGAGAATCGATGGTGCGTTACGAATGAGACAAACTGGTGCTACTACTCACGTGACCGGGTGCTAATCCACGATGAGACAACGGCAAGCAAATGCTGAAAATTGTTCGATGAGGTATGAAATAATAGATGGCTTCTAGCTACAATCGCAAGATACTGCATTCGGGTTGGTTGGCTCGAGTCGCCACACGATAACTGTTGACGTTACAAATGATGATATGAAGATACAAACGCTGGGGCATTTGGATGGGAGTTCAAAAGTTCGAGACTAAAGGGAAAAACCAATCTGGAGCACGACATTTACATGTGACGTATGTCGCAAACTAAATAACAATCCATGAACTTTCGCGTGTTTTGGCCTCATTTTTTCTTCGCTCCAACTTTCACCATTTTCGTGTACGAAGGGCCATTGTCTGATTTCTTGGAGGTGTACTATTTCATATCCAACAGGTGTAAAGTGAGAAAGCAAAATTCAGAGACTGAATTTTATGGAGACTGGAATGATTTCGTTCATTCCTCATGGCGAGGCGGAGTGTGCTTGATTCTTGTTGAAATACTCCACGTCCGTCAAAATAACTCGCCAAGGTTTTCACAAGTCATGATTAATTAGTCCCCGTGATTCATGTTCTGTCACAATTGAGCGGCGTGACTCGTCGACTACATTGGGAAATGCCGTTGACCGTTTCCACCATTGATTCATCTCTGAAAGACTGCCATTATTGTCCATATGGGAGCGCAGTTGATTGGAAAGGTCAAAGCGGGGGCCGCTCATTTCGCGAGGATCGATGACCGCCACTGTGGTTGTGATCAAGGTGAATGATTGATGATCCAACAGTAAGAATGTCTGATGTATACATTTCTTCGTGAAACCATTATAGTCATTTGACTGGCGTTTTCAGCCAAGGACTTTCATTCCTGCAGGGTTCTTGATTGACTTTTTGTCGACATGAGCTCCAGTGCTCGCTCGCAGAGGGTCCTCCTTTTTATTTTTGTTCTTGTTGTTTCGATGGTTGTTCTTTCCTTTGTGCCTATCCTTTTGCACTACTGGACGAATATCGGCCTTGCTTCGTTGGATCGTAACCGGGTGGCTTCCAATGTACTTGCCGACCATCTCACGCGCAGCCTTGAATCCTTGTTCACCATCCGTAAACGAGACAAATCCAAAACCACGAGACTTTGTTGTAAGTTTGTCGCGAATTACGCGAGCCTTCGATACACCGTACGCAGCGAATGCCTTTGCAAGTGATTCATCCGTTACCTCGCCAGCCAGGTTACCCACCATGATGCGGAACTGAGTGGGATCCCACTCGAGTAGAGTCTTGTCCTCCCACGTTTGACCACCACCTTTCCTCACAACCGTCTTCTGCTTCTCTCCTTCGGTGGGTTTGGCGGGCGCATCGATGCCGTCCGTCGGCGGCCGTGATACAGTCGCCTTCGCACCGACGTGCGCAAGGTTTGGGGTTTCACCCGGTCGACCACCCTTCTTAAGCTTGTCTTGTTGTTCTTGAGGCGTATATGCCGACTGCCACTGCGCTATTTCAGCCTCATGTTCAGGGTCGTAGCTCGCGTTCTGGCCTGGATAATTTGAACGACCGGTTGGCGGTGGCGCGAAAGGGTTGCGGATTTGTGGGGGAGTCTGCTGATACTGTTGCTGTTGAGCATACGGTACAGTATAGCCAGGCGGGTAGTTGTACTGGTTGTTATTGCTATACTGCGGGTTGCCGTACTGAGAATGGTCCATGATTGCGCGCTGATCCCTATGATGACTGACAGAATTGAGTGGACGATACAGATGTGTGCGCGATGTAGTAGTGGTGCGAACGCAAGTACAGAGCGGGTGAAAAGAAAGCCAATATGGAACGAACGAACGGCTTCTGGACTTGCGGCTCTGCTGAGATGTCGACCGTCGTGCCACGATAGCCGCTAGTGTGCTTTTGGATTATCCCCGAGCGTCCCCTCCTGTACATATAAGTACATTATTACTGTACTGTACATATTCCTCTCTCGGTATGGTGATAGCCATGTTTTTCGCAGCCGTTATCTCCGCTGCGCCAGAAGTTTCGTCACGAAGATGACTGCGAGTCCACATGAAATTGCATTGACGATGGTAGCAAAAGACGCCCCCGTTTCCGCAAGCGTGCGAAGCACGGGTCGTCATGAATCGTGTCTTAACCGACAGTTGAATGAAAATGTTATCTCCGCCGCAGATTTTGGTGGCGCCGTCGAGGTAGTGATGATTCACACAATTATTTCCAACTCACAGGCTGTAGATGTCGAACAGATTTCGATTACGTTGCGACGCATAATTATTATGGCAATCGGTCCGGCTTAGAAGAGGTGTTACTATGTCGTAGCTACAAGAGCGTGTCTAGTTGTCTAACCGGCGAGAAGACTGCAGTGGCAATAGCATTGTCGCTGGTCGAAATAACAACACCGTTCTTTCGCGTGCTCGCCGAGTTGACGTCTCCTGCTGGTGTTTTTCTTGGGGAAGCAGTCCTACCGCGTTTTATCTTGGCCGGGGGACATTTAGTGAACTTTCCCAGCTGAAAAATACAAACACGATATCGCAAAATGACTCTCTTCATATCGTGTCATCGAGGTTATCGTGTTATGGTGAATCACATGATTAGTAGATACGCTAGTTACAAAAAGTTTAGTCTCTTTAAAATAGTATGCTAGGTCCTTCAAGACTAAAAGCTATGTGATAGCTATTTGAATTCATATTAGAATAATTATCAGAGCTACTTACAATGTAAGACTCTATACAAAATAATGGGTTCTAAGTAGCTATACTAGCTAGTAGAGGGATACAAAATCCAGCCAGATGGCCCGTGTTAGCGAGGTTATCAGTTATGCAAGGTTCGCTATACAATTAGCTGAAAATATCTAGAGCTTTCATTTCTATTCAAAATGTTTGCTGGAAGCGGAAGATAAGAGCGGCGGCTAGACGAGAGCGGGGGTCAGTTTTTTTTTTTTTTCAGTATTTTCACTCCGAATTATTTATGCCACTAAATTTTCACCAAAATTAAAAGCTCTGGATGGTACCGCCTTATTTTCAACTTCATTAGACCCGTGTTGGAGGCGGAATTCTGGGTTGTGTTTTCCAGCTGAAAAAATGTGACGTGTTTGGACGTGTAGGACAATTTATAACCAGACGTCTCTGTTATATGCAATCAAAGCTTTCTCCATTGGTTCAGCGTTTTAACATTGATAGATTGTGAGGCAAGCATGACATGTTGTGGCGTATCTACTAGGGCTCGCTTTATCCTTTTCGAAATGGGAAACAGCCAGAGTAATATATGTTCGATGGTGGGGCTGCTAGCCAACTGTGGTCTACGCCTGGGCCGACTGCTGGTCCCTGATTAGCACTTATTGGCGATGATACGCTCTATACGATCAATGACCTAGAGGACCGTCTTCGAAAGGAAAATCCTCTCATTCATTTAAACGTGCACAGTGGTGACGACTTTGCTCGCCTTTCTTTATCATGCAACGCCATGCGATGCTTTGCTAGGAAATGGCGAGCGTCGTTTGGAGGATTATTCAAGGAGCATTTGTCAGAATGGCTAGGCCCGACGAGCAGCCTGCTATGACTTGCTATTACATTTGTGTCGTGAGCTGGAGTTTCTCGTAATGCTACCACGTGCCCCGCAGGAGCTCCTAGTCATTTTCACTAAAAAATCAACTTCCATCACCTCACAACCACCATGATCGATGCCAGCATTCGCCTTCGGCGTGCAATTCTCCTCGGAGACTCTGTGTTGGTGGAGCGAATAATCAAATGCAATCCTCGCCTTCTCCAGAACCCAGACTTCCACAACCAATCCAACACATCACTCCATCTTGCAGCGGGCCACGGCAAAGCTCTTATTGCTTCATTCTTGATTGATGCTGGTCACGAAAAGTCGGAGGTTTCCCGCAATGCGAGTCATGAAACTCCGCTGATGCTGGCTGCCCGGAATGGACATGTTGAAGTCGGGCGACTGTTGATTCACCGCTTCCCTCGATGTGTCACCATGACCAATGAAGCTGGACTGGATGCTTTATCCATTGCCTCGCAAGCTCCAGCCAGCACCGGGTTGATTCCGTTTCTTCTGAGTGAACCGGACTATCCAGCTTCGCCGCACACGCAGGACCAGGACGGCAATACACCTCTTCATCATGCATCAGCAAGTGGCTCTCTTAAGACTCTTCGTATCCTGCTGTCCGTTGGCGCCAACCCCCTCGCTAAGAATAATTACGATTGGACCCCTCTTGCGTACGTATGGCTGTGCACCTAGCTTTGTTGACCCAGTGCTTACTCTTCTCGTCAGATACTCTCAGACCGTAGCCGCCGAGGTTTACTTCAAGAACCTGGTGGCCGAATTCGAGCGTAGGAAGATAGAAGAGGCAAAAATGAGTGAGGAACGAAACAGACTGAAAAATGGAGGAGTACGATTGGTAGATGATGAATCGAAACTAGATGAAAGCGAAGACGATGAAGTTATCGGTGATGCTCTCCGACGACACTGGAGTCCTCTGGAGAGAAAACTGCCTGCAGCGCCTTTACCCCGACACGAATGGGGAACGCCTGTACAACATTCACGAACGAGATCTGGTAGTGGAGATTGACGAGATGTCATTGAAGTTTGCTATGTTGTATTGGCCATCATTTCTTTTTGGCCTCGAGGCCTTTCGGAAGCTTCTTGTCGACACCTAGTGAGTCGATATCCTTCGGTTTGTAATAATGAGGAGCAACTTCTGTTAGCCACTCGGGCTGGAGAGGCATCACAGAGCGCATAAACTCTTTGCTCGTAAGCACCAACTCGTAAAAAATGACCCATTTCGGTCTGACCTCCATCAAAACACTGCTGGGATGGATGTGTACAGTCAGGTTGTTCTTGACCGTACGATATGAGTCTCCACCACGCTGCAATCGAGCAGCATTGGGGAAAAAGCCGGCTGCGATCGCTCGCTGGACAGGTGGAAGATTGGAGGCTCCACAAGAGGAAATGGTTACTTCAACACGATCGCAGAGCTTGGCCAGTTGATCGCGAACATCACGCGCGCGAGTAAGCGAGCGTTGTTGCATGAAGTTCTCGCGAGCCCATACAAATGAAAAGTCACTGTCGACCCACTGGTTCCAAATATTCAAGTAGGTCGCATGGTCACCGCCTTCTTTGACAGTGAAGCGAGCACGGGCAGCATCTGCTTGGAGCTTCTTGTCCTTGGGTCTGTAAAATAAGGCACTTGCTTCCCCCAACATGGCAATGATGGAAAGCACTTCATCAACACAGCCTTCCTTGTCTGCTGCTAATACCGCCTTTGCAAGCATCGGATCTGTCGGGAATTCGGCCATCTGCCGACCAATCTTGGTAAGCTCGCCTTTGTCGTTCAGCGCTCCCAGGGCGTATAGTTGTTCGAGTGAGCAGATGAGCATCTCAGGGGCCGGTGGATCCATGAAATCAAATGAAATCAAGTCGTTGATCCCAAGAGACTTCAACATGAGAACAATGCTGTTCAAATTTGTACGCTGAATTTCAGGCGTCGTACTCTCCGGCAGATCATTATAATAAGCCCATTTCGTGTATAAGCGGAAGCATTTGCCAGGTTGCGTACGGCCTGCACGACCAGCACGCTGATTTGCAGATGCTCGAGAGATCGGAACAGCCACCAGGGATTCCATGTTGGTAGCAGGAGTATAACGATTTTCTTTGACATATCCGGGATCGATGACATATACGATGTTGTCGATGGTGAGCGAAGTTTCCGCAATATTGGTGGCCAGGACCACTTTTCTACATTTTGGTGGTGTTGGGTCGAAAATCTTCTGCTGTAAATCCGTCGGTAAATTGGCATAAATGGGACAAATCATCAGTTCAGGAGCAGCACTCCCAAGCTTCTTTGCAGTTTCTTGTAGTGATTGTTCTGCTTGTTCGATCTCGTCTTGGCCAGTAAGGAACACAAGAATGTCTCCTGGCATGGGCTGAGATAAATGGATTTGAAATACAGTTGTGATGGCTGCTGAAAGATAGTTTGCTTCCGGTTGCATGGAATAGTTCATCTCAACATCGTACGTTCGGCCAGGAATGTTCAAAATTGGAGCGCCGTCGAAAAACTCGGAGAACTTTTGCGCATCTAACGTGGCCGATGAGATGAGGAGTTTCAAATCTGGCCTTCCTCTTGCAATATCTTTAACTAGACCGAAGAGGATGTCTGTGTGCAGGGTACGCTCGTGTGCCTCGTCGATCATGAGAGCACTATACCCACCAAGATCTGGCTCAGTTAGGAACTCACGGAGTAGCATACCATCAGTCATATACTTCAACGCGGTCTTGTCGCTTGTCGCGTCCTCGAAACGGATAGCGTATCCAACCTCGTTTCCTAGCTTCACGCCTACTTCCTCTGCTACGCGCGCAGCCACACTCATGGCAGCCACTCGACGAGGCTGTGTGCACCCTACTTTTTTTCCATCCTTACAATAGCCGTCTTCATAAAGATACTGTGGAAGCTGTGTAGTTTTACCAGAGCCAGTCTCACCAACAATGATAAGAATTTGATACTCTCTCACGGCATCAAGAAATTGTTGTCTGTATTGATACACAGGCAGGGTTTTACGTTTCTCCTCGATCGTTTTGGCTTTTCGTTCCGCCGCCAGCATTTGTTGTGCTAGGAGACGCTCCTCTTGAGATTGCATGCTGGCGAGACCGCCTTTCATGGTGGCATCAGTGACCCATTTGATCTGCTGCTCCTCATCGAATACATATTCGTAGTCGGCTTCAGCTGTACGATCGGCAACCGAGATCTGTGCTTTTGTCTTTGCAAGCTGTTCTCGCTCCCATTCCTCGTGTTCAGTGACATATCGCTCTCGTCCTTGGGCGTCTCGATCGACATAGCGGCTGTATAGAACATCTTCTTTCCTCTTCATATCCATCTTCCCTTTTTCTGTGATGTAATCCGCAGGCATGGCATACCCATCGATATGATCATCGATGTTCTCGCGTTCCTCGGCCAAGCGAAGCGCCTCTCGGTTTCGTGCGAATCCATCCTTTTCGACTTGCGATAGACCTGGGTTGTTACGCTCTTCTTCTGCTTCTTCGGCCACTTGCTTTCGCAAAAGAGCCAACTCCTGTGTAGATCGCTTTTTCAGGTAGTCTTGTCTGGATCGTAGTCGCAACGCTCTCATTTCTTGCTCAGAAAGCTTTCCAGCCTGTGCTCGTCGCTCAGCATCGGCTGCTTCGCGATGGAATGACCGATCTTCCACCAGTTTCTTTGTAGATTTGCTGTCCTTGTTCCTCAATCGCTTCTCGAACTCCACGCGCTCTCTGCGATCCCGTTCTTGCTCGTCTTCTTCTGGATCTGACCGGGGTGACTCTGAGCCACGGGCCAGACGGACTCGTTTTGCGGGCGGTGAAGCGAATTCCTCCACTTCGTCCCCGTCATCCTCTGCATCGCCCCATCGGTCGTCAAAGTCATTGTCGTTTCGCTTTCTAATCGATTTAGAATGCTTCTCTCTGCTTCGAGAACGTCGTCTTCCACGGTTATTTTTATCTCTCGATATTCGATCTTTGTCTCGGACTGGTTCGGGGGTAGCTTCGTCTTCGACATGCATTTCAACCAGGGCATATTTTTTCTTGTCTTTGGATATCCTGTGGTTTCCTGAATCGGCCCCAGTGCGCGCCGTGGAGGAGCAAGCTGGATTCACTCGGCTAAAGAGACTATCACCAAAACGACGGAGCTCTACGTGATCAGAGTCGACCATTGTCGTCAGCTTGTCGAACAGAGCAGCGGGCGATTTGGCTGAGCGAGCGGTTTGGGTGACAAAATCGACCATCATGGGTTCGCTGCCGCCGACCAGCTTGATCAAGTGATCGGAGACATATGTGCGGAGGTCCATGACGAGCGACGACGATGCGCGCCGAGTGGAATGGCCGATTCAGCGGTAAAAACGATAGGTTTACAGTCTAGTACGTTTGTTCCGACGCCTGTGACAGCAGCTCGAATGTGGCCTTAGGCAGCACAATGCACGTGAGGGAACCGTGGTGCTGTAAACATAGCAAGACTCTACTATCGCTGCTACGTAATTGTTTGCACGCACCCATGAGCGACCGAGCAACGGCCTACAACGGGAGGGACGACGACCAAACACACGACGCTCTGCAGAGATGCGAGAGGCGCTCAAGTGGTAGTATTTACAACAGAAGTCTACAGTAACTCAACTTGGCATACCGTGCATGTACATACGCTCTAGGCTGGCGCGCTGTTCTCCACACTCTTCTGGGCATCCCTGAGACGCCAGGCGTTCGATAACGTGACGCTGTAAATGCCCGCTGCTGCTCCGTTGACTCGTGCATACAATACCACACCCGACAATACAATACCATACCGTGCGGTACAGTACAATAATACCTCTCGCGTGGGCACTGCGTTGTCGCACAGCTGCTCCTCCACACTGGACTGGACCATACAAACACACACACACATATACACAGTGACACAGTGACACTCCGCGCTGCCCGTCTGCCCATCGCCTGCACCGCCTTTGTCCCTTGCTCTCGGGCTGCTGCTGTGCTGCTCAGCTCGCGGCCACCGACTGCCGGCCCTCGCCCGCTGCACGCCAGCTCATGCCCGGGTGCGACACTGCCGCTGTGCCCTCCACCGTCAGCACCCCCCAAAACCCATGATTGGATACCATCATGGCCTCCATACCGAAGAAGCCATCGACTCCGAGCAATTCGCGCCGCCCTGCTGCGACGACTTCGTCCTCAGCATCTCCCGCCAGATTGTCAACTTCCACGGGCTCGTCTACTGCCACCACTGTCAATAGATCGCGATCCGTGAGAAGCGGTGCTCCCGTTTCCGCTCGTGCCGCTGCAAGAACCCCAGAGCCCACCGACGCTGCCGTCTCCGAAGTCAAGGCTGAAATGCAGGCCCAGTTGGACGACATGCGTGATAAGCTCGACGAGGCAGAGAAAGCTCGGGATGAGTATCAAAAGCAAAATACTGTCCTGCAGGCGAAGCTAGACGAGTCATTGAAAGAGCAAACAAACCTGGAGGAAAGTGTGCACGAACATACCGAGCGCATCGAAGAGCTGGAGAACGAGAAGAGAGACAACTTGCGCGCTAGACGGGAACTGGAGCAAATCTATGAATCAGAACGAGCTACAGCTATGAAGGAAAAGGAAGAAGCTCAAACCCGAGAGGAAGACCTGCAAAATGCTATGCAACGCCTGAAGGAATCGTTGGCACAGCGAGAGATGAGAGCCGGTCTAGAAGACGACCGCAGACCCAGCATGTCACGCAGTGCTAGCAATCGGAGCGGTGCGCACTCCCCTAATCTGGAGAATACAAACCAATTCGCACCACCCTCGTCGATACAGCGCAGTGATTCTAGGAGCAGCTCGAAATTAGTCATGGCCAAGGACAAAATCATTGAAAGTTTGCGCATGGAACTTGCTGAGGCGCAAATCAAGCTCGTCGAGGTCGAGAATATGGGTGGTGGACATTTACAGGAGCTTCAAAAGCAGATCTACGAAACTAAAATTCAAAATGCTCGACTAATGGAAGAAAATGAGAGCTTTCAGCTTCTCTTGAGCGAAAAGACTCTCAACGGCGATCTGGCTCAAAGTGATCTGCTGAGGATACCCTCCAACTCGGGCTCTCGACCCTCGACGGCAGAACAACACCATGGTACAAGTCTTGCTGACGAACTCGCATCTCAATCTGACGGCGAAGGTGGGGAGACTGAGCGCAGGCTGCAAGTTGAGGTTAACAACCTCAAAGACCAAAACAAAGCCCTTACGCTTTATATTAACAACATCATCTCCCGATTGCTTCAGCATGAACAGTTTGAGCAAATTCTTGACAAAAGCCCGGATGTTTTGGCTGGACCAGGCGCACTTAGTCGACGTTTCGCTGGTCAGAACACTGACAAAGAATTACCACCACCCCCGCCGCCAGCGTTCAGAGACGAAGGCGACGACCAATCTAGCGGGCTGCTTCAGAGAGCAAAGAGTGTAATAGGCGGTAAAAAATCACGTCCCATGTCATTCGTCCCATCGGCGGATCGTCCGTCATCAAACAAGATGGACGAGCCTGGCTTGACCGAAAACATCAAAACCGCACCAAGTATACCATTGGCACGAGCGAGCCCCCAGCGTAACCCTGCGGCTCACCGACGGACCCACTCAGAATGGCCAGCTGCATCCGTCGTTACCAGCATGTATCGAGGCCCAACTCCCGGGTTGCAAGGCCCGGTGAGCCCTGGACTCACCTCACCTACGAAGCGAAACCCATTTTTCACAGCACCTCAACCACTAAACGTGGGCGGAAGCAATGGCCAGCGCGTTCCCTCGGCCCCTGCTGCGACGCAAATCGCTCCGGCGTCAGACTCAGATAGCTCAAAGAAAGAGAACGCCGACCCGCGGGACAGCAAAGAGATTAAAGCAGCCAGCCACCGGAGCAGCGTCACGTCCAACCCATCGCAAGGCCTCGACGTGGAATCACATCAAGAGAGTGGTGTGTCTGACATGTCAAATCCTTCCACGCCCCCGCGAAGCACAGCAAGCAGTGGTGAAAGAGATGGTCGTGCGGGTGGCGCCATCATGATGGGCTCCAAAATGCGACCACTTCGACTTGTGCAAGGAGCTGACGATCAAGATAAAAAAGCGGCGAATCGTGGCAGCTGGTTTGGATGGATGAACAAAGGAGGAGTAGCACCTCCCACATCTGGACTGGGAGGAAAACCAGAAGGCAGTGGCGCATGATACACGGATATTGAGGGTACAAGAGGCATGTTCAAACGTTGCATTGAAAGAAAATCGCCGGCGGGGGCTTCGTGTCTCTTTCGTATTGACGTTTGAGCCTTTGATTCACCGAGAATATACCCCGAGGTTTTGGATTTAGTTTTTGAATGAGAACTTACGCCTTTAATCACGTCACCATTGTGCGAATATAGATGTCGTTATTAGACAAAATGTAGCATGCTATAGTTCGTCTTCAACACGTGTGTCAAGGGTCCAAACTCGAAGTTCACGTGCCGGGTGAGAACTAGCCAGAAGTTCAAAATTCTGGGACATTAGTAGTCGACTCCACCTACTACCACCGCTTCCGACCTCCCTCTTCTCTTCGCCCCCTCCCCCTGCTCTCCCAGTCGCCTCGTCTCGGCACTCTCCTCCGCTTTCTCCTCCATCATCCGAACGGCCTCTGCCACCATGGCTGCCGCCACTGCCACTGGCTCTGCTGCCATTGACACCAAGGAAAAGAACGCCGTCGTCAAGCCCGAGCGTCCTGATGAAGAGCAGTACAAGGTCGACTTGGCCAAGGCTGAGAAAGAGCTGCGCGCCGCTGAGGACCGCATGGTGCGTCGCAGTATTGCTTGCACCGCAGTCGAGATTGCTAACTCCGGAGCAGAAGCAAATCAAGAGCAAGCTGGATGTCGCCCGGCCCAATAAAGAATCTCCCTCGGCCAAGCGTCAGCAAGAGCTCCGTACCGAGTTGAACTCTATCCGTGACCAGCAGAAGGACAGCAAGACTGGTCGCTCCGGAGTCATGGACAAGATTAAGCGTCTTGACGAGCATCTGAAGGCACGCATCAATGAAAACAAGTCTGCCCGCAGTAAAGTCAACTTCAAGTCTGCCGATGAGGTCCAAAAGCAGATTGATCAGCTGCAGAAACAGGTCGATTCCGGCACCATGAAAATTGTCGATGAGAAAAAGGCACTTGCAGACATTTCCCAATTGAACAGACAGAAGAAGGGTTTTGCTTCTTTCGATGAGGCCCAGAAGGGAATCGATGAGCTCAAGGCTCAGATTTCCGAGCTGCGCAAGGGCCTTGACGATCCAGAGTCCAAGGCGCTCAGCGAGAGATACACTCAGATCACGACTGAGTTGGACAATATCAAGGCCGAACAGGACGATGCCTACAAGAACCTCAACTCTCTTCGTGATGAGCGCACCAAGGCCCACGAGGACCAACAGAAAAAGTACTCTGCTGTTAAAGAGATTAAAGATAAATACTACCAAAGCAGGCGCGCCGCTGTTGAATACGAGCGAGAGGCTAGGCGCATTCGTGAGGAAAAGCGAAAGGCCGAGAACGATGCATACCACCGTGGCCGAAGACAGGAGGCTGCCAAAGCCAAGCTTGATGAGGCCAGCGCACCCGCATACCAAGATGAGATCAGAACTGCCCAGAACCTCATCAACTACTTCGATCCCTCGTCCGCTACCAAGCAGGAGGCTACTGTGCCAGGAAAATTCGCCGCCCAAGCTTCAAGAATTGTGGATGACTCGGGAATCAAAGGCACTCGTCTCGCTAAGAAGGATGCTGATGAAGAGAACTACTTTGTTGGAACTGGCGGCAAGAAGGGCAAGAAGAACCGAAACCAACAACAGGCCGGCGCTATTACCCCTGCTTCGGCTGAAGGTAAATTCAACCTTGACCTCGGAACCATTGACAGCCTAGCCAAGATCAACGTCGATCCGCCAATGTCCCAGAGTGATATCCCAGCTATCGTTGCGAAACTCAAGGAAAAGGTCACTTTCTGGAAGGGCGACCAAGACCGTAAGACTAAGGAGGTGAGTCTAACGTATCTATATGATATCCTATTATAGATATTAACATTTTCTTCTCAGAATGTCGATAAAGCTCAAAGTGAAATCGATAGACTCGAGGCCGAGGCAACTGCCGCCGATGCCAAAGCTGCCGATTCTTCTTCATCCCGCAAGCCCGCTGCCGAGAAGCAGGCGAACGGACATGACTCCGTTGCCGATGTCACCGAGAATCTGGCGAAGGCCAAGGTCGAGGGCGAGGCAACTGCCTAAGGAAATTTGCACAGGCTGGTCACATTATAGTCGGCGTGACCGAGCCCAAATGTCAAAAGTGTATCGCAAATCAGGGGAAACGAATCCGTCACTTCTTGCATTCGGAGAGAACAAATTTTGGCATTGCGAACAGAAAGATTTGTGTATCACTGTTGGACACAGTGCATCCTCTGGGGGCTTCAAAAGAAATCTATTAGCGTACATTACTAGTATGTATTCAACCCTTTTTACGTGTACTTCTCGTCTACGAATATCGAAATGTTGTAGATGGTTTTTATTCTGTTGACAAGTCTACAACATACCAAGAGTTATCGAACCTATCAGCCATTGGTGTTTCAAGCACAAAAATCTGCGGTCTCCATATGACGCTAGAAGATTCCGCCAGAAGGTAATGCAGTCCTTAAAGAGCCTTCACAGATTTAAAGAACGGGTTAGCAAGTAAAGCCTCGTTTCCCTTCACCAGCATCTTCATCCGCTCAATTTGTGCAACTTTGTCGAGATTTTCTGTTTCGACTTGTGCCTTCCACTGCAGTAGCAACTCTTTGAGCATCTTGCTACCAGCTTCTACCTCTTCCTTGCTGGCATTGACGTAAGCTCCGTCTGAGTCAGACGTAGAGTGTTTGCCAGAAAAGTCCTCCAGCTCATCAGCCTTACGTTTGGCCATATTGACGACCTTAGTTGGGAAGCGCACGAGTTCGGCCACGTGAATGCCGAACGATTGGTCACTGATGCCCGGTACCACCTTATAGAGGAGTGTGACTTCACTACGATTAGGACGGATTGAGCCTTCTTCCCCTGGCTTCGGCGTATCACTCTCGCCGATATGAGCGACGACATGCAAATTTTCGACTTGAGGGTATGTATCGACGAGTGCTGTGAGTTCGTGAAAGTGAGTGGCAAAGAGAGCAAATGCACCGATTTCGCGGATGATATGCTCGCTGATTGCCCATGCCAGGCCGAAGCCGTCATATGTGCTCGTGCCGCGACCAAGTTCATCAATGATGACAAGTGATTCACGAGTGGCGGTCTTGAGGATGTTGGCCGTTTCCAGCATCTCGGCCATAAAGGTACTGACGCCTTTGAGCTGACTGTCGCTTGCACCGACTCTGGCCAAGATGCAGTCAAATAGTGTCAGTTCGGCTTCAGAGCAAGGGACAAAGCAGCCAATTTGAGCCATGAGGGCGATGACACCGATTTGTCTGATGTACGTAGACTTGCCTGCGGGTCATTAGCTACGTTCTAACGAGAGAACGGATGCCGATTTTTGATCCTTACCTCCCATATTTGGACCCGTGATGATAAGGAACTCGGAATCTCCGCGCACGAGTGAGACGTCGTTGGTTATGAAAGAAACGTCGTCTTGCATTTCCATGCAAGGATGTCTGGCTTCCTTGAGAACTGTGCTTCCTGTGCCCCGAGGGTGAATCTTGGGCCTCACATAGGCTGCGGGTGCGTGAACTGATACATGTGCGAAGCTCACAATCACGTCTAAGTGTGCGAGTACCCCAGCAAGTTTCTCAAGAACTGGGCAATATGAAGATGCAACGTTGACGACTTCTGTGACAAGTCCAGTCTGTGTGCGATTGTAGTTCTCAGAAAGCTGGTCAAAATCCCGGCGCATCTGTGTCATTGTCGAGCTTGTGAAGAAAACTCCGTTCTTCTGTGTAGAGCACTCTTGGTACTGCTTCTTCCCCCTAATAGCCCCTGCTTCGTTCCTGGTCAGTCGAAAGCACCATCCGTGGACTCTATGGTTTTCTAAAAATAGTTTCTTGTCCTTCTCTTGATTGAGGTCATCGCTGACCCGTTGATGTTCTTTCTCCATATCGTATTTGAGCCTGTCGATCTTTTTGCGTACAATCCGCAAGCCATCGTCGAACTCAGATTTAATTACGAACTCGTGATTATCTAGAGCCTCAAGGTCGACTGTCGTTTCAACCATCTCCTGCAGCTTCACTAGGCTGTCCGAAAAAGTTTGCAGTTTGCGTGTGTATTCAGTGTCTAGGACGTCCTTGTACGCTTCATCCATGACACCTTCAAACGTGCCGATGAAATTTGGGATTCGAATGGCTACCTGGTATGCACGAACAACATCTTCAAGATTGGCCTTTTTACGTTGGAACTTCTTGGCCAAGCGGTAGAGATCTGGTATTGAGCGCAAATGTTCCTCTTGTAGTGTCTGACGTAGTTCGGTGTCGTTTACAAAGGACTCCACGAGATGCTGTCTTTTGTTGATCTCGTCTAGACTCATTAAAGGTTGCTTTAGCCATTGAGCGAGTAATCTTGGGCCCAGTGGGGTCTTGCAGTGGTTCAAGAGGCCATACAAATTCATCGTCTTCGAGCCGTCTTTTGGTCCAGGCATCAAGTTGAGTGCCTTGAGCGCAGATGAGTCGAGTTTCATGTATTGGTTAAGGTCGTGTTGGTACAGTTGATATTGACCGAAGTTGGAAGGATCTGACATAGCACCGAGGTATTTGATGAGAGCAGCAGCAGAACTCATCGCGAGCTTAAGGTCTGTCTGAGAAAGACAGCTTGCGGCTCGTTCGTCTCGTAGTAGCCTGGACAGATCCTGTTCAATGTCCCGGTTACCAAAGTCGCCTGATGGCCTTTCTGAAACAGCACATCCACAGTTGTCAGCAATGACAAGCAGTTTATGAAGCTCGGGATCCTTTTTGTTGCTATCGATCTGTATCAGACATTCCTTGACTCCAAGTTGAATGAGTAACGACTCGAAATTGGAGTAGATGTCGTTGTCTGCAAACTCGGTGACTCCCAGTTCGCGCACGCTGGCATCGGCAAAGCAGACGCCCACAGTACGCTCGGATCCCTTCGAAGATGCTTTAACAGCCAGAATTATCGGTGCAGCATCGAGATGACCGCCAAGGTCCTCATCAATGTCTTGGAGATTACCTGGGGAGGCTTGCTTAATAATAGACCAATTATTTCGGCCAGAGCTTTGCAGCACTTCAACCCTTTTGCCGAGACGGAAAATTGCCTCTCGTAGGAAGTTCTTGTATGCTGTGAGAGTCATGGTCACCGAAGGCAAACCTGGGTTTCTGCCAAGGGTTTTGAGCACCGATGTCGTCTTGTATTGAACACGGGCAATGAGAACAGCATCGTCTCCATGAGCAGAGAGCCAGTCACCGCGATCGAAAATTCTGACAGTGTCTGCATTCTTCTTGGCCTCGAGTTGGTTGAAGATCTTGATAAAGCCGACTTCGTCGTCGACCTTGAGTTCCGGTCGAGATGCCATTATTGCGAGGCGTGCGATGGACTGTTTAGCATAAAGAAGGTGGTTTGCAAACAAAGAAGTTCAGTTGAACTCATTGATGAAGAGGGTGAAGTCGTGGGGTGCGCAGGCTGCTTGCTGCACAGTCGAGTAATTCAGTACGGAGAGTTATGTCAAAGTTTACGTGACGGACAACGCGTTGACGTGTAAAGTGTCGGGCGCTGCCGAACGCCAGAGCAGCCAGCCACGTGTGCATGCCTGAGGCGATCATTGAAGTCTATTTCCCATTTGAACAACTACGATTCATCTTATTTTTACAGCTGCACATTTGCTATTAAAAATAAAACTACATCATGGAATTGAAAGTCGAGCCTCTTCAGCCGAACGAGCTGGATGAATGGACCAATGTCTTCTGGGATTCATTCGAGCCGGTGGAAGTAGATATGATTGTGCCAATGGTATCGTCGCCGTCCTGAACATGAGGTGTCTTCTGTAAATCTAATTGACCGGCCAGATCTATCCAATGGGACTGACTCCCGAAGTTTTTGAGCAGCTCCGACAGAGAACGTTGATAACGAGTGGTGGAGAGCTGTCGTTGAGGTGCTTCGTGGCCAAAGACGTCGCCAATGGCGAGATAGTCGGCATCTCCCAGTGGCGAGTCGAGACTGATCCCATAACATCTCAAGCTGAATTCGATAAGAGGCTTGAAAACATGATAGCCAAGCGCATTGGCGCAAACCCGGTCGACGGGGCGAACAGTCTCCTTGGTGCTGCATTTATTGAGGCGGCATTTAGATGTGAATACGAAGAAACTGGTGGAAAACCGTACGTGATGCTACAGTTGCTGGCCACTAAGCCAGGCTATGGGAGAAATGGTGTTGGATCGCTGTTGCTTCGATACGGGTTTGCAAAATATGATTCGCTTCAACTACCCACCTATCTCGACGCTGGTGTGAACGGCATGCCGCTGTACAAGAAACATGGCTTCACAGTCACACGAGTCTTTCCATTCGATGCACGCAATTACGGTGGGAGATCGGAGGGGAAGCATTGGTGTATGATCAGGCCCCCTCAGACGAATGCGACCGATCCGTGATTTACGACGATTTTCAAAGCATATACGATGAAACGCAAATAGACCATAACAAAGCTATATGCTGAATATGTGTAGATGTTACATCTCTGCTGGACCTTCGACCTTTGTATAGCAATCAACCAATGCTCGAATCAGCGCAATCGCGACTTCTTTACCCTGTGGTATACGTTCGACTTCGGCCGGCACATGAAGGAACATCACAGGTCGATCTGACGCTTTGCCGCCCTCCATCCGTTTATTGCGGCGGCCAAACCATGCAAGACTATTGAAGTAGGTATAGTCACACAGAAAGTTTCCAGCATCTTCGCTGAGTCGACAGTCTGCTCCAGCACCGACAGATTCGTCCGGCAGCTTTGAGATGTTCGTCTTCCATAGCTTCATGAGTTCATCGAAATCCAAAGATGTGCTCATCAAGGAAGGACAGTCACCGTAAACCGTGTCCGCCTCATCTGGACTAGGAACTTCACCATCAAGGTCTTTATGAGCGCTATATCCTTCGCGGTGTGCGTAATGCTCTGCGGCGTAGAATTTGCGCCCACTAGCCATTCCGATATGCAATACTATATTGATGGCCCCGTCGTATGAATCCAGAAGGGCAGGCACCAGCTTTCGAGACTCCGAATATGCTACCCGTATTGGTGACGCAAGGCCTATGATACGAACAGATTTAGAGCCATCGGTAGTCTTTGGCAAAAGCCTGGGAAGCCCCTTCGTTATTTCGTAAGATGGATTGACAGGAAATAGATCCTGAAAAGGACCGAAGCCAGTGACCAATACAGTAATTTGTGCTTCGTTACCGTCGCCATCGGTCGAGTCGTTGTTCAACATAGCAAGTGCCATTTTAATCTTGCAGTAGGTATCCTCGATATTGTTGTACTCTGGAGTCTGCAACAGACGGTGACTTGTTCTCGCCAATAAGACTCGTCATGGACGGTATGGTATAATAAAATCAAATGGATATGGTTCCGAACATCGGACAGAGAGCTATTAATTCAATGCTCAATACAATTCTCAGATTTATGGCCGAGTAGCATCAGAAGATGTAGCCACTTTTTAATGGCGATGCTTGCTGTCTTCTGTATTCTGTATTCTTCGTTTTTACGATCTTTGTGCGCTACAAAATTCAGTGATGTACCGCAAAAGCGGGGTAGCAGGCTCAGGCGTAAACTGACGGCCGAGGCCACAATGCATCATCGCGTTTTGATGAATAAATTCAGCTGGATATTTGTATTTCTGCAGCTTTGCGAAGTCTGTTCATCACTGCAGCGGCAGTGCCACCTTCGGCATCATCAATACCTTCCACCACGATGGTGCTGACATTTTGCTTATCAAGTTCTCGCAGCGCCGCAAATGTGCCTCGTGCAATATCGGCGATGTCAGTTCCCAGCGCAATGTCAATGACTTGAACTTGAGAACCACTCAAACTGAGTGAAAATTTCTCGACGTTGTTCGTAGGATATCTGTCTGAATTTAATGCTTCAACAAGGCACGCAAAGCCATTTAAGTCCGAACGCACATGCTCAGATGTGATACTTTTGTCAGACTTGGCGACAATCCGAGAAACGGGGCGTCCATGATCCGCAAAATTGAATATCCAAGTTTTAGTTCGCACGAATCCAATTCGACCGTTACTCTCGACGAACTTGCTGAGTTCATCGGCTGAAGGAGGAGGAGTTCCCGTTTCGAACAAAACAACAGGTGCCTTTGGCGAGTAGTGGCGATACTTCATGCCTGGAGCCCTAGGTTGGCTTCCCAGCTCTGCGACATTCTTGTAGCCGATTTCAGTCTTTTCCCAACCAGGACATGTTCGAAGTTGTTCAATACTGATCCCCCCTGGCCGCAGAATGAGTGGAGGATTGGACAGTCCATCAACGACGGTGCTTTCCATTCCAACGTCGCACGGCCCACCGTCGATAATGGTTTCAATTCTTCCACCGAGATCGTATGCTACATGCTCGGCCGCTGTTGGCGATGGTTTTGTGGAGGCATTCGCTGATGGAGCTGCGATAGGCACGTTGGCCAGTTTAATCAAAGCCAGCGCTAAGGCGTGCTTTGGCATGCGGGCACCAAAGGTGGACAAACCAGCAGTAACTTCTGGAGCAAGTGGAGAATTTTTAGGATTTGGCAATATGATGGTGAGTGGCCCAGGCCAGAATTTTGCAATCAGCGGTCGGTAGATTTCCGGAATGGGATCCGTGTCAAGATTTTCCGCATGGCCGTTCACCTGAGTGTCAGCGAATGGTTTACTTGAGAGAAGTGCTCTCAGTTGTTGTAGAGAGCCGAAATGTACTATCAACGGATTGTCTGAAGGCCGTTGTTTCGCTTTGTAGATGCCTTTCACTGCGGAGCTTCTTGTTGCATCGGCTCCTAAGCCATAGACAGTCTCGGTTGGAAAGGCCACAGGAATATCCGACGAGCGCAGTCGTTCGGCTGCCAAGCAAAGGTATTCTGCGTCTTGACTGTCTGTAGACAGTTGGACCTCTAGATCATCCAACAGATCGTTAGGACGTGGGACGGCCGTAAGCCGACCAATTCGGCGGGCATCGACGGGAAGCACTGAAGTCTTCATGGCGTAGAGCTGTTCAAGAAAAGAATGAGTTTGGCGTAACTGACCCAGAATGGAACTTTCGAGTAGATGGACGTTATGGCATTCTGTTCCGTGACTTGAAACAAAGCACAGCGGGTGATATATATCGGCGCGTGCACGTTCGACAGAAATTGAATCTTGATGTATGACACAAAAAGACGGGAAATTGTGAAATTGCCGGCCATCAAATTGCCACTGGACCCCGAGAAACCCAAATCCCACAACGCCACGAGAAACGAGCGTAGTGGACGAACACATCAACGAGTTCCATATGAAAACGCTCTATGGAACATTTATTCCACATCTGTCTATCTAGTTTGATATATGCTTTACTCTTTCGCTGCTTCTTCAGGGCGAGCTCGTCTTATTCTAACGTACTCTTCGTTGCCCACGTGCTCTAATCCTGTCCCTGGACGGTTGACCTTGAGACTGCTCACGACATCCCAGGCTGAGCGCAGGCAATCGTTCACACCAACTCCTGACATCCAGTTACCTGCAACTCGTAGTTTGCCCTGGTATTCGCGAGATATATTGCTGTGTGCTGTTTTTAATCGCTTTTCGTGTCCGACTGTGTACTGTGGAATACAGTCTCTTTGCAGGTTAACCTGCCATGCCTCCGGCTCCTCCGTAATGCCCAAATGTCGTCGAAGGACTGATTTTGCGAGCGCTAAACCTTGCTCTTGATCTGGAAAAGCTGGCCACTCTGACCACCAATGGCCACCGAGCATCACGGTCAACTTGGAACCTCGTTTTCCAACTAGATCTTGTCTGATAGGATCCTCGGGCATGTTATACCAAGCAAAGTCATTGACATTGATTAAACGGCCCTGATCCCTTTGCCTGATCAGCTCATCTCGATCGACCACATTCCAAGAGCTTTGATCTATGTCCTCTGATCCAGGCGAATAAGCAGTATCGAAAACGACGCCAAGTGCACGTTCCGGGTTGTTCTCAAATGGTGTTGCCTGTGGAATAAGATAGCCAAAACCGTCGGGATGTAGGCCCGGTGTTCGATAGTACAGATTGACCGTCATGACCGTTACAGTCGGAATATGTGGGATTAAAGGTGTTGAACCCTTGTGAGCTGCACTTAGCTGAGCTGGAGATAGCGCTGAAATAGCGTGTGTATATTCTTTAATTTGGCTGGAACCCTGCGCTTGTACTTGAATGCGATCAGATCCTTGGGGGAGTGCAATCGATTGCACTGATGTGGAGGTTTTGAACTCGACGTTACCATTCTTAACAAGGTGGCGAGCCAATCTGTCAACCAGTTGTCCAAGTCCATCCTTCAGAGTCCAGACAGTTGACATGGCTAAGGTAGCCTTTAAAAGGGGATCCCACTGATATGACTTCATTTCCTGGATAAACGAGGCCTCTCGTTTGGTGACCTCCATCCCCTCTGCTCTACTTTTCGCCAAACCAGCAATGACGCTGCCAGCCTCCAATTCATCCCTCCATTGGGTTGGAAACAAGCTCTTTGCAGACAATTGATTCACATCACCTGCATATATGCCATGTATTACACCACTCATGATCCGATCTACCATCTCTTTGCTCACTCGTCGTGAGAAGAAACCGGCTATGCTCTCGTCCTCGATGTGATCGCCCCGGGGGGGTTTCCAGAACTCGGTGATGCCACCGAACATGACGGTCTTGAAGACGGGCTCCGTGATCATACTCCACAGGTTGTCCGCAAATTTAAACGACGGATGCGGCATACGGACGATGTGGTCCGGGTAATAGAGAAAGCGATTGCACGCGGCGGGTGAGGACAATTGAGGGTAAAGGCCATCTTTGGCCAGGTCCAGCTCTTGCAACTAAAGCAGGTGTTAGCGTTGGTGCGAGCCAACTTTACGACGAGGACAAGGAAAAGCGTACCAGTTTGGCAGCCAAGACACCATTGCCATTTGGGCGCAGTGTCCGCGGGCCGCGTTCGAAGATGACAGTACCGTCTTTGACAGGCACACGCACGGAATCGAGCCAGCCGCCAATGCGGTCCGAAGCTTCGTAGATGGTGACTTTTGCGGTGGGCAGGGCCTGTGTCAGAAAGTAGGCGGTTGAAAGGCCGGTGATACCACCACCGAGCACGGCAACATTGTGGAAATGGGAGGAGGAGTCGGAGGACGAGTGGCGGAGGCCAATGGCAGCTCGTCGAGTGGTCAGGGCATTTGTCCAGCAGCGAAGCATGCTCGCGTGGCCCGCTGCTGCAGAGGACACGAGGTGTGTAAAGAGCAGGTAGTAGCAGAAGCAGAAGCAGCAGTTGGGTCAGAAATAGAAATGGAAATAGAAATGGGGTAGATCGCAGAGGTGATGACGCCGTGCGACTCTCGGTACCAAGTACAGTACCTAGTTAGACTCACTCCACACACACATACATTGCTTGGATTGGTTCAGGTCAGAAGCGCCAAGCAACGTGGACATGTACTTTAACGTTATGACTTTAGTAATACTGTAGATACATATGGTTGATCGCTTGAGTCGGCAAAATGCTAGACACAGTAGTAAGTGACTTGGACTGCTGTGCATATTAATAAGTACTCGAACAGCCAGATCCATCCGACGATCGAGCCGTGCATGTGCATGTTCATGTGCGTCTAGACTTCTCGTCCTCGGTTGCCGATCCAATCTCGTGCCAGCCTCACCACCATTACGAGTACTACTCTTGTCTCCAGCATAACGTCACATGCAATGCATGTAGCTTGCAGTCACCGTTCGCTCGCCTGCCCTCGCCTTCTCCTTCTCACGGCTCATTCTCGCTACGCATCCATGCCTACAAAGAACGCTCTCCGCGGCCGCCGTCGCTGCCGACAGCATGACACTCCCCACGAAATCTCTGTCACCGGATAGCCGATGATGGCGAACGCCAGTTCGTCGTCAGATGACGGATGGTGGTCCAACAATGTTGTTAACTATTGCCGCCCCGAGTCCTTCGCGTCAATCATCGCCTCGTGCTATCCTTTCCAGCACAACCACCCTTGGCCTGTCGAAAGGCCATCTCCAAAGCAAAAACACGGGCAACCCGGCGGCATGACGTAAAACAAAGATGTCTTGCACAGGAGAGCGTACTGGACAGTGGGTACATCTCGTTGCCTTCATTTCCTCGTAGCTCGATCCGCGCAGAGATTCCCAGATCGAGCCAAAATGCAAACGGGATGTGTTCCCTGTTTAGTACAAGGCGTCGCATAAGAACTATGCCTGCAAGCTGGCCTTGTCTACCGATTAGAATCTCAACGTGGATGACACAATTGGTGCTGATCGCGTCCAGCTCGTCCATCCCGTCGATTCCGCCCCGAGCCTATCGTTGATCCGGCTAGACACGAAATGGCGAAGGAGTCGGCGAGAGAGATACAGTCTGGACTTTTTCGTCAACTACAGTGCACCTCAAATGGCAGGCCTGTTTGAATCTGCATTCTGGCAGCGGATGGTTTGGACAAGGGGCACTACAAACCTCACCGCATACGACAAACATCCAACATATATCATACAAACATTCGAAACCCTCCACTATATAGTCAGACTACTGTCCCCAGCAGATAGATAATAGCACCTCTCATTTCATCAGATGGTCATACAACAGTCCTTCTAGGAGCCAGCCATCCTCCATGCTCTTACCGCCATCTTTGCGCTACACGAAACCATCCTGCAACGTTCATTTCTCGATGAAAAGCGCAAAGCTCAGGCCACGGAATTCTCTCTCGGTCAGTGCAATCTCGCAATCGCCAGTTTGACCAACGACTCCCAGCGAGGTGGTGCACCCAACATCATAGTGGCCCTGTCAACGTGTAAGCTATTCACTTGTTTTGAGACCTTGCAAGGAAGAACAGACAGCGCTGTCAAGCACGCATTCCAGGGAAGACGGTTGCTGGAAGCCAGCGGAAGAGCTGACCCTCTTTCAATAACACCCTCTGACGATTACGTCGAACATATCCGACCGCTCGTTGACAGACTAGAAGTTCAAGCCACTACACTTCTAGACAAAGAACAAAGACCTGAAGTTGATACTTCCGACAAGACAGCACGGCTTCCCCATGTCAAACGCATCTTTACCCTTGAAAATGCACATGATACTTTGCACATAGCTATGAACAGTATCGTGCGCTTTATACAAGGATTCCACCCGACTGCGCCAAAGGACCACATTGCGGTCACATTGGCTGAAAAGTACTTGCGATATGCACCTTGGTTCCAACAGTGGGAGTATGCTTTTACATTGTTTCTCATCATGCAGAGAGAGACCATCTCTCAACGGGATCTCAAATGTGCGATGGTTCTGAAAGCAAATCATCTCGTTGGTACTATGCCTGCCGTCATAGATCAATCTGTAGGCCCAGAAGCCTATGATCCTTATGGAGCCGAGTTCCAAGCCATCGTAGAATTATCCACAGAAGTTCTAGCCACATCGCCATACCCACCATTACTCACTCTCCATGATGACAACGCCGGCAATCCATTCTTGTGCTTCTCATTGTGGGTAACAGAGCATTTGTGGATGATCATCTCACGTTGTCGAAATTCTAGAATTCGTCAGTCAGCTTCCTTTCTTCTATCACAAAATCCACGTCAAGAAGGCCTTTGGCATTCAGGCCCGGTGGCATCCGAAAAGAAAAAGATCACCCGGACACAAAGTTTAGCTGATAATAGAGACGACTATGAAGCGCCTGAAGAGATTATAACCGCAGGGCCGGCGGCAAACATGCGCGCACGAGCTGAATGGCTACGGGCGAAAGTTCAACATAGAACCAAGGCTGTGGAGACTGGCGGTGGCAAGATCAAAGGAGAATTTGAAACTCCGCCCATTCGATTCTCATCTACGTGCACGGGAAGATGCTCATCAATTTCAACCCTAGCTGGCCTCAAAAGTGCTCAAATGGCTTTCTCTGACCATCAACCAACAACGCCCAAGAAGTCACTTCACACCGCGAAAGCTTCGTATTTTCCGAGTCATCGATCTGCGCGCGTCTAGCCTTCAAATTCAGAAGCGATCGTCATCTCGGTGGTAATTCGACTTCGTCTGAATTGCCAGCTTCAGGATGCCGAGTCTCAAATTCTGCCTGGGACCACGCGTTCACCCAGGCCGATATTCCCCCAACAGCCTGCGGACTCGGCTCTGCCGCTCGTATAGAATCACTTGCGGTCTGCACTGAGGCTTCTCGACGTGACTCGAGGATCGGCCGTGAATTAACTTGCCCGCGAGGACAAGTCCTAGCTGAATCAATTTTCTAACATTCGAGCGAAGTTGAAGATGGGGGAAACCTCTGCCAGAAGAAAGATTCATTCATGAGCCAGACTTGATGATACATTACGATATGTAACGCAAGACTCCAAACGACTTAACCCTAGTTTAGCGCATCTTCATATTCTTTACAAGTCTTGCGATCCATCACCGCGGCTGAGCGGATAGAAAAAGTTCATTAACAAATGACTCACCCTCAACGTCTTTCATGGGAAATTGACCCTGAAAGTAGTGAATCCACGAGAGGTCCATGAGCGGACCTGTATCAAGCCAACCGTCAACTATTGGCACGTCTTGGAAGCCAATGCGTTGGTCCGGTGGTAGTTGCACTGCAGGTATGACAGGCAAAGTACTAGGTTGTAAGAGAACTCCCGAGTGCGGCGGGTGAGTAGTTACGGGCCCAGAGTGAGAGCCGGGCATTACGGAAGGAGGACACCATTTGTCTACACTTGGCTTGTAGCTATCGCCTGATCGCCAGTTTCCCGGTGTGTTAACCCGTACTGGAGGTTGCAACGGAGGTGGCTTCATCTTTGGAGATTTCTGTGTCTGAGCTTTTTTATAATGATACTTCGATAGCTGGTCCCAGAGAGTGCGGAGCACACGGTAACCGCGGTCAGCAATAACGCTGCGGTCTGCACTACGTCGTAGGCTAGCGACGGCGACTTCGACAAGTTTGCGGTGTTCATGGAACTCGGGCTCGTGGGGCGAGCGGTGGAAGATGTCTATTGATAATGTGATGGCTGCGGTGACAAGATGTGCCTAAGATTTTCCAGCGTCAGTTTGTTTCCCAAAGCTCACGAAACATTTCGGAAGCTTACATCATCATTCCAAAGAGTTGGTCTTTGAGTGTCAAGCATAGCAAGATTATATTCGGATATTATTGTCTTGGACGCTTCAATGGAGGCCCAGCGCGTAGACACATAACGAATATCATTGAAACTCTTACTCAAAAAGGTTCGATGCATGAGCAAGAGCTTGTTGGCCAACAAAATGGTAATGATACCTCGTGTCCAGCGCACCCAAGGTATATCGCTACGCTGAAAGGAACGAGGTAGATTATGAAGATCCATTTTCCTCAACTCGGCGTCGTAGATTTGAATCTGGTGATACTTTCCCTCGAGGTCCTTTTCGACTCGGACAGCATCCGCAAATTTGGCTGCTATCCATCCCATGTGCTGAATGTGTTTGCTGAAATCCGATATGATGGGTCTGTCTTCTGGAGCTATTGACATGGTCTCATCATCGAAATGTCGAGGCAATGTGGTTGAAGATTGCTCTGGTTGAAGCCAGTACATCCCAGTATACGTTGCGCTGAACCAATCTTGGGTACCGAGTAACATCCAAACTCTCCGCTTCACTTCCCTTTCGCGGACATTGACGCGCTTTGGCGAGTTCGGTGGCTCTTTTCTTTCGTCAATATCGTCTTGTTCGGGGTCGTGAGGTACGCGTTGCAGTCCAAGAGCAAGCGCGATCCGCATAGCGTTGCCGTAAAGGATGAATTGGTCGTTGGCGAATCCCAGTGGATGTGCAGACATTGCCAAAGACTCAACAGCCTGGATAGAGCTAAGTTTTGGGCGGGAAGTCCATTTGCCTCTATTCAAACAGGAGACAGTGCAATCAAACCACCGACGACCCAACATCATCTTTTGCTTTCTATCGTATCCCCATGTCGCCATTGCGTTATCACTTGCACAAGTCAGGCTTTGTGCCATGACGGAAAACAAGAGCGCACTCCACAGCAGATCTGTGTCGTGAAGCCAAATGTGACCCTTGGCCATGTTCTTTGCTAATTCGTCGTTGAACACTGGAACACATATCGTTCCATGATACCATGTTAAATAGTGCTCATGGTAATGGACGAGCTCGTAGATCCGGGTAGGAGATGGCAAAAAGGCTTGCATCTCGTCTACGGTCATAACAGCATTCAGCTCAACGCTGTCGCTGTCGACGGCAACTGGTTGCGAGGGGCCCATGTTCAGATAACGATCATCAAGGTGCGTTTCGATAGTTTTGTCCCGGAGGCTTGCGTCTTCAATCCGAGTGGTTATGTCATTGAGATGTCGCCCGTGGCCTGTGGTAGAGCTGGCCTGCGATTCCGGACTGATCGGTTCATGGTGGTTGGTGGGATTGCCCACAGGGATATGATGGCGGACATTCTTGACGGCACCATTCAAGCGACCTGTCGGTAAATACGTCCTGCATACTTTGGCGTCGTAGCCACCCTCCCATTCGGTTTTGCAGGATTCGGCCTCGCCTGCTTGGACGCATCGCAGACACGGGACACTGCGATCGCAGCTCTGGTGACGCCGGGAGCATCGCGTACAAGTGGTTCTCTGTTTCGGCATGGCGCCGACAGTGCGTTGTACGAACACCCGGGCAAGGATGCATCGACTAAACAAGGCACTGTGAGCCGGACATGTTTGGTTACTGTATGATAGTCTATGCGAACGATTGGAGCCGGCGGCGTCCAGGCTGCATCTTGCGCATGTCCAGGCGCAGGGAACGCTGTTGTACTGTATGTACGTGGAGGCCACGCAGCCGAGGTTTGTCCGAATCTTCGTCCGTTACGGCTGTCCATTGTAGCACTACATACATACACTATGTATCATGGTTTAGCCAGACGCTCAACTACTGACATGTATCGTATTGCATCTCAAGTTTGACCATGCTGTACAGATATTGGAGACTAATGTCGAGGAGATGTCTAGGCAAGACGCAGAAACCACAGAGATACTGATATCCGGTGCCCAAGCGAGAACTGGGGCCCTGGTGCACTCGTGCTCGATGTTTACAACTCCAACAGGCTCTGCGTTTCCATCGAGAAGAAGATGCTACGTCGAACCATCAGTGTATGCGCCATGTAGCATCTGCTACTGTCCATCCACCACACACGACGTGGGTCGTCATCGCCCCCCAAATCTCCCTTGCACGTGACCCAAATAGTCGTTTCCATCAAAGCACATCATCGGCAATTGAGGGTCCGCTTCAAGTCACCGCGTAGGAGCAGAGAGTTTTGCTGTGAGAAAGGCGTTTCGCTGCACCTCGTTTGATCTTGTTCGCTTTCATTAGTATTCGTCTTCTTTCAAATTCAAATACAATTTCCATCCTGTCCCATCCCATCCACAATATGAGGAAATCTTCACTGTCACATAGCGCCGAAGATCTCGAGAAGGATGCAATAAATGAGCGGCCGCTTGGCGGCGATGCTATTAACGATTGGCAAACTGATGCCGATGCCACCTTGGAAGTTGATTCAATCCATGTGCAAGAGGAACCCGAACAAAGTAGTCAACCACTCAGATGTGGACCGGAAAAGACGACCAGTGTACGGTCCAATAAAATCACTCGCATAGTCACTGGCCGATCTGTAGCTTCGTCATGGAAAGATCCTGGTCCTCCGCCAGATGGAGGTGCTATAGCATGGACGCAGGCAGGATTGTCTCATCTGACGCTATTCAGCACATGGGGCTACGTTTCTAGCTTTGGAGCCTTCCAAACGTACTATTCAAAAACTTTGGGAGTCAGCAATTCGACAATATCGTGGCTAGGCTCAGTTCAGATATTTTTGCTCTTCTTTGTCGGCACTTTTTCGGGAAGAGCACTCGACGCCGGACTCTTTCGACATATCTACCTCGCCGGCGCCATCCTGCAGCTCTTGGGCATATTCTCACAATCTTTCGCGACGCAGTATTGGCAATTATTCCTCTCACAAGGACTCTGTCTCGGCCTTGCCAATGGTTTGCAATTTTGTCCATCCGTTGGTTTGGTCTCGACCTATTTCGCAAAACGACGGTCTTTTGCGATAGGTCTGACGGCTCTCGGGTCATGTACTGGAGGAATTATCTTCCCTATCGTTGTACAACAATGCATTCCGAGGCTCGGCTTCCCTTGGACTGTCCGTATAGTTGGTTTCGTAATGCTTGCCACAAACATCGTCACTCTTGCTTTCTATCGGACAAGATTACCACCCCGAAAAGCAGGTCCACTGGTCGAGCTCGCAGCTTTCAAGGAGCGAACCTATGTTCTCTACCTCGTTGGCATGTTCTTCATCTTCTGGGGTCTATATTTTGCCTTTTTCTACGTTGGCCTCTACGCCCGCGAAATACTAGGTGTCAGCTATCAGTCTTCCGTCAATTTACTATTGACCATGGTCGCCACTGGATTTCTCTTTCGGGTTTTGCCCAGTTATTTCGCTGACAAACTGGGTCCGCTTAATACCATGATCCCATTTGCGCTTACCTGCACAGTAATGATGTTCGGCTGGATTGGTATCAAGAAATTGGGTACGTTGTATGTATTTGCGGTGATTTATGGTGCTGGGTCGGCCGGCTTGCAGAGCTTATTTCCGGCTGCTTTATCGAGTCTGACAGTTGATCTGAGAAAGGCAGGAACGAGACTTGGGTAAGATGAAACTGTTCTTGAGTCGGCACTTGTCTATGCTAACGATCATCTCAGGATGGGGTTCAGCATTGTGAGTTTCGCCTGTCTAAGCGGAACGCCCCTTGCTGGTGCGCTGATTCAAGGTGCCAATGGCGAATATAAGTATGCGCAAATGTGAGTGTCTAGATACAAAGCCATCCAATTCTTTGAGTGCTGACGATCGTTAAAGATGGGCCGGATTGTCCTTTGCGCTCGGAACCTCGTTTCTAATCGCAGCTCGCGTGTCGAAAGTTGGCTGGCAATTGAAATCCAAAGTATAGCCCTGCTTCCCTATATCCCTGCATCCCCTCAAATAGGAAGACGATTCATATTCCACTCCCAGGTGGGCTCGAGCAGGAGCTGTATGCGAAATGATCATACGAATGGCACAAATAAAGACATCGAGTACAAGATATTCACCCAAAATTTTCAAATCTCCGGTCTTGATACAAGCATTATACATTTGTCACACAAGCATCCACTTCTATCGCTTGCCAGCGGAAGAAACGCGCCATCGTCATGCTACCGTAGGCTAACCATAAAGTAGATGCCTTCGCTGAAATATGCTCAAGCCACCTTTGGCAATTAGGTACCCGAGTAGACGGCTCAAACATAGTGAACAATCAAGCGCTCACTTGCAATGCTGCGCCGGCTTAGAAGTTGATCACCACCATACTATATATCGCCTTGAATTTTTTCTTTGCGCCTTGCTTCTTCTCATTACCTTTTAATGTTTCCTTTTTTCAACGGTTGAAGCCGGGATTTGGCCACGCTTCAACTTCATAAATTCATGAGGTTTGTTCGGTTCGCTGGGATCCATGAATGACATCAATACCGTGCTCAACTCCTTGAAATCCACCGGTTTGGTCATATAGCTGTTGAAACCGGCCTCGACGCATTTTTGATAGACGTCGCCCAAAACGTTGGCCGAAAGAGCGATGATGGGTTGATTTGCATGATGATTAGAGTGCTCCCACTTGCGAATCTCTTTGCATGTCTGATAACCGTCTTTGTTGGGCATATGTAAATCACACAGGATGATTGAGTAGTAGCCCGGTGGCCTGGCGAATACTTTGTCTGTACATTGCACTCCATCCAGTGCAGTCTCAACATCGATTGAGACTTTGGACAAAAATTTCAAGATAACCTGCATTGGTCAGTTAGGTGTGGAGCGAACACGAAGCGAAAAGCGTGACCTACCATTTGGTTGACTCTGTTATCCTCAACGAGTAAGACTCGTTTGCCTTTGTCGCCAAGACGCAATGTGAGTTCGTCAAATACCTGTTTTTGGTTAACTGCCACTTGCTGTGCACTATTCTGATTTCGATCGGTGCTCATCTCGCGCTCCTTTTGTGGATCAAAAATGATTGCAAAGCGTGATGGCTTCAGCGGCTTGAACACGAAGCGTACACGCCTCTCTGATCCAAGGGCGTGATAGTCATGGTTTGGCGCTTGCTCCATTATCTTGCGACGTTGGGCTAGATCTGTGATGATGACAACAGAAGTTGTGGCCTGAGCTGGCGAAGAGAGTACCTGATCCATCAGTGCCGTGATATCGTCGACATTTTGGAGGACGACTACGACGTGAGTAAAGATGACCGGATCAGCGCCACCGAGAAGTCGCTGGGATTCCAGCAAATTGGCACGCGCTGTAATTTGATGTGGAATAGTCTTTGGCAAGATCTTATCAATGTGTTCCACGGTGGCTTCTCGACTGTACTTCAAAGGGCATACGACCAAGATCGAGTACATTGGAGGCATGAGAACAACGCCCTTGGGCGATGTGACTTTGTCGGCTTGAGATTCTGGGTGGTTTGCCATATCTGTTTGCTTCGACTGCGTCGAGCTAATTGATACTGATTCTTCGCTTCGTGGGGATTTGCGATCTTCTGGGATTGACAGATTCATATATGCTGGTGGTTCGGGGACAAATGAAGACGTAGAAGACCTTTCTGAGCGTGCACTACTTGTATGAGCGGCGGAGCGCACAGACGGGTCCGAACTCGCCGAGGAGGAATTCGCTGGTGAGTTACGAGCCATGTCTGGCACATAAAGCGGTGATTGTGTCATCTCTGATAAGATTTTTGGCGATGGTCGTAGAGTATTATCGAATGACGAAGCCCCAGACAACGTTTTGGTGAGCCGAGCTCCTGATGACAAGGATGATGCAGACGACCGGCTGCGCGAAGGCAGTAGTGGCAAGCTTTGGGTCGCCGAAGAAGAAGGTGGCATCGGGAGCTCGGTAGGTGGTTGGTCATCTTCACTGGGCAGGGCAGCTTTGATGAAGAACGAGAATGTAGACCCTTCACCCGGTTTGCCTTGGGCGCTCATGTCGCCTCCATGTAGCTGCGCTAGCTGCCTAGAAATGACAAGTCCCAATCCAGTTCCTCCATGTTGACGAGTGCTACTACCATCAATCTGGCTGAAACGCTTGAAGAGATATTCTGCCTCCTTCTCAGTAAATCCACTGCCGGTATCGATGACTTCAAATCTGATGTAGCGCTCATGCGAAGAAATGTCGTCATCATTCGGGCGAGTGCTACATCGAACGAAAACTTCGCCTTTTTGGGTGAATTTGATTGCATTACCGACAATGTTCAGGAGGATCTGCCGCAGCCGAAATCGGTCGCCTTTAATCTGAGTCGGAACGTCTTCTTCGACAAGATAATTGAGTTCCAGGCCTTTGTCAATAGCCATCGCTGAGGTCAGGTCATTGACCTCTTCAAGAAGTGCTCTGACGTATAACCAGTCCATGTTGAGTTGAATCATCCCAGCTTCGGCTTTGGAAAGATCTAAGATGTCATTGATCAAGCCGCGTAAGCCTTCGGTGCTTGCTCTGATGATGTTGACATGCTCCATTTGCTCAGCTGAGAGACTGCTGTCGATGAGGAAATTCACCATTCCCGTGATTCCATTTAGTGGAGTTCGAATTTCATGGGACATGTTGCTCAAAAATCGTGACTTCTCATCCATGGTCTCCTTCAGATCTCGTTCCAAAGTCTTGTGATCGTTGATATCAGTACAAGTTCCATACCAGGTTTCTTCTTCAGTAGATTCGTGAAGCATAGGCTCGGCCAATAATACTCGAACGAGATGCCATCTGTACTCGCCTTCTCTAGACTTCAATCGAACTTCTGTTGAATACGACGGCCGTCCATCGGCATCGCGGGTGACCTTCAATATGCCAGTCGTCGCGAGTTCCGATAATTTACGCTGCGGCATTGGCGTACTTGACGTTTGAGATCGCTTGCGCTGCGGTATTGGCGTGATGCTCGATGCGAAGGATCCGTCTGTCTCTGAAGTTGTCGCGGGTGACCAGGTCGGTGACTTTGTTGGTCGCTGAGGATCCGACGAAACTGAGGTGGGCACGTTTGTCGGCTTGCTCGACGCGTCGTGAAACGTCGGGAGCTTGCACTTGGACAAGTCGTCTGGGTGCACATGGTCCATGAAACCAACACCAAGAGCCTGAGCTTCGGGTTGGCCGGAGTAATGCACCCACTGCGAATTGCAGAAGGTGACACCACGATTCTTAGTCACTGCGAAAACGATCTGAGGACTGGAGTTCGCAAGTGTCCGATATTTGGCCTCAGAGGCCGCTGTCTCCTGCTGTCGGGAGGCGTTCATCTCCGCGAGATGTTGTTCATGGAAATCCATCATGGTCCCAATCCAATGCACAATCTTTTGTCTCTTGTCCTTCAGTGGAGCAGCCCGCACGTAAAACCATCGAAAACTGCCGTCAAATCTTTGCAAGCGCACTTTCTGTTGTAGCTGTTGAGATGTTCGAAGAGATCGATGCCATGTGGAGAGGAATTCTGAGCGCTCGTCGGGATGGATGGCGTGCCAGGGATCGCTGAGAACTTGCTTAGGCTCCAACCCACGGTAAATCAAAAACTTCGAGTTCACCCACGACAGCTCTCCTGTATCAGGCTTCGCTGTAAAAATCTGCACTGGTACAGAATCAATTATCGTACGGAGCAGCCTCTCCGACGGGGGTGGCATATCTTCGGGGTAAGATGACTTCCTTGTGTGGGTTTGACTTGTTTCTGAAGTAACGTTTCCAAACATGCCGAATGAAGACTCGAAGTTAGCGCCTTTAGAATGCAGCGTACGCCTATGGGCGGAGTTTGGCCCGCTAGTTTGAGCGGTAGCATTGCCCGTAGAGCTTACAGATGCAGGCAGTGTAGACGAGCCATCGTCTTTGCCAGTCCCCCGTGTTTTTGGATTTAGCTCGTTTCGGGATACAGCATCTTGCTTTCCGCCACTCGTCTTGCGTTCTAGTAGAGTTGGAGATTTGCTAGGATTTGCACGCGCGGGTGCATTGAGAGTTGTGCTACCAGTACCAAGCGAATTTCGCTTTATTGAGCGCTTTTTGGCGTCAAAATAATTGTCGATAATCTCGCTCCCGGCAGAGAATGGAGTTCCGGCGACCGATTTACTGGAGATCCAGCCGTGCGAGGCGGGATCCCATCCTGGAGTTTCGACTATAGACCCAGAGGGGCTTTGCCTAGAGCGGCCAGAATAATCTGAAGGGCTGGTGATGCTATCTGCGGACACTGACCCGGGATTCTCAGGGAAGTCTGCTTTTAGCAGATCATCCAGTGACATTGGTTCAATCGTCATGGGAGCGTTGAGAGCGTGATTACCTGAAGCTGTGCGTCTGTGTCGAATAGTGATTGGCTGATGGTGAGCGGCTGAGAACTGCTGAGCTATCGCAAAAGAGGTTGCCAAATGCGGCCCAAGCAGATTGAGAGACTGAGTGAGATTTGGAGGATACGGTACAGCAGGGCTCAGGACTGATAGTATCGCAATTGGTGCGCGTCGTTCCACATCGCCCGTGTTACTTCTTCCTAGGTGTCCGGGAATATCCTGGGAGAGCGGTTGTGATTTCAAAAAATGGATTGGCTGCGAAAGAGTTGGGTGTATCAAGGGGATGTGAATAATCGTGCTGGACCGATCCACGCCTATCGCCTCAACTTGTCCGTATTGCGAATAATCGTTTGGAGACATCGTGTCCTTGAACGAGTCTTCAACCCGTTCCTCTTCGTTTGCAAAGAATGGGTTGACATCTTCGTCTGCTTGCATTGCGGGAGATGGAGCCGGAGATTGGGCCCAGGGTGATGATGGATACTGCTCGTACTCCTCGTAACTCCTCTGTCCGACGGTATAGTTCTCAGATCCAAGCACGCTGCGATAGTTTCCAAATATGGTTTCAGCAGCAGACTTTCTAGTCTCGTTTTGCGAGGCATTTGAGGAGCCGCTTTCACTTCTCGCGGGTATCGATCTGTTCTCATTACTCGAATCTGAATCATCCGAGACATAGTCTCGCGTTACTGTAACTACACGGCCACGCTCGAGAACTCGAATTACTCCACCTGGTTCAATCAATGGATTTATTTCGAGGCCGAGGGCGCGTGCAGCTTGAAATACCTCCGCATATGGTCCGCTATCTGGACCAGCGCCTATGCTACTGAATTCAGGATCGCTGAGAGAGTGATGTCGAAGTGTGCTTGAAGTTGACGTTCGCTGTGGCTGTATCCTGGTAGCATTCTCGCCAGCTGTCATTCCCGGCGCATGAGTTGCAAAGCGTTGTGGCCCTTGTGGTCGTGCACGACCTGGATTTGTCGACTGAGTTACGTTTTCTCTATCGCGACCATTCCCGGCGTACGAATGACGGGATTCGAGACGTGGCCGCAATCTTTCGGGATGAAGCTTCTGCATTTGAACGTCATGGCGGGTGTCTGTCCAGGGATCTTTATTTGTCGAGTCTGACCGAACAGCCGTGGCTTGTGTTCCTTTCGACACTTGCTCGAGGACCGTACGATGAGGAACGAACTCTTCCCGGCCATTCATACTAAAGGTCGCTTTTTGACCCCACGGCACGTTCTCAATGTCAGTGGGGTCCATGGGCATAGCCAGAGAGACGCGCTCAGCTTTAAATGTATCGTGCATGAGATTTGTGACGGTAGCCCACCATTGCTCGATCCCCGGCTCTGTATTGAGCTGTAAAATCATACTATAAAGATTCGGGGTTGGAAAGTTTGGGTCCTCTAGAATCTGAAAGGTCGCAGTGGAAGTCATATATTCTCCGGTGATTGCTCCCGGAGTAGTTTGGCCAGAGGCGCCTTCTAAACTCCTTTTCCTAGAGATATCTCGCTCGGCGGCAGGCGGCGCGCCCACAGTTGGCGACAGGTTTGTAAAAGGTTGGTGGACAGCAGTGAAAGACCACTTGCGAGGCGTTGATACCACAGGAAATGGGTATGATGGTGTTCGCAATGGCTTAGAATCGGATGAGGGGCCCACACGTATCGTCCGTGTAGAGTCAGTTGAATCGGTGGACATGGTCGATAGCGGCCGGGAGGTGGGCTCCGACGGGCTCGCAAACGCTACTGTTAGAGACGGTGACATCTGCCCCGTCTCTTCGGCAATGGGCGATACACGTTTCACGCCAGGCATACTGGGCGAACTCCCTCTACGCTGCTGTAGCACCATCTTTGCATTAACCGCGTCCCTGAGCTTCGCCAATTTTACATCTTCGCTACTTCCCGAGCCCGCGAGGGTTGTCGTCGGCCTTTTCCCATCCGACCCGTTCTTATCACTCTGTTTTCTTACCTCATCTGGTCCTGGACCCACGCTCTTGACGTGGGCATGCTTTTCGTCATCGTCTCCTGGCGATCGGTGGATCTCGGACAGTCGCTGAGGTGGTGCTCGCACCAGAGATGGCCGTGAGGATAGTGGATGGTCACTTGCCAGTGGCCGCAGGGGCGTCCTAGTGGGAGTTGCGTCGCTTTCTTCTTTGTCGCAGTCTTCGTCGTGCGTCCCGCGCGCCTTGGAGGAAGGCTTCATCACGTCGGCTGACGCAGGCCAACATGGACGTGGCCGGGCGCGTCGGTGATGAGGGCGCAGAGCAGGAGGACGAGGAGGAAACAGTCGTGCGGGTGGGTGGAAGCATGTACGAGACGAGCGAGGGGGGGTGGGGTGGTGATGCAGTGGCAGCAGCAGGAGTAGGGCATAGCAGTGTGAGCGGCGCCAGCAGCGGTGATGTTGCAGGTACAAGGCTAATGACGTAGTGGGTTTTGAGAAGGAACGAGACGAGACTTCTGATACACGACGGAGGCCGACACGAGCGTGTAATACGGCCAGCACAACAATCACAATAATAATATAATATAATGCCACAGGACGCTCTGCCATTGCATCGCCCTGCACCTGCGCATATCCATTGACGGCGAATCTCTGCGGTCTTTTCGCCGTCCATCTATCTCTCTCGCTCGCTCTTGAGCCACGCTTGCGCCTGAATTCGCTGCTGGTTACCGTCTACAGTCTACAGTCTACAGTCTCTACCTCGAGGACATACATATGACGACGGCAACGCCAGGCTCACGCTGGACTAAGCGGCGGTGCATAAGGCCCCGTTGACGTCGTCGCCGATGCCCGCCACGGACCTGCACAGGGGCGCGTTTGACGAGTTGGGCAAACAAACGGCAACGAGCCTACGCCAAATTATTATTCACGATCCACCTTCTGGACGCAACACGCCGTGTTCCATGCAGATCTCCGATTGTGGCGTGTGCTAGCGGGTTCCGCCTCCCCAAACCTTGCCGCTTCAATTTCCGGTCAAATGGCCCCGTCGGCGCCCGTCTACGGTCCACTTCAAAATGATATAATACTTCCGTGGCGTCTGCTGAGTGCGCGTCCATGGACTGGCGGGGGGAAAAATTACGGCTGTGATCATGGTAGTTTTTACTCTTTACAAACGCCCTTCACCGTCTGGTGGGCCTACTAATCATAATTACAAGCCCTCCGAATCTGCCTCCGCGCCACTCCACCGCTGCAAATTCTTCGAATTCGAAGAGTCTCATTGTCCAATAGCGTTTCAAGGCCAGGTGCTCGGCATCCGGTCGCCTCCTCTGATTGCCAGATTGTATGCGCGTTCTGGTGCGGTTTCCAGACCGACTCTATATCGACGAGGCCCAAATTCGGGACGACTGGACGAGGTTCATCGCGCATCAGTGAATCATCGTCATTTAACGTCGCTTGTTGCTCTCATCCAGAGTATTTCCTCTGCAACTTCTTGCTCATGGAATCGGGTTAGTGGTCACTCGATTTTTTTCATCTCCATTTAAATCTTTTTACCACTCGACTTCATCTGTTCCGGGGCCGACTTTTTATTGCCCAGTTTCGGGGCTTCGAGGTGAAATTGATGCATGTTACTCGCCGCCTGCAGACTAGCCAGCAGCTAGACATCCATCGAGAACACTCATCAGTTCATCACGATCATTGTGGGTGCTGCCCTTCCAATACTCAACTTCATCCACAGCCATTGCGTCGTCGTCTGCTGCATCCTCGTCTTTGGTCAAGCTGCCATTCATGCCTGATACTCCGTTCACTTTCGGAAGTACAGTGTTGTGGTCGGCATACCGTGAAAGAGCTACATTTTCAGACAAGAATGGATCATGTCGCAGGTAAGGATCAGAGAGCTGTAGCGCGAGATTGAGATCGTCCATAGTGACGGGTTCGCGTTTTGCTCGAACCTCCAGCTCTACTGGTAATAGCCCAGCAGCATTACGTTGAATCAACCCACGTTCAGCATCATTCTCTTCTTTTCTAAATTGTCGTCGGAATTTCGAGGTTTGAATAGAACCCTCTGCATTTGAGCGCGAATGTTGACAGAGGTGGCCAAGCATTTCCTTTAGAAACACCTCCATGGCCTGCTCCACAAGCTCAGCGCACGCAGGTAGTGATCCTTGTGCGCCTCCAGCGAGCCCCTCCTCGTAGCAGATTGGCTCAATCTTGGCCTGCATTTCACTTTGCGTGGGAAATTCCAAAGTCTCTGCAGCTAGCTGTTGCGCATATCGTCGTCGGATCTCTAGATCCCAATTTGTTTTGGTCAAGCCACCGCCCATGGTAGGTGCAGGATCCGGCGGTTTGACCGATAGATCAAGTTTGTATTCTTGCATCTCCCGGAATCCATCATTGACCGGATTGGCTGACTCTTTGGTTGTCTTGATACGCCGTCGGTCGCGCGCATGCAGTGCCATAGTCTCACGTTTGAGTCTCTCTTCCGCCTTGTCATTCGCACCACTTGCTGCAGCATTCTTAGAGCTCAAACTAGGCTTGTCTGTTGCCACGACCCATGGCGCGACTTCGACGGGAGGTGGGTCGCGAAGTGTGTTGGCGAATATTGCAGCAATCAATGTATTATGTAGCTGCAAAGTGGACGACGTGGATTTAGTAACATCAATGGAGTTGTTTCCGGTTGTGACAGGTGCAAGTAATGGTTGTAGGACCCAACTCAGCTCCGCGTGGTTGAGTTGACCTGGGCAACGATGGATATTAGCGTACAATGTTCAATATTTCTCTACTTCATGTTTCCTAGTCTCCAGATGTGCACCAGGATTTCACACATACCGAGCACGAAGCCATTCACAACCGCCTTATAATCTGTCCACTGATCACCCAACGCGGCCTTTAGTTGCGTGTATACGGGTTCCAGGTCCACGCGAGGCACAGGGCTTTTGCCATTTTTGAGAGCGAGAGTGAGAGGACTCGGCGCTGCCTTGTTCGCAAGTGTCGGCGACAACGTCGGAAGAGTGAGGTCGGCTGGATTCATTGTTTTGGAGTCTCAAGAACCATCGAGACTCAGGTCGTTCGGCGCGGGGGAGGCCGGGGAAGGGCGCGGTATAGGAAAGGTGAGGAGTTATCAGCGCGCCACTTCGACGGTGCGTGATGTGTGTGTTCGCGACTGTTAAAGATGTACAGGAGACGATCTACCTGTCGTACCGAGAGGTGAGCATTTAAAGAAGTAAAGAGATGAAGTTCATCGCTGGCGTTCAGTAGCATGTTCGGCTGCTGAAGTGTGGATACAAGAGCCGCATTACATAAGTCATGGTAGAAACCTCATGAGACCTGTCAGATCGGGCTTCTTGACTGACCACTCGAAACTCTTCACGACACATTAACCGAGAAATATTTTCCATTTAAAAAAAAACATTAAATCGATACAAGTTAACTAATATAGATTTGCTGACGGCAAGCATGTGAGGGTCAGAAGACATGTCCAAAGGTGCTGTCACAACAACTGGAATCGTAAATGATATTTTGCTTCATTGATGACTCAAAATACCAGGTCATCATCGCTACAAAAGCCCTCGGTGAAATATTACAAGTAGAATATGTTCGCTCGCCCTAACAAAAGGGAAATATGGCAATCTAAGTCCAAAGGGTGTGTGTAGTGGCGTGAAATTCGTTTATTTCGTGAAATCTTCGACATCAAGATGATTTATCTCCAGATGACAGGGCCGAATAGGAATCGTCCTTTTTGTTCGAGCTATCTTTCCAATCAGTCCACTGCCGGTGTTCCGAATGGTCAACTTCTTCGACTCGTTCACGGCCCGACGAATCGACGCCATCCTCGGGATGAACCAAGACACTGGCTTCCACGGCGACCTTCTGCGTTTTGCTCGAAATCGGAAGATTGTACTTGAGAACACCACGCACGATGAGCTCGAACGGATAATTCAGTACTTCTGCCCACCTTTCAGTTCCGCCTTCTTCGCTCTCGTTTCCTGGTTTGTACAACTTCAACTCGCCGACAGAATACGTGAGGTGGCGAGACCATATTGAATTTTCAAAGTTGAGGGGTTGGTCAAACTGGAAAACTTGACCAAGAAGCATAGTCTGTGAGTCGAGTTCTTCATCCGGTGGCATTGGATCGGTCCCATGATCCACGCCATCGCGGGGAGCATGCCAATGAAGTGACAGGTCACGACAACTGTCGTACGAGCCACACTCCGTGGTTAATACAATGTCGCTGTTCTCAAATCTTCGGCGACCACGTACAGAGCGAAAGCTGACTCTGTGCGGATCAGGATCTGTGTGATTCTTGGAGACGTGCTTACTCCTTGCAAATACGTTGATGTCCATATCGGAGACCTGGATACTTAGAGCATTCGGGTTGACAGCACCGACCACAAGGTCTAGTATTAGCTCCTGTTCAGTGGCAAGCACATTCTTGATTCCACGAACATGGACGTCATAAAGTGGCCTATTCCAGAAAACCAGGAACAGAATTGCACAAATAATGACACCGATCAAGACAGAGACCCCAAGAAGACAACCGCGAACGAAGCCGGAGAATTTGGATCGCTGGTGAACAACATAAAATTCATCCATTGCCCTTGGACCTCCTGAGCTGTGCAGTCTTCTGTTCCGACCACCTCGAGCGGTGCGTACAGATCCCACCAGGGGCGTACGTTCGTCGTCAGCTCCCTCTCCGTCAAAATCAAAAGACTGCTCGGCTTTTCTTCCAAAAATTCCCTGATCGCCAGGTGCACGTTGCTGTTGGTTTTGGAAACTGTGCGGACTGCGCGGTGATGCTGGCCTCGAATATCGTGATTCTAGTTGCGCACTGCGTAGCTTGGATGCTTGGGTGAAGGGCAATTCAGAATCCAGAGTTGCGTTTCTGCCGTCCCTTTCTCTGTCGTAACGCGGTGTTCGTCTAGTACGATATGTTGATCGCACCGTGCCAGACCTGCTTTCAGGGCTGTCAAAGTCGTTCTGGTTGCTCGAGAACTTCATGCTTCGTTTTCCGGCAATCCGCCGCTCGTCGTCTCCAAATGGTCGTGATCTTAAGTCTGCTGTGCTGTGCGCTGAAGTTACACTGGGAGTCCGCGAATGGCGTCGCCGAGTCCTTTGCGGCTCGGGAGGGTTCGACTCATACACAAAAGTTTCATCGGAATCGGAACTTCCGTTTTCAGCTTCAACAACATTCGCGACTCGAGCTTCAAAAATATCCGCCTTGGAGGAAGCCGTTCCTTGAGTAACACTCCTCGGCTTTTGGGAAGCCTTCTTCCGGTCCTTTTTAGGTCGAATAGTTTCTACGCTCGGTTTTGTTCGTATGGTGCCGCTATTATCTGCACGACCAATTGCAATTCTGTCGCCGGCATTGAGAGCTGACTGAGGTATTGATGGAACTGTTTCTGTTTCCACCGTCATTTCCCTCTTTCCTTCTGCTAGTCTTGATTTTGCAGAGGACAAAGTGCCATATCCCTCTTTATTGGTAACCTTGGATTTAATAGTGCCAGTATTTGATGATTCTCGACGCCCACGGTTTTGATCGCTCTTATAGCCAGCACTTTCGCTCCCGCTCTCGATTGGCTGGAGCGTTTCTGCGGGTTCTCGCTTGTCTTTGTCGTCTTCAGTTACTCTAGATAAAGGCTTAAGATCTGCAGTTGCCAGGGATGCTGCCGGACTCGCGTCTATAGTGTCTCCAGTATTTTCTTGCACTGTCTCCAGTGTTAATCTACCACTTAGTCCTCGAGGCGTAGTCTTTGGGAGAGGGACTTGAAACTGAGGGTCTGTCTTACGCACTTCCTCGGCTGCAGCCTTTGTTGGTATCGAAGATGGAGATGGTAACGAACTAGGTTCGACATTGATGACGGGTGCCTTGATGAGCTCTAGCTTGTGACCTCCCTTGGTGGAGCCACGTCGTGAGCTTGCGGCAGACGACGGAGGTGATTTCCGGGGTGATAATGGCCATTGTGGTGTGGTCTCCCCCGACATACTTCCTAAACTCTTTGGCGCCCTGGGTAACCGCGATACGCCATCGGTAGTAGGTACTGGTCCCAGCTGAGGCACACTGGCCGCCGACAAAGCTCGTTGTATAGCAGCAGCGGAAGGTTGCGTTGAGGAAATTGTAGACAGAGTTGGCCGGCTATCCTTTCGGACGGGTGATGTCGTTCGGGAGGTATGGGGACTGTTGGATGTGGACGTCGTCCTTGACGTCGGTGGGATGAGTTCGCCAGATGACTGAGTTTTCTGCAGTGAGGACGTCGAAGTCGAAGTAGAGGACGTTTCGGTTGGCTGCCGTGATTGTTGGGTTTGCTGTGCGAGAGTCATGCTCGAGAGTAGCGAATTGGTCGCAGCGATTCCATCCTGCTCGACCGGGGCGTCGGCGACGCTCGTGGCGACGGCATCGGGACTATCGGTCGCCATAGCCGCCTCTCAACAAATGCAATAGTAGGGCGTCCTGGGTGCAGGTGGAAGCGGTCATGGTCCGAGGGCGAAAAACATGAGTAAAGCGGCGGGCGAGAGCGAGGTAAGGGTGTTCACGCGCGATGAATAGCAAGCCTGAGGCCCAGGGCCAAGCCAGCCAGCCAGCAAGCCGGCCAGCAAACAAGCCAGCGTTGTTGGATCGCCTACGTCAGGGCGTCCGGAGCCGCGCCACACGATGCACGACGAGTTAGTTGTCTGCTGCGTTGCGGTATTCAGATGAGATGAGAGGCAAGGATGGGGCAATGCGTGCTGGGAGACTGCTTCTACGACGGCTACACACACACACACACAAACACAAACACAAACACACACACACAAAGGACAACGTCGCCAGAAGAAACCAAGTCCGCGTGTCAGCACAGAGTGATGTAAAAACAACATCAGTGGCGGCCGTCAGTGTGTGTGGCGAGGCACGGCACTACTACATAAGTACACACGTAGATACATGCATACATGCACACATACATGCTACTCCTCGTGAGCAGAGCCACACAACACAACGGCACGCTGCCGTTGCGATGCGTCGCGCACTGTGTCGCGAATCTGCTGCAGCAAGGGAAGCGTTCCCCTTTCTCGCGTGTACGTGTGGTATGAAGTACTAACTATCCTGCACCGCCTCTCCGGCGACCCTCAACTGCACTGCGCCAGCTTTCCAACAATAATAGCCGCCTCCGCCCTCGTGACAGCCGTTGGGCCGTCGTCGTCTGTCGAATCAAACCCTCTGCCTTGTACAAATCGTCCAATGGCGGCAGGCTCGACTTTGAAAAGAATAGAGACCGCGGCATGAATTCATCTATCAACAAGTAGAAAAAAGCTCTTAAAAAAACTCCATTCGTGCGCCATATCCTTTCCCAAGTTTCCGGTTTCCATACCTTCCGCCTACCTAAATAGGCGGCATATGCTATTTCCATTCCAACAAAATGCTTCGTGATCTTCGTTAATGTTCCGTCGTTAAAAAATTCGTTTCGCACAATTGAGCAAAAAATATGCAATACATCCATCAGTGACAGATGCTTTAATTGATTCAAACGTTATTGTTGAATTCGTGGACCTCAGATGTCAAGCATCTCCACGTCCTGCTCGTGGTTGAGTACATCATCCGCGGGGCCCCAATTACCCTCGTACACTGTCGCTCCGGCTCGGCGACGTCTCTCCACCCACTGTACACCACCTGCAGCGAGCAGCTGATCGATGACAGGTCGCATGTCGGGATTTGGGAAGATCATCCCCTGTACCACCCGCTCCAGTGCTTCGGGATCGTTGGAGTCCACCATAAAGTTCGGTGCCTTTACCAACTCCTGTCGGCGTGAGATGACTGGTCGACCAGATTTAAGGAAGCTCAAGTCATCGTCGTCTTCTGCTGACTGGCACAGTGACTCTTCCGATGCTGCGTTGAGGATTTCGACAGGATCACCAGATTCATCTCGCATGAGGCTGCTCTCCGAGCTCCATGTCAGGCTAGGCAGGTCGCTCATATCACCAGCCCGCAGTCGCTGCCAAGATGTACCGTTATCTGGTAGGACGATGTTGCCAGCAATCTCGAGCATGATCATACCAAGCGCGAAGATGTCAGCGGGCTTGTCGAAGCGTCCAGAGAGCACTTCAGGGCCAATGTATTCGCGGTCACCTTCACCATCGAGGCCGGCTGGAGCAGGCCACGAGCTTGCCATGCCAAAGTCACCAATCTTTAAGACGCCTTCCCAATCAATGAAGACGTTGGCAGGCTTCAAGTCAAGGTGAATGTAGCCGGCGTCATGGATCGACTTGACACCTTGAGAAAGCTCGAGCAAGATTTTCCAGATTCTAAAATCGTCAAGTCGGCCTTTGTATCCAGTCGACGAGAGGAAATCTTTGAGATTGCCGTTCTCGCAGAATTCAGTCTGGATATACAAGTAGTTCTTCGATTCCCATTCGTCAACAAGTTCAACCACGTGCTCGTGGCCGCGCAACGCCTTAAGAACATGGACTTCTTTCATCTTGCTCTGTCTGTCCTTGGCCCCGGTATAGGGGCGGCGAGACTTTTTGACGGCCCAAACATTGCTGGAGCCATTCAATCTCAGCTGAAGCGCGGACGGATCTTCGTGATGCGGCTTCGATACTCGGTATACTTGAGAGAATTCGCCGACTCCAGAAACAGTTACCTGCGCAAATCGAGAGGTGATGGATGTGTCGACATCGTTGCCAAAGTAGTGTGAGGATGTGCCAAGGCTGGCACTGGTACCAAACGATTCTCGAGGGCCTGTAGGTGTGGCCGGTGGTAGCATACTAGTCGTAGAGCGAAACGCTGCTGATGACTGAAGATGGTCAACAGAGATGGACAGGCTGCTCGGGTCGGGAGGAGTGAAAGAGTCCTGTGGCGTGTGAGGAGCAAAATTGTCTCCACCATCGCTTGAAAAGTCTGTAGTGTTGATCGGGGGAAATACTAGTGGGGCAACTGGTTCAGCCAATGTATGTGTGCGAATGTGAAGGTGAGGTGCAGAGCGAAGGGTTCTTTTGGCAAGTGGTGAAGGCGAGGCAATGAATGGCTCGATCTGCGCAGAACGACTTTTTTCAAGACAAAGTGAAGGGGAGCCATAAGCAGATAGAGTGAAAAGAGGCATTGGCGATTGATCCATGTCAACTTTACACCCCGCTTCTGCATCGGCTATTGATGTAGTTAATTCAATAAATGGCGTACACTCACAGGGAATTTCTCGAGTGGAGGCTTCGTGGGCTGCGGGAGACGCAAAGGTATCCGGGCCCAAAGAACTTCGCCTGCCGAACAAACTACTTCTTAAACTGTTGCTCTTTCCCCTAGAAACAGGACGAATTGTTGTAGATGCGGATTTAGTGGGTGTCGGTGGAAGCTCATCACTGCTGTTATGGCCGTCCAGACGATGAGTGGGAGAATTGCTGATATCATCACCATCGATACTGATGAAACTGCCACGTCGAGTGAGCTGTGGGGCACCAGCGACTGAACCAAAAATACTGACGCCTTTTCCAAAGGATTCGTTGGAGTCATTAGAGACACGAGCATTGAAGGGAGTGCTTGGGCTACCAAACTCATGTACCGGCTTAGCCATCTTTCCAAATGCAGATGGCGGCATCGGCGAAGCAGCCATCATGCTATGTGCCGTCTTTTTAGAAGGCGTATCGGGCATGTTGGCGCTGGCAAAGAAGCTTCCAGGAGCGAGGTCAACGTTGCGGTTTCGTTTGGAAATTAGACCAGTCGACATGAAGGCTTGCGGAAGTGGCTTCGCCATCCTATAGGCTTCCGGTGTTGCGTACGACTCCTGTGATGATGAGTTCGACTCGATTTCAGATACTTCCGTGTGTCGCATAGCACCGACGGGAAGCGATTTGGAGAACGAAACATGAGGTCTCTGATTCTCGGGCTTAGGGAGGCTGGGGAAGTTTAAAACGCGGGTCTGATCTCTCTCTGTCGTGTTCGACCCTGAGGCCGAAGGTGTCAACGTCTGTGACAGCGGATGTGGTTGATGTGGTTTTGGCGCGGACGAATAGGGCTTCTGTGCCGCTGGTGGAAACAGTGTTGGAGGTTCGTTGACCGTGCTACGACGGAAGGGTGAATCCATATCAAAGGTACGGAGTGGGAGAGCGCTGTCTAATGATACGCGGGATTTGGCACGAGTCAACGCAGGGTTGAGGTTCAGTTCTCGTGCAGCATCAGTGAACAACCTTGGGCGTGCAGGAGCCGCGCGCTGCTGAAGAGTGGATCTTCGAAGACTGAAAGGACGCCTTTGAGGAGACTTTGGTGTAGAGGTCGGCTTGAACGGAGGTGCCATGAGAGAAGTCTCCTTATCCTTTCCCTCGGATTTTTCAGCTGCATCACTGTGGGATACATCGAGACCTTGGTCAAAAATGTTGAAGTCGGCTCCAAATGAGGTAGATCCGTGGATACTACGTCGCTTGTGAGTTCGAGGACTGCCGGCACCAGCAGCTTCGAGGTTCATGACTCCGTCACTCCTCTTTAGAGGGCTCGATTTCATCATGGATGACTGCTCCTTCACGGGAGCCTGGAGCATCTTATCTGCTTTTGAAAAGTCAATTTTGATGGGTTGGTCGCAAATGACCTCGTCCGAAATTCGGGGGCGTATTTGGTCACCGCAGGCCTCGTTCTCTTGTCCGGTCTCGTGAGAAGATCGGCGAGCGTGTTTCGGCGCTGAAGAGGCCTGATTTGTCGTGTCGACCAGAGCGCGGCGCATTGGACTTTTGGGCGAGGTCCAACGAGGAGTTGTACGTCCAGGCAAATTACGCTTGACCGAGTATTTTGAAGTGATACCTGCACACTGCACACGGGAGAGGCCAGATGGTGATGCGGGTGTTGTGGGTGAGGTATTAGTCGACTTGGTGGTGTGAAGGCTAGAGCGGTGCGGCTTCGAGGGTGACCGCGACAACGAGCGTCTAAGCTGGCGGATGGAGTGAAAGTGTTCAATGGGCGAGCCGTGGGCGGAATGGGTGGGCGACAGAAGATGCGATACACCGGCGTGGGAATGGCGCGGAGAGTAGTCGAATTCCATCATTGCGAGAGCATCAGCGAATCGCTATGGATAGCGGCGTCGAGGATGGACGAGTGGCGGGGCGCTCGTGCGCGGACAACAGCGTGGTTTCCAGACACTGACCGTGGTGATTGAGGCGCACGCCGGGGAGGAATAGGTGTATGCAGCCAGATTCGGACGGACGCCGAACAGGCGGAGGCGAGTGTTTGCGCAGAGGGGCGGAGGGCGTCGTAGGCGGGTGGTGTTGGTGTTGACGATGTCGATGCGGCGCGGTGCAAGAATCAGCGTGGCCGAAGAGCGTACATGAGGTGTTGGCGGCGATGGAGATGGCGATCAGGATGGGCCTGGAGCCGTGGGTGAGGCAGGAGAGGATGAGGGCGAGGAAGCGAGAGGAGTAAACAGGCACGCGTCAGGCGGCAGGCACGGGGCTCCACGTGGCGGCAAGCGGGAGGGAAGACGCGAGTCGGGGTAGACGATGACAGTAAGAATGGCAGGCGATCGGCCAACAGCAGGTGCGAGGCAGGTGCGAGGCAGGCGTACTTGAAGTGAATGGCCGCGGAAGCAGACGTTGGTCGGCAGCAGCAGGATGCAGCGAGCAACAGGGACCTCGACGTGCGCTGCGGCGGTGGATGGCCGCAGCGCGTTCGACTAGGTTCACTAGCGCACAACGAGCGACACGCTGTCAGGCGTAGTAGTTAGTTGGCTCTCGTGCCCAAAAGCCAGCGCCCTCCCATATACGATGATGTATGTATGATTCCAGACATGCCGTCCCACGGTTGACATGCACCATCCACGCTACATAAAACACAACACCCACCCGCCGCCGTTGCGCGGCCCATTGTTCTGCTCTGCTGCGCCTGTCGCCGCTCGTTCACCGTCCGTCCGATGCACGTGACATGGCCCTCGGCCGCGTTGTTTGTTTACCGTCTGTTTACGTCACGTTGGCTTTCTCCTGAGAGTCCACGGCCACTTTGCCTTCCGCTTGACTGCTGATCCCACTCCATTTCACACCCTTTCCCCCCCTCCCCCGATCCGTCACCTGCGTCTCAATGGCTCCGTCGGACCCTGTGGCTTACAAGAGGGTCTTTCGGAACTTGTTTAGACCTCGTCGAGTGCCCACTTCGCAGCTCGAGGGTCTCTGATCGTCGCCCTGTAGCCAGGCCACGCCAGCCGTCGGGCTGCGTCCTGTTGCCAACCCAACCTTTTCGACGTCATGTCGCCCATCGCATCGTGCGAGTCTTGTTGTGAGCTGGCTGTTGTAATGGCGCATCGGAGGGTCGACAGACGCTCGGTGGGCTAAGCAGTTCGTCTGGTTCAGCGCCACGAAAACGTTGCATTCACGACAACCTTCGAGATGCCTTCTGTGTCAGCCATAGTCCTTATCGGATTGCCACGGGTGACCAATATATGTTCTGCAAATGTCACCACCTCTCTTCAATGTGCACTCGTTTTTGGCTTCCCGGCTGTTTGGTCGTGACCGCTAACGCAGTGCCTAGACCTTTTACCGGTGCTATAACGTCGGCAGGTCTCAGACAAGATAAGAACGAACACGGCCGAAAAAGGACCGCAACGTTGGCGATCTGGCCAAGAGAACAAGACCTAAAATCTAAGAATAGGCATTCGACTGGTGGACTCAGAGGCAAACTGTTCGTTCTGGTAGCTGAAGTCCCCATTGGTGCTCAAGCCGTGATTGACCACCTCGTTTGCTACCAAAATGTATACGCCATCTTCCACATTCATGACAATGCACAGTCTTGAAAATCCGAGTCGAGAAGCAGGCAATTTATGCCTCTGTTTCTCATTGAAATTTCTATAAGCATCAAAATAAACCACACCAGCAATCATCATTATAGCTCGTCGTGCGTCGGATCGGGCCTTCCACTATCCTTGTGCAAATCCACACCAGATTTCTTCCTCCACTTTTCCCAAACACCCCGGAAATCCTTCTGCATATTCTTGTCCATCTGGTCTGGTAGAACGACTACATATTCCACATGAAGCGATCCGTGCGAGGGACCGTTCCCTTCATGTCGCCAGATAGGCATGCCTTCGCCCTCGATAATTTCCACGTGCCCTGGCTGTACAACCTCTCCGGCTTTACGTGATAGCTGCACAATGTGACCGTCGAGATGCGTGAGATTGCGAGTCCAATCACCCATCCACGCTTCACGTAAAGAGATTACTTCGCGCCAGAATAGATGTAGACCTTTGCGTCGGAAAAAGGTGCCATCGGTCCGTTCACTGTCGTCTGCCCCAAGTTCTGGGTCTCGTTCGTGAAGATGCACAACCAGGTCTCCAGCCACCCAGTCTGGTGACTCGTCGCCTTCGTTCTCGTAAGTGAGCCGGGCACCTTTCGGCATGCCTTTCTCAATCGCCAGGTCGAACTGCTCTTCTGAGCGCACAACTCGGGCTCCGCCGCAAGTCTTGCACTTATGCTTGATAGTACTGCCCTTGCCTCCGCACACATCACACTGCATCTGCATCTGCTGGAAAATACCCGGCATAAGCTGATGTTTTTGGATGATCATTCCTTGTCCGTTGCATTTATGGCAGGTATCACGGTGTCCGTCTTCGCTGCCCGATCCCTCACATTTCTCACAGATGACTTGCTTCTCGATTTTGAAGTCATGATCCGCTCCCGTGTAGAAATTTCGCAGCGGAACGTGTATCCGTACTTCCATGTCAGGTCCACGTCGCTGACCGTGTCCAAAGTGTCCACCTCCCCCGAAGAAGCGGCTGAAGAGATCAAAGGGATCACCGCCACCAGGTCGCCCACCTCCTTGTTTGTGTTGTTTGACGCCCTCGTGTCCATATTGGTCGTAAATCTTTCGTGTCTCGGCATCAGTCAGGGTGTCATAAGCTTCTGCAATCTCAACAAACTTTTGTGACGCAGTCTCATCGTCGGGGTTCTTGTCTGGGTGGTATTTTTTCGAGAGCGTGCGGTATGCTTTCTTCAATTGGCGGTCATCGGCACCCTTGTCGAGACCAAGAATTTTGTAGTAGTCTTCAGCAGCAAATGCCAAGAGCGGTAAAAGAAGCAGCAGGAGGGTCAACGGAAGTGAGGCGAAGAGATGCATTGTTTCTTATCGCCAGCGTGGCCAAGACTCGATTGATCTCGTTGTGAAATGCCAGGTTGTCCAACAGGACTCAGTTTATCATCGTTGCAAATCCCAGGATTGGACGGAAACAACCAGAGCGACGAAGTCAAAGTGGTAAAAGTACAGAAGCTGAAGTGGACACGGGAAACAAGGTGAGTGAATGAATAGCGATACGTAACGGTTAAAGTAGCAGACGCGGCTCAGCGAGCAACCTGAAGCAACCCAAATTTACGCGGGAATGGACGCGATGGAACAGCAAGCTGGCAGCTTCTCTAGCGCCTGATGGGGACAAAGACGCATCCCCTCAGGCAGAGCAGGCCAGATTAACAGCCATTTGAAACGGCGAATTATATCAAGTTTGATTGTCAGCACATTTCTCGGATTTTGCTTTTTATTTACTAATTCATAGCCCGTGACGAGCCTGACCCTTAATTCTTCTTGTCTGGCACGCTCACTGACGGCTACATGTAATTATCTATTGGCCGATCGGGGCACCCAAGAAGTCAAATTTGCCGACCGTGACGCCAGCAGCGCGGACGATGGCATAGGCGGTGGTGGTATGGAAGAACACTGGCATAACATTAGTTTGTTTCCTCGAGAGCATGGCTCGTGGGATGCATCATATCTTACAGTTTGGAAGCAAAAATTGCTGGACGTAAGAGAGACCAGTGAACTTGAGCTCGGCAGGACCAGCCTTGAACTCGACCTTGGCAGACTCCTTGCCTTGGAGAGCCTCGGGCTTGACAGCCTTGAGGATTTCAAGGTTCTTCGCAATGCGGGCGTCGAGCTCGGCGAAAGTCTTCTCGTTGTCCTCAATGAATGGGACGTCGCCGGCCTCAAGGCGCTGAATGCACTTGGCAGACATGTTGCATGCAGCCTGGACCTGGAAGGTCAATGGCTGTGGTGTAAGTCAGCATTTCAGTGTCACACCGAAGAAGCCTCATTCTATTGATTCAAGGACATACAAGCATGTCTGGAGCGAGCCTGCCCTCAGTAATGGTTGACTCTGGCTTGCCATTGTCCTTGCACCATTGCTCGGCCTTCTTGAGAACGGCACGAAGGCTCTCGAGCTGCTTGATAGCAACAGGAACGGTGAAGTCGTAGAGGGATACGGAAGACATGGTGAATGATGCACGTGATATGCGATTGCGAGAAAAAGTGAGGCTGATTATTGGGAACGATGACTTGATCTGACAGCGAGAACCGAGCTGCTTGACGAACATTTATACACAAGTTGAACCCTCCGGAACATTCTCTCGACTATGCGAACTATGCCCCTCCTCTGCTTTCTGGAACGGTTAGTCCAGGTCACGTTTGACTTGACCGCTAGGACGCAGGTCCACCATGATTACAAACCACGGTTTCGTTTCATTGGCTGACGTTTGATCGTCGACGGCATAGCGCGCAAGACGCTCTGAAACAACGCAGCTAGTTCTACCCTACAGCGAATCATCACAGTCTGCACGTACACCGTAGTGCAACAGATTACAAAACATCTCTCTGAAGCAACTAACTATCCTGTAGAAGCGCCAACACTTCCGACGCTGAGACGGGCTTCGGAAAGACACAACTTCACCGCTGGTGGGGCCAGTAGAGATGGGAAAACTGCAGTTTGCGCTTGTCCGCGCTGTCATTAAGTAGTATATGATTACAGTTGCATCATTCAACGCTATGGATCCTGTCCAGCTCAATTAAACCCAACTGTTCAATCCAGCCGCGCTCAAATGATGTAACGATATCCTTTCTGGAGCATTCGAGCTGCAGAGACATCAATGCCTTCCAGCTCAGCTGTGCGCCGAAGCTTCTCTATGTCCCTTGGGGTCAGCTCGGTGTCTTCATTTTCCATCCGAGCAAGCTGTCTGTTTCGATATTGTAACAATATGCGGAGCGCGATGCCACCGAGACACGCGACTCCTACTAAGCCTATGTTGATGCCCATAGCCTCGCGGTAATGACCATGGTCGGTTTTACCATACGTAAAGGGAGTCCAGATGCTGGCCGCATTACCCACCGAATTAACGAAAGCCAATGCGGCAGCACGCTTTGCTGGTGGACGAGGAATAGAATTGGCAATCCAGGAATATATAGTTCCGTTCATCGCGAAGATAAATACCAAGAGGAACATGCTGAAATAACGTGGTCCAAAGCTGTTGGTGAACATGAACAACAAAGCTCCGATGATGACCAGTGGAACCGGATACATGTAGAACCAGAATCGATTACCCATCTTGTCTGAGAGCATACCATGGCCCATTGACCATAGCATCATGAAAATATACGGCGGCGCCACCAAGAGTAGGGAGACAGTCTTGCTATAACCCAGGGTCTGGGTTAGCGAGGGAAAAAAGTTTTGGAAACCCGCAGCTCCTGTGATTCCGTGGTACATTATGGCCAGCAAGTAGACGGCCGGGTCCTGAGTCATTCAATTATTACACGTTGATGAACGATGATTGAGGGAAGGTATTGTTTACCGTGAATGCCATTTTCATACCACGAAGATGGCTCATCTTACCAGCAGCATCGATATCCGCGTCTGCAGCATCAATAGCCATTCGTCGATTGGCAATATGCTTCTCCTCGGGTGTCAAGAGTTTCCTAATAACTTGCGTCAACAAATGTGAGTCGATTTTGATTCTGACGATACTTACCACGTATGCGGAAAGTCGGGAAGAACGAAGGTAATGACAATTCCGACGGCGATGGTAATCGTGCCTTCTATGATATACAACCATTGCCAGGGCGCATATCCACGCACCCCATTCAACCCATTCAAAATACCGGCAGCAATCAGATTTCCAAAAGCGCCACTCAGTAGAGAACCGGAGTAGAAGATGCTCATCCTCAGATTTAACTCTGACTTTGTGTACCACTTTGATAAATAGAACAAAACGCCAGCAAAGAATGGCGCCTCCACAAGGCCAAGAATGAAGCGACACGCGACAATATCGCCATAGTTCTTGACTTGCGACGTCAGTGCAGACACGAGGCCCCAAGCGATGACGAAGAATCCAATATACCAGGATGGACGACCACTGTAATTCAGCAATGAATTTGATGGAACTTGCATGAGTACCTGCGTGGTTGATGAGTACAGACGGGAATATATCGAGGGAAATCACTTACATAACCAACAAAGAGGATACTCAAACCGGTCTGATACTGAGCATCAGTCATTTTCAAGTCCTCTTTCAAACCCTGTAGCTTAGCGGCAGCATAATTATTGCGATCAATGTAATTCATCAGATAGACCGTGATGACAAGCGGCATGATCAAAGTGTCAATCTTGCGGACGAGCTTCTTCTGCAAGAGGAGTTCATGCTCCGACAGTTGTGTAAGGTGCATGATCTCTTCCTTGTTGACATGGTTGTCTCTGACCAAGTCGTGATCGTTGATGAACTCATTGTACAAGACATCGCCCTTGAGGGTTTCAATGGGTGGGTGTTCGTTAGAGACGGTCATTGTGTTTCAGTGCCAGCAGAGATCGGGTCAAGAAAGACACGCTCGGACTAGCGAACGATGGAGAACAAAACTCACTGTGCACCGCTGGTCTCAATATATATGACGGATCCGAGCCCACGGTCGTCTATGGAGGCTGACCCGCCAAGCTGAGGGGAAGGCTGCATCATGCATTCCCACAAGGCGAACATGACGGGCGGTCCCATGTGGCGGGCAGTCCATTCTGTGAGCCCCAATCACTCTCTGTCGCGACGATCTGCCGAGTGAGATATGGGGGGCTTTGGACCCAGAATGATGCAGGATTGACCGTCAGACGCCGGTCGATGTCACTTTGTTCTCTCACCGGCTGATCGTCACGGCACGCGGTTGGATTCTTCCGTAGATGTATTCGCACATTCTTACATCCAGACCAGCGCCACACTGCGGACAAAAGTAAGTCCTTCGAGCTGTCTGGATGTATGTTTTTTGCCGATTGCATGCATGTCCTGGTTCTGAGTGTTGTGGTAGTTAGTGAAGGGCGAAGTTCCCCCCACACTCGACTATTGCATTAACTTAGTTAAGTTAGTTAGATAGCGTAGTCACGTGATTCACCTCTCCACACAATGACAATCAACAGTTGTTTGTTGCATCCGCCCCATGCGTGAACTTAGGAACAGACCAAAAGACACTCGGCGGGTACTTCGGCTCTCGTGCTTCGGTGCTTCGGTCGCTCGATGCGTCTCAGAGCGAAATGTGAGCATCAGCCACAAGTACTGACCCAAACACATCAGCAAACTATGAAACGCGATGCGTTGTGGCCCATTCGCTCTCCAACACAACGGAATATACATTCCAATGTAGCCTTTGATCTCACAGAAAATGCATCTGCTCAGGCTTGCCGTCTCACACGTTGATATTCTTCCGAAGCGATGCACAAGAATTCCACGATGGTGAAGCCCAACATTTTCTTTTGCCAAACAGTCGCCTTTCTCGGATTGCCTTTTTCACCTAGGTATAGCAAGATTTACTGATCAAGAACAAGCTCATAAAACGGTGTTATCTCTCGATTTCGTTACGTCATGTTTCTTCTGCACTAGAATCGACGTGCCGAGGCTATTCCGCTCCGCAATTGCCGAGCTCCAATTACAACCTTCGGATTACTCTCCATGCTATAATCCACACTTCTTCTCACACGACATACCTATTAACGAACGAGACCAGTGAAAACTACAGACAACTCGGAGATTTCTAAACGCTCCATATTTCAATACGTATTTAACCCCGATCGAATCGCCATAATGTCGAAGCAATTCACCGCCAAGGAAGTCAGCGAAAAGAACACGGTCGAGAAGGGCCTGCACATCATCATCGATAATGGTGTGTACGAGCTGGCTTCTTTCGTCGACGAGCACCCCGGTGGAGCGAAGATTTTGAAGAGAGTCGGTGGTAAAGATGCGAGCAAGCAGTTCTGGAAGGTAAGTTGAGATGGCACCGAATGAGACGACATAACATTGGGAACATTGTAGGTTAAAACGCTGGTGCTGACATGATTCATTATACAGTACCACAATGAATCTGTCCTCAAGAAATATGGTGGCAAGCTGAAGGTCGGTGAGCTCAAGGAGGAGTCGAAGCTATGAGGAAAGAGAAGTAGACGAGCAATTCACTTTGCTGGAGCGTATATGAGCATTAAAGAACATACATTTTATTGGCTGAATGCTGGCAAAACGCAGCGACTGTACAAATATATGAGTCTCCACAATGCTCTCATGCCTATTCTAATGCAGTGCAATTATCATGAAACTCTATGTGCGCTAAGTAATAAGCTAGTTCGAGGCATCAGGCTTGAAACTCCTTTCCAGGTGATAACCTCTCATGGTCCGGTATCGTCTCGGTACCAATCGATCGTCGAATGTTTGGCCACGCCGTGCATCTATTGCTCCGGCGAAATAATACAACAAGTCCAACAAACAGCGTTCCGTGCAACATACCGAGGAGAAGCGCAAAGTATCCGTAATATTGTCCAATCAACACCATCATGGCCGCATCCCATCCATGCCAGCTGCTGGCACCGGCATGCGCAAACAGCGGTGTCCGGACAGCTCCCCGTAGCATGTGAGGCTCCATGTTTCCATCTTGATCCGCAAGAACAAAAAATTTCGCTTCGTAAGGTGCATCCTCGCCCAATCTCATGAGAAGCCGAGCATAAGACATAAATCTGTTGCTGAAGTACATGCATCCTGTACTGAGCATATTTTCCACATATGGCATTGGCCATCTTATATTTCGACTCGGGACTTTGAACAATAATTCTTTCAGGTGCGGATGCCCTGGCTTCGCAAGAATGAATGCATTGTTCACACCAGCTGGGTAGGCTCCAGGCGTCAGCCATGGCAGATGACGAAGCCTGTCCAGGGAATCTAAGCATGTGACATCCAAATCGAGGTATACTCCGCCGAAATGATCGAGAAGCGCATATCTAAGGATGTTGGCGCGCTGGATACTTTGCGCGTAGCCAGTATAATGAGGTGCAATCGCTGGATAATGCTCGCGCATAAACTCTGTGGCGTTTTCATCGGTCCAGATCTTCTGCTCCCAATCTGGGTGAATCCTTCGGCAGCTTTCCAAACCAGCTCTGTAATTTGAAAGCGTTGATTTCCGTCCTTCTTGAAGGAAAATCCGGTGGATTATTTTTGGAACATACTTTCTACTGCTCGGACTGCTATTTCCGTTGTCAAATTTTCCAGGCCGGGAATATTTGTAGAGTACGTCTGGATGCGATCGGATATACGTATGGTAAGTGGCATATGTGCGACCAACTTCTATCAAGTCGCGAAAGTGATGGCGGGCTAGGAAGATTGCGAAAACAACTGCGGCTAATGAGTAGAATATTTTTGATCGCATGATGAACATATGCTCGAGTTCTTCCCAATGTTGGATGCGATGTTGCGCTGGGAAATACGTGCCCGACAGACAATTAAAAAGGTACACAAGGATAACGAAAGGATACTCGCCGTTCGATGAGATACCTAACTTTTGAGACTTCGGTGCGGCCCCCAGGAAACCATGAAATTTATCAGTGCAAGAGCGACATTACAAAGCTCTTGCTAGAAACGGGCAATTTCTTAGGCACAGGCAATGACCGCAGAGGTCAGCATGCTTAGCCGTCTTGCACCCTGTTGGCTCCGAGGATTTCAATGAATAGAGTTGAGAGCTCCGCAAGCAGATTGGAATTGACTTGTGCAATGGTGTCGCTATATTGTTCCTCTCGGTCGATCCTTTACCAATGCTATCGCCCAGGTGGATCACCATTATTGCGCCGATATAGGTTTCAATCTGGCGAGCACCCAAATACGTGGTGCTAGTCTCGAGCTCGTGTTATTTTGACGAAAATGACGCTACGCAAGACGAACACGCCGTTAGCCAAATGTTTGTGCCAAGCGGTGCCTCGTTGGTAGTGACATGCTGCTAACTAGTTAAAAGTTCTACCCCTTAGCCCAGACAAGTAGACAAACACATTCATCAGCTTGACGTCACTACATGTTCGAATTTTGGATACTTTTCGGAATCTTTAATAACGAGCTGATCCGGGGCAGGTTAAAGGGTAGCAGGTGGCAGACGGGAAAAGATCTATCATTTCTTCCTGCAGACTTGAGGACGGCCTTTTACGACATGACCTCTCTAACGGCTGTCAAAAAGCCGCGTATTTCTTAAGGGGGCAACAAGCTCAAGAAAGTCGGGACAAGATTCGCAGGCGTCTCAAAAACTGCACTGTTGTCAGAAAAGGGGGAATGTTCGTTTTTAGTGGGTGTACGACACTCACAATCAAACATGACTATGCCCAGTCTCTTGCCATGCATGCTCTCTAAGACGGGAAGGAGTCTCTGGTTGATGCCACCCGCCGGCGTCAGACTGCCGTTTCCAAGAGCCTGAATGATAGGGGTCTCGGGCGGTTCGTTGCCGATGTTTGTGCTGGACGCAAAATTCCAAAATAAGCTGTCGGGATAAGATGTCGCCGCATAGTGTAGATGAGCTACGGTGGCGTTGTACTGGACGCGGTCAGCAGGGACACATATGTTATTATCGCCAGGAAGAACCAACTTTCCAAACAATGTTCTCTTCGGCCGTGGAGCCTTGAGGAGTCAAAGGTTGATAATAATCTTCAATGTACGCTGTATCTCCAGTTTTCTTGTTGTACACCAGAGTGATGTTGTCACCCTACGGATTTTTAGCTCACGATATCGTCGATTGCACTTGAGATACAATACATACATTATCCGTCCAATCGTTGGGTGAAAAGTGAATGCCCGGCAGTTTTGCTTCGAGAGATTCAGGTACTTGATCCAGATCAAAACGCCGGAAGATGGTGACTTTGCCGCGGGCCTGACCCAAAGTTCCAATTGAATCTTTAGTCTGAAGGATATATTTTTGGGCTGCTGGTGAGGTCAAAGCATTGAATAGTAAAGTTTGAACGCCAGCATCATTCTTCGCATACGGCGCAGTGGACCCTTGATACTGAAATGACAAGAACACTGCTTCGCTGGGATGCTCGTCAAGCCACTGTAGTTTATGGCGTCAGTTTGAAAAAAATCTAGGGCAAACGGGGGTTCGTACGTGATAAAAACCAAAGAGTACATCGTCGACCGTCGCCGTCTCTGATTGAAGAGCCGGACCATGCCAGAATACAAGAGTTGAATTTGTGACGTCGAATGCATAGCGCAGATCGAACGCCCGAATACCGGCATCGAGCATGTCTAGCATTGAACGTTGTTGGCATCGCCAGAATGAAGGATCAACCTCGACATCTCCAACAAGTTTCGTAACATGGTCGAGATATTGCTGAGTAGCTGTGCTGTAATTCCATGTCGCCGTGTCGTGTGTCCCAGGGATGTTCATGTGTGTTATCGGCGTATCGTCCGAGTACGCTTTCATCCAGTTCGCTGTGGAGCTCTCGACCTTTCTGTGCTGTTCGCCGAAGACTGGAGTAGCATCTTGAAGGACCTTTTGGAGCGCAAGCTCGGCGAGGCCAGATGCACGATGCGTCCACGGCGAGGGTGGAAATGCTGCGACAGGTGCACCAATGCTCACCAGAGCTATGACGGCCACGATGGCGAGCATGCTAACGACCAATGCTGAGCGCTCGCACCAGAAGATATATCGTCGCTGTTGACGCATGGCTGCTCATCTCTCTGGGGTTTAAATAGTCCCCATGAAACTAGATGCACGCCATATTGAGTCCGGTCTGTTGATGGTTCGCAAATGTAAGACACCCTTGTGCTTGCTTGGGCGGCTCCCATTGGCTTTCGGGTTGCTTGGCTTTGCCCGTCGGACGTCAGTCACGGCACTTTCATCATGGACGAGTCTTTGTTCGCACGTTGCTTGATTTACTTGTAGAATACAATGTGTGAAATTGATTTGTAGTTTGTACCTATTCGCTTTCTTGGGGAGCCTCGCTTGCTCCGACGGCTACCTTCCACTCCATCCAGTTGGGGGCTTCGATTGGCAGAGTACGACACACTTTTTTCCTCCTCTCGCGAAATTCTATATACAGTTGTTTCCAAATATCCCTTTCGGGACATTGTTGTCGAGAAGACTCACAATCTGGCTGCATCTCCAGCAAGCCTTCTTCGGGCCACATCATCCAAGGCTTAGGCAGGGGCCAATCGCTGAAATGAATGAGCTTAGCCTCAGCTAATACCTGTTCCGCGTTCCATGCTTGTTTGACTGTGTGCGGACCATTCGCAGTCCCTAGATAGGCATAGTGATCCTTGTTGCGAAATTCAGCCGTGAGTAAAGCATACGGCCGATGGGGCAAGACCAGCGCTGAAGGCGCGAAACGATTGTTCACCAGTTCCATGTCGTACATGCCCGTAACGTTTCTGTCCGAGTCTTCGAAGTGCCACAGCCTCATGGTGTCTACCATAGTACTGAATTCGGCCTTATTTGGCTCAAGTACCATAAGAAGGCTGGTTAATGGTTGTGGACGAGGTGCGGTATTCATCCAATATGCTCGAGGTGCAGCCATTGGTGTCTTCGGCAGTAGAAATAATTCATCGATTTTGTCCAATAGTGTGATGTCGCTGTCAAGCATTATTACTCTCTCATACTCGGTCAATTCGAATGCGCGAAGCTTCGTAACCGAAGTGTCCCACGTAGAAGGCTGTCCATTGAGTACCGCTTTGCTGACGTCGCCGCGCGAGTCCAATACTTGTACAGCTTTGAGCTTCACTCTATAATTCCTCTCTGCACGAGTGAGAATATCGCTGTTGTGATCTACACCACCTTCAGCCCGTGTAGCCCATTCTGGATGATGAAGTAACACGCGATCCGCTTTGCTGCCGTGGCGCTCGAGTGCCTCGAATACCATAAGAGCATTGCAAAGATTATGCTCGTCGGTCGCATACTGCACATAAGCATATCGAGACCAGTCGAGAGAGGTCTTAGCAGGCCAAATTTTCCACATGATAAGCACCACCACGAAGACGCCAAGTACAGGCAGCGTTTTTGATCTCCTAAACTTCGGCCATTGAATCCCATCATCATCTCGGTGATGCATATCGTGCAGTTGGTCGTCCACCGTATCGAAATCTTTGCGCCATTTCAGCTCGCCAGACGGTGCTGAAAATCTCGATGTCATCGTGTGCATATGCCTCGCAATTGAGCATTGAAATCAGAACACTCACAACGAGTATAATGTGACATGGCTTAGTGCTGCACGTTTACCCCAGGCAACCCTAAGTATTCCCGAAGTGGAACAGAATCAAAACTGCACTCTCCGCCGCCCCCCATCAAGCCCCAACCATTCAGCGACTCTTCAACAGTTGGCGCCGATGCAATGTAAGTGACAATTACACTTTGCGGCAACCATGGCGAAAGACTGAATACGTGTCCCCTTGAAATTTGTGCCATGTTCATGTCCTCTTGGTTGCAACAATGTGCAAGTTATCAATTTCGACTGCATTTCATGTGCAGCATGACCTACTAGTACGTTGGGTACAGTAAAGTAATGACGTGGAAAAACTAGTCTTACACCAATCACACGAACTGAGTGTCATATCACATGAGAGTAAGTAGAGAGGGGCAAGATGGCTAGCAGCTAGCTGCTGCAACGTTCTTTCGATAAACCAGTAACACCAAACACCACGAGGCGTCAGGCATCAATCTACACTTCAATCAAATATGTGCTTTCGTTAGAAAGACTAATACAAATCTCAAGGTTTGCTCTTCTCGGCTTCGTCTGCCTCGTCGTCCGATCCTTTCATCATCTCTGCTTCGAGAGCTGCTTCGAGATCATCGTCGAGACTATCGTTGTCGACTTCTTCTTCAGCAGCATCGCTATTGCCCGCACCATTCGAGACGCTAGTGGCGACATTTGTCAGACTGGTGGTTCGAGCCAATGCTTCGCGTTTTCTCTTTTGCAATCGACTTCCTTCCTCGCCTTCAACACCGAGTTCATCAGCATCGTCGCCTTCGCCTTCTCGTTTACGTTTGCGGGCGCTCCTGGGAGTTTGATCACCAGTTATGCTGATGTCGCTGCGGACACTTTCTGTGTCGCTGTCGTCCCAATCTGATCCCAGCTCGTCTTCAAGCTCTTTGTTAAGATCGGCCCAGTCATCGGCTTGTTCCGTTTCGGTGGGGCTGCTATCTTTGCGTTCCATAGTTGGTCCATACTTTTCCAATTCTTCAACATCGGTGTCGATGACTAGTTGTGCTGTGCCAAACCCGTTGGAAGTGGAAGTGCCGCTCTCATCGTTCTCCTCGTTCTCTTCTTCTTCTTCTTCTTCTTCTTCTTCTTCTTCTTCAGTCTGAGCCGCCTCTTCTTCCGATGAAGAAAGTAAGACCTCTTTGCCCTCGACGCTGTCAGGTAATCCGCCCGCACCGTTAGTACGAGCCTCTGTATGGATGCGATATGGTTCCTCGTCCACATGTCGCCAATGAGTGAGACAGGCATACAGCCAATTCTGATTGACAATGGAGATTCTGTCACCACGATTGGCGGCTTGTCGAACCTTTGCCGTCCGCCTGTCTGGAGAAGCAATCACGTGGGTTGTGCGCTTGGTAATATTCTCGCTGACTTTCGCACCATACCATTTTGCCCAGTGAGCAATGTCTTGCGCGTGGATGTCCAGTCCAAGACGAACAACTCCCGTAAATACCAGGTGTACCCCGGCGAGGACCTGGCTTCTAATTCCTTCCATGATTTTTGGTGCATCGGGAATGTTCTGCAATTCATCAAGAGAGCGCTTCTTACGATGACCTGGTCGAAGTTCAGAGATTCTGCCTCCTTTGGAACCCGTCGAACCTTTGTCGTATTCAGCGTAATACAACTCATGTATTCTACGTAAGGTAGCCCCAATGGCCTCGAGTTCATTGTCATCGTCCTGCAAGAGATTGTGGCGATACTTTGAGGCGTGTATGTTCTCACCTTCGGCATTGCTAGCGAGGAGCTCTACTGCTGCTTCAGCTGCCGGGGATATTCTGGCCTCTTCCTCTGCGGCCTCTAGCATTTTTTGTTTTTGTAAAAGTGGTCGGTCCTGCATTTGTTCTGCGATCTGTTGATCTTGCTCATTTGCTTGTGCCTCCAAGCTTCCCTCGTCCTGATTAGCCATGGAAATCATTCGATGGAGTGTGGAAACGTCTCCATTGACAGGTGCAGATGAAATCGTCGCTGGGGACATTTCAGTATCGTTTGCAGCTGCTGGTGGGATGGCGTTGGCAGACTCATTTGAGTGGGGCTTTTCAGGCGCTACAGTGCTAGATGGCCGAGCTTCGAGGCCCTGTTGCCTCTTGGGGAGGAATGAGCTGTTGATGTCGCCTACGCCAATAAAAAAATCGTATGCGGGAACCTTGACCAAGTTTGGGCTCCACGACCAAACATCTCCACGGTCGTCTATGATGACCACCATCTTGGTATCCACAGGAAACAGTCGCGCTAAGCTTTTGGAACTCATGCTGCCGTTTTCATCTCGTGAAAGGATCCGATCGCCGAACAGCTTGCGGTCTGGATCCACAATTTTGGCGATGTTCTCTGCGTAAGCTCGAGTAGCCATGGTGTATATGTGTAATTCGTAGTATTTCGCCATAGTTTCCAAGAAATCGGCAACTCCCGGGCGAGTCTTGATGTAGTACCATGTGCCTCGAGCACCAGGACCATCATCCACCAGCTGGAAGGCTTTCACGTCTTTCACCGCCTCGTAATTGGGATTTTCAGGATCTTTCTGCCATTCTGCGACTGTGGGTTCCACGCAAGCTTGGATGATGGTCTGGTCCAAGTCGACTACCAAACTCAACTTGCGCGAGTCGAGCAAACGGCGCTTGGCTTCTTCGTCGGCGCGCAGAGCCTCAGCTTCGGAAACAAGTAATGACGTATGACCGTGGACATTGTTGATTTTGGCGCGATTGGTGTTACTCGTCGTGGTGCTGTACTGCTGGACCGTCATGTCCTTGCCGCAATTAGCACACAGCCCGCCGAATTGTACTTCATGTCGACAGGGTTCGTCTATGTCAGCCACGGCCAGAATACGTTCAATGACCTGTCCCACTTTGACCTTCAGCGCCACGACCGTGCCTTCAATTTCGCTCTCGAAATTGGAGAAATAGGTGCGCTCCTTCTCCACGTTCTCTCTCGTCTCTTCGTCGTATTCGGTGTTGGGGGCGGTGTACTTGTAGGTGAACAACGGCGCGTTGACGTCAATTTCGTCGCCAGGCTGCCGAATCAGCTTGGTGACGGTGATTGGGTAGGCCAAGCCTCGAGATGTGAAGAGGTGCATTGGAAGATGGCGTATTTGGGTGTTCACATGACGTAGCTTAGGTATTCGATCTGTTGCGCGCAGCTGCAGGCAATGGCATTAGACGAGCGTCAAGATCTGATGGACGCAGAAAAAACGTTTACGCAACAAACAGTGGTGGTTACGAAGCAGAGCGCATGATTCACAGCCAGTTGGTATGCACGTGAGTAGATGGCGCGCAACAGACCGAGCTCCGAAGTAGCGCGTGCACAGCAGGCAAACAAGGCAGACAGGCAGCAGCAGCAGCAGCGGCAGTTGCAGCAATGAGGCGTCGGCGGAGTGAATGGGAGGAGGGCGGCGGACAATGGAGCATGTATGTGCCGATGGTGGTGTTGCGGGTGAAGTTGCGATATCCACTGACGAAGTGACTTTCGCAGCCAAACGAGCGGGGGCCAGAAGCCGCTTTATATAGTCTTGTCCTGTCGCGAAGCTCGCCAGCTACGGTTCGTTTCGTCACGCGCACGGACTTCCAATGCTGGCAGTCCGGACGAGCCGTCGATGCCACGAGCAACACGCAAGACGCAACACACAGCATCACCAGCGGAATTTGGGTACAGATAGACTGCACATCCACGCTGGACGGCGGCGTGCCTTGGCGGGCATTCCTCAACGCCTGCTGCATGGGAATCGGAACATCCCCCCATCAAAGACTCATACAAAGACACTCACACACGGGTGCAGTATCACCAAGCAAGGAATGTGACGAGTCGTTCGAGGTTTGACTTTGTATATCCAAGCCCGTGGGCTTATCTACTGATTTATAAAGCGACGGAATACGACGAGATAGATACCAACCCAAGTCCCGGACGCCTCGCTAATCCAACGTCTTGAAATCTATGACCAAGCCAAAAGAAGAATGCGCACTTCAGGAAACGTCGTGGCTGACGCGACACCATCACACGACAACACCGCATCTCATGCTCTCGACCGTCTTTAAGCCCACGCCCTTGAGCTTGCCGAGCTGGCCGAGCGATGTCACTCGCGTATCGTCGTCCAAATCGCATAGACAGTTGACGATGGCTTCGGCTCTTTTGGGACCGACGCCCTTTAGTAGTTTGATCTTACTGACGTCTTTCGTGTTGATGATGTTAAGCAAGTGCTTTGTGCGTGGCGTTTCAGCACTCAACTCTATCGCCAGCTCGTCGTCCGAGTCTGCCCTCGCTTCTTCGACAGACGTCATTTGTGCAGCTGGCTCGGAGACTGGCCGCGATGGGCCGACCTTTCCTATTGGCTCTAATCTCGCGTTGTGAGGCCGACGAATTTTGGTACGTGGGCGATAGACGAAGTCACCGTCTTCTCGCATGTCTTCCGGATCCTCATGATCGTCGTGGTAGCTCTCATCAGCATCAAACTTTAGCTTACGTTTTGCTGCCAGCATGGCCGCTGCATCTTCGTCAAATGACTTTGCCCTCGAAATGGTCTTCACTTTCACGGGAGTCGCTTGCTGGGCCGCATCCTTGGCTGCAATTCTGTCCTGCAACACAACGAGCTTTCTCGCCAATTTTTCATTCCCCGGGAAATGTGGCAAAGCAAGCTGGTACATCTTGAGCGCGCTTGCGTCTTCGCCACGGACCTGATGTTGCTTCGCCATGAGAAGGTACTGTAAACCCTCAGCTCGTTCACTTTCTTTTCCTTCTACACGTCGCTCCAAAGCATCCAACCTTCGCTGCATATCATCGGAAATTGGCTCTCCAATGCAGACCTTCGTTTGGTCCGCACGTTCTGCTAATGCTTCCGACACTTTGCGTTCAATAAGAGCTTCGATAGCGTCTTTGGTCATCGCCAGGTCGGTGGTCCCTACTCTTCCACAGTCGTTCGATTTGTGGAACTTCGATGGCCTGCCGAGTGTGAAATCGCTGCTCGTCCTTTTAGGAGGAGACCGAATTGGTAATCCTAGAGCCCTGACCTGGCTGGTATTGGCAGCATGAGAAGCTTGGGATGTCTTTGGCTTATCGGTGAAGACGGCAAAGGCTTTTGTTGGTTTCGGCACATTTGTCACGTCTTGCAAGTGACTGCTCTGCGACAGAATTTTTGACTTCAGAGGTTGTCGATGCAGCGGTGCTGCTTTCATCGTGTTCGTGGCCCCATCCAATTTTGACTTGCCGGGCTGATCTCTGAAGAATGGCTGGTTCTCCACTTCGTTCACTTCGATTTTTTTGGTCCGGTTTGCAAAGTTAAGGCTACTCAGCGTGTCCAAGTGGTAGCTTCGGACAGGTGCCAAATTGAGGATCATGACGGTAAAGCCGTCATTCTGTCCCAAGGATAGGATCCGAGTCATCTTGCTTTCGCGATAAGGTATCCGTGATTGTTTCTTGCTGATAGCTTCCACACACTGTGCCAATACGAATAGTGATTTGTTGATGCTCGCGCTCTCCACCATACGGTCCTTGTTGTTTTCCGTTCTTCTATTGTCTTCTGAGCCAGCCAAATCAATAGCCGATGCTGTGCTGACTCTGGTCTCGCCACTATCAGTTTGAGTGACCTTTACGCAGAGCACAGCATGAGAGCGCGATGAATGCGCGTTGAGCTTGGTGGCCGAAGTTGATCGATTGACATTGGCCTTATCGTAGAGCTGCTCGAATTCCTTGAGAGTCGTACATGGTCGCTCAGTGAGACCCACCACTTGAGTTTTCCCATTGCCGATGTCCCGGATTGGCAGTCCGGCGGGTGTTCGTTTCTCTGGAGGCTCAAAGAGGTCAAAGACTTTGTCATTGTAAATCTCGTAGTAGCTCATTGAGACCTGCACTTGCTTGTTGCCTTCGCTGTCTTTCTCGATCTTCCTTGCTTTTCTGTAAATGCCGGACAGCATACGTGGGATGACGCCTCGATCGGCCAACGATTTACCACCTCGCATAGTATGTGTTTTGCCGGTTCCAGTAACGCCGTAAGCGAATATCGTGACATCGTAACCTTTGAATAAATGCTTGACCGTGGGTGATACTGTAGCAGGCATGTTAGTCCAACGCACAGCTTTGTTCAGACCGCTCTTTTTCGCACCTTCGGCGTCGAATAGCTGAGCTTGTGTGGCTTCGGAATCATAAACGCTGTTGAATTGGAAAGAGAAGGCCTCGGACTCTTTCTTGGGGTTGGGTATTCGGACAATGGTCTTTGCGTCCTTTGCATCTCCCGCTGTGTTTGCCGCATCAACAATGATGTCCCTCTGCATCTCGGCCTTGAGGAGAGGGCGAATGCGGGCGACCACGCGGACGCTCATTTTGGCGGTAAGATGCTGGAAAAAGATACGGAAGCAAAGACACGCAGCTCGAAACGACAAGAAGGGGCGATCCAGGTCATGAGATGCGACAAGTGTTGGCAGCCAGTGTGGAGGCTTGTGCGCTCTTGGATACTTTATTCGAGGCGGACGGCAAATCAAAACATAGCGTCGAATGGGGAACAACGACGGTTCATCCCGCCCGTTTTCGTCGATGAACGCGCCGCTGCCACATGCCTTGTCCTCCTACAATCCGCTGTTGATGGGCATGACATGAAGAGAACTCTCCACAACCTCGTCGTCGACCGCGAGGGACAGCCGTGGGAAATATCCACGATCCACGCCGTCTTATCGAACATGGGCTTTAGCAGAGCACAGTACGCTAATCTGTGCTCCTGTCTGAGCGTACACGGGCGTTTCAAACATGACAAGCCAATCAACGTCCCAAACCACCCAGCCACCGCGAATATCTGAGGGCGCTTCAACACGGCTGCCTCGAGCCCGCACGCAATTGCGAGTCGACGCGCTGGTCATGAACAGACTTCCGACAGGAGACCAGGACGTGTCTCAGCATTGCTGTGACCAAATGCGAGACTGTAGTATTTTCTCGCGAAGCACAGAATACTCTTCGTCGTTCCTTTTCTATTCGCATTTCGTTCCTTTCGTCTTGATTTCTTCCGTATTCAACTCAGCATCTTTTCGTTCCGTCGCAACCATCACGTTCATTTGTATTGCCTGTTCATAATCACAACACTTGAAGCTGGACTTCAGACCGTTAATCCTAATTACCAAATCGATATCAGTTGAAATCAACGACATCGACCATATTCGAGATGGGCCCGACGCGCTTTGGTTTAATACTCATGCTCTACGCAACGAGGGCCATTGCTGGTCCCTTGCCCAGATACGCCAACTCCACGGGGTTGGCCGTGGCTCCATCCTTGGCTGCTTTATCGAGTTGGCTTCCCTCTATCGGCCTGGAAAGCTCCAACGTGGACTCGTGCACCTCAATGACACCATCAAGTGTCTCAATCTCAACTTTACCGCAAAATGTTGAAGTCAGCACTGTAACGTCGTTTTCTTTTAGCTACCAGCCTGTCACGAGCAGTGCTTCGGTATCCAGCAATGTGCAACAGTCGGTCGATAGCACTACTGGCCAACGCGGAACAACGACCTTGACGTTATACACCACTATCTTTCCAACGGAATCATCGTCCACCGAAGACACCCTTATTTCATCGACAAGCCCAGAGACTGTCCCTGCTGTGACTACTAGTAGTCAGTATTCAATTGGCGGACTAACAGTATATTCTTCCAGTGTCGCAGGGCCGTACTATAATTCAAGCACACAGCTACCTTCAAATAGTAGTAGCATTCTTATCATACCAACATTGAGCGAAAGTATATCATCGATTGTGTCTGAGACATTAACCTCTTCGATTCTTTCGACTGATAACGCGGTTCCCACAATTTCGACAATAAGCGCGCAGCCAGTCTATACATATGGATCGCTCGTACTCTCCTATCCAGCACCTAGCTCCACTGAATTCACCGAAATGGTTTCGACCGCAACGCTTAGCTCGTCGCCAGGGAGCTTAGTCGGCCAAACTTCATCCACAGCTTCGTACGCAACAGACACCACGTCGTTTGCGTATCCAGTGCCAGAAAGTTCCTCTAGTACGCCTCAAAGCACAGTGTCAACGGAAACTGTTGATCAGCAGAGTTCAGAAGCTGTATCATCGTCTCTTAGTAGCCCCGAAACGTCAGCTGAGACCTCGAGCTCTACATTGAACTCTTTCGACTCGACAACGACATCGTCCATAGTGACGTCCCAAGCGACTCACCATCACCATGGTCGTCCAACAGGTCTCCCATCAATTGTGACAGAGTCATCACCAGCAGCGACTGCTGGAAGCTCTGCCAGTTCTGAGATTCCTGGTATTACCATCGTCCCGGTCAATCCAAGCGCAGTCTATGTTACCGTCACGGTGACAACCACCGACGCAGGGGCAACAACGACAATACAATAACAGCAGAGACGGGGGCAACGAACAGAATCTGAATCCATGTGGATCGAATGGATGGTCATTAGAACGGCAAACGGCGTTTGGTACTGGTTAGGTGCATATGCAGACTTGACAGTAAATGAATATTACAACATCGTCACCTTGATTTGAACGATACTTCACAATTTAGGACCCTGGCTTCACTGACCTGACCATGGAATCAAAGTCGCAGCGTCTCCGCATTTCCGATGTGGAGACCCTATCGTTGACGATCAACGCTCTCCACATTCTTAAGCACACGAAACAGCCACAGAAGCCACGGAGGGGGTCCCGATGCATTCGCAACCTCAAGCGGGGACTATCACGAGACACTTTCTTTGCTTGTCTCCAGCGGCCTTTGACGGCATTCAAACCCCCAAAGCTACTTCCGCAGATCTTTACCCCGAAGCACCCGAACTCAGGCCTTGCTTGCGAGATGCCGAAGGTGAGGAGAAGCGTCGTTTGTACTCGCGTCCTAGAACGTCACGCGAGCTTAATCAAAGGCGATGAATGATTGCTCCTGGGCCTACAATATATTGAACAATAGAATCAGATCAGTCTACTTTCTCAAGCTCTATTGATTATTCCACTGTTTGGCAAATACATTTTCTGCCGCTACAGCCAATATGAAGGGTGATTGGTACACCTTCGGGGTGGCTTTATTCGCAGCCATAGGAACGTTCCTCTTTGGTTTCGACACAGGCATAGCAACAACTACTATCGCGCACAAGTCATGGATCCTCTACATGGGCAACCCAAGCAAAGGTCTCACTGGAGCTGTGGTTGCCGTATATATCGCTGGAGAAGCCGTCGGTGCTTTGACACAAACGTTCGTAGGAGATCGACTTGGTCGCATACGTTTTATGATGATGATGTGCTGCCTGGTCACCGTTGGTACAATCATACAAACGGCTTCAGTCAATATGGGAATGTTTCTTGGAGGCCGAGCAATTGCAGGTATTGCAGTTGGTGGCCTTGTGGGCACAGTGCCCATCTATCTCAGTGAAATTGCAGCGCCAAATCGTCGGGGACTCATTGGAGGCATCTCAGGCTGTGGCATCAGCTTCGGCACAATGATGTCCAACTGGGTTGGTTTTGCATGCAGCTATGCACCATACGGTGCAGTGCAATGGAGACTTCCGCTGGCCATCCAGATTCCATGGGGTGTCATATTATTCATTGGGTTGTGGAAGTTCATGCCTGACTCACCTCGCCAGTTAATTCGAAAGGGTAAGATCGATGAAGCTCGACTCGAATTCATCAAGATCAGACGGGACTTGTTATCCCACGAACTTCAAGAAGAGTTCGCTCTAATGCATGCCCAAATCGAATACGAGATGGAGCGCGAGATCAGATCGTATGGCGAGATCTTCAAGCTCTTCCGCCGGAGAGCATTCGTCTCAATTGCAGTGCAGACCATGACCTCGCTTACTGGAGTAAGTCGTTAAACTCCCTTTTCGTCGATGCACTCTAACGATTGTGTAGGTGAATGTGATTCAGTATTATCAGACCATCCTCTACAAGTCACTTGGCATCGATCCCACAACCATTCTTGCACTGGCCGGCGTCTATGGAACCATCGCCTTTGCATCAAATTGTCTCACTACAAGATTCCTCACCGATCAATGGGGTCGTCGAAAGATGATCTTGGCTGGCCTCAGCGGCATCATTGTGATTGAGATATATGCTGCTGTCATGCAACTGAAATTTCAGAACACCAACAACAAGGTGGGCAAGGGATTTGCAGTTCTTGCTATTTATCTCTTCGTGGTATGCTACTACGGATTATTGAACAGCACAACTTGGCTTTACGGTGCCGAAGTTCTGCCAATGGCTCTTCGTAGTAAGATCATGGGATTGGCAGCCGCCAGTCATTTTATCGTGAACGTAGCCATTACAGAGGCAGGACCAAGCGCTTTCGCCAATATCAAACAAAACTACTACTACGTTTTTGTTGGCTGTACGACATTCTTTTTGGTCATGGCATACCTTTTCTTCCCAGAGACTAAAAATAAGACATTGGAGGAGATTGCCGCTGCATTTGGAGACAAACTTGTGACTCTCACCGATAACGACTATGCAATTGAGCAGACGAATTTTGAGGAAAAGGCTGCAGTGAGCCATGTTGAATATCAGAGCGACAAAGCCTAATATGAAATCATATTTGTGTTTTTTTTTTGGCTAGGAATACTTGTCCAACTTGAGAGAAAGGAGCGGAAATGATCGTGAGCAGAACTATCGAAAGTATCGGTCTTGAATGAATGCACGTTACTCGATGAAAAATCTGTGTTACAAACATTTCCAACTTGACGGGCTTTTGTAGTCGCCCCCAAAATATGTCTGTATTGCAGGAAATCTGAACCATCGTCAGTTTGATGAAGTAAAATTATCAATGAAATTAGACCGTGGACGTACAAGCAATGGTCCCGTTGGAAATCCACACCCAATGCAACAGTATCATTGACGAATTTGGTGCCGCGTAGACAAGATGGAGCCTCACCGTCCTCAACCCAAGTAATAACGGCTGCAACAACGTTGTGTAAGGGGTCGAAAGGCAATGCTGCTGACAACGCTGCATTCGTCTGTCCAAAACTCCATGCCCCAGGTCCTGAGCCGCAGTGAAACATGCCAGAAATGCGGAATAGTCGGTAGTAATCTTGTGGCTGAGTGTCTTGAACGTGCATGCGTGTCCAAAAGCGGTCTGAATTAAGACAGGAGATTTGATTGTCTTGTCCGCCATGATACGTAATCATTTTTCCACCCCGAGCTTTGAAGGCAGGCAGTGCAGATGGGAAAGTTCGAATATCAAAAGGATTCAGCTCGTCTGCAAGTATAGCTAGAGAAGAATTGTAAGTTGCTGGATCCCAGCTTGGATCGTTCAATACGACATAACGGAACCAGTCCACTGAATAGGTGAATGATTTACCCGCCAGAAGTTGATCGACAGCGATTAGTTCATTTCTTGGGTCCATGCGAGGGAATATCAGAGACCCATCAGAGAAGGTTTATGGTGCATAAATTTGACGAAGCTGTTCAATCTGCTTCAAGTTAAGGCAAGAGCCGTGCTTGCTGGAGGGTGAGCAGAGTAATGTTTCCGGGGCGAAATCGCACCGTTCTGGTACTTCTATGATGCCGTCTTTGACACCATCAATTGTATCACACAGTCAAAGAATTTCGTCGTGGATCAGACCAGTCCAAAACTCGATTGGTATGTAGTTGGGTTATTCGGATGTCCCTGTAACCTTGAAGAACACTGCACGTTCGCCCTGAAGATGGTTGAAATCGACCGCTGGGCATCCTGCAATGATACCATTATAGTCATCAGGATACATCTCAGAACCTTTCACACCCATCATAATACCCAGAGAATGACCGATGTAGTACGAATGAGCAATGGAGTCCTCATAGAATTGAGTTGTGAGCAGCTTTCCAGAAACCGTCCCAGTGTGTAGTCTGTTGCACTTGATCTCAGAATGAAAAGCTGCAGCATCTTTGATCTTACTCACGCGAGATACGCATCGTCTTCTAGAATATCTGGATTATGATAAAACTCGACGCCTGTTGTTCCATTGTGGCCGTTGTTGGTGCCCATAGCGGGAAATCCCAGGCCAGACAAGTACGCAAGATCCTCATATGTCACACCTAAGGAAACCCTTAGCATTATATTCAGTGTTTGAAATATTGATACTTGCATCCTTCAATTCCTCCATTTCCCGTTGAGAAGTAGCGTTTTCCATTACGATGTTCAGGAAGCCAGAGCTCAAACGTGATGCTCGAGCGGTTCGAAGTTGGGATGCTTAACGCGATTCGACCGAGGTCGGTTGTCACCATCTGAGAAGGTCGATTGCAAGAGGCCACATTGTCTGGGAAATAAAGAGTCTTTCCACGGGGTACGTGTTCTAACTCCATGAGTGTAGAGTTGCTGATGATACTTTCTGGATGGAAGGATAAGCATCGCTGTCTGAATGTCCTGGTGGCATTGGCAATACACAGTGGGCTGAACACGGACTGTTGCATGCTGTAAATTTCGAGCGACATGAAGCTCAATTGATAGGAAATCAATTTGAACAGTCAGTTGTTTGTTTGCGATTATTTGAACGAAAGCGGGGCGCATCATGTCTGAGCAGACGACAAATTATGATTCATCATGGAAATGATCATAACTTTAGCTGCGTAATGTGTGGGATCACTGCTGCAAATTTCACGATTGAACAAATTGAGTTTGCTAGAGCTGATGCAAACGAAAAGAGAAATGGGATGAATATGCTATTTAAGATAGATTAGATGTATACAGCAATCGACTGCTCGCCATTGATGGCGAAAGACGAGGACTCGCGTGATTTAATTTCTAATAAGGGTGAATATGAGCGAAGAAAAACAATAAAAATGTAGAACATGAATGGATTTTTCAATAGGGTATCTGCCTGCACAAATGCTCCACCAACACCAAGCTATGCCCCTAAAGGGGTCAGATCGAACCATTACAAAAGCCATTGGTAGCTACCACATCGTAATGGTCGCCAAATTCGTAATCATTCGTGTAGTCATTATATTACTAGTAGACTCCACAAAGCTCACAATTCTGCTTTTCGGAGAAATGAATGTTCCAGTGCTTGATCTGCTGAAATCCTTTCGTTGGGATCCAACTCGAGACACCGCTTCATGAAGTCAACTGCTTCCAGCTCCTCTTGGGTGAGCCCACCACTACCATCCGCCTTGGACTTACTCCTTCCAGTGCACCACAATAAAATTTTTTCCCAACTGTGCCCATGTTCGCTCAATGTTGGTAAGTTGGTGTGCAAGACTTGACCATGAAGCAGCGAGACTTCTTTCATTTTGATTTTGCCGAAGATACAAGCCAGCTCAATGAAAGCATCAATGTCATCGGCGGAATGGAAGAAAGGAAATCGTTTGCTCAAGAAAGTGAGCAAAATGACGCCGACAGACCAAACATCGATCGACACACTCTGAGCAGTACATTTGAGAAGAACCTCAGGGGCACGGAAGCCACGAGTGCCTGCGCGATTTGCACGGCGTGAAGAGCGCTGATCTTGGCTGGGGTATGCTGGACGGGGTGGCTGCTGGTTGGCTGCTTTGGCAGCATTCTGTGTCATCTGATAGACTGAATTGTTCGTCCTCCTTTCACGCTCAGCTTCTTCTACACAGCAATTGCATTGCAAATAATCAGTGCCCTCCCGCTCCGCGAGGCCAAAATCAACTAATACGCCTCGTCGCTGCGCGGGCGAATACAAGAAATTTGTAGGCTTGATGTCTCTGTGGATAATTTCCGCATCATGCACCGACTTCAAAGCCGAGAAGAGTTCATGGAAATATATTCGCATATCAGCGATCGTAGAGTCGCGATAGTACTCGCGAAAGTCTTGGTGTTGAAAGAAGGGGAGGATGGCGATTACCTGGTCCTGGTGGCGGAAGGCGGTGATGAGAGGACACACATTGGGCGAGTCTCTCAAGTCGTGCAGCAATTCCAGCTCATTGAGTATGCGTAAAGGAGAAGAAGTGACGTAGATTTTTTTGATGGCGACGTAGCGAGGTTTCCTGGGGCGGCCGTTGCTCTGCTTTTGGAGTGCAGGTTCATGGTTCTCTGAGTCCATGTCCCAGTCATTTTGATAGTGCTCGTACAACAAGTCCTCGGCCTTGTAGACTGTCGAGAAAGTGCCTTCGCCAATGCGATTGATGAGACGGTAACGCTGATTGATGTTCTTAAAGCTCTGTTCGAACCGCTCCATGTCTTCGGCGACGGCGTCTTCCACTTCTTCGTGACCGTCGTCATCGTCGGAAATAGTGGCGCCGCTGTCCTCCATGCCCATGTTCTCGTCGACGCTGCCGTCACTTTCGGTCGTGTCGCCGTGCCTAAGACGGCGGGTTGGACCGACGGCCATTTGGTCCCGTGTTCTCTTCAGTGTCGTAGCCATGGTTTTTTTTCAATCAGAACCGTATTCCACTCCTCTTCACCGGGGTAAGAAGGCTGTGTTGTGTACCTTGCAGTCGCGCAGAAGTGCTTGCGGCGACAGGCACGTGGGGACGGCGCGTATAAACATACGCTAGGCCCAGAATGGCCCAAAGTCAACACACAACAAAGGCAGGCGCATCCTACACAGCATGAACTGCACTCACGGATATTTGATCACAACGTTCTGTCGTTGCGCAGGCACGCGCTTCCACCACCGCCATCATGGCCGATTTCGACATTAATGCCGCGCTCAAGGCGTATCTCGACGATCCGCACTCCATCACAACGCCTGACGCAAACCCCGCCCTTCTGGACTGTGAGAACGATGCCGATGCATTTACTCCAGGCCTAATTAATAGCGTATTAAATGGCATAGTCGATGCTGTGGGAGAAAACCCGGAATCTATCGCGCAAGCGAATCATCTGGACAGCATCCAGTTCCTCCTTAAGTGCGCTCCTATTTGCCCTCCAGACCAGCGGATTGGCAGCTGTGTATCAACGTGTGGAACTGACGGCGAACTCTTCGCTTTATCTAGGCAGACATCTTTCATCCCAACAGCTTCACTCGGAAAAGTCTTGGATCTTGTAATCAGTGGACTCGGAGCCGAGGCCGAGACTGTACACCATGAAGAGCAAGAGAGCGAGACAGACACGGCACATCATAAACAAATTATTGAGGCGTTTGCTTTTCTCCTCCAATGGTGTATCGCTGCAGTTGAAACAAAGAGCGCAGAAAAGCCGGCCTCAGCACCGACACGCGGTAAAGGCGCAAAAGGTGGCGCAAAGAGCAAAGGCGCCCAGAAGGATGGCAACTGGGATCCAACAACACAGCTGCAACTGGCTTTGGACACAATGGCCAAGGTCATGAAACTCAAGTTGTCCAGAATATTTGTCACGAGCAGTGAGAAGGATACACTTATCAGCATGTTCACCCGTCCAGTCTATCTTATCTTGGAAAGCGAAGCAAGAGTCAAGAACACGGCCGTCCGGATGCATGCATTTAAGGTGCTCTGTGTCGCCATAAAGCATCACGGCCATGCGTATGGCGCTCAGACAAGCATCATCCAGAGTTTAACATATTTCGAGCACCTGGCGGAGCCAATGGCCGAATTTTTAAATATTCTGGCAGAACAATACGACTTTCCGCAACTTGCCGAAGAAGTAATGAAGGAGCTTTCAAACAAAGAGTTCAGTGCCAGTGACACCAAAGGCCCAAAATCGGTATCCACATTTGTCGCTCGTCTGTCAGAACTCGCACCGCGTGTCGTCCAACGACAAGTGACATATCTTGCGAAGCTACTGGAGAGCGAAAACTATACCCTGCGCTGCGCTATCATCGAAGTCTGCGGCAATTTGATCGCGATGATGTCCCAAGCAGAGGAAGGTGATAGGAGCGAAAACTACAAGGGCCAGATCACTGCCTTTTTTGAAGTACTCGAAGAACGATTCTTGGACATCAATCCTTATTGCAGATGCAGAGCCATCCAAGTGTACGTCAAGCTTTGTGATCTGGAGACCAAATATCCCAAGCGAAGGCAAGTCGCAGCTGAGCTCGCGACTCGCAGCCTGGAAGATAAGAGCAGTAACGTTAGGCGTAATGCAATCAAGCTACTGGGACGACTAATGGCGACTCATCCTTTCTCTGTTCTTCACGGCGGTTTACTTAACCATAGTGAATGGAGTGAGCGTCTGGAGGCGTGTGAGACTGAATTGAACGCGTTGCAGCCACCTGTTGACACGCCTGGACTTGCTGAGCAAACAGTCGTTGAGCCGACTGTCGACGAAGACTTGCTTGACGACGCAACTCAAGTAAGCCCGGAAAAGCAAAAACCTCCCATGACGGAAGAAGAAAAGATGGCAGCAATGGAAAAGGCGCAACAAGAGGCTGCAACTGCAGAAGCACTCAGCAAACTGCAGCTAACTCGCAGATATTACGTGGAAGCGCTAAGATTCATTGACACACTTCATGAGGCCAGCCCTCATATTGTTCAATTGCTTGGATCGAAGAACAAGAGTGAAGTGATTGAGGCCATGGATTTCTTCGTGGTTGCTGATGCGTACCACCTTGAGACTGCTAAATCAGGTATTCGTCGAATGCTCAGATTAATTTGGACCAAGGGGAACAGCGATGAAGGTAAAGGAGTTCAATCTCATCTTATTGAGTGCTACAAAGGCTTGTTCTTTGACGCTCCAGGCAATTTCTCGGCGAACGATGCCGCTAATTATGTTGCCCGTAACATGATAAGCTTGACTTTCGGTGCCACGTCTGCAGAGCTCACCAGTCTCGAGCAGCTTCTAGCTACTATGATGAAAGAGAAGTTTGTATCAGAACTTGTTCTTCAAAAGCTGTGGCAAGTCTACGGCGTTCAGAAAAAGGAGATTAGCAAACAACAAAGACGAGGTGCCATTATTGTGCTGGGTATGCTTGCCCTTGCCGACCAGGAGATTATCGTCAAGGAAATGGAGACTTGTCTACGAATTGGCTTGGGCGCAATTGGCCGAAAAGACTTGGTGCTTGCACGATATACCTGTGTAGCATTGACTCGAATGACGGACAGCAAACCAGCCAAAGGAGCACAATCAAAACCAAGCACGCGAATGCCGAACGATCATGCAGTGCTCGCCCGATTAGCCAGCCTGCTTGAAGTAAAGTCTGATAGTCGAGATTGGTATGGTATGGCAGAACAGGCCATCGGTGCTATCTACGTGCTGTCAAAGCACCCCGACGTCCTGTGCTCTGAAATCCTTCGTCGTAAGACTAGGACTGTGTTTGCTTCAAAGGCCCGCTCTCCACAGGCTGACGTCGAAATGAGTGGGATGGACGATGACGGCGATGTTGAAATGAGCGACATACCAGACGAAGTACCAAAACCACTTTCAGCGCCAAAGGACGGCGAAACAAGCGACGACGGCTCTGCTGCATTGGCTCTGTCCCAACTTTTATTTACTGTTGGACATATTGCTCTCAAGCAGATCGTACATCTCGAGCTTTGTGAACAGGACTTTAAACGCCGCAAGGCAGAAAAAGAAAAGCCCAAGGCAGACGCACCTTCTTCTGCCAAGGCACCTGCGTCCAAAAAGGGACATAAAAAAGACGAAGACGAAGACGAGCTTGATTTGATGGCAGGAACGAACGAGGACGACTTTGCAGACGCGATTGCACACATCCGCGAACGGGAATTGCTTTACGGAACACAGTCTCTGCTGGCCAACTTTGGGCCTTTGGTTAAAGAGGTTTGCAGCAACAACACATCATATCCGAATGCAGAACTACAAGCTCAAGCAGCACTCTGTATGGCTAAGCTCATGTGTGTGAGCTCAGAGTACTGCGAGACCAACTTGGGCCTGCTCATCACGATCCTCGAGCGTTCGCCGTCGGCCATTACGCGTAGTAACTTGGTTGTAGCATTGGGCGATATGGCCGTTTGCTTCAACCATTTGATTGATGAGAATACCGACTTCCTCTATCGACGACTTTCTGATCGATCTCTGCCTGTCAAGCGTACATGCCTGATGACATTGACATTTTTGATTCTTGCTGGACAAGTCAAGGTCAAGGGTCAACTAGGAGAAATGGCCAAATGCGTCGAGGATTCCGACGAACGAGTTCGCGAAATGAGCCGCATGTTCTTTGCCGAATTGGCCGGAAAAGATAATGCCGTCTACAATCACTTTGTGGACATGTTCAGTCTCTTGTCAACGGACAAAGAGCTTGACGAAGAACGATTCAGACGGGTGATAAAGTTCTTGGCTAGTTTCATTGAAAAGGTATGAATTCGCAGTTGTGGTGATCAGGCCATATGATCTGGGATGATTAGCTGACACGATCAATACAGGACAAACACGCCAAGCAGTTGGCCAGCAGATTGGCGCCCAGGCTTGGCCGGGCAGAGAACGAGAGGCAGTGGAACGACGTCGCTTTCGCTCTGGGGCTTCTCCCACACAAGAACGAAGAGATAACGAAGATGATTGCCGACGGCTGCAAGGTTGTGGAAGCTGGAGTGGGGGCATAGGTGGATTTGCATTCTCCAGCCTTTTGGCGTTTTAAGGTCCACATGTAGTAACGTTTCACACGCGAGCATCACGTTACTGATGTTGTTTTGTGGGAACAGGGAGGCGTTTGGGACGACGTTCACTTACGAGCCGACGAATGGAATGGTCTAGAGCGTGGTGTTTATTGGCAGATTGACATGAACGTGGCGCAAAACCCTTATTGCAGGCAGATGGATTATCCCTGCCTCTGTCAGACGCCCAGCACCACCCAACCGCGGCGCTTTCCACGTGGGCCTTGGGACCCCCCCCAATCTATGTACTCAAGTTGAAGCATGAAGCTTAAACGACATAACGTGTATTGCATTGATCTACGATAGTCCAGGTAGCTAGCTGACGCCTCTTTGATCAGACCAGACGATTAGACGAAAAGCCATGCAGCCAAGTAATTCCAAGTAATTCCAAGTAGCCAGCCAGCCAGCCAGCCAGCCAGCTAGCTAAATACATTCATAGACGAGTGCCCGCAATACGGCGGGGAGATGTCACTGACCAACCGACGAGGAAGGCCATTTCATGCAGGCGTCGTGGCTTTTGGTTCTTTTATTTCTTGCCCTACATACACTTTGTCTTTTGTACCCGCCGCGAATCGAGTCGAGTCGAGACCTTGGAATGCCAAGAACGAAACCCCCAAAAAACAGGCTCAACGGCAGCCAGCCCCGTTTCCTGTATGTACGCCGGACCCATCTCGCTCGAATACGGGTTCGGGACCGTTTTTGATCGAATGAGAAGTAAAAAGAAGAAAAAAAGTTTACTTTGGCGTTGGCTTATTTATTTTCAAGTATCCATCCGCAAAGGAATAATTTTGAATGAGTTGGGTGTTCGTGTCGTGTCCTGTACAGTCGTGTCGACTCACGTCAAGTGTAACATTGAAATTCTCTTTTTTTTTTTTTTTTTTTTTTTCGCGCGACGAGTGGTTCCAGCCACGCGTAAAGTAGAGTTTGGACGGGGTTACCGGGGTTGTCGTCAGCTGTACATGTCATTCGACGCTATGTAGTGGTGGTGGTGTGTGTATTTGCCATTACGGGACAACGGTGCGATGCGTATCCATCCAACACCATGTACATACATAGATACATACATACGATGCGTCTTGTCTTGACTTGTCTTGCCATGAGCCCGACATCGGGATGGAATTGAAATTGGCGGAAAAAAGAGGGGTTCGGGATATCTACGGGGTTGGGAACAGATTTGGCAAACAGAGCGACAAACCTAAAATGAAACAAGAGGTAGACAGACGACAGGACAGACCAAAAGTCAAAAAGGCTATCTGGTCTGTACAAACTACTGTCGTCGTCGCAAACTTACGGCTTGGCTTGGCTTGGCTTGACTTGACCTGGCTTTGGATGGTGGGTTGGTTGGCGTTTGATTTGGTAGAAGGGGAGCTCCGTTGGAAGATGAAATCACGCGGGTCACAGTTGCCGCTTTGCCTTGCCTTGCCTTGCTAAGCCCAGTCGGCCTCCTTCTCTTCCCTTCCCCTCCAAGAAAGACGCACGGGAGCGGAGTTGATATTACCATCACGTCTCCGTGTGGTTAGAGAAGCGTGGGTCCTCAGAGTGCAGTCATGGTCAAACATGTGAAAGTAACCAGCAAGGGCAGACAAATACACCATGCACGTTGGGGGGGGGGGTGAGGGTTTGGGGGGTTTGTGTGTCAGAGCAAAGTGCCGCCGTATCCGAAGGAAGAGGTCGGGGGTTTCACTTGGCCCGAGATTGGAGGAGAAGGGTGAAAGTGAATATGTAGCAAGGGGGAGGGAGAGAGAGAGGGGGTGCTTCGTACAGTACTGTACATACATAGCCGGGACCGATGAGCGAATAATTTATGCTTACATTAGGCCTTTGGGTTTGCAGTCTAAATTAAACAACGCCGTCCTCGTGGCCTTGGGCGCGCTAGATTCCGAAGCGAAGCCGTGCCAAGACGGCGTGATTACGAGGCGCGCCGCGTGATTGGCTGGCTAAATGACGCCGCTTACCAGGAGATTTCGGGTCCGACGAGTGGCGGCGGTAGTGTGCCAGTGATTCGTGTTTTCACTGTTTTCTGCCACGGCCGAACAGGTTTTATGCACATGTACAATCACACACATACACACATACACGTCTAGACCTGGTCGATGATTCTTCGGGAGAAGATTCCCAACAGACAACAACGCCCGGTGATGAGAGTCTCGCATGATTTTTGCTGGGATTTTTCTCTCCCTTCTCTTCTCTTCTCGCCTTGGGCGGCTTACAGCGGACGTGCTCAGTTGCTCCACAGCTGACCACGCTTAGCACGGAATGTCGCGGCATATCGTACTTTTGCAAAGTGGAGCTGGCCGAGGACACGATGGAACAAAAGCCGAAAAACAGGTGTACAGTAGAATACATGTGTGTCGATGCGGCATGGAAGTGGCACTCGGGGGGAGCGGGCGGGAATGCACGTGTACCGTTGTATACCGCAGATGTGTCGATATGTGTGTGTGCGTGTGTGCGTGTGTTGGAGTGAGATTACAGTACAGTCGATGGATACAGTATGACGATGATGATGACGGTGGTGATGATGATGATGATGATGATGATGATGATGGTAATCATGGTAAACGAGGACAGCCAAAGCCCGAGGTACCCATGGCTCAAAACGGCATAAATTAACGCGAGACAGGACGGTCAATCTTTCAGCAGCAAGAATGTCAAAGTGGCCATCGCCCGATCAAGCCGACGAGCCGTGTAGGTGCCAAGACGGGCTGGGTCGACCAAACTACATCTGTCCTGGTACACACTACGGGGACTAGCGACTGCACATGGTGAGGATCGCGGCCATTAAGCTTAGTGTTAAGCGACGCTTCCAACAGCGATCGCCTTCTCCTTCTCCTTCTCCCTCTCCTTCTCCCTCGTCTTCTCCTTTGCCCGTCGCCGCCATGTTTGGCCTTGCTTTCCTTTGCTGCACACGGGCCCTGTCTGCCGACTCCCTCGGCGTCGGCGTCGGCGTCGGCGATGTACCCTTCGGACGACACACACGGTCTACCGTACACTACCACATCATGGCCTAGCGTCTCGTGTTCTGGCGTTGGACGCCGCACAACGCTTGCATGGGGTTAATTTAAGCTGTCGACCACAATATGTGTCTATCTAATGTGTGTGTGTGTACTCTGGACGAGGGGGGTTTGTGCGAGGAAGGACAATGTCTACAGTATTACACTACTACTGTACCACCGTCGTATACATGTCCTCGACCACGCGACAGATGACGCCATGCCGGGTTGGCGAGGAAGATGGCGGTGGTGGTGGTGATAATGGAGGGGGAGTGGAAGTGTGGGTGGGTGCGTGTGTGGATGTGTACATACTACTGACTACAGTACTACTAACTACTGTAAGTTGGGCGGGCAGTTGCAGACGATGGGGCAAGGCCTGTCGCGCGGCAGCCGCACGCGAGCGGCGCCACGTTTTCTGAGAGCCAACCTAGCCAAGACGTGGTTCGGTCTGCTCTTAGTCTTGGCCTTCGCCTTGGCCGAGTCCAGTCCAGTCCAGTCCAGTTCAGTCCAGTAAATGCCGCGCCGCCTCAGTGTACATACAGTAGTTGCAAGTGGTGTAGTTCTACAGTATAGCACCGTACAGTTACAGTGACAAGGCACATACATGCACATGGTTTACATGGCTGCACATGAACATGGATGATACAGCCTAAGCGCCCGCCATTGATTTGCTCGGGTCGTTGGCTGTACGGCCTGACGTCCCAGTCGACGTCCAGGTTAACATCATGTCCATGTCCATGTCAATCAAGTCAAGTCCACCCTGTCTCCTCCCCTCGACGTGGTCTGGCCGATCGACGAGGCTTGATTTGCAACCGTTGGGCGTCTTCATCCCTCTTAAGCTGGTCGTTTCGCTTTGTCCACGTAAGCCTTGGCCCATCCATAATCCTGTACAGTAGTAGTATGTACCGCACCGCACGGCACACGGCGAATAGGCTCGGTACAGGTGGACGTAGTAGCTGTAGATGTCTGTGTAGACATGGGCACGCAATCATCATCACAATCAAAATACAATGCAATGCGGCAAAAGTGCGTAAAGTAAGTTACAGTACGATCGCACGGGGCCTACCCAGGCAGACGATTCGGCCGTGGGTTATCAGTGCACTCGTATTATTATGATTGTACACCACCACCACCTCCCACCCACCGAACCAGGACCAGGACCAGGAGCAGACCAGACTAGCACCGGGACCAAAACCAAACCATGACCAAAAAAGGACAGGCAATTAGAGTTTGAAGCGCGAGTGCTTGGCTCGGAACAAGGTTGTATTTTAGCAGAGGCGCCAGTACCACCGTCCGTCCCAGTGCCCAGTGCTCGCGCCAGTCCAGGGTAGACCAGGGCAGAAGAAGAGAGGGAGAAGGAGAAGAAGAATAAGAAGAAGAATAGTGAACGAGAGGGAGGGAGGGAATAATCAATGCTGTGTCTGTTGGTCCATCTGTCCATCTTCTATACATCCATCCATCTATCATCTCCTTGTTCTCTTCTGCCTAGTCGTCCCTTTCGCACTGACGACCAACTGACTCTCTCTTTCTCTCTCTCTCCGGACCTCGTCGGCTTGTCTTGCCCTGCGCCGCCTCGCCCGCCGCCCATTGCTTCCACCCACTGCAACCTTACTCACTCCAGCTCATTCACCCACCACTCGCCCACTCGTCCATCCACCTGTTCTCTATTCTCCCGTCCGCCTATTGTTCAATCTTCTCCTTCTCTTCCTCCTCTCCTCTCCTCCCCACACCCTGGTCCTGTCTGCAACCGACCCATCCCTCTTGCGCCGGCCCAACTCGCGCCGCTCAACTCTGTTCAATCCACACACACCCACATCCACCAAGCTTGGCCAACACCAACTCTCTTCGCCCCTCCCCTCCCACACTACTGTAAGTCAAACACCCTCGCGCCAACTTCATCGCCTCGTCTGTCCACTGACTGACCATACCCAGTCGCATCTATCAAACCAAACACAACTTCTCCCCACGGCCCAGACGTATATCTGGGCCGTCATTCAGTCATGATGGGCATGGAGACTTACAACGGCCATGTGCGCACCCCCGCCGACGCCATTATTCTTTTCGAGGCCTGTCGCATTGGCTTATTGCCCCGAGTTCAACGACGTCTATCCGAAAAAGAGCGACAATCAATCAAATCCGGCTCGGTTTTTGTCTGGGACGAGCGAGAAGCCGGTATGCGCAGATGGACCGACGGCAAATCCTGGAGTGCCAGTCGTGTGTCGGGAAGCTTCCTCACCTATCGTGAAATGGAGGGCAAACGTGGAGGCAGTAGCTATGATAAATCGGCCAATCGCGAAGGCATGCCTGCCACAGCCGAAGGTGATTCGGATGGCGGTCCAGATGGATACCGCTACAAACCAGACGGTCTCATGAAGCAATCCTTTTCCATCACTACCAACGGCGGTCAACATTTGCACTTGATCAGCTACTACTCCCGCTCGTCAGCAACCGCTCAAGCTCTGATGCAGCCAACCAGTGATCCCCAGCTGCGACACATTCGTCCAGAAAAGGGCATGTACCCTGAATCGACTGTCCATGAACAGAGCACCATTCCTGCTGTAACTCGCGGACCAATGGCTTCGCCTGGATATACACACTCGCCTCACCAAACACATCAATACGGTCGACCTCCGCCACAATACGGCTATCCAGGTTGGGCGCCACCCAGCCCAATGCACACTCCACCTCCACACCCGCAATACGGTCCTTACTACCAACATGCCCCCTACCAAGGACACTCGCCACTGAACAGTGTACATTATCCCCCACCTCCACCTGGAAGCTACAGTCACCAACCCCCACCAATGACTGCATTTGATCGCCCACCGCCGCCACTGAGTAACAATGCTGTTCCACCTCCTGGCCCTTACTCACAACAACATCAACCACAACAGCAACAACAACAACATGGCGCACCACCTCCACCACCACCTCCTAGCTACTCAAATGCTTACCCGTATGCTCATGGCTATTCGTACCCACCCCAACAAGGATATAGCCCTTCACATGGTCCTCCACCCCCACGATCAGCATACGACTCAAGAACACCACATGAGGGACCACCACCACCGCAACATCCCAACCACAGTAGTAATGGGGTGAAGCCTGATCGCCCAGACTCGTATCAATCGCCACCGAGACGGGAGGAAAGCAACACTCAAGCTGGTGCACCGGCTCCTCCACCTCTCTCAGCCCCAGTCAGCTCTGGTCAAACCATTCCCAGCATTTCAGCCATGCTCAACGATGGACAACCCCCAATCCGTACCAGTAGTCGTAGTCCAGGTGGTACACCTCTCGCTCGCCCCCTTCAGGATATTCCCAGCCACAAACTTGGCTTTGAGGCAAACCGCGATGTTCAAGCACTACGCAACTTGGACAAGTCGACCTTTAAGTTTTAAGTCACACTGCTCTGAGCAATGTTTCTTTCGAACTTGCCTTTTTTTTTAGAGCTTGGCTCGCCACTTGGTATAGCCATGAATGACTAAACGACCATTTATTTTCTCCCCGTTTGACCGATTCGATGATTCTTGTGTTGCAAAGGGCGTTTCTCGGTGTTCATGGGTCTTGATAGGGTAGATCTGGTTCTTGGGCATGAGAGGAATGTTTGTGTGGTTGCCAAACGCATGGAGGGATTTTGCTTGAAATTATTTTGTTCTCGGTGGATCGTCTCTGAGAGACATTATGTACCTTGTGGCACGTTTTATCGATTAGTACGTCATCATGGTTGAAATTGATGTACATTGTCGTCGACATGAATTCTTTACATGACTTCTTTACATCAATTTCTTCACCAGTTTCGTTAAGAGTGTCGTCAACAATCTCAATGATGTTTACATTTACTCTTTCAACTCAACATAATCTTGCAATGGTGGACGTATTATCATCAATTCAAATACCGCATGCAATGTAGCGGTTAAAGAGTGACGACAAGTCTTTTTGAATTTTGAAAATCGGAACTGATTCTTCTTCATCAAAAAACAAACTTGAAAACTTGAATGGTATGGTATGGTATGGTATGTAATGTAGAGAAAATTCACTCTTTCGCTGCCCATAGACCGCATTTTAACGTAGGGGTTTAAAGAGTGACGGCAAGTTTTTTTTTTTTTTTGAAATTGTGGTATTTTGGACTAACTAATTTCATCCCATCAATAAGAAACTTGAAAACTTGAGTGGTATGATATGGTATGGTATATAGTGAAAATCACTCTTTCGCTAAACCCGCAAATTCATCATTCACATGTTTGTGTGTTAACTAGTCAGTAAACCAGCCATGAAATCGAGCAAAGAGTTCTTGGAAAAAATGGCCAGTTTCGGTCCATATACGCCTTGTTCAAAACGCCGTCGAGATGGTCTTGAGCTTCAGAATTCCGCTCTGCTACCTGTCCCTTTTTTCCAGCTAGTCCACCAGCGAATTGTCATGTTGCAATTCGTAAGGAGTGTCTGATGAACACGCATGGCTGAATCGAAAAGAGGGGGTTTTGTTCGCACTTTAACTTATTTGGCTTTCTTGTCGTTGTTGGCTTGGGTGCTGTTCCAGCCCAGACGGCTTTTGTAATTGGGTAGTGAGGCGTTGTTCCAGACATTGACTAGAACGCTGTAAAGACATTTTGGTCAGCAATGGACTTTTGAAAGAGTTCAATGTGCCATCACTGCACCGTTCGTGTATGGTGCTTCCTCCATGACAAAGGTATGCGATAACCGCGCAACTCCCACAGAGGAAGGACCAAAGCGACAAACATCGCCTCACACAACCAAACCTCGCCAGCGCCTAACAAGAAGAAGCAAAAAAAAAAAACTTACTTCTGCGTCTTATCCTCATACTCTCCATTCCTCATCTCCTTGACCCCAACCCTCAATCCACCATCTTTAGTAAAAGCCATGTTCTTCTTTTCCATTTTCTTATTGGCGCGGTCGGCTAGTTCGTTGGACCACTGATACATTCCATAGCCGATGAAGGCGGCTATGCCGACGACGATGAAGAGGAGGATTAGAGGGATGAGGTTTGTGAGATTGCTCATGGTTTCGTTGGTGAGCGCTGGGGGCGCGAGCGGGCGGGCGGGTGAGTGAGTGGGGGTGTGATTTGTAGCGAGCGGGTGGGTGGGTGTGTTGTATTGAGTTGTTCCTGGAGTCGCGGGTTCAAAGTGGAAGTGTTCAATGGGGTATGTTTGACAAGTGGGGAGTGGCTTTGACGCGAAACTGGGTTATTGGTGGCTGGCGAGGGGCCAACGTTACGTACTCTGGGCGAGAAGCATCTGTTGTGGAGGCTGTGTGGTGGAACAATCCATAACAGCCGACATGTGACAATCACCCCTTACATTGCAATGCCCCTTATTAAATCCAAAACCACAATTGCAAATACGCATCGTCAAATTAACGTTTTTGATTTCATTTGTACAGTCATTTCCAAAGGGCTACCTATACAAGTAATACGGATTAAATAAACGATGGACGTCAGGGTGCAAGTCCTGCTGCCCGCCTGCTGCTTGCCCACCTTATTGTTCAATCTTCGACCCGAAACCATGAATCGCATTACCCAGTCATCCCAATGATGATATCGCAAAGCTCGAAAATGGGGGTATAGACAAATTGCCTTCCATAAAATAAATCAAACGCCATTACCCGCTCTGCTACCAAAGTGGTACCTGTCGAATCGTGACAAAAAGGACCGCCGTCGGGTCACGTTTTCTCCTCCCACCCACACGTCTCATGAATAACTCCTAACCATCCTTGCTCTGTGAGGAAAAACGAAAAGGAACCTCACCTAGTATGCATCCAGATATTCGCAAAGTTGCGTCTGGGTCTCAATGACCGGTAATGCTCTCAGGGCTCATCATGGATGCATTGCCTTCTCCGTCTTTCTCAGGGTCCACTCCAGACTGCATTCGATCCGGCATTTCAAGTCGTAGAGGTCCGATAGGCTTGCTTAGCTTCGACTTCTCTTCACTCTCCTCCAGCTTACGTTTCTTCTTCGCCAACTGCTGTTGCTCACGAATTGGCCGTTTGCGCGGCGAGCTAATTTTTCCAGTCGGTGGCAGTCGTGGCTTGGGGAATCGTTGCTTCTGTGGTAGATCCTCATCCTCGACCAGGGGATTCTCGTGATTCGTGCGCAATTTGGCCCTGAAAAAGTCTTGGATAATCCCGATTTGTCTAGGAAGCATCTCGATGGTAATCGGGTCATATGGCGCAGGCTGTGGAAAGACGATACCGTTGTCTGATACTGGTCCTTGATGTTGTGCCTGGTACGCGTTGTGCATACGATTCTGAAGGAGATGAAACGGAACGCTGAGTGCTTCAAGTCCCAGTTCATCAGCGAGGCCGAGTTCTCGGAAACCGAAAAAGTCTTCGCCCATTTCTTCAGCAAAGTCGCCACCAACAAACTGATCGCTTCCGTCGTTGAAGGCACCAGCACCATCGGCTCCAACGTGGTCGCCCAATGCAGGCCGCTAAATATGAAGTTAGTCGCAAATCTTCATGTAGATAAAATGATAAATATACCAAAAGATCGCCCAAGTGGGACTTCATGCGCTCGTGCATCACAGTGAGCTTGGTACTGAGTCGTTCGACATCATCCTTGACGTAGCTTTCCAGCGCTTCAATATCGGTACCGTTCTCATCCAAGGAGTGAAGAACTTGTTCCTCATAAGTAAAGCGTGAAGTTTGTGCATCGATCTTTGGCTGCTCTTGAAATGCTTTCAAACCTTGGACAAGCTTGGTGAAATACTCATTCGCAATGTCGGTCACTGTGTCCAGTGCAGATGGTTGGAAATCCTCGAACCCCGCGTGATAGAATATTTTTCCAACAGCGCGTTGCATTGCAGCTCGGTTCACCCAAGGGGTCATGAGCGGGCCATCTTCGGACACGACAACAGGGCCGATGTCTTTCTCAAGGAATGGTTCCGGATCGTACTTTTGGAATTGGTTGGAGTATGTCTGAAATTGTTAGCCCCTGCTTGAATCCTGGGAATGGTTATAGTCGCTCACCTGTCCTTGTATCTGCATTTGTTTGACAATCCCAATTTTCGAACAAATCTTGCGCGTGTCTTGCATTTGTCTCATATTAGACTCGATGCGCTTAGTCAAGACACCTTCCGCGGATTTGTACTGATTCTTGGGGTACATGCGCATCCATTTGTCAGACTGAGGTACGACGAACCCTTCCGAATCAGTAGCCCACTTCCAACAATCATCAAGGGCAGGAATCGCGGACATTGTGTGATAGTAGTCAGGCAAAGTAGAGTCGTGTTGTTCTTCAATGCCTTCGGCCAAGGTCTCACCAGTTGCAACTTCAGTGCCTTCTGCACCATCTTTAACGTCATCAGTAGAAGCAGACTTGTCAGTCAGATCAACTTTCTGTAGTCTGATCCATCGACGCATCATGGCTTTGTCTCGAAGCAATGCAGGTTCATCTGGATTGAGCTGGTTTCCACGGAAAAGACGATTTCGATCAGCGGCAATGGTGGCACGATCTTTTTTCGTAACCTGCTTCCAAGTCTTGAATTCAGCATCATCTTCGTCCGCATCTTCTGCTGTTGCGATCATTGTAGACTGGCCCGTCCCATCCACGTCCATCGGGTCCGTTTGACCGCCGGCAATGCTGACACTCGAGACGCCGTTAACAAGCGGTGTCCCGGAGCCTGGGGGTGGAGTGGATAGACCGGCTGATGCAGTTTCGTTCGTCTCCGAGTCAGCACGAAGAAATTCATTCCGAAGAGCGGACGTTGACAGTGGTAGCGCTGGTTTCACCTCAGACGCTGGAGTGGATGCATCTTCCACGTTTGTTGGAAGGGCCTGTCTGGCGGATGACGGAGCTCCCTTGCTGCCCTTCTTAGGAGCCTTATGGCCTCTTGAGGCCATGATTGGAGCGTCATCGTCATCGCTATCATCATCAGCGTCGAGCGATTGTTGCCTTCGCTCATCTGCCTCAACTTCTGCTCTATCGCGCACTACAATCTCTGGGATCAAGGGCGTCAATTTGTCGGTTTCCTTTCGCATATACAAAGCTTTCTTTCGTATTGGCAGCTCAGGCAAAGTGTTGTATTTCAAGCAATTGCTCCAAATCAAGTTCAAGTCGTCCACAAAATCTTTCTTACTCTTGTAGGAGAGTTGTTTGAGCTTTTTGATCATCGTTCCAATGTCCATAGGCTGCTTAATAATTTGATAATAGTCTGGCGCATCACGCTTGGCGACACGTTGTAAGAAAGGTTGAGCGTATTCGGTCATGGCCTTGAGTTCCATGAGTACCTTCTCAGCGGCTTCGTATAGTTCTTCTTGTCCAACTTTCTCTTCAGATGCCCACTTGCTTCGCCCCTTGCGGACTTCAGAAATAAGTGTCCTGAGCTGATTATCGGACGCTTGAACCATGTCTCTTTTGGCATCTATGCGCGCAATGAGATGCTTCAGCGTCAGACTTGATGCGCCTAAATCAGCACTACCAAGAGAACCTTGAGTTCCGCCAGTTCCTGAGGCGTTTTGTTGGTTAGATTGATTGCCTTCTGCATCTCCTGAGATCTCGTTCTCAACTTCACGATCAAGCTCATCCAATTTTTGTTGCTCTAGCATCGCGTCTCTGTCATTCTCGAGGGTATAAAACATTGTTTGGAAGCTTCTTTTGGCCGCGTCGGCATTTGCCTTTTTCTCCATTTCCAGTTGTCGGCGCGCATCTTCCGCCGAAGGTTTAGCATTATCTTGTGACATCGTAGTGCTCGTGCGGATAGCGGGTGGTTTTGTTATAGGGGCGGGTGACCGGCCAGTCAATGGAGAAATACCATTGACATGAGGTTGTTTGCCCTTTGATTTCAGAGGACTCTCCTTGTCCGTCTCATCTTCCTCGTCATCGTCATCGTCGTCTCCATAGTCATCGTCAATTGTGCGCGCCGCTTTCTTGAAAGGAGCGGAAGTCTTGGCATTTGTCTCCGCGCGCGTGTCGGTGATGGTCTCCGGGGTGGTGCCAGGCACTTTTTGGGATTGTAAAGTCGGTCGCACATCGCTGAAGAGCGCGGCGATGTTGGCCTGTGTAGTTTCCCATCTTTGTTTCAGAGCAAGGTGGATCGGATCCTCCTCGCGGTCCTCATCGTCTCCTCCGCTTCCGGTGCCGCCAAGACTCGAGCCAATTGCGCTCTCGCGCGTCATACTCGCCCCCCTCGGCGCAGAGGCAATGAGTCCATTCGAGCCACGGTGGTAGCCGTTGACGAGGGAGCGCGAAGGTGTCGAGCTCATCGCCTTGGCGTGCTGTCGCAGCACGTGAAGGCGTCCCGCAATGTGGGAGCTCCGGGAGTGTGGTTTGCAGGCGCCAGCGCGTCTTCGGCAGTCGTTGAAATGCACACCATCAGACCCGCCGCCGGCTAAAACGATGGAGGGCTCAGAATGATGGATTTCGCGTGGCGCGTAGAGGTACGGCGATGGGGTTGGCGTGGGGGATGGAGTGAAGTCGCCCGTCGCGGAGCAAGTCAGCGGGCGGCCGAAGCCGTCGTGGAAGTGTCTTAGCGGGTGAACCTTACCTTACAATAGTACGCAGCCCGGGTACTATTGTGCGCGAGACACTCAACTCTCACTTGCTGCTTCCATCAGACTGCGCTGTAGCGCAAACACAGTCGCCAGCTGAGCCAAATCTCAGCAGTGTTTGACGCTCCATTTACGATGCCGCCCGCTTCACTACAGGCTCGGAAGGCGTTCGCAGGTATCGTGTCCTCGATGGTGCTTTGCGCCTGAACAGCCCACTAACACGCTCAAACAGTGGCATTCGTGGTAGAACTACTGGTTGCCGCATACCTCGGTCTACCCCGGAATCGGATACCCAGTCCATATGTGCATACCGACAAGGTCCTACATTTCTTCACGTTCTTCGTGTTGACCGTAAGTGCCGCCATCATCTACCTCGTGCAACATGCATAGCTGCCGAGGCACACTCACTGGGTTCCATATCGAGTCCAATCATCTAACTTCGTGCAGGCTACATTCTACTGGATTATTGAATTCTCTCGTCGTCGCCTGATTCACCTTACCCTGCTGATATGCACCGCCGGCCTAGGTATTGGCTCCGAGGTCGTGCAAGCTTTGCTCCCGAATGGGCGAGACTTTGATCCTCTTGACATTGCCGCCAATGTCGCTGGAAGTGGCGTCGGTTTAGCTCTTTGTGCATGGTATCACCTGCGCATGCTTGAACGAAGAAGGAAAAACAAGCACTATGACATTGTTCCTGGGGATGATGTCGGTGACATTGGCGACGACGAGCTAGGCAGACGCGAGAGAGATGTTGAGCTGGGAGAGGGCATTGGCCTTGCTGGACAGGAGAGCGGAGTAATACATGATCGATCAATGACAATAGCTGACTCGAGCAGCAAGGCGACTGATGTCACTGACGAGTTAGATAATTGGGACGAGAATGCCGAGGACTGGGATGACGATGAACCAGCCGCAAAGAGCGCAGATGATACAAAGTCATCATAACACGCCGTGCAGAAGTCACCATAAACATGTAAATGGCAGCATCTTAATCTATATGCCAACGTGCAATCCCAACTGTGTTTCAACGATTACGGTGTACATCCTGCTCGATTCTATGTTCATGTCATGTGCCCAGTGAGGCATTTGCATGTATACCAGAGACTATCTGCTGCTACTTGCCGCAGAGGTCCTTCAGAAGTGACCAGGCCGTGCGTGACCTTCCGATCCCCAGCCGTTTGCCACGTCCTTCAATGCCGAAGACTTGTCATAGCTCCAAACACCGTGCCACCATTTCATTTTTGCGAAATCCGGTCGATGTCATTTATGCAGAGGCGGCACCGGTCTTAGCGGCACCCTGGTTGGGGTTCACCTTCTTGCCGTCCTTGTTGTATCGAACTCTTGGTGGTGGGGCGCGGTTGCGACGACCCTCGCGGGAACGAACACTGCAAATTTGTTAGTATGCATGTTGGAGACTTGGAATGGCTGATCACCGCGTGGAGAGATACGCACCGTACGATCTTGCCGTGGATGGCGCAAGAGACGCAGTACTGGAGCTTGAGGTACATCTTTGGGACGGCGTAGTCCTGGAAGACGGAGGCATCAGAGATATCACCTGTGGGGTGCATTGTTAGTCAAATGATCTCCGTGGTCGCCAAATTCTATTCCGCGGTGGTTCGATGGAAAACGTACGGATAGCGGCCGACTCGACCATGTTGCGGATGGTGAATCTCTTGATCGCCTTGTCCTTAGGTGTGCATCGCGAACAGTTGGAGCATCTGATGGGGTTGACGTGGCCACGGCCCTTCTTGTTACGTCCGCTGTTCAAATTATTAGTATGGAATACTCCGTCGTGGGATTTTCGCAGGCAGGCGGTGGGAGGTAGTCGTACTTGGACGCTCGCTTCTTGACCATTTTCGCGTTCGGTGTGTGAGGGTATCAGCAAGTATGTGGCTTGCTGATGTGTCGTGCGCTGGGGATGAAGTTCAATCTCAAGAAGGCGGACGTCGACGAGGTGCACAATTCGAGACGGTCCTCGTGCGCCGCCTGCCAAGAGCGAAAACGGAAGAAGCCGCAATTTGGGTCGCTGCGTTCTTATGGGCCGCCGTTGTTCCCTCGGCCATTCGTTCCAACGGCCGCTCCCGTGCTAGGCGACGGTCCAGTTGGGATCAAAGTTGTTGACATGGTCTGCTGCTAGCGAGGACTGTTGCCGACGCCTCCCTGTTCGACGGCCCTTGCTGCTCCAACACATTCAAGTCTGCCATTCCAGCTCTGCTCCACCATCATGTCGACCACCGGCACATTTCGAGGCACGCCGAAAGGCCGTCCGCCGCCACCCACCTTCGCCGATAGCCCGTCTGGCATCCCTCGCCCGAAGCTTGAACAGGCCCCCAGCGAGGCCTCGTCCTCGTACAGTGCCAGCAGGGCCAAGCAATCGAAGCGCGATGAGGTAAGAACATGCTATGAACTACATCACCAGACAAGTCTCTGACAAGAAACCAGGCTATCCGAAGCAAGATCGAGAAGGATCTCAGCAAGAAGCGAGGAGGAGCTGGTCGTGCTCGTCAAACACGCAAGGCTCCTCCTGGAAGTGTACTGGCCCTCCGACCGAACCAAGCACTACAGATCAAACCCAACACCACGGTCACTGAAGCCGCTCAATTGATGGCTGCAAAGCGTGAGGACTGCGTTCTGGTAACCGACGACGACGATCGAATTGCCGGTATCTTTACCGCCAAGGATCTTGCCTTCAGGGTAGTCGGACAAGGCTTGAAAGCAAACAATGTTACCATTGCAGAGATCATGACCAAGAATCCTCTCTGCGCGAAAACCGACACCAGCGCTACCGATGCTCTGGATCTAATGGTGAGAAAGGGGTTCAGACATTTGCCGGTCATGGACGAGAACCACGATATCTCGGGTATTTTGGACATTACCAAATGTTTCTATGATGCCATGGAGAAATTGGAACGTGCCTACAGCTCGTCCAAGAAATTGTACGATGCCCTGGAGGGTGTACAGGCAGAACTTGGATCGAGCCAACCGCAGCAGATCATTCAGTATGTGGAAGCTGTTCGTCAACGTATGTCTGGTCCTACACTCGAGTCTGTTTTGAACGGTTTACCCCCAACTACGGTCTCCGTGAGAACCAGCGTCAAAGAAGCTGCTCAGCTCATGAAGGAGAACCACACCACGGCAGTATTGGTACAGGACCAAGGACAGATTACCGGTATCTTTACTTCCAAGGACGTCGTACTCCGTGTTATTGCTGCCGGTTTAGATCCGGCCAAATGCAGTGTCATTCGTGTCATGACACCTCATCCCGATTTTGCTCCAATCGATATGAGCATTCAACAGGCTTTGAGGAAGATGCATGACGGCCATTACCTTAACTTGCCAGTTATGAACAAGGAGAATGACGAAATCGTTGGAATGGTCGATGTTCTTAAGCTGACTTATGCTACCCTTGACCAGGTATGTGCATGAGTGTACCAGAATTATATTTGCTTGCTAACAAGAACTAGATCAACAGCATGTCCACCGGCGATAGTGAGGGTCCAGCTTGGAACAAGTTTTGGATGTCAATGGACAACGAGACGGAGTCCATGATGTCTGGCGAGGGCAGCAGCCATGTTCTAGCTCTACCAGATCATCGTTCGGCGATGATGACTCCTGAGCACGGACATCGATCCGGAGTGGAGCGCCTTGATAGCGTCTTGCCCGGTGATTCCGCCTCCCACAATGGTGCACAGGACGCTGATGAGCAGTCTACCATGGGAGGAGCCATTGAAGACACTCCTTTCACTTTCAAATTCAAGGCTCCGGGTGGTCGTGTTCATCGTCTGCAGGTCGTCGCTTCAGCCGGCCTTGCGGATTTTGTCTCTAATGTCGCCGCTAAGCTTGGAAGCGAAGCAGACGGCATTGGAGGTGTCCCAACTCTTGAAGACGATCAAATTGGTCAGAACGGATTTGCTATCAGCTATCTCGACAATGAGGGCGATACTGTCTCCATCACGACTGATCACGATATTTTGGAGGCGATTACTCTCGCCAGACACGCACACAAGAACAAGGTGGATCTCTTCGTTCACGACCCAGAGAAGCCGGCACTGAGCGCAACCGTTGATCCACAGCCTGCCATTATTCCACCTACCCCACCGGAGAGTCAGCTTAAGCACCGCCGGCGATATGAAGAAGACGAGGACAGTGACGCCGAAGGGAGCCACGCAGCCGAGAGGCGCAGAGAGCGCAAAGCAGCAGCGGCGCAACCAATCCAACAGGAACAAATCATTCCTGGTCTTCCTAATGACATGCTTTTGCCGGGTGCACTCGTCGTTCTGGGTGCTGTAATTGTCGTCACCTTTGCGATTGCGAGATCGAGTCGATAAATTTTGCGTTGATACCAATATCTGGGTTGATATCTTGTTTTTCCTGCTCTATAGCCTTCATTGATTCAGATATCCAGTAGTTTAATATGGTTCAATTACTGTAGAGTTGCTCACGATAATTTTATTTTTTGCACGTGAATTTACAAACTGGGTTTGTGACTGAAAAGTGAAACCTCGGCAATTGCTCCACGTCTCCAAGTAAGGTGCAATTGTGCAATTGTACGCCGTAATTTACATACCGCAAACGCGATAAAAGGGCAACGAATGTCAGCAATCCGGCATTGCTTCTCTGGAGTTAATAGATTTCGAGTCGCGCAGTTCTCAGTCATAAACGGAGGGCCAAATCGCTCGGAAATCGCCACCAACTGGTCAACAACCCGTAGAGCCCACACCAGGACCATGGCAGGCGGTCCACCGCTGCCTGCACTGCAGGACATTGAGCGTCTTTCACCGCGCGTAATTCGCATTCTCGGGGGGAATCCAGGCAAATTCACACTGCAAGGCACGAATACATATCTGATTGGTCAAGGCCCCGAACGCATCCTGATTGATACGGGCGAGGGTCAAGCTGCATGGAAGGAATCGCTGCAGGAGGTGCTCAAGGACGAAAATGCTCGTGTTTCGCACGTTGTCCTTACGCATTGGCATCCGGATCATGTGGGTGGTGTTCGGGACGTTCTTGCGCTGGATGAAGGACGTGGGGCGGAGGTGTTCAAACATCAGCCTGAAAACGGCCAGACTGCTATTGAAGACGGCCAGGTCTTTCGGACGGAGGGAGCTACGTTGCGCGCGTTTCATAGTCCGGGACATACGGTCGATCACATGGCCCTTGTGCTTGAAGAAGAGGACAGTATGTTTACAGGCGACAATGTCCTCGGACACGGCACAGCGGTTTTTGAGGATCTCGCGACGTATATCGACAGTCTGGAGCGTATGCAGCAACAGTTCAACGGACGAGGCTATCCCGGCCACGGAGCCGTGATTGAAAATGGCAAGGTCAAGATCAAAGAATACATTTCACATCGTCGCGAGCGCGAAGAACAGATTTTGGGGGTCATGGGGAAGGAGTCGAGTGAAGGGGACGATTCGTGGTCGTCGATGGGTATTGTCAAAGTTGTATATGCAGCTTATCCTGAGAATTTGCATGCGCCCGCTGAAAAGGGTGTTGTGCAAGTCTTGAAGAAATTGGAGGGGGATGGCAAGGTTCGGAAAACGGAGGCGGGAGGGTGGGCATTGAATGGGAAAAGCTCTTTGTAGTTATTATAAATATGGCATCGTGAAACCATCCAATACGGCGTAGCTTGCTTATGGAAGCTGTTGAGAAGAACTACAACTGGCTATTTAACTCGACCATTCTCCATTAAATCAACATGATATCCCTATTCTTTGGCGGCATGAAATCGAAGATGGACATTCTTTCCAGGAGCGCTGGTGAGAGTTAGGTTGCTAGTGACCACTTCTTCGACTTCTTGCCCAGTAGCATCAATGCGATCGAAGCGCTGCAACAGTCTCACAATAACGTATGCTGCTTCGGTCAAGGCGAATTGTTGGCCAATACAAATTCTTGGACCCTGTGTGTGCGTTAGTTGTCGTCCTTTACAAGATTCACAATTTCCACTTACGCCATTGAATGGCAAAAACTCCCAGCCAGGTCGTCGGCCCTGGAAACGTTCTGGCTTGAATTGGTCGGCGTCCTCGCCCCAGAGATCCTTGCGGCGATGCATGACATGAGTCGAGTACAGAGCATCACTCTGAGCCCTCAAATAAACGGGAGATTCGCCATCTGGACCACCACCGCGTGGAAGCATAGTATCTTTGTTTGTGCGACGGCCGTTGCCAGGAACCTATGCATAAAAGCAGTCAGTTTGATGCCAAGTATTAGACTTCGAGAAACTCACGGTCGTCCACACTCTCAAAGTTTCGCTGAGGGTGTTTTGCAGATACTGGCACCCCTTTAAGCTGGCAAACGAAATGTTTCGTGGGTTTTCGAATGTGCCAAATTCCTCAATGATGGTGGAACGAAGCTTTTCAAAGACTTCTGGGTGGCGCAAAAGCTCGTGAAATAGCCAAGAGAGGAGAGAAGCAGTGGTATCACGACCGGCTAGCAAGATGTTGAGTAGTTGACCGCGGATTTCCTCTGGATCTTGGGTCTGCTCAGCAATCGCTTCAACAAAAACATAATGTTTCTTGTCGCCATGGCCTTCCTCGACCTTCTTCTCCTCGGATCTTTTCTTCAATGCGATATTCACATAACGTTTGATAAAGTCGTTGATGATCTTGTTATTTTCCTTGAAGTCCTTGGGGTTGTGCATCCAGTACATGTCACCCAGTCGAAAACGTGCAGCCAAGTGTCTTTGTGCTGCGTCGAAATTGAAAGAAAAGCTCTTCTCGTCACTGGTTTCTCTATCATTTTGTGGTCGGAGGCTGACGTCGTCTGCCTCGGCCAGCTGGCTCTCAACAGAGTCTCCAAACAAGAAATCCGTGGCCGAGTCAATGGTGAAGCGGAAGAACAGAGTTTGAATGTCGGTGATGGCCGTCCATCCCTCGCTATCCGTCTTCAACACCTTGAGGAGGTTCTTCATGTGCCTCTCTTCCATATCAAGGTCAGAGACTTGGTCACGCACGAAGTTTGGTCGGAGCAGACCACGGCTGTGCTCCCATGCTTTACCGTCTTGAACGAAAATGCCATCGCCGATGCTGACTGTCATATTGCCCCGACGCGACTCTCCCACTCCAAAGTCATCGAATTTAGTAGCCAGCATCGCCTGGATGTTCTTTGGATCAGACGTGAAGAGCATCTTCTGGCCCAGGACACTGAACGTGAAAGTTGAGCACTCACGACCGTGCAATTCGCTCATGAAGCGTTGCCGATCAACCATCATGTCTGGGAACAACCTCTTCTTGTCAGCATCTTGCATGTATTTGAGATGTTTGAGTCCAAGGAATCCGCAATCTGGATAATGCGGTGGCTCCTGACATTTCCACTCTTTTGCTTTTTCTGACAGCTTGTTAGTAACGATGAATGCTTCATTTGTCACGGAACAGCGATATACCGGCATGGCGACGGTTGGCGATGATTCGCGAGGCGATCTGGAAAATGCCATAGGCCACCGCGCCCCAGATGACTAACAAAATGGTAGACTGCATGATGATAGTCGTCTACAATCAGGAACCAGTTGACCTCACAGATTGCAACGGGTGAATGTGAGTCTCGTCTCGTCTGGTGTAGAATAAATGAAACGGTACTGTCCAGAAATGGCACGTCGTGATGCACCTATATGTCGAGCCAAAGCTTATAGCAGGGCTGCAGGTTGAAACGTTCCGGGGTGCCGAGGCTGGTTCATGTGATGATGAGGGGAACGTCTGGTACGTTGATGCTACTGTAGACTAAGCGGTCGGATGATGTAGGTACAATAAACAGCAATGTTCAAGACGTACGAGCAGATTCACGACGACCAAACGGAGCGAGGAGAAATGTACTTTCAGCCTTGACGAGTCGGACGCAATATTACGCCGTCGGAACGGACATGATACTCGACCAAGCGGACCGAGTGAGCAGCTGAAAGCCAGCTCGTGGGGCTCAATAATCAGCCTCGACTGGCTTGGAATCCAGAGTTGCACGTCAGCGGGAGGTCCGGCAGCAGTTATCTTCGTCCTGACATGGTTACATCTGGTTGTATGTGCTGATTTCTCAATTGGGCATCTGTACGAGCAAGCCTGGGTGGAGTTGCTGAGATGGTGAGCTTCGCGCTGATGTCATTGGCCGAGTCGTACCAGAGCATCCATCCTTGAAATCTGGTATATTATATGATAGGAGCAGGACTACGCGGAACTCTGCAGTACCGATTAAAACGTCTACTCCATGTCAATTTGACATTTAGGCTGAGCAGAGTTAACAACGCTTCTGTTCCTTCGTTTCTTATTTGTAGTGCTACCATCTTTCTCGCTTCCTCTTTGGTCCTAGTCTAGTCTAGTTCATAGTCTAGCCGTGTGAGTGAGTTGTCTTCACTAACCCTTGACTACTCCAAGTCTTTGCAATTGACGTTAATCAAATTGTAAATATATATAGGTTAAGTTCAACTGGTTTATCTACTCAAATAACTGACTGGTAACGGGGATGATTATACTACGTTTGTGCCAAGGTTTGTGTGCACCTCAAGGACCCTTCCACGTATTGTGTAACAAATAACCAATGTCTTTAATTTGATGTACCGTCGCAGCGCCACGTCTTTCTTTGGCACCTGGTAACCACCATGCCTCACTCTTCTTCGACTCTTCAAATCGAAAATGGGACAAAAGGGTTCAGCCGCCCAGCTAAATGCTCGCGTTTAAAAAGGCTGGAAAAAGCACTCGCCGAGGATCCAGATGTCAACTTGCTCTCCTTGTTTCCCTCGGCCTATTCAACAAGACTTGGAGCACGAAGAAAGAGGGCGACCGATGAAAATGGTACGTCACGGCGCTCTGTTATGAATAAATTAGCAATATTTTTAACCTTTCCTAACTCATCAGGCGTACCCTCTACGTCGGTAGCTTCGCACTAGCAAGATGCCCCCCAAATCTCTTCCTCTCCAGAGGATATTCGCTACTACCTCTCGTGTGACGATGTCGTAATTGTCCATTGGCTAGCGGCTTCTGTTGAAGAATTGGTCAAGGGTAAAATGACATTGGCAAATGCATCTACCATCATCGAAACCGACGTGCAATTCTCCACAGCTGTCCTTTCGCTTCTACAGGATGCCGAGGTCATCAACTCTGGGCCTTTCCCATGTAGGAGACTGGTCGTCAAATGTAGTACTGATGTTGTCGCAAAATTGGTATGGGAAGCGGATGACTATACCGAGTACAGCACGCTTCAGTACTTGCTCGAGCACCAGCCTAACATTCCAATACCTAGACCGCTCGGTGTTCTTCGCATGGGTCGCGTCTCGATACTATTCATGTCTCACATGCCAGGAATTACACTCGAGGCAGCCTGGATAGATCTGGCCAGCGAACAAAAAGCTTCCGTCCAAAGTCAAATAGATGCCATTTTCCGTGATCTCAGGACGTTACAGCATCCCCACGGAATGCCTTTGGGCGGTGTGGCAGGTGAAGGGTGCAGAGATGGAAGACGACATGTACGCTGCAGCACAGTCCCAATCCACAGCGTGGAAGAATTTGATACCTTTCAGTTCTCCAACCCGATCTACGGAAGTATACTGTTCGTTGACTTCCTTCGCGATAATCCTATACTCGGTAGCAAAATGACGAGCAGTAGGCTCCCAATCAATCCAGTTCTTCATCACGAGTATGAAACGTGTTTTTCAACATTCCAGGAACCGATCAGGATGGGCGGCGACAACCCGAGACGACCAGATATCACAATTAGACTACATGACAAGACGGTTGATTCTACACAATCAATGTCCCGTTCATTCCTAGCATGTTCATCTTTCTGGTGAAAATCAAGCATTCGCGGATTGCACTTAACTCAGCAACGAGTAGTTGATGATAGTATGGTGCAGCAGAAACTTGAACCTTGAAAGCGAGATGCGCGATCATGTCAAAACGCCTCCAGGGACCATGCAGAATGCCTGTGAAAGACGTACATGTACATCTAAGCGCTTTGACATTGCGCCCATGTCCCGATGCGGCCGAAAAGGATGCTGGACCTCGGAGGAGGTGTTCAAGGTGGAGGATTTGCGTTCACATGCAAAACGTAAGAGGAAGAAAAGAATCTTCACGACGGCCAAGACAGGAAACCATACCTCTTCCAGAGCGCGGCCGAGCATTGGGACGGGCGGCTTTGGCCCAGCGTGGAGAAGGGCCGGGGGAGATGCGCGGTTGGAGATGGAATAAGCCCCGCCATCAACATTTCTCAACGCACGCATGAGGACAGCCACTCTGTCATCCGCGGCAGACTTCCATTCACCTCTTCTCTCTGCAAGACCGTCTTCTGGACGCTTTTCATGACCCCTCCGCTCCTCCTCATTGCCAGGACGGACTTGCGCCAGAAAGCACCTCTCGCCTTCATTGCGTCAGTCCAGCGGCTCTGCAGCGTGAGGTGTTTACCTGGTAGCTTGTCGGCTGCCTCGACGACTCAACTGTTTCCACCCCTTGACTCGCCGCCATTTTCATAATGGCTGGTCACCTCGAGCAGTTCCGTGCTGGCGTCGTCTACGATATTTTCCTCTGGATCTTCACCGTCGTCATCGATCTGTTCTTCCGCACAATCCATCCTCGAAGCTCATGGCGAATCCCACGTAAAGGACCTGTCATTTTCGTCGCCGCCCCTCATGCCAACCAATTCGTCGACCCGCTCATTCTCATGAGAACTGTTCGACAAGATGCACACCGACGTATCGCTTTCCTGGTCGCCGCTAAGAGCATGAAGAGAAGGTTTGTGGGATTCTCAGCAAGTCTTGTTGGCTCGGTACCGGTTGGACGAGCTCTGGATTTGAAGAAGCCTGCGAAAGGTCTAGTGTTCCTTCCAGACCCCGAAGGCGACGCTACACTGATCAAAGGCACGGGCGTGAATTTCAAGGACGGATCTTTTGAGCCGAGCGGCTTGATTGTGCTCCCGACTGTCAACAACTCTGCTGCCAACGCCGAAATCAAAGAAGTTATAAGCGAGACTGAACTCAGACTGAAAAAGGCCTTTAGCGGTGATGTGGCCCTCAAACAACTCAGTGGAGAAGGCACCAAATTCAGTGTTGCGCCACATCTCGATCAGAGTGCAGTATACGAGTCTGTTTTCCAGCGAATCAAAGAAGGCGGCTGTATCGGTATCTTTCCAGAAGGAGGTAGCCATGATCGGACAGAACTTCTTCCTCTCAAGGCTGGTTTGGCAATTATGGCACTTGGAGCTCTCGCAGAGAACCCAGACTGTGGAGTTACCATTGTGCCTGTGGGCATGAACTACTTCCACGCTCATAAGTTCCGATCACGAGCTGTCATTGAATTTGGTTCTCCTATTGAAATTGATCCCAAACTCGTTGACCAATACCGCGATGGCGATCGCAGAGGAGCGATCGGCACCGTTCTCGAAATTGTCTACGATCGACTGGCCGCTGTGACTACTCTTGCTCCAGACTACGATACGCTAATGCTTATCCAAGCCGTTCGACGCTTGTACAATCCCAAGGGCAAGCCTATGCCGCTTCCAATGGTGGTCGAACTGAATCGACGACTCATTAAAGGTTACACAGCATACAAGGACGACCCGAGAATTGTTAGCTTACGGAAGAACGTTTTGGACTATAACTCTACTCTGTTCCGCCTGGGTATTAGAGACCATCAAATCTCGTACGCTAAATTCACGTGGTATCAAGTTGTTGGCAAGATCATCTATCGTATTGGAAAACTCACTCTACTAAGCATTGCAGTGCTACCTGGAACTGTTCTCTTTGCGCCTGTCTTCATCGCTGGAAAAGTGATCTCTCGAATTAAGTCAAAGGAGGCACTGGCTGCATCGACAGTCAAGGTCAAGGCGCGCGATGTTATGGCCACCTGGAAAATCCTCGTTTCACTTGCCCTCGCACCAGCTCTTGACGTCTTTTACACTTGCGTGCTCACATACTGGACAGTTTCGAATCGAGTGGGTGGCCGCATGCCAGAATGGGTACCACTGTGGGCCGTCTTTTTGATTGGCATAATTGGCTTTCCCATGATTTGTTTTGCCGCCCTTCGTTTCGGCGAAGTTGGCATGGATATCTTCAAGTCACTTCGGCCGCTCGTGCTGTCCATCAACCCAACTTCTTCCAACACTCTCACGAAATTGCGTGCTCGCCGCGCATGGCTCCAAGACCAAGTCAACGAAATCATCAACGAACTTGGCCCGGAACTCTTCCCCGATTTCGAACACGAACGTTTTGTCCACGAACCCGAACATAATTCAGCTTCTCCCACCAGCCCCGTTTCCGAACGCGCAGAGAGCCCTCGCTCACGCATGAGAAGAGCCAACACATCAGGCTCCGCTCAACTACCGCGCAACGAAAGCTTCAACAACATCGGCTCCGTCGGTATCTTTGCCTCGCGCCCCACGACCCCCAACCGAAGTCGCAGTCGCGGCGGCAGTGATAGTTTTGGCGGTGGCAAACTCCAAGGCTTCAGCCCCATTTCCACTAACAACAAACCCAACATGGATGAAGTGAGCAAAAATCTGCACACGGCGATGCGGGAGCGCGGTCGTCGACGACGCAGCGAGGATGGTGGCTGGGTATTGGACCCGAGTGAAGACGGCGCCACGAGCGACGGCGACGACGAGCCCAAAAAGGATATCTGAGCGTTTATTTATTGCATCAAAGCATGAATGCATGTCTTGTTGTCCCCCTTTTTAACTCATGATCACGATGAAACCTTTTGAGTTGTTTATTATTTAGTTCGTCAATTAAGTAGCGAATAGCGACTGCACATTTGCATTCTCCTGACAAGATGGAAATTTCAATCAAGCTTCATCCTGCTCTTCTACGGTGTCTTTGTCCTTGTGCATCAATGTCATGAGTTTACGCCAGTCATTATCAAATCGCGAATATTTCTCCCAGAACCGCCATGAGACAACGAGACTTGAAGTTTCAATAGGCCGTCAAATGACAGGTCGTGATCGTCGTGAAGAACGTCAAATTTGGAAGAAAAAAAGAAAACTTGCGTATTTATGCAAAGCACCCAACCAACGCCATGCCAAAGTTGAAAAGGGACATGTATAAGTTGCTGTGGCCAAGGAACTACAGCTAAGAGGGTTGGGCGATGGGTTGACTCGGCTCTTCGGCCAACAAGCCAATGAAGGCTTGTAAACGACTCCGTAGTCGTTGTTTAAACCATCGCCAAGGCGTGGGGATGATTTACTTTATTGTGTTTCAACGCTCCATTCTCCGATACGCTCTAGGTCTGGATCTCCCGAGGCAAAGTCCCAGCCAACAATGGTCTTGTTTTGAGAACAGCACACGATGCGACGGGCATCGAATTCAAGTTTGAACACACGATTGGAGTCAGAATGAACTCGAGGTGCGTGATGATGATGGTGATGGGCAGCCGCTGCGGCGGGAACAGCGGCTTGTTGAGCGGCACCTGGCGCAGCGCCCATATTCAGTTGCGCGGTAGGGTTGACGCTCCCGCCTTGTTGAACTTGCTGTGCTAAGTGGTGGCCAAGTGTCTGTTGAGCTATAGCCAAGGCGGCAAGTGTACTATGGGCTAGTCCAGGAGTATGGCCGGGAGGTTGGCCTTGAACAACGTGGTTCGCTTGAGCAAGTCCGTTGTGCGCGAGCTGGAGTTGATGAGCCTGAGCAACTTGTTGTTGTGTGGGCGGCTGTTGCTGCTGCTGCGTCTGGTTGGCAGCCGCTTGTGGGACCAAAGCAGGTGCGGCAGGTCGACGATGAGTGTGGCTTCGCGGGTGGTGGCCTTGGGTGAGACGATGTTTGGGCACCCACTTGCCATCACGAGCACGCCGCCAGATAATGACCGTCTCGTCGTAAGAACCCGAAACAATCTTTGCCCATTTGCTTCCACCGCCGCCAGGGGGGATTCTTGCTCCATAAGCAAGCATGTCCTGTGGGCGGCTAGAGCCTGCATTGCGAGGACCGCGTCGCGTAGCTGTGGCAGGAGTCATGCCTCGAGATACAGCATTGTTAAAAGCAGCATCTGCCTTTCTTGCCTCATCTGCAAGCTCCTCATTGGTAATGGTGGCAAGATCGCCAAATCGTGCTTGCACGGTGCGCACGAGGTTATCGTGTCCTGAGAGGCACGCGACCTCGGCTGCATGCTTGGCGTCGAAGATTCGGACGGTATTGTCAGAGGATCCTGAGACAATTCGCCGGCCATCAAATTGGACGCAAGCGATACCTTTGGTGTGGCCGGTGTAGGTTCTCTTAAACTTTCCCGTATTGATATCCCAAGATCTGATAGTGCGGTCACCTGAAGCAGAGACTATTGTGTCTTCGTGTATCATGACAGCATTTACGGCCGCATTATGACCTGTCAGCGTAAGGAGTAATGAAAACTCTCGAATCTTGTCGTGTTGGTCAAACAGCAGATCTGCACTGTTGAGTACATGAGCAGGAAGGTTGGTGTCGTCTCGGCCAAGCGCCTTTCGATTCCAGAGCTTGATAGTTTTGTCTTTGGAACAAGTGACGATATAGTTGTCATCGAACCGCAAATTGAGAACTGATTCATCGTGGGCTTGTTTCATTATTTTGATGGGTTGCCCGGTCGAGAACCTCCATATGATGACATGAGCATCACTTCCTCCACTGACAATAATGTCCTGATCTGGTCGATCATCAAACTGCAGGCAGAGCACGCTGGCTTCATGGCCTCGGAGGGGCTCTCGGGCCAATCGCATCGTTTTGAGATTCCAGATACGGATCGTCTTGTCACGAGAGCCAGATACTAGGTGATCACTGTTGTGCTGAATGGTGTAGACACATTCTGTGTGGCCGTCCTGAGGGTAGCTTTGGTGAGGGAGATGGAACATTCTGTATCTTCCGGCTTGCCAATTTTTTTCAAGCCTGTATCGTTGCTTGTAGAGATAAGACCAGCTTATTCTCAAATCTCCAACATCGCGGAAAATGGTTGGGCTGATCTTTATGGCATCCGCCTCGCGCTGGTCAAACGAAGAATTCATGGCCATGTCTGTCCCACCTGTCATTGTCATCCGATCAGGACTGCCGTCTGGCGTTCGATCAGGGGTGACAATTTCAGTGGTATCCATGTCGTCACCGCTGCTGTCGACCGACACGTTGGCGCGAGCCGAAGTGTCGATTGGGCTGACGGCACCCGAGTTGGATCGGGGAGTGGCACCTTCGCTGAAAGCCTCTCCGTGGGGCCTTTTATGACTTCCACTACGACGAAGTGCCAAATGTCGCTGTTTTGAGCTGGATGCCATTGTCCGGCGGGCATCTTCTTCGGCTTGTCTCATCTTGGCGGTATCGACGACCCAGCCTTCGCGCGCAAAGCAAGCTTGCCAGAGCCTCTCGTCTTGCGTCGTCTCGCGCCATGAGCGAGAGATTTTGGAACAACTGAGAAGATCTTTGGGATCGACGTATGATAGAACATGTAGCATGAGCTCTTTTGGCAGGAAGTGGACAGGATCGAAATGAGTGAGGTGCTCGCATAGTAGAGCCATGTCGTCCTTGTCAGCATTTGGGAGGGATTTTATGAGAGCTTCGGCGAGTTCTGAAGGAAGGTACAGTCAGCAGGTGAAGAAGGGCGTGGGATGATGGTGAATGAGCATACGCTTGCGTTGGTGAAGCGGCAGGTCCAGAGCACGCATCGAAGCATCCTGGAAATTGTCGTCTAACAATTCGAGGTTGGTGTCGGTGTACATCATGTCGCTGTCAGGTGGACCCTCGGAGAATCCTTCGTCGAAGTTGGAATGAGTGCGAATCGCCGACGACGACAAGACGGATGAAGGTGAGGGGTGCAGCGGGTGCGAGAGCGGCGGCAGCGCAGAGTGGCGGAGGTGGGAGGAGGCCATGCCGCACGAGCTGTGACGGGCGAACGTGACGGTGACTAGTCAGGGTGAACGGACATGGGCGAGGGCGAAAGCGAGGTCGAGTTAGAGTGCAGACTGTTGTTTGCAGCCGTGTTGTTCGCACGTGTGGATTGGACGGGCGGAATGACGTGCAGGTGGGCCGCGGCAGAGGGACGAGACGGAACGTGGCGATGGAACCAGGTGAATCAAGCAGCGATGTCGTCGACGAAGAATGCAGAAGAGGTGGAGAGTGACGAGTGCAGTGAATAATAATAGACGACGAGACGGAGGCGGATCGTCGAGGGATCAGGTACCGTACGAGTCGACCACGAGCAGCTGGTCTCGCCTCGCGGACTGGAGTCGCTCGCTCGTGACATGCGACAAACTACGCAGGCGACGAGGGGCAGCGATCAATGAGCACACACACAATATATGTAACTACATATGTATGTACCCAATTTTATAGTCCGTTATAGTCCGCTGGCTGCAGTATCGCCGTGTAGCAGCGTCCATGGCAGTGCGCATGTCCACCCTCGCCTTCTCATACTACACACCGTACAGCATCCGTCGCCCGTTGACAGCACCGCCACGGCGCGCGCGACGAGACTCGAGCCCGTTGTTGAGTTGGAATCACCACGCTGCTCCTCTCTTTCCTACGCGGCCCGTCTATGACAAAGGCTCAATCAGGGCCTCGACCGCAACGACGAGCCGGTGGTCGCCACCTGTGGCGCTATGTGCCCGAGTCTCTTTGCACGTCTCCTCCGCGACGACCATCCAGCTGCACCTCGTCGGCGTCTGGCGGTGCGTGGCCGTGGGCGTTGCTGTGTGTAGCTCAGTAGTAGTACGTACTCTAGTTACTCTACCCTGACTACTTACAGTATCTACACTGCAGTTGATCCCCCATCGCCCGTCCCGAGATCCTGAACAGACCAGCGCCAGCGCCAGCGCGCTTCGGTCCGCTTTAGAGGCCCTCAGGCAGGGTCGTCGACCGCATCGGAGTCGCTCCTCCACCCCTCGCAAGACTTGCACCTCAACCCTGTCTTGCCGCATATTTCCATCGTCTCGTCCGCTCCAGACGACCACGACTGACGACTTCGCACTTTGCATCCCCCCGCTGCACTCGTGCTCCTCATGTCCCTGCGCTGAATAGAGCGTAGGCGCCGATGGAACCTGCCCCGTCCGCCGCTCCAAACTCTACACCGCGCCGGCCACCAGCTCACCACCAGAGCCCCGTCCTCAGCATCCCTCGCTGCTCTGCGCCCACAGCAACATGACCAGTCATATTGCCCCCAGTCCACTCGTGCACTCGCAGGCCCACACGAGTTCCAACTACAGCATCCAGTCCCAGCCTTCCAGTCGCAGCAGCGACACGACCCAGGGCACTGCGCACAGCACCCTCTTTCCACCGCCTCTGCCCACGCAAAGCGCCATGGATCCAGGCGGTGGCGCTCAGCCAAACCTTTCTGATGTGACTGCCACCAAGAATATCATGAACTCGGTCGCCGATGCCAGCAGTTCTTTGTTCCAGATTTGCGTCTCCCTCCGTCAACGCTTGATGGGAGTGCCGAGTTTCAGCGATGTGCTGATCGAGGAAGAAGAAGAAGCTGATGAAGACACCGATCCCGTGACGCTTCTGTGGAGGACCTTCCGTCGAGGCTTCCCACTCATGATTCTCTACAATGCACTCCGTCCAAGTCAGCCACTCGTACTTGGTCCGACCGTACGAGAGGACAAGAGAGGCAAGGCCGCCACGTTCAAGTTTCTGCAGGCATGCGTCAACGATTTGAAATTTCCAGCCGAAGACTGTTTCATCGTGACTGATTTATACGGAGACGATACAACCGGCTTCGTCAAAGTCGCTCGCGTAGTTAATCGAGTTCTCGATATTCTCGTCCAGCGCGGCCTGATCGAAGATATTCGTCCTACAGCCTCCGACTTTGAACAAGCCGAGAAAGGAATGAAGCGCTCGCAGCGCCAACATATTGTCCACGAATTGGTCACCACCGAACGTACCTATGTCCAACATCTTGAACTCTTGCAAGCCTTCAAGCACTTGGTTGAGGAGAAAGGCATTGTGCCTGGCGACTGTGTGCACGACATTTTCCTAAACCTCAATGCCCTTCTCGACTTTCAACGTCGTTTTCTCATTCGCGTAGAGCAAACAAACGCCCTTCCCGAGGATGAACAGAATTGGGGCAAGCTGTTTCTTCTTTATTGCGAAGCCTTCAAGGTTTACGAGCCGTACATCGCGAACCAGCGAAAATGTGAAAAGACTGTTGTAGCTGAATTTAACAAGCTGAAAGAAGCCGGAGGCAGTCTGGAAATGCGCCAAATGGTCGAATCACCCACCTCCCTTTACGGCTTTTTAATGAAGCCATTCCAACGTCTCTCCAAATATCCTCTGTTGTTGGATGACCTCTATAAAAAAGGTGATTTGGACGAAGAACGCAAGGCAGATCTCTTGAGGGGCAAAGAAGCTTCTACATCCGTTCTGAGCCGTACAAATCAGGCCGTCGATCGCGAAGAAAAGGCCGAGGCTGTTCAAGAACTGAAATTGAGGGTGGAAGACTGGAAAGGCCACCGTGTCGAAGGTTTCGGAGAACTATTACTTCACGGAACATTTACTGTGCTTAAGAGCGAGAACATGGCCAGTGGTAAGGATGGTGAAAGACAGGTATGTGTTGAGTTGGTTTCTCAAAGACCGAGTTCACTGCCGTTTCCATGTTCATTACTAACGTACGAGCGCACAGTACCATGTATACCTTTTCGAGACCATTCTGCTTTGCTGTAAAGATATCGATCTCAGCAAGCCTAAAAACAAGCTCTCGAACAAGACACTGGTCGACAAACGGGGCAAGCCAAAGTTACAACTTAAAGGACGCATTTTCATGCAAAATGTTACAGACCTCGTGTCGTTGGCTAAGCCAGGTATGGATTTTTACTGCCTTTCGATTCGCAGCTCAGAAAGGGTATGTAAAACACTGATACTGATCGTTATTTGTCAGGCTCTTACACGTGCCAGATTTTCTGGAAAGGCGACCCGAGCATCGAAAACTTCATCATTCGTTTCATGACTGAAGATATGATGAAGAAATGGTCACAACAAATCGAGTCTCAGCGACGACGATACCAAGAGCGGGTTAGAATCAGCGATGGTAGCCGCGGAGGCGGCACTAGTGTGACGGAGTTCTCGTACATGCAAAGCCAAGCTGGACTGGTCAACCCATACACCGAGATGGGAGACGAAGAAGACGATGCCGAAACCCTGGTTGGCAGTGGCGGTCCTAGCTGGCAAGGTTATCCAAACAAGATCGGCAGTGATTTTACGGAAAGCAGAAATGGCTCATCTACTAGCTTGCGGTCAAGGAGTACAACGGGAGAGAGCAGCATGTCTACTATTTCTGGCAGGCCACGACCACCCCGTCTAACATCGGCGAGCATGCAATCGCAACAAGGCCTGACTCTGCGAACGCGTGAACTTCAGCAATCGCAAAGTGACTTGACGGAAGAGTCATATTTCTCACCCACGGGTGAATCTCCTTTGAGCAGTTCTCGAACAAGTTCAAGCTCGAACATGTATCCATTCCCGAGGCAAAATATGCCTCAGAACGGGTACTACGAGGAAGGTCAAGGTGGGACTCGCTTCACAGCGCCCGCCGTCCCTCGACAACAATCGCAGGCCAATGCAGCAAATGGGTACAAGTCCGCTGGTTCTCGCCCGAGCTTCACAGCTGGTATGCATAGCTCCAACTCTGTGACCATGGCCCGCAATCGATCAGCGAGCAGCCCTGACATTCACAATGGCCAGCGTGTGCCTCTTCGCAGCAATGGTGGACAGCCACCTGTACCGGATATGCCGGCATCGTATCAACACCTATCTCATGCGATCCCAAGGAGTCAAAGCAACTCGCCCAATTTACCGAATGGTATGACACGTATTAACACAGTGTCACAAGCCCAGCCACATGCACGATATCAGCAGAGACAGCACTCGCATGATACTTCGGCCAGTGGTATGACCTTTGATGGAAGACAATTTGCAACATCCCGAACTGTCACTCCAATATCTACGCATGGAGCCGGCAGTTTCTCTCCGCCTCCTAGCGCGACAGCTGATATGCAGACCCCAACACAGCTCAAGGTCAAGGTCCACTGCCCCATGGCAAGTCAAGTCCTGACTCTTGTTGTGCCGCTCAACATTTCGTACCAGTCACTCAAAGATCGCATTGACGCTAAGCTACAAAGGTCCACCAACTTGTCGCTCAGCGACAAAGGGCCTAAAGAGTCGCAAGTGAAGTTGAAATACCTTGATGAGGACGATTATGTCAGTATTCAGAGCGACGAAGACGTGCAAACGGCGTTTGAGACGTGGCGTGAACAAGTGGGCGACACAGGACCGTTGGGAGGTATGGGCGAAATTGAGCTCTTTTGTCAATGATGAGAGAAGGGTCGATCGGACTTGGACCCAACGCTGGAAATTGAAGAATGCAAGGATCAGAAACATGTGGCAATCACGGAACAGGAGCTTGCAGCCTCAGTGTTCCCACAAGCGAAGATCAGGAATCTTCACACAACTACTTTTGTGCAGTCGAGCTAGACGCTTCCCGGACTGATTTGATGACATGAAGACAAGCGAGCAAGTCGAAGTAGAGACACGTCTCTCTGCTACCAGCATCTTCATATGGAAAAGAATTTCCCATCAACGAATGAATCTACGATTTTGATGAAATTGAGAGGAATGGATCTAGCATTTACAGCATCTTTCAGAAGCAAGCAGACGTACGGGATGCTGCCATGTGAGCAATTACATGCATGTAGATGAATGAATGAATGAAATGTGAGAAGTATTTCAATGACGTTGCTTGGTGGCTGCTGTGCTTTAAATATCTCTACTTGCCTGTCGATTGAGACGTTTGCTGTGAAAGTGATGGGTTCATGGTGAGAGGGCAACGGACCAGTAAGCGAGAGGTTCGCATTGATCGGCGTAGATAATAACGAGGCGGTGCTATTCTATTCGCCAGCACTATGGACGGAGTCGATCTTTTTTGCATCTGGCTTTTTTCTTGGCGGCAGGATGCATGCGGTGAGACGGTTTTTGACGGATCGCTGTCCAGGGTCGTTGGATTATCGATGTTGTTGTTGTAGTGAGGCGATATAGCGCGCATGACGATTTTGCCACGAAAACTGCACGCAGGACATCAACGCAGAGTGCTGGTAGAATCTTCATGTAATAATGCATGTGCCGTAATTATTGTAGTCCGCCTCGTCCGGCGCCTCATCTCAGCTTTGTTGGCCGGTGGCGTGTGACTGCCACGACAAGTCAGTCGAACTTGGGAGCCGCCATGTGGTCGATTGTGCTTGACCGTCCTCCACCACCAGCGGCAGCAGCAGCAGCAGCAGCATTCGCAGTGTGGAAGATGTATGTGTCCAGTAGTTATACATATCACATTCACTTCACTCTTCGTCTTCCTCTTCTGAGCGCCCTTCACTCCAACCCCACCTTCGCATCTCTCCCGGCTCCATTCACTGCGCGCGTGGCTTGTGTCGGCGTCTAGTAGTGGCGAGAGCCCTGGTTAGTTCCAATCCCCACCACCAACTGCTGCCAGCAAGTCCACTTTCGTCCGCTCCTCCACACAACGACTCGCCCGTCATCTGGCAATAATATACTGCTCTCGTGCCCGCCCCAACACGCGAGGGCCTGGCGACGTGGCTCGCTTGACCGTCGCACTCCGCTGCTACCACACATCCTCACATCTCGCGTTCACATCCGTCGACGACCGTCTGCTCCCACGCGCGTACCGAGGACATCATCTCCTCGGCGGTAAATCTGCCGTCATCCAGCCCTGCACACACACCGTGATGGAGCTGCCGCGACCTGTTGGCTTGGGACTGAACACACAAATACAACCCGTCTTTGATCCAGAGGCCATCTTATCCACTGCTCCTGCCTCGCCCCTCGACGACATGGAACGCCGCAAGTCTATCATGCCTCCTCCACCAGGAGAAACCACTACAATCGCCCGATCTACTTCATATGCCATGGCGCCTCCACACTCGGTTTTGGCTCGCATGGCATTCGCGCCTGCCACCCAGCAGACTGTCACCACTGTCACGACTACGACGACAGTCTCGTTGCCGCCGCTTGTAATGAATCCGCCGAAGGATTTGGCTGAGCGAGATCCTCGACTATATCCTCTGGCTTTTACACCTACTCCACCCTCCATAAAACGCTTCTGTTTGGATCTGAATGGAAGACCAGCAACATTTCACGAGGCGGAAGATCCAAATGAGACAATGAGGCAGTATCGAACTTTGCAGCAGAAGATTGAGAAACACAGTGGCGCGATACGAAAGGAAGAAAAGATGGAGACCTTCGAAACCCCCACGCGCTCATCGAGACAGTCACAAATAAGCAAAAATACTTTGGGCGTGCGGGCATCGACAGCACCGAAACGTACAGCCACACCGCCGTCGATAGCAGATGCTGCAGAAATGGCGGACCTTCACCGAAAGACGAAGAAACCACGATCCCGGATGCATAGAACTCCCTCCGAATTAGATGAATTTCCGTCTTTGAATCAGCGGGCAGCTTTTGGGGCGTTTGCCATACCGAGCAATCCTTCACCCATCACCCCAGACACCGAAACGGGTATTATAAGACCAGCCCTGCCACCTCCAAAGGCCGGTTCAAGTCTGCGCAGACGACGTAGCCCAACGAGACCACCGAAATCTCGACTTCAACAGCTTCAAAGAGAAGACGACAGAGAAAGTGACAAAGACGCCGATGAATTTATGAAAGACGACGAATTTCAGGAGGACGATTCTCAGCTGGGCCCGCCTTTTTACAGCATGAAGGGTACCCAAAATGGTCCTTTGTCCGAAGAAAACATATCTGCAGATGCAGAGGAGATGACAGGAACGACTGCAACCCCACCAAATGGTACAGACCTCGACAGAGAAGGAGAAACT